>CM029280.1:8490598-9113098 GCA_016920895.1 Vaccinium myrtillus
GGGGGCGGCCATGTAACTTCCAGCAAAATTCCCTAGTGTGACCAGTGTTGTGGCAATAATCACACTGAAGTGACTCACGATCAGTAGACCCACTGTTAGCACCATACTGTGACTTGCCACTCTGTGAAGTAGGAGTAAACCCTCTGCTAGAAACAAATTGACCCTGAGGACTGGCAACCAAGTCTGAGCGATCAGAAACCGGAGTATGCACCATAGCACCCCGCCTGCTCTCCTCCTGCTGAACAATAGCAAAAGCTTCTCCCAGAGACGGAACCAGAATACGACCTAACACCTGCACTCTAATCGGATCATACTCCATATCCAGGCCAGCAAGAAAGTCATAAACACGCTCTTTCTCCAACCTCTTCAACCATTTTGCAGCATCCGCAGTACACTCAGCCTGAAAACCCTGATAATGATCAAATTCCTGCCACGCCCCACACAACTCTGAATAATAAGCAGCCACAGATCGATGGTGCTGATCCAATGTACGGAGTCTCTTTCTCAACTCAAAACACTGAGCATCATTACCCTGAAGAGAATACGTTTGGGCCGTTGTAGTCCAAACCTTATATGGAGTATCAAGAAGCAGGAAATTATGGCGAATCTCAGCCTTCATAGAATTAAACAACCAAGTCATGACTAAGGATTTCATAGAGATAAATTTTTTAAGTGCAACAGTTTCAGCTTCGGCAGGTTGTGCAACAGTACCCTCAATGAACTCTGACATGCCTTTGGCTTCAATAGCCAAAGTGAAAGTGCGAGACCAAACTAAAAAATTGGATCCATCCAACTTAACAGCACAAATATCCAGCGGAGCATGTTCCAATTGCCTATCAAATTGCCCTGACACTTCCTTACTGCCAGAGGACTCAGTCGGAACAACTTTGGAATCGTCAGACATATTGAAAACAATGAAAGATTGATAAACGGTGCTGGAAACAACTCAACAGAAACAAAACCAAGTGTTTTCAATCTTACCCAGTGGATGTCAAGTGTCAATTAGAGACCAAAATGACTGTTATGTAGTCAATGAGTCAACCCAGTCAGAACCGAGTGTTGCAGAACCACAAACAAGTCCAGTCGAGTCCTGTCAAGTGTTGCAGAACCATAAACAAGTGTTGTAGATCACAAACGAGTCCTAAACGAGTCCTATGGGACCTTAACGATGACACCCAGTTAATTTCGAGTCAAAAAACGAGTTTGCCAGAAGTTTCTTGGGTTGCCGGAGATCAAAGAAGGTCGTACGGTGGTCGCCGGACGTCGGCGAGTGCTGTACGGTGGTCGGCGAGTCTCGCCGGAGGATGTACAGTGGCTATCGGAAGGGAACAGTGGAGAAAACTCACGACTGATGCTTCAACTGATGCTTCAAACAGTCAACAGAGAGAAAACTCACGACTGTGGAGGAAAACGACGGTGTATAGGTATGGGTTTATGGGTAACGATGAGAAAAAACTCACGACTGTGGAGAAAAAACTCACACGTGACAGAGTAGCTCTCAGATCTTGAGCTCTGATACCATGTTAAGTCAGACAAAGCAATTGAGAGGCAAAAAGTAGGGTTCTCTTCTCATTACTTCGTTACTTATACAAGAGAGGAAAATACATAATGATCCTAAACTATCAATCTAATTACATGAGATAACTAGTACCCTAATTACACAAATTACATAATACACCCGTAACTTAACACCTTCCCATTTGCTGATGTTGACACTCATTATAGTTTCTAGGAATTGTTAACAGTTATACGTCTATGAGGATCAATTTAAGTTTGCTCTGTAGTTTTTGATGCTATAGTTGCGCCTGCGAGATTTTTTTATATACTTTTGCAATGGGAACAAGGGGAATTAAGATGTTAAATGTATGGTTCTGTATTTGACTTTCTATTCTTTTGAAAGGCAGAGATAAAAATTACCGCTACTGAGTCGAGCGATTAACTGATCATGAGATGAGGTTGTCGTACAAATTTAGTTTTGCTAAATTCACTCGATTGTACAATGTTTAAATTACAGCATTGAGCAATTTTAAACAATTACTAGTCATTTTCTTTTATCCATAGCTTACTTGTAAATTACCTTGACATATTAAAGGGGTCCTCTGTACCTTTGCAGTAACGGTTTTATTTCTTGCTTCGGAAATGTGTCTTTTCTTAAAGTATAGGATTATGTCTTGCAGGTGGAATCAACAGTAGAATACATCTGTCGTTATGAAGGTGATGGAGCCATTCTAATATTCCTCACTGGTTGGGATGACATATCTAAGCTGCTTGACAAAGTTAAAGCAAATAGTTTGCTTGGAGATCCCAGAAAGTTTCTTGTCCTTCCTCTTCATGGTTCAATGCCTACCATCAATCAACGTGAAATATTTGATCGCCCACCTGCCAACATGAGGTAGCCATCGTTTCAGTCAAGGTTTTAGCTTTCATTATAACATTCAAGGAAAAGTATCACTCTATCCTTAATTAACGAATTTGTTTATCTCAGGAATTTTGGATCTTTCCAGGGTCAAGTCTTTTCATTACTTTCTTCAATTAATTTGCTTTGTACTCAATAGTTTTGGTGAATTGTTGTTTCCGGTGGACTAATTTTGATAGCCAAATTAGTGGGCATGGTTACCATTAAAAAATTATTCAAACTCTAAGTCACAAGTGGCAGCATGGCATATTTTCGAAGTTTGGTATCTGAAACTTATCTGCCCATCATTTTGATCCCTCGCGGTGGTTTTAAATTTGAATGCGGTCTAATGACAGAAATCGACATGTTTCGACTAGTTCTATGGCATTCAGTCATGACTTGACTCGACTTCCAGCCCTACCACGTAATTTAGCTTCTGCCTGTTCTTCATTTAGTTATATAACATCCAATGCAGGCTTGTTAAGTCAAAGTATGCTGTTCTAATAATCTTACCTGCCATTCCCCTGGACTCATCTCCTAATTTGGCAGTGTTGGGAGGGCAGACTAGATGCAAGCTTGACCTTTTATGTAGTATGCTGTGTGTCTCTGCTCTCTGGCTCGAACTCATGTTCTGAAACTAACTACTGGAGCTTTTACAACTGCACCAAGCAATGGAACCTATTCTGTTGCCTGCTGTTAGATATTTTCAATGTGTACATTTTTGCGGATTCTGCTCCTTGTTATTTTGGTGGATAAAATTATTGTAAGGAGTAAGAATCTAATTGATTTGACATGTTCACTATTCTTGTATATTGTCTGCATTAGAAGTCATGGACAAAAAACTCTGTAGGATCTGCTTTAGATTTTTTACAGAGGATTTCTAACATCGGACCTTTTCCAGGAACTGGATATTTCTTCATTGTTCTGAGAATGTCTTAGATTTGGAATACATAGGGAAGTGAGGGACCATCCTAGATTGTTATATTGGAATTCAGATGTTTTCCTTGAAAAAATTTTCATGACAACAGAGTAACTATGTTTGTAAATCATGGAACACAATTACGGATTTCAAAAGAGCCTAGGCCTAGCTATCCATGGAGAAAATATGTATAATTGGGATTCTGTTTACATGTGGATCTGGGATTTGTTAGAATTATATGGACCTTGATAGTGGTTTGTAGATTTTCAATCAAAGGATGGTTTCTAGTATGGTCCTTTCATCATGATTTGTGTGGCGGTGGATTGTTAAAGCATCCAACTCAAAACCAATTGGCAATGAGTGGGGAGGCCGTCCAGGCTCATATACTAGCTTTGGAGGTTGTAATTAACCAATGTGGGACAAACTCTAACACTCCCCCGCACGTGCGATCCCTGACCCGCATGTGGAGAGGTAAACAACGGATCCACAACATAGGGATCATAACGAAACATGGTGCACTTATGGCACAAACAAGGTGCAATAACCAAGAGAGTTTTGTCCAAAATCCTCCGAAAGCCTAGCTCTGGTACCATGTGAAAGCATCCAACTCAAAACCAATTGACAATGAGTGGAGAGGCCGTCCAGGCTCATGTACTAGCTTTGAAGGTTATAATTAACCAATGTGGGACAAACTCTAACATGGAGTCTCCCTTGATTGGTGAGGGTCGCGGAGATGTAGGGCTCCTCCTAAGGTTTTTAAAGCTGTATGGACTATTAGTGACGTTGGAAAGAGATGCAAATTATTCAGTGAGAGAACTTCTTGGTTGCTGGAGTTCTTCTGCCCGAAGGAGTCAAAGTACAGGATTTGATGTTTTGCGACAGTCTGCAGGGAGCAAAATAGGAGTACTTTTGAGTGTTGACAACCCTGAACTTCCTTTCTGTAGCTTGGAGTGATCTTTAGAATTGGCTTAGATTTTTTGCTTGAGAATTCGTCCTTTTTGTGATGTTCACTGGGGATGTGACATTCTAGTGGATGCACAGCATTTAGGGTGTCCTTCGAGTGAGTTTAGGTTTGTCCTGAAATACACTTTTACTGATGGACTAAATAATGACGTGAATTAAAGTCATTATGTTGGCCTGTTGGGTGACTACATGAACACCAACACCCTGCAAAACAAGGCTATGGAAAAAGGAATTAAAGAATTTATTTTTAAATACATATGGGACATGGGTCTCCTAGTGGGTAATAAGCTGAGAAGTATGGTCACTTCTAAGAAGGTCTTATGTCCGTGTCGGCCACGAACAAAACTCACTTTACACATACACTTTTTTGACATATTCCTGACGAGTCGGATTTCAGTCCAAATAGACATGTTATTTTCATCTTACTTTGAGAGCTTGAAACACTTGGGACACTGGTGGGACATGCTTTTGCTGACATTATAGCTTGCAAGTTTGAAGAAAATGACTTGGGAGGCAATAATTAAAATCATGCTTTTAACATCTTTAATGGCTTTTGCTTTAAGAAAATGACTTGTGATAATGACCAGAGTCTTTTTAAAGCATGTAGTAGAATTTTAGATCCTTTGTACACGTTTCCTATATGATACGGTATTCTTACTATGTGATCAATATTTGTAGAAAATAAAAAACTTAAAATTAACTACTGTTTCGTGTGCCTATTAGTATATGTTTTTGCAGCGTCTCTTTTGTGTCACGTCTTATTATTTTGAACATCATTTAATCATCTGTCTGTGACCTGAATTTGGCAGAGCCAGTTTCGAGGTTTATCTGGTCGATGGACAGTTTTACTAATCCTCTCAAAGTTCATCCGAATTTTATAAGTTACTCTTACGTGGTTTGCAGAAAAATTGTGCTAGCAACAAACATTGCTGAGAGTAGTATAACAATTGATGATGTCGTATATGTCATCGACTGTGGAAAGGCCAAGGAAACCAGTTATGATGCTCTTAACAAACTGGCCTGTCTGCTGCCATCATGGATTTCAAAGGCTTCAGCGCATCAGGTAGCTAATACCAACAAATCCTGTCTATTTTCTAAAAATATTCCCCAGCATACCCTTTGGCAATGTTGTTTCACTAGAATGAGGCTGGAATGGAACGGTCATCCCCTTGGAATCTCCTTCCGATTTAGGTTAGCTAAAAAAAGACACAGCATATTCCGGATGCATTCGTCATTCCCCAACTAGGTGGATGGTCATTCCATTGGGAGGCCTAGGAAAGACCATTCAGATGCTTCCTAGTTTTATTCCAGCAAACCAAACACTATTTAGAGTAGTTGCAGATAAATTTCTTGGGAATTGATTTTATTTGTACTTTTTGTGAGACTTGCAGAGACGTGGACGTGCTGGCCGTGTGCAACCTGGAGTTTGTTATAGATTGTATCCGAAATTGATCCATGATGCAATGCCTCAATATCAACTGCCTGAAATTCTTCGAACTCCATTGCAAGAGCTATGCATGACTATTAAAAGTTTGGAGCTTGGAAACATTGGAACATTTTTGGCAAAAGCGCTTCAGCCACCAGATTCCCTCTCTGTTCAAAATGCAATTGAACTTCTTAAAACAATTGGGGCTTTAGATGATATTGAAGAGCTCACTCCACTTGGTGTGATTTTGACATCTGCAGAGTTGCTGTCGATTTCCAATTTTGAATTTTTCTCTAACCTCAGTTTATTTGCTTAACAGGGCGCCATCTGTGCACTCTACCTTTGGACCCAAATATTGGAAAGATGCTTCTCATGGGTTCAATCTTTCAATGCCTTAATCCTGCATTAACAATTGCTTCTGCTCTTGCACATCGTGACCCATTCGTCCTTCCAATAAATAGGAAAGAGGAAGCTGATGCAGCAAAGAGATCTTTTGCTGGTGATTCTTGCAGGTTGGTGTTTATACTAAAACCTTACTGCTCTTTTTTGTCCTCCTGGAATGGAATTCTTGTTTGCTTACAATGATTGGAAGTCGGGAAAGAAAAACATGAAGCTATCTTTTCCATTCTGTGCAGCGATCACATTGCGCTGCTCAAAGCATTTGAAGCTTGGAAGGACGCAAAACGCAGTGGAAATGATAGATCCTTCTGTTGGGAAAATTTCCTCTCTCCAGTAACATTGCAAATGATGGATGATATGAGGAACCAGTTTCTGGATCTACTATCAGACATTGGCTTTGTTGATAAATCCAGAGGCGCTAATGTAAGATCTTAAGGAAAATTGCATATCTACCAATGATTTGCATCTGCCTACAATTTGTTGACCCCTCTAATTGCTTACGTAGGGGCAAGGACCAAAATATCAGTTTGTTTCCATCAAGAAATGTTTGAAACGTTTATGTTACCCAAGATACTGTGGGGAAACACAAGTGGAAAATGAATTTCACAGCAGAATCTAATAAAAAATCATTAAAATCGTAGCAAATCAAAAGTTGTGTTGGCTTATTGGACAATACTCAACTTCGTGGTGAAGTTACAATTTTTCTCATACTTCTGTTTCTTTTTACTTAGTGAAGCAACCTATAAATCTAAGCATATTTGATTGTCAATAATTAGGCTTTTATGCACTTGGATGGGTATTAGTTCATGTTTCTAAACATTTCTTGTATTTTGTATTTTCTGTGCTCTCTAGTCTTTGGAGATGATTCTGAAGCATTTCCCAGATGTTCTGTTTCACACACTGAAAATAATTTTGATCATTTGATTCATTTCTCAGGAGAAAGTATCATGAGGTGTGTTCTGATCTGCATCCGTCTCATTTTGAATGAGATAGTTGACATATATAATGATTTTTTGAAACTACCAATATAGTAAAGACTTGGAGATGGTCAACACATGATATTCCGCATATGATTTTTCTCACGAGCAGTTCATTTACGTGATTAATAGACGTGTCCTTTTTACAGGCTTATAATCAATATAGTAAAGACTTGGAGATGGTATCTGCAATCCTTTGTGCTGGGCTCTATCCTAATGTTGTGCAGTGTAAAAGGAGAGGAAAACGTACAGCGTTCTACACCAAGGAAGCTGGAAAAGTCGACATCCATCCTGCATCTGTAAATGCCGGTGTCCATCTTTTCCCTCTTCCATACATGGTTTATAGTGAAAAGGTGAAGACAACCAGCATATTCATAAGGGATTCAACAAACATATCAGACTATGCTCTACTTATGTTTGGTGGTAATCTCATTCCAAGCAAAACTGGAGAAGGTATTGAAATGCTTGGAGGGTACCTTCATTTCTCTGCTTCCAAGAGTGTGCTGGAGTTGATCAGGGTGATGTCCCATTTTAATTCGACTCTCTCTCTCTCTCTCTCTCAAGATTCTCACAGATTTAAAGTTCATTAATATGTTGAATTGATTGTTGGATGTTTGCAGAAACTGCGAGGGGAGCTTGACAAGCTTCTAAACAGGAAGATTGAAGAACCGGGCCTGGACATTTCTGTGGAGGGAAAGGGTGTGGTTGCTGCTGTGATTGAGTTACTGCATCATACTTAGGATGATCGTTACTATGACTAGATCTGACACTACGGCCCCTGTTGTTTCAGCTGGAAATTTTTTCTCCAAAAGTACTGCTGAGAAAAACTTGCAGAAAACGTATTTTTGTGTTTGGTTGCCTCTCTCATAATGATGGTGCTAGTGGTTGTGGTAGTGATGGTGGTAGATACTTGGGGCGGTGGCAGGTTGGTGGTAGTGGTAGTGGTCCTGGTGGAGGAGGTGTGATAGTAGCTGTCAAAGGAATAGGATCTTTTCTGTCTCTGTCAGTTCATTTGCCGTTGAGTACCATTAACCCTTGCCCAAAATGCCCAAAACCAGAAAATGCGGAGATTTTTTCAAAAAACGTTTTCTGGCTAAACAAACAGAACTTTAGATACTTATGTTTATTATTGTAGAATGTAGATTCGAGTTACAGAGAAATTTGGTACTTTGCGTGATAAATCATCTCTCTATATCCATTTTGGTTGGCGTCAATGCCAGTATGCCATGATAGTTCTTGTTTGTGCCACGACTGTTAACATTGCCTTGACATGTTTACCCCTTCTTTGAAACAAAACAGATTCTCTCTCCCTCTCGTTGTCCACTATAATGAACCCTCGCGACTGAGTCTATGTGGAAGTCAGATCCACCACCACCATGTACGTACTTAATAAAAAAACTGCCATTGTCCATGTTTTCAGATAAGGTGCCATTTCTATTTATAGTTCAGTTCAATCACTGAGTTCTACGAATTGAAACAACCCAATTTCAATTGCTTCCATCGTTATAAAACCTGACTAGGAAGACGATTTGAAAGAGGGGAGAACGGGAACCTGTGAATCTGATTTGGAAGATTTGGAAGAAAGAAGACAGGAGAGAGAATTTTGTCTTGTGATTGAGAGGGAGAGAGATTGAAGTGTTGCGACGCGGTGATGGAAGGGTAAAATAGCCAACTACTAAAACAAATCGTGGCACTAACAATACGTATTGTGGCATTAGATTTCCAAATTCAGCAGGAGAAGTTCTCAATCTCGTGCCCATCTAATTGCTCTCGAGTTCATGTATTTTCTGCTAAGCAAAGAGGAGGGGTGTGGCTGTGTGAAAATGTGAATAGGCCTGTCAGATAGATTGGATTTAATCTGAATTCGATAGGATTTGAATCCGGTCCAATTAAAAGTAATGCAAATCTGTCTTCTAGAAATCTGCGTTAAAGCAATTTGAATCCGAAGAATTGGATATCCGATCTGGTCAGGGGCCGGAGGCACATAGGGGCCGGGGTGGCCCCCCCCCAAATTCCTATTTTGGAGTATATTTTGCAAAAATTTTTTTATAGATATTTTTTTTAAAAATAAGTATAAAATTTTGACAATAATTAAAATGTAAGAACAATTTTCATTCCAATAACACTAAGTTATGGTGAATTAAATCCTGTGATAATGATATTGCATTCGTCGAATGATATAATAACAACAATACTCGAGATTAATTTTTCCATTTATCAAAATCATCCCATAAAAACTCGAATGAGTGAATTTAGTCATGAAAAAAATTTCGAACCAAAATTTCTTTCATAATTCGGCCCCCTCCGATTTAGATTTCGGGCTCCTGGCTCCACCACTAGATCTGGTCTGGTTCTTTTTAACTTGTTTACAAATTAAGCATATATATTTGCGTCCTATTTGATGATAGATTTTTTTATAATCAAAGTTAAGCCCAACCGGGCTACAAAAAATGCATCTTAAAAGGTGAAACCGAATCAGAACTATTCTGCTAATGAGACACCCAAAAAAAGAGAAACAGTCCTCTTAGCAGATCCCTCGATATGAAATTTCCAGAACGTTATAAAGTTTATATCCCTTGGCAACTTATAAAGTTTGTTTTGTAGTATTGAATAGATCAACTTATATTTTGCCATGCAAACTTCCTAGTTACCAGATGGTCGTGCCATGATTGGATTGGTTGGTGGTGTAGGGAGAGAGGGAAGGGGGGAAAAAAAAGGAGGACATGAAATATTAGTTGAGGGTACTTTTGTAACTTCCTGGAGGTAAGTAAATGCAGGGTCGGCCCTGAAGTTTGGGTTCTCCTAAGGCGCTTCACAAATGGCTCAAAATAGCTCACCTAACATTTACCTAAATGCTTCTTTTATTGCGTATAATAAAACTCACAGAGTGGCTCCTAAGTTTGACTCCTAACACAATAGTTAAATTTAGGTAGCCTTCTAGCTAACTCTAAGTAGGACCAAAGTATTTAAATGTTTTTTTAATATGAAATCTTTGAAAAAGTTACCGGGAAAAAGTTGTTCTTAATATTTTTTTCACAAAATAGTGAATGTTATTGCTAGCCCATTGAGTGCACACATTAACAATCTCTAGGAGTGAAAATTGGACTCCCAATTATGCTTATGTGTACATCTTAGGATACAACTTAGGAGCAATTTTTAGGGAGACCACTGTGGATGCCCTAAGCCTCACTCCAATTTTGGTTGCCCACTAACCATTAAGTAAAAAAAAAAAAAAAAGGTTACATTGTATTTTTTTAGCTTGAACGTCAAAAAAATCACAATCAAAATGTAACCCTAGTTGTAATGCTTTATGATGAGCACGATCCGATTAAAAATAACCTATTGCATTTTTTAAGCAAATTCTTCAATTGAGTCATCGCACTAACTTATGCAAGAACTCATTTTTAATTGAGATCATAGGCGACTCATATAATCTCACGTAATACACAAGTTTGATTTTTTTTTTTATCAACTTCAACTTAGAAAAACTTCTCTCTATTGAAGCAACTATAACCTGAAGTACCGAACTCATAATATTGAGTCTCCTACATCTTCAA
Source organism: Vaccinium myrtillus (assembly GCA_016920895.1). NCBI lineage: Eukaryota > Viridiplantae > Streptophyta > Magnoliopsida > Ericales > Ericaceae > Vaccinium > Vaccinium myrtillus. The sequence goes on from CM029280.1 coordinate 8,501,235, forward strand.
GCGTTATTTTTAAAAAATATACAGTACAAAAATTCAAACTAAAAATATGATACATGGATAAACGTAAAAAGATTGTAGGAGTTTTTTTTTTTTTAAAATAATAAGAAAGTTTGCTTCATATTTTAAATATGATTTGTGTGAAAATAAAAAATAAAAAACCATGTTAGCTTAGCTTGCTCATTTTTATTTTTTTAAATTTCCACCCATGGGAGTTTTGTTAATCCAATATAAGAAAATTATCACTTCTACAATTGTACATTATTGTTTTGTTTGTTACATGCAAAATTTATTGCAAAGTAATTGAGTGGTGTGATTTTCATAAAATTATGGATTGGAAGGGGAAAAAGGTGTCATAAATAACAAAGAAAATAAAAGGGAAAAAAAGAGGGAAAGAAAGGCCTAAAAGGGCCAAAGTACCAAAAACAGGTACTTCATGTGATTTGAATTTTGGGTCAAGTGTAAAGGAGGGGCAACCCCTTGCCACATAACCAAATTGGCACTTCATAACCTTTGGTGGGAGGTTTAACATATTTATATATAAGTTAAGTAATTTTTTGTTTTCTTGGTTGCCCAAGCCCGGAGCCTTGCTGGGCTTACCCCTGGGCCGGCCCTGGTTATAAAAGAATTTACATGGAGTTGACAGTTAGGGGTGTCAGTAAAATTTTGAAGAATAAAACGGTACAAACTATAATTTCAAGTTAATAGAGGGGTTATAAGCGAAATTTACTCCTTATGAAAATCCAATTTCTATAGGTATTTGGTTCGAACCAGTATTTCTTTCCTCCATTGATTGTCCTGTATCATGTAAAACCCTAACAACAAAACTTACACACACACACTCTCTCTCTCTCTCGCTCGCTCTCGGCGGGGAAGACCAAAATGGGCCGGCCCGAGCCTTGTGTTTTGTTCTCTCAGACATTCGTTCATCCCCAACTCGACGAGTACGTTGACGAGGTACCTCTGCTTCTTACTCAATTCGTTCCTTCTTTGATGCGTTTAACTTGTTCACACCCATTGGAAATTGATAACCAAACAAGGACATAGCAAAAAGAGAGAAATTTTACTGAACCAATTTGAATAACGGGCTCCAAGTACTGCGCAGAATGGATAGATTTCGAATTAGTTCAATTATTTGTTGAGCATCTATTGCAGAATTTTCATAACCAATTCATGAATTTAAGTTCGTTTAATTTTTTCCATTGTCAGTTGTACTCTTGATTCTATGCTTGGTTACTGTAGTATAACGAAAAGAGAATACATGGCAGAAAGAAGTAAATCTAGAGTACCATTTGTGGCATTTTATTCATAGAGGTGGTCAGACATTTTGTTAACCAAGACGGTTTGAAAGTGGATGCAAAATGCAAGTACACCCCAAACTTCTCGCTCCCACGGGTTGGCTGATGGAAATAGACTAACTACCGGATTCACTTGGTCATGTTGATTGCTTTGGAATATACAATATAAAGGTTTGGCTTTATGCAGGTGTAATTGATGTGCTTATTTTGATGCAAAAACCGAAATACCATCAAATCTACAAATGGTTATATTAGAGAGAGGATCGCTAAAGGAGCAAAAGCTCTTAAAATATAATTCTTCAAATATCAAAAACTACCTAATGAAGACTCTAGACACCTATTTATAGACTCAAAACCTTGCACGCATTGGAGGACACAAAAAAAGACACAAAGACCCGCAATTTTACTGCATCATATTTTGTTGGGGTAGTTTGTTCATCTAGGGATTACTGGCTACTTATCAAATGGGGTGAAATTTTCCTGAGGCTCAGTTTTACATCTGAATTAGGATGCATCGTCAGTTTGTAGATTAGGAGAACTTAAGACGGGGTATACTGTTTTTCCGTAGGTCAGAGTGGGCTATGCTAATGCTTAGATATAAACGCTGAAGAAGTTCTATGCATTTGCTTGACTTGCAATTGATCAGTAGACTTGTTCTTATAGTTTTACCAATTCATGCATAATCAATATAACTTGCGATCCATGAAATATTCAGGTCCTACTCCTTTGAATTCATTTTCACTTCTTTGTTTTTTTTTTTTTTTTTCCGCGTGAATGTGAAAAGAACTAATAAATGTGCAATGTGTTTCGATCATTTTGTGTTTAGAAGATTTAATGTGATCAACTGGTTCTTAACCCTTATTTTTGAAGGATATTGAAGGCTAAGATTACTCGTCCCCATTTTGGTTCTCTGTTGATGAAACAAACATAGGCTACTACTTACTAGGTTATGAATTCGAATTTGATGGGCTCAACCTTTCGTTTGGACTTTCGGTGATATGTAACAGTACCGGTAGGTACCAAATCCGTTAATGGCCGATTTTGCGGTATGCGCAAATTGCTTATGAGACCGTGTTAACTAACGGTGTCTGCTGTTACAAAATGGTGGTAACTGACTGTTAAGGTCATTACGACATAATATGCTCGTAATCTCCTGTTTGCAATGTAAATTCAAGAGGGGAGGAGTCAATATTTCACCTTGGATTCCACTTTATTGACTAGAATTCAGACACGTTTGCTCAAATAATGGAGCTTTGTCATCAGTGTCTCTGCAAAAACCCCTCCTTTGATGTGTCAACTGTCAAGCATACCAATTCAATTTTCAGTTAGTGAGCTTGGCAGGTTTGCACTTGAATTTTCAGCCCCTCTCAGTCTCATGTTTGTTTTTCTCTTTCTGCTCTTCTTCTCCTCATTGTTCTGTTTTTTCAGCCCCCTTCTCTCTCACACAAGCATTAAAAAACACAGAGACACTTGTTTATTCCAAACACAAATTTAGTTCCCCTTCTTTTCTCTCCCTGTTTTTTTTGGTCAATTCTTATTCTGTACTCACAAGCAATTGTATTGAATAAAATATTTTAACGTTTCGTTCTTAATTTTTTTAATTATTAGGTGAAATGTATAATTCTCATGTGATATAGTGCTAGTTATAGATATAATTTGAAAAAACTGCATATTAGTGTTTTGACTTTTTACTACTTGCTAATTTAAGGTCTGTAACTTAATGTAGTGCATTTCACCATAAGCCTTTTGGAAATTGGCGTAAATGAGTTTTGGAATTTTCCTGTTTTGTTCCTTACAACCATTACACCATAATATCAATTCATAACTTGTGATGTCCTTAAAATTATAGAAGTAGAAGTCTGTTATTTAGCATAATAGCATGTGCATTTAGGCCTCGTTCCCCTTAACTTATTTGTGTGACTTTTTGCACTTTTTGGGTTGTCTTTAAAAAGTTTCGGGCATAATTTTGTACTTTTTTGATTCCTCTCATCGAGATGAATCACAGAACCTAAAAAGTTTGATGCAAAACTAACAAATGCCATTTTTTTTTTGGATAAAGACAAATACCAAAAAGTGCAAAAAGTTAAGGAGAACGAGGCCTTATATTCCTATGTAACATGCAAATTTAAGGTATTAAATATTTTACTCATAACTCTACAACATAACAACACATTTTTTTAAAACCATTTAAAGTAACAAGAAATATTAAATATATATGATTAGGTATGAATAATAAAAAAATTAGCCAAATACCCTTTTGAACCAACAAATGTGATTCTCAAAAAAGAATCATTGGTATTCGTCATTTTTCCCTATGTTTAAATTTTTTATAAAAACACCTCACCGCTAACGTCACATGCTATGACTTTTACACCCTGAAGCAGTGTCATTGCAACCGTTACATTTGTGGCATCCGATACCAATATTTCGAATTATGGGCTCAAAGTTCCGCAAATCATTGTTTTCCCTTTTCTCTTTTTTGGAAGTATGTAAGTTACCTGCAGAAAACATGCAGAACATATGTTCAAGAATCTTTTCTCTTCATTGTTGGGCTGTAAGTTTCTATCCGCATGTTACGGTTTTGCTCCAATTCGCCTCTTTCCTAGGTTTTTCCTCTTCCCCCTTTTAGGAGTACCTTCTGCATGGTTTTGTCTTAATCCTTTAACGGATAACATTGTCCATGGTTTTGTTTTCCGCATTGTTTCCCATTTGCTAAAATGAGTTTTCCCATAAAAGTTGAGTTTAGCTTGGTTGCTAAAATCACTTTTGATTACCATTAACTAAAATTTAAGTTGCTAAAAGCCAATTTTCTCTCACATATCCCTTCCACTAAAAGCAAGTTGCTAAAGTCACGTTGGTGGTTTTAGCAAATGAGAGTTGGGGGTGCTAAAGCTTTGCTTTTATCAAACGGGAAACTCACCCTTCATCCTTTAATGGATAACATTCCTTCGTAACTATCTTCTTTCATTAGTTATTGTTTTCTACTTCATCACTTAGCGAAATTTTGTTTTGTATTTTGAAATAGTAATTTTTGTAATATAACCATTGATTGTTTCTATGTCCATAAGGGTTGGGCCGGTAGGTAAGTGGGTTAGGTATCAAGAGGTGGAAAATTGGCTGTGTCGGTCGGACTTGAATGTGGGTTGAATGCAATGTTTTGTTGGCTGTGGTTTGCTGGAAACAAACAAATGGACAGGATATCGGAGTTGCCATTATGATTGAAATGATCGTTACTATTCTTTCAGTGTTATTTTTACTCCCACCCTCATATTTTGTTTGTCTCCAAAATGCATATCCATCTTTCAAAAGTCGAAATATGTAATTGAATTGGGTTCCAAAAGTATCCCTTCCAAATGGTTACTTTTAATACAGGCTATAATGGCAATGGTGAAACTTGAATCTTTTGATTGGAATTTTCGTGTCTTGAAAGTAATGTCTCCTTAACAAGTTGAAACTTTTAAAGAGAGTGTAAAACTTTGTTGTTGGTTTGTCGTTTTCGTACCAAAAATGAATTTATGAAACAAGGAATTAACAATTATCTCGAGGAATAGTGGTTAAGTCCAAAATCGTTCACGGGGAGTAAAAAGCTAAGTTACTATAAATTCAGTCGATTTATAATTTAATTCGGAAATAAAGCCGAAGTTTGAATTTAAATTAATTAAACTAAAATTAACTAGAAAATGACTGAAGTTTTAAAACAGGTGGGAGAAGGGACTAGTGTTTCGATTCCACCTTCCCCTTGCAATATAATTAAATAAAATCCAGGTTAATTATTCAACATAGAAAATAGGATTTTTGTTAGGGGTTGCAATCCCTATCGACAATTGTCAAGAGGGTTCATGGGACTCAGACATCGTAAAGGCTATCTCAACATAGCTGATCGTCTCATTGAAATTAACCAACTACACAACCCATCTAAAGTCGTATAACCTATCTCAGAGACTCTCCTGGAAAAGTGAAAACTATTGTATGATGGTGCTTGATATCCAGAATACAAACACAATAGGTAAATAGAAAAAACTTGTTCTTTCATAAAAAAATATGAATCATTCGCAAAAGTCATACAATTAATTATTGAATAATAACCCTAGAAATTTAACATTACATTACTCGGAGAAAGTTTCCTGGTCACCCTAGCCAAAGGATTTTTGCCGCTCACGGAGTTAAATGAATAATCATGAAACGATGTACTCCATTGAAACTGATTAAAAGCTTACAAAGGAATTAATATTAAACCCCAAAGCCTTTTCTTTTCCTTCTGCTCGGCCGTGAACAGGAGTAGCCGTGCTTGTCCCTTCACAAAGCTGTGCTCCTGCCTTGTCCTTTTGTGTTGCGTGGGATCAGCCCCTGTTATGCGTAGCTCTAAGTGCTCTGTTATGCGTGATATGTATGTGTGCTCCATTCTTCAATACCCTCCTTTTCTATTTATAATGATCGATGTATATGGGCAGCACAAATCAATTGTAATTGGTGGGCCCCTTTTCTATGATGTACAGTTCCCACGAAATTTTACTTCTTTGGCAATTCATTGAATCCCCTCCAAGCTAGGGGTGAAACCGGTTCGGTTCTGCAATATATATGAGTGAACCGGGAAAACTTGGTTTGAGAAAACCATGGAACCAAAACCAGTTTTTTAGAGGTCGGTTCGGTTTGGTTGGGTTTGTCCCGGTTTGGTTTGTCGGGAGAGAGAGAGAGAGAGAGAGAGAGAGAGAGAGAGAGAGAGAGAGAGAGAGAGAGAGAGAGAGAGAGAGAGAGAGAGAGAGAGAGGATGACGACGACGACGACGACGTTGATAGACGGAGTCGACGACGAGCCGGCGTCGATGGTAGAGATCTCGGTGAGAGGACGAGGTGATGGTGACGACGGACACAGATCGCAGTGAGAGGTGTTGCGACAGACAGATCACGATGGAGACAGATCGCGGTGCCACCTCGGTGTGAGAGAGAGTGGTAGAGAGAGAGAGGGGGTGGGAGTCGGTCGGCGTTGCCTGGGTCTCTCTCTCTCTGGGGTGAAAACGTAATGTTAGGTTTGGGTTGGAGGGAAAGGGTTTGGGAAGACCTGGGTTAAGTGTGTGTGTGTGTGTATGTGTATATAAAAATCCGGTTCGAGCCGGCTTTAAAGTTTGGGAACCGAACCGGTTTTACAACTTTTGGAAGTCACTGAACTGGAACTGAACCGGACAACAAAAAATGTGAAAAAATACCGGTTCGGTCCAGTTTTCTCGTTTGGTCCGGTTCTCTAATTTTTTTTTCACCCCTACTCCATGCAAACCGGACTTCTACTTCATGGGCAAATAAGGCGCAAATCCAATTGTCTGTTGGCTGGCCCTTTTTTCATGATCAGCTTGGTTCCATCTCTTAATTAATTTGATCAGCACCGGCTTTGCTTTGACAGGAAGTAAAATCTGATTTTGCGGTTTAGCTCCAAATAACATCTAATGGCTTTGAAGTCCTAAAACTAGAAAATGGCTTTGGAAGTCTTAAAACTCTGTGTATCAAACTAAGTAATGCTAAACGGAAGTAACAAGAATAAATTAAGGGGCATTAATGGGCACATTTACGCTCCTATCAGTTGTGATGTTAACTATATATGCATGCTGTGGTGTAAGTTTGACCTTTCTGTTTTTTTTCGTTCTTATTTCTCTTAACATCATCAATTTTGATGCACAGCTTAACTTTGAATGGCTGGCTAGTTGGTATTGCTGTTCCCTTTTATTTACCTAATTGTTCTCAGAATTGGATCTTTCGTTTCGTTAACATGGCATTTTACCTTATATTTCTTCCAGGTGATATTTGCTGAACCTATTGTCATCATTGCTTGCGAGTTCCTTGAACAAAATGCTACGTCAGCTTCTTCGGCGGTAACACTAATAGGGTAAGACTGCAAGTAACGGTGGCTGTGTTATTAGATATTACTGCATTTTTCCATGGGAACATGGATGATATATATGTTGTATGCTTGGAATTCTCAAATTTTGCTCATGGACCGCTTTATTGTTTAGTATTGCCTTGGCGGTGTTTTGTTAGAATCCTGCATATAACATTTGGGCATGTAGAGACTAAATTTGCTCTTTTAACTAAACTGATCTAAACCTCTAGGAATTTTAAGACAAGTTACTGTCTTTGTGAATTTGTAATGTTAATATAGGAGGGTTGTGGATTGAGAAAATTTTGTGAAAGAGAAGGAACAAAGTCAGAGAATTCTAGACTTTCTCTCTATTTTTTCCAATCGTCCACCGCTCGTACCACCATCTATTGGGGATTACACGAGTACTGTTATTATTGTTGTTTTTGTCTTGTTTTCCAAATAGAGGAAAACAACTTAATTGTAACACTGACACAATATGACATGTTTTGGACACTTGGGGAAGCGATTCCATTACTTACCTGAGACACAAGTGAAAAATACATTACAAGTTTAAGGAAAATAACTTGGGATCAACTGGTAAGATACAAAGCAACATAGATTTTTGCTATTTAATCCCTTCTCTGTTATATGTTTTTGGTTTTTTATCCTAAATTCTAACCTGTCAATTTATTAATGACAAAAACTTTCTATAGGTACTAGGACTTTTTATTTGCATTTCTTTACCATATAGGCTATGTGAACAATGAATTAATAGAATTTTTAGATGATAATATATTGATTTATGTTTCAGGTAACTAAAATATTATTTAATGCATATATGTCGTGGAACCCATGCTATGTTGTGCCTACTATTAAAAAATTGATGTATGCCGCTTATTGATGTTGTGTTGTTTCTGTGTCAAGTGTCCTTGTTTGTGCTTCTTAGCAAGCTAGGATAGCTTGCTACGTTCCCTACTCTTATGCTAAGTAAATGTTTTTTACTTCGAAGATTAGGCAGTTCCTTCTATGTAATAGACAATTTAGACTTCACTGTTAAGTTACTTTCAAATATTTATGTGAACCTCACTTCACCCCTAAAAATGAGGAACTACAGTTTATTTATTTATGTATGGTGGGGAAAAAGTTATTATACCTCCACTTGTTTTATTAAGTTAATTTCCTTATGTTCGGATTGAAATTCATCCGATAAAAAGTACACCATCGGTCCTGTTCTGTACTTGAAATCTATGAACACATTCTGCTTCAATATTTGACGAGATAACACAGTTTTCTCACCAATTTTCCTCCTGATATTTACTTCGATATTTCAGCAAGGATTTGTCTACTAGCTTCCATTGATTTGTACGTAGGGAATTTGTATTTGCAATCATCGCCACCATTGCGTGAGATATTTACTTCTGCCTAAATTTGTTGGCTATATTCCATGTGGATTTTCCTGTGATATTCGACATCTTGCTACTGTAAGATGTGCAGATTGCAGAAATTGCTTTTGCATGCCATAGTCTGTAAATCTTAGTCAGGACTCAGGACTAGGAGATACTATTACCTAGCACATGTTGGCCGATTGCCCCTGTATCCTTGAGATCATTCAGCCTCGGGTCAGTGTTATGTTCTATATTTCAGGGTACAATTACGGTCTTCTGTATCTTCTTTAATTGTTCATGTGTTGATGGTGCAAAGATCATGTTGAGTGCCAGCAACTTCATGTGCCACTACTGCTTGGAGGCATGCACATTTAACTTTTCCTTCCCGTTCGCCAATGACGCGATACTAATGAAGACGAAAAGAAGAGAAATAGAAAGAGATTAAGGAGGCATCCGAAAGTGAGAAGAAAAGGAAGAAAAGATAATAAGAAACAACATTACAACTCACCTAAGAAGCGTACACACCTGAGATGGTAGCATCAGGTGTTAGCAATGGGGGTGATACATGCTGACTTCTTTTTCTTCTTCTACTTCAATCTTTGTGTCTCTGTTATAGGGGTGCATTACAAGAAACACTTTCTTTGGTCCTTGCCGAACCATTCTTTTGGCTTCTTTTCAACATGAATTTCATCAAATAATTCTGAAGATATTTGTGCATCTGTTTTGCTAATGTTTTAATGATGTTCAACCCTTTCCTCCTTTCCCCGACCCCCAACCCCAGAAAAGAGAAATAGTCTTATGTGAGTTTATGTGCTCGAATTGTGGGACTTATTGATGGTCTCTGTTTCCATTTGCATTTTTATGTTGTTATTTCCTTTCGCCACTGGCTAACCTAATTTCTTGTATAGGGCCACTTCACCTCCTTCATTTGCTTTGGAGGTTTTTGTGCAGTGTGAAGGGGAAACAAGGTTTAGGCGGCTCTGTCAGCCATTTCTGTATTCTCATTCTTCATCAAATGTGCTTGAAGTTGAGGTACTTACTCCAGGTTTTTGTGGTTTCAGTCTTGCATTTGATGATATGTCTTGCCATTATGACTTGGAATTTATATTGGGAGATTTTCTAAAGTAAATTTCTTATTTCTCTGTTGTTCTTTTTTGTCTGTTATGTGTTTAGTGATAGAATATCTCCACATTTGGTCTAGTCATCATATCTTCAGTTCCTTATGCAGTGTATTCATACTTCTAGGAAAGGACGATTGTTCCTTATTCGATATGTACCGAAGAATGCAAATTTCTTTTCCTATCCCACCATGTTCCATGTTTGTTCTCTCTGGTGTATCTTGCCTTAAGATATTTATCACTTATTTTTGTAAGTTTGTTGAATGTAAAAAATGCTCTTGTTGCAGGGTGTTGTGACTAATCATCTTGTTGTAAGGGGCAGCTACCGCAGCCTGACCTTAGTCATATATGGGAACACAGCAGAAGATCTGGGGCAGTTCAATATAGAAGTTGATTTGGATAGCTCTTTAACTAATACTGTTTCTTGTATTGAGGGAAATCTTGAAGACCTCCCACCAGCACTACACCCGATTAATGTGACAATTGAGGATTTGATTTTTTTGCCAAAAGCATTGTCTTTAGAAGTTGCTGCGTCTGATATTTCTGTCGAGATCAAGCAGTTGTTAGATTTGACATTTAAGGTTTTGCAGTTGTCAAACAATGGTGACGTGATTGATAAAGTCATTAGTATGATTGTGTCGGCTGCTTCTTCGTTTGCAACTCACAGTGATTGTCCAGCTATCGGTCAGAAACAATCTTTGGCGGGGAAATCTAGAAATTATGAAGGACAGTCACATTTTGATTTTACCGAGGCTAGAAAGGACCTTTTTGATATCTTCAACAGCCTTCATCTGGAATCAGGGAGCCTTTCATCTGAATCCATGGGAGACAGCATGCTTTTTGAATCTGAGGCTGATTTGGCTACTTCAAAACAATTGATGGATATCCTGTGTAAATCCATCCATTTGGATAGGGCTTCCGGAATTTTTGGGCATCCTCAGCTTTCAAAGGTGGTTTTAATACTCTATTCCTTTCTGTTTGCTTCAGCAGATTTGCATGTGTTAAATAACATGAAATTGCGTTCTCTCTCTCTCTCTCTCTCTCTCTCTATATGTATTTACAAAGTAGATACACACTTGAATTGGGTTATCACTGATTTTGTATCTTGCTTCTCAGAATAAGAGTGTCATTCTGTGGTTGAGTGCTGCTCTTTTGTTGTGCTCTGGCAGTGAGAGCTGCTTCCACTTTGTTAATAGTGGTGGCATGGAGCAGCTTGGATATATTTTTACCCATGACATGCAGAATTCTCATGCCATTACATTGATGGTACTCGGAGTTGTGGAGCAGGCCACTAGGCACTCAATTGGTTGTGAAGGATTCCTTGGGTGGTGGCCTCGTGAAGATGAAAGCATTCCTTCGGGGACCAGTGTAGGTTATAATGAGTTATTGAAGCTACTGTTGCAGAAACAGCCCCATGATGTTGCTTCTCTTGCGACTCATATACTTCATCGCTTGCGTTTTTATGAGGTTGTTTCCAGATATGAGGTACATGCTTGGCCTTGGCAGTGCACTATTTAAGTGTATGAAATGTGAATCTTTTACAACACCGTAGTTGTTTTTTTTGGCAGTCTTCAGTGTTATCTGTGCTTGCAAGTCTTTCGACTTCTGGAAGGGTTACTAATGCAACTATAGACAAGCTTACCAGTGCTAGGTTCCAACTCAAAACCCTCATGGTCAGTTGAAACCCTTTTGTTCTGTGTCTTCTTATGCTTAAGGCAGCCTACAAATAACTCTCTTGTGGATGTTATTGGAAACCATCATGTCATTCTCCAATTGTTGTTTCTTAGTTGATTTTAGTTGACGAGTATTGCTGCAGAAAATGATAAATTCACGTGTGCCACTTGAAGATCCTTCCCCACTAGCCTGCACCAGCAGATCATTGCTTCTTGGTGAAATAGAAGGAGTGTTGTCATACAAATCAACCTGTAGCTTGATTACTTCATCAAATTGTTGGTTTTCTAACTGGGATATTGACTCCCACTTGCTATTCCTTCTGAAGGTGTGTTTCTGTATCTGCTCTTTTACTTTCAAATCGGCTATAGGAGTTAATATGTACTTCTTTCTCAAGCAATACTTTTTTTTGATAAGTAAGTAAATATATATAAAAAAGAAAGCATAAGGGATGCTGCCCAATTACAAAAGAGGAGGCCACTAACAAAAAGGCAATGCACTGTAAGTAAAAGCTCAAACCAGTTTGGTCAAGAGAAGGATAACAATGTCCCAAAGTACAAACTATTCACCAATGATTCTGCATCTTCTTTCTGTTGTGTCTGTAGTTTTCTCTAGCAATACACTGTATTAAGCTCATTTGCCATGCTGAAAGTGGTTACCATGATACCATCTCTTTCTGTTGTGTCTATATTTCTCATTTGCCTTGCTGACGATCATAAATTCTTTTATTTCTTCCCAACTCCCTGTTCCTTTTTTTTTTTTTGTCTTATGTAGTCTATATATCTTTACTTTGTTCTGATTTGAATAATATAGCTTTGTTTTCTTGAGAGATTGGAAAAATCCTCTCAGAAAATGGATGCATAGATTTGTTGCAAGAAACACGTGTTTGCAGGTGAGGAACTTGTTTGTCATAGGAGACGACGATTGGACAATAGTAGGTAAAGGGGTGCCTAGAGTTGAGGCCAAATGAGGCCTAAAAGGAACCAAAACATTTTTACCACAATCCAGACTCCATACTACAATCAACAAGCTTGGTTCACGTCTCTAGTAGTCAGAACCAATTGCCGGTTGAAGCACAAGCTTTTGTTTGGTTGAGGGAGTCCTCCTTGATTAAAGTTTCTGCCTTTGGGTTTGTCTTCCACACCCCCCCCCCCCCCGCGTCTTTTGGGTCAACTGAGCTAATTTCCTATTTTTGTTTTTTTTGGTCTTCTTTGCAAATTGTCGTTTGTATTGGTAATTGAGAGTGGTTTTCTACTTTTGGAGTTGTTATTGTGCATCATGTTCTCTATCAAAATACCTAAGTGGCCTTGGACTGTATACTTGCTCTTCTTTTTGGTGTTCTATAAACAACAGGGAAGTTAATTTCCATATTTGCTAATTTTTTCCCCTATAGATGACTTTGGTTTTTGTGTATGACATTTTTTCTATTGGTGCTCGACTAGATGTGCTTGTCTAAGATAAGGCCTGCTTCTCACCTTGCGTCCTGTGCTAAACACACCAGTGGCGCCTCGGTGTGCCTATCAACCTTTAATAACTATGGTTTTGACATAGTCTTTGGTCTTCCAAAATGAGAAGGTTGTGCATAAGAGGGAGAGATTTGTCTGGCTTCCAAAATTGTCTTGTCAACAAAGTACCTGCTGAAGGCATTTATGCTTCGTTGAAGGGTTCTTGTATGATATTTTGGTGCGTTTCCAGAATCCAAACTTTGTCATTGAGGGTCTGTGACAGGGGTGGAGGGAGTTTGATACCGCAGGGGTCAACTGATCCCCTACTCACATTGGATGTTGCCTGAGAGTAACGTATTCGTCAAATCGATTCATGTTTTATCATCCCTCAGTCCACTTGGAAGTCCTAAATTGCCCTACATCTGATTGCTGGAGATGTAGAATAATGTTGACTTTGAATCCTGTAGAATACTTAAATTCCCTTGATATCAAGTCATGTGCACTCTTCAAAGAGGAATTGTTCTTCTTTTGTCATAGCCATAGGAGTCAAAGATGTGCATTTAGAGATCTAGGACATCGTTAAGAATTTTAGTACAAAGCTGTTGATAGGGCAGAAAAGGTTTTATAGCTTGGGTTCAATAGGCTAGATGAAAAGTTCTAGGCCTTTTAGGAGTTGGGGAGCTATTTCACTTTGTGCCAGTTAGTTAGCTTTCTTGAAAATAACCACCCATTTTTTTTATTTTTTAAAATAGGTTTTCTGTCATATGTGTAGTTTCTAAATTTCTTACTTATTTGCTTATTGTTTTAGAAATTGTTTCTCTGTGTCTCTGTAATCAGGAGAGGGGATTCTTTCCTTTGTCAGCTGCACTGTTATCTTCTATCTCATGGTCTCAAATGGGAAATGCTATGGACATATTTGTGGATCTTGCGTCATATCTTGAAGCCATAATTCTGTCACTTCTTTTCTGCCGCTCAGGTTTTGTGAAGGCTACCTTTATCACTTCTACTAACTTTCCTGATCTCTTTTATCTTTTTTTTTTCTATTTATAGGTGTCTGTGATTTACGTTTTTCTGTCTTTTTCAGGCTTAATCTTCCTCCTCCATCACTCTGAACTCTCCACTAATGTAATTCTTGCTCTAAGAGGTTCTGATGGGTTGAAGAAGGAAGAGCCGGTCCCGCATCGTTACGCATCTGTCTTGATATCCAAGGGGTTTGTTTGTCACCCAAAGGAAATCGGAATGATTGTCGAAAAACATTTGAGAGTGGTTAGTTTCATTTATCATTTGGATATTAGTATATTTTTCCTTATCAATTTTGGTTTTGCTTCCTGTAGTTTTAACTTTGTTGGTTTGGTTCCTCCCTGCTTCCCTTTTGGTTTTTATTGTCATTGTTGATTGCATCATGTTTTTGCAGGTCAATGCTATAGATCGTCTGTTGACATCAGATGCACATTCTGAAGAAATTTTATGGGTGCTGTGGGAGCTGTGTGCTCTTTCCAGGTGGAAATCTTGAATTGCTTGTTTTTGAATTTCAATCTTATATGTATGGTTTAGGACTCATTTGACTTACACGGATGAGATGATTTGCAGGTCTCATTGTGGGCGACAGGCTTTGTTGGCTTTGGGGCATTTTCCAGAGGTATTCTCGTACTTCTTGCTGTGAGCCATATGGGGAAGAAATGGCATGCAGAGTCTTATCTTTGTCTCAATTCCAGCAATGCTGTGGCACATGACATTAAATGAAACAAATCATGATTGCTATTATTTCTTTAAATCACTGCTGTCTTCATTAGTGCTGAACAACTGGAATACTATTAGTGCTGAACATTTTACTATCGGTGTAAAAGATATTCTGATTGAGTATACTCTCTTTTGAGCTTGTTTCTTTTGCGGTATAGGCAGAGCCTAATAACTGCTCATTTAATTATTGTTATTGTGTTTTCACGATTAGTATTTCGTTTTGTCTGCTCTTGTTTGTAGGCTGTTTCAGTTTTGATAGCAGCATTACAATCCATTAAGGAGCTGGATCCAGATACCTCAAATAGTGGTAGTCCACTCACCTTTATTTTTGAATTCTGTAATTTAGTTGTTCGTTTGTCGTATACTGTGCATGTTAGTTGAGCAAAATTCTTGATTTGCAGGTTTTGTACCACTAAATCTAGCAGTTTTTCACTCAGCTGCGGAGATTTTCGAAGTCATTGTTACCGATCTAACTTCATCATCCCTGGGTTCATGGATTGGGAATGCTACGGAACTCCACAAGGCTTTAAATTCTTCTTCCCCAGGGTCAAACAGAAAGGATGCCCCTACACGGCTTTTGGAGTGGGTAGATGCTAGTATAGTTTACCATAAAAAGGGGGCAACTGGTCTTCTACAGTACATTGCTTTGTTAGCGTCCGGTGGAGACCCACACATGGCTTCGACAAGTATTCTGTTATCAGACACGATGGATGCTGAGAATATGGTTGGAGATTCTTCCACAGGTTCTGATAGTAATCTTGTTGAGAATCTGCTTGGGAAGCCAATTTCTGAAAATAATTATCGTGCTGCTGTTCTTCGCGACTCTTCAGTGGCTCAGATGACTACCGCATTTCGAATTTTGGCATTCATTTCAGAGAACTCGGTATGAGATTGATTTTCTGACTTTTTAAAAGATTTGTTATCCATTAATCATTAGCTGTCTAAATGTTTAATTTTTGAAGGCTGTTGCTACTGCTCTTTACGATGAAGGTGCTGTGATGGTTATCCATGCTGTTCTAATTGACTGTAGGCTCATGCTTGAGAGGTCCTCCAACAACTACGGTCTGTACAAAGTGTAGCTGGTTTGAAATAATTCCCTTTCTTTGATTTTGCATGTAGTGACAATTGGATGCTAGTCTGCTATTTTACTTGAGGTCTAAAATGCACTGATACATATATTTTTCACGACATGCTGTTGCTTTGTCCCAATTTTTTACTTATATTTTTCCCTTAGGCACACAATGGACACGCCAGCTTCACCTCTCGGACATGTTCGCTAACCTCACTCTTTGTCGTTTTGGGTTTCGAGGGTTTCGTACATCTGGTTATTGTCATCTAATTCTGTTGAAGTGATTATTCTACACTTTTTGCATTTTTTGCACATGCTGTGGGAAATTAAATTCCGCATTCCCTGATTTGAGTACAACTGATTAAATCAGTCTATGTTTCTTAGTGGTAATTCTTATTATTTGAAATGCTCTTATCTACAAGGTCTAGACTTGAGATTTCTAGACATCTTTATGACGGTGGGGATACTGAGAAGTCCTCAAGGCATCTAGACTGTGGTCTGTTTTCTAAGTGGAAGGGTTGGTGGCACAGAGTCATGGATGCTTGCATGAATAGCTGTACATGAGTCCTTATATAGATGATAGACCCAATTGAAGTGCACGGTGGAAAGATGCTTTTGCTTTTACCAATGTACCCCCAAAAAAAGAAATTGCTTGGAAGAAATGATTTTGTACGGCATCCTGTTATTACTTGCTAATTCTAAAGACATTATAGTATTATTTGTCCCTTGTGCTTAAAGGGGAGCAAAGCGCATGGTACTGAAGTGAAGAAAGCTCAATAAACACACACAAAAACAATGTAGGACATAGCGAGCTGATCATTTCATAAAACAAATATGCTTGACCTTTCTCGATGCTTTTTTGGGGGCGACTCACCAACTGAACCAGCAGTGTTCGATGACAGAATTAACTGAGCCCCGAGTGAGATAACCATGTGTGAGGGGTGGCTGTGGATTTAGGATAATGTTATCATATTGCACAATGTAGACTTGATGAAGGCAGCTTAGTAATTGTTTTTCTGCTTGCTCTACAGGGCCCTGGGGCAAGTATAATAGGTGTTCATCTTCCCACTTTCTATTTGCATTGGTCTAGCATTTTTCATACAGTATGCGTACTTGGCTTGCAACCACTTTGTGCTTTTTTAGAGATTTGTCTTTCCAATCTACCAAAAACAAATAAAGGTTGTGAATTCTATTTCTGAAGATATTATTGAAGTTTTTAAATTGCTTCATCTGAACATGACTTATTACTGTATTCAGTTTGTCTTACTATCTGACTAAGTGATCTTGCTATGAAAATCTATTTATTATTGATATGTATATGTCCTTTCGGAAAGCTATATAGGTTTCTAAAATGTGAAAGTTGCAGTTAATGTTGATGGCTTCAGGCTTGTTTGTCCTCCATGACCAAGCAAATTGGTGGTTTAGTGGTTTCCACTCTCTCTTCATGTCCTTTGCCATCTCTCTCTCTCTCTCAAGCGCAACCAAATCCAATCTATTTTTTCCGGCCATTTTTTTATTTGTGTGGTCTAAGAAGCACAAACATTGGCACATATCCAGACATTGATAATGGAAAATTTGAGAAAATGGGTTATAGATTTGTTGGGCACAACACTTTCTTTAGTATTATACATATTGTTTGTTAATTTTTTTTTTGAACAACAAAGAAAAATGAAGGAAGCATGGTAATGAGAACAGAAATTGATTTGGGTCTCTAGGCTTGCCCTCCCTGATGCCTTTCGGCTTTGATTTGGGGGCATGGTTCTGCAGCAAAACATCCCTATAGCTCCTCGATTCTTGGAGTTTTAGGGGGGCCACTGTTTCAGTTGTATTATGAGAGTAGCCATTTGTGCATATTGCCAAAGGTTAGGTCCGGTATGTCTCCAATCATCCCCCGCCCATACCCCCAATGATCGGGGACTAGATGGGTTCTGACGTTCTGTTATTGGTGTTGTAAAGAAAAGTTTCATTAATCCCAAAGGAGCCAAATATGAAATCAGTACAATAGGTAAAGAAATGCATTGGGAGAGGTTTGCACACACTTCTACTACTGCAACCCGCGAATACTAGTCCTACCTCCTCGCCATTCGGGTTTTTTTGCACTGTTTATTGTAACTACAAACAAATAGGGAAACTAACACAAATCTTACATAATAACATATGATATTTTGTTTTGCAATGGGCCATAAATATATATGGAGTACATTAATTTACCCTTAGTTTTGAGAATTAGCTTTTGACCATTGAAGAAACTGAATTTGGCATCCCGTCCCAAGCTTGTTTCTTCGTGTCGCACGTGTCCCCATCATGTCTATTTGGATAAAACTAAGAAGATTAAGTCTTTGTGCTGTGTGGCATGTCCGTATGTGTCCCTCCGCGTTCATCCTTCTCCCACCTTATGACATGCATAAGGCAACCACATAGGAGTTTTCGGACTTCGTAGATGGGTGTTAGCTTTTTTAAGATTATCACCGAAGTCATTCGTATTGTGATGCCCTTGCTGAAGTTTTGGCAATATAGGCGCTTAGTATTGGTTTGTGATGCATGCTTCTAATTTCTTGATTATCTTTTCATGAGTGGACCTACTAATCTGGAAGCTTGTTATTTGCTTTGTTTCCATGAACAGATTACCTTGTTGATGATGGTACAGAAGCTAATTCGACTTCTGATTTACTGCTGGAACGCACTCGTGAGCAGGGTCTAGTTGATCTTCTAATTCCTTCTTTGGTGCTGCTGGTTAATCTCTTGCAGAAATTACAGGTCAGTTATTGAATCCATAGTTCTTTTTCTGTTTTTTCATTTTTTGTGAATTCAGATTACGTCCTTCCAACTAGCTTTATAGTTCATGGGAAAGTAGTCATTTCTGGAGAATGATGCAAAATGCTAGTGTTGGGCAAAAGCTTGAACTTTTACCTATAATTTCACTGACATGATAATGTGTTACATCACAAGAGCATTTTTATTCATGTTTAGGGGCTAGACCTAGATTAATTATCCAGGTCACCTACGCACCGATAGTTTGTGGGATCCAGCCCAAGGTCATTCATATCAATACTTGACAATTTTAATGATTATTTAGGGCTCAGGAATTGTGTGACAGTAGCCATTTAAATGGGTTGCCTACGTATCCGGGTTGAGATAAATCCAGACCGAAATCAAGGTAGTTCTAAAGAGTGTCCTTGGAGCGTTATCTATTTGATGTTAAAGGTTTATGACCTTTAGGAGATAACCTGATTTTGACAATTTTAATTGTCAGAGTTGAGATTGAATATAAATTTGTTTTTTACACCTGTGTTATGGTGGCAGTTTGCAGAGATAGCTGACTGACAGGCTATATAAATTTGCATGGTCAAGCAAACACTAACGTTGAACTCATGAAGGAAAATTTCCACAGCAGTGGAAGTGCCTTTGTAGTTTTATTATTTCCTATTTAATGATCCTGACTATACACCCCACTTTATGGGTTATGCCCAAAACGAGGAATTTATTTTTTTAAGACCTGAAGCATTTAAAAGTACCTTGGAATGCTAGTTTTTCAGAGTCAAACATCTATTCCACAAAGAGGCTAATTAGCAGTTGTGCGGAATCTATTGTAGGATCAACTTGCTAGAACTGAAATGTGGCCCTCAAGATACCAAATTGACGAGCGTAGAAACTTTGTTTCCTTTGTGCCCGTGCTGGAAAATGAAGGGCCTCTAATTCAGGAATAGTCTGCTGAATTTATATGAATGTGTGGCTGAGTATGTAGCTATTTCTGGGCAGAGATTTTTAAGCTGTTAACAGCTTAGTTTCCTGGGTCACATGGAATTAATCAGTCACTGAAGAGTGAAGGCAAATAACAAGGTCTAGAGAGGCTCATTTTTAAGGCCATATGGAGCAGTCCATGTCGGCTTTTGTTGCGAAAAAGACTGTTCTTAACGTGGAATGTTAAATGTTTTTTGTTGTGGTTGAATCAGTTTTAACAAGTTAATCCAATAGTATATAGAACACCGCCCAATGCCTTTTGTTTTCATTGTGGTTGGATTGGACTCTTAAAGTTAAAGGAAATAACTAATTTGTTGAAGCCCAACAATACTTCAAACACGCCCCGTGGCTTTTGGTCGCCCTTGTATCGTGTTCTACAAAGAAAAGTTTGATTGAAGCATTCCAACAAGGTTTCGAACATGCCCAACCTTCCATTTTTGTCATGGTTGGATTCAGTACTAATTTCGGAGAAGTAAATATTTGGAATTGGGTTTTTTCAAAATAATTTTTGGAAAATAGATTTGGAGAGGGAGGGAGGCAGGGAGGGAGGGATTATTGAATAATATTGATTCTAATCGCCAAATAATATAATAGATAGATTCAATATCTAGAACCTATGGAAGCCTATTATTCTATGTTAGGGGCATACACATGTGGTTCTTTCATGTCGATACTTCTCCCTCCCCTATTTATTTTAGCCCCAATTGCTTTACCATATGCAACCGCGATTATTTACTTGTGGCTTTCGCACATCTCATCAGTTTATGTAGGCATTTTCTATGACCACAAAGAAGAATATAAAGTTCCAAAATAGTTTAGTTCTTTTGACAAACATATCATTTGGGTCGAGGTAGTATAACAATAAGTTGGATAGATATATATTAGGGTAGATATCCAGATGTTATTTGTATGAACATTCCATGCGGGAATAACCAAAACAAATATTATCTTTACAATTCTTATTTTTTACTTGTTAAATATTACAAGTCAAACAAGGGTTTTATTTGGTCAAAATTAATTTATTCGTACTTTTCCGGTTTTCCCCTTATTTTTTGGAATATCATAACCCCGAAATAAGCTTTTATGAATCAATCCTCGGAAAAACTGCATAAAAATGATTAATTTTATTAGATACTCCACGTGGTGTGTCCATACGTGTCTCCGTTTGTCCCTTTTGTGGCGTGTCGCGTATCCGACACGGATCCAGCGAGAAGTTAGGAATGTTTGTGCTTCATAGATAACGGCCAACAACCAGGTCATCAAAATTCAACAACCAGCCAAGTCATGAATTTTATATTTCAACAGCTAGCTTATGCTCTTCTGTAGCAACTCATAAAACATACAGCGTTGTATGGAAAAAGAATAGGGGTGCAGTACCTGTTGAATCCCTTCGGCAAATGTGCTAAAAGCTAGTTTGATTAAATTGGATTTTGTTAAGATCAATCTAGTGAGGCTAAAAGATCAAACTGCCATTATTAAAACTGGAGGCTTAAGCATATCAAGAAGTGTTCTACGTTACTCGAACCCTTAGTTTTGTTCATTGTATCTGGCATTATACAGTTACAGAATTTGGCGGAGTGAAATTGTCTGATTTGATTAGGCAACCAGTATCACAAATTCACCTCTTTAGAGCTCGTCAGGCTCTCATTGTTTACAAAGACTATATGGTTTATTTCCTATAGTACCCTATATGGTCGAGATTCGTCTACCTTCTGATGCACACTCTTTAAATTCTCTTGGGGACTCCAATAATAAACTACTACTTTTATATTTTGCGTGCTAGCGAGAGCTCTCATTGTCTTGGGAACCTTTAATTTGTTTGGTTATAATCTTGTTCTCAGACTATGCCTGTCTATATGGCTTTATATTACCTTATTTGGGGCACAATATAGTTCTGTGATTGTACTATAATATTGTCGGCACAAATTTTCTAGAATGAATATTTCATTGCTCTGTTTAGGATGCCAAGGAGCAACACAGGAATACAAAACTGATGAAAGCTCTTTTACATTTGCATCGAGAAATGAGGTAATTTGAAATTATTTTGCATATGATTTCAATATTTCGTTGAAACTAATTTAATGCGTCATGGGATTGCAGCACGAGGTTAGCTTCCTGTGCAGCAGATTTATCATCTCCTTATCCTGGTTCTGCACTTGGGTTGGAAGCTGCATGCCATCTCCTTGTTTCTGCACTCGCTTGTTGGCCGGTATATGGTTGGACTCCTGGCCTTTTCAGTTGCCTCGTCGACAGTCTTCATGTTACTTCATTGCTGGCTTTGGGTCCAAAAGAGGCCTGCTGTTTACTTTGTCTATTGGTATTCAACATTTTCTTTGACAGTACCTGAATATTTGTCTTTACTGATGATTTATTCCAAATTTTGACACTTCCCTGTTTTTGCTTTGGCACTGCAAGAATGATCTACTTCCTGAAGAAGGTTTTTGGCTTTGGAAGAATGGAATGCCCATGTTGAGTGCTCTTAGAACATTGTCTGTTGGGTCGTTATTGGGGCCACAGAAGGAGAGACAGATTGGTTGGTACTTACAGCCTGAACATCTTGAGAGGGTGCTGAGCCAATTGACACCACAGCTTGGTAAAATTGGACAGATCATTCTACATTGTGCTGTCAGTGTAAGGTTTTGCTCAATATGTATAAAATCAGGCCCCTTCTTAATTTGTGAGCATTGCGGAAGTTAATCGCTGAGGCGCTGATAAATGATCTAACAATTCTTTTTACTGGTTGAAAAAAAATTCCGCTTTGAGGAAAACTTAATGTTTTAACTGTAGCTTTCTGCAGTATTTTTTTTTTCTCTCTCTCTCTCTCTCTCTCATAATTTGCATGTTTCTAATCAGACGCTGGTAGTCATGCAAGACATGCTGCGGGTATTTATTATTCGCATTGCATGCCTGAATGCTGATCATGCTTGCTTGCTTCTACGCCCCATTATTTCGTGGGTTCGTGATCGAATTTCCGTATCATCTTCATTACCGGAAACAGACGCTTACAAGGTGCTAGCTGTTTACTCTGCTACTGTTTTTCATTCTGTTGCTTCAGTTTTTCCCCAATCATTCTTACTTGTTTATCCTTCTCAGGTTTACAGATTGCTTGATTTTCTCAGTGTCTTACTGGAGCATCCACGTGCGAAGGTTTTTAGAAAAAATAAATACCCCTGTTAAATTTTCTTTTCTTTTTTTGGAAAAGGAAGCTGGTGGGCAAAAATCTCATATTTGTGTTCCATTTCTCATCAGCCACTGTTATTGAAGGAGGGTGCTTTTCCGATGCTTATTAAAGTGCTTGAGAGGTGCATAGCTGTCGCTGATTCAGAGGAGAAGCAATTCTGTGGATTTCCTCAGCTAACTTGGTGTATTCCTGTATTCAAATCCCTCTCACTGATAAATGATTCTCGGAAATCTGTGCAATCTCTTGGGATTTATGATAGGTGAGTGTTTGTTCTTCTCCTATTCCATTACTGTTTTCTACTTCTTTTTTTTTTTTCATTTTTCCTTTCGTTTCCATTTGACCAAAAAACCGTAGGGATTTGGAAGTTGACATGTTTGCTATGTTTATCTGGTGATTCTTAGGCACAATTATGAAATTTTGGCAGCCGAGGATTGTTCCCGGATCATGTCCTATCTCCTTAAGTTTTGCAAGGTATGTTCCTTCTTCCTATAGATATAGGGGGTCATATTGAGAGGGGCAGCAAAACCAATTTTCCATGTTATCAGAGTAGTGCTGTGTACACGTCCTTTTTTGTGTTTATGTTTGTGCTTGCGTGTGTTTGTTCGCATTAATTTCAGGTTCGTGTTTGTCGCACCCAAATTTATTTTGGATTTTCTCAATTTCACTTTCATTTTTAGTGGAGTACTTCTTTGTACGAGTTCTGCGGTTTCTGTATTTGAATGCCTTCTTTCTGTCTTCTCTCTTTTTCCATATCACGAGTTAGATGTTGAAGTAGGCTGAGTATTTATATTGCCTTGTTGATGGCAATTGTATCTTCCTTACTGCAGGTCCTACCAGTGGGAAGAGAATTACTTGCTTGTTTATCAACTTTTAGGGAGTTATCTTCCAGCAATGAATGGCAAAGTGCTTTGCATTCTCTTCTCTTGCATATCCATTCCTCACGTAATGAGGAATCTGATATAGATGGTAGATACGAAAGGGATGGAAGTGATAATGTACTCAACGCATTTGAAAGGAGGAAATCACCTCCTTTTTTACGTTGCTGGATTACTTTACTCAGATCTCTTGATTCAAAGGATGCTGTGCCAGATTATGCCATTGAAGCTGTTGGCGCGTTGTCTTCTGGCGCATTGCGTTTTTGTATGGATGGGATAAGGTGAGTTTCTTCAATACATTCTGGATACTTTTTAACTGTTTTTTTTTTTGTCCTGTATACTTAATTGTTCACCTAGACGGTGCATACAAATGTTGTATTGATCATTTCAATCAGATACATTCATATGGTATTTGCCTGGAGTCCGGAAAGAAAAAATAACCCATTAAAATCTAATGGACAATTCACCAGTTAATTATTTCATTGTGGTATAAGGGAAACAAGTGAGCGAGATAGCTTGATATACATTGTTGGGCCTATTTTTTAACAACTTAAGCTTTTTGGAGAGTTGGTAACTTAACATGATATTAGAGCTCTGGGCTGTGTGAGGTCTTGGGTTCAAGTCTCTTTGTTCGCACTTGCTCTCCATTTGCATTTTGTTTCTTTCCTTCATTTTTGTTATGCTCTCTGTCTTAAAATTTGCATCTCCACGTGGAAGACGGAGTTGCACGTGAGGGATGGTGATAGATAGCTTGATATACATTCTTAGGCCCATTTCCTAACAACTTAAGCTTTTGGGATAGTTGGCAACTTAACATTGAGAGCCCATTTGTCCCGGTGGGTGAAGTGGAAGTGGAGGTAGTATATATAACGAATCAAGCTATAACTCGAGGTTAACCTTTTGAGCCACGTGGTTAGGCTAAGGTTTAGCAGGTCAGCTAGCACGGGTCGTTCCACATGGTTTCAGAGCTTACACCAACCAGAAGTGTGGGACTGGCCCCCCTCGGAGACATGCTTGGGTGGGCCCAACAAGGGAGGAGCTTGAGGTGCTTGTCGTGGTCGGACAGGTCCCACAAAAGACGTGCTTGATATGCTTAAGCAGGATTGTTCCACATCGCTTGGTGGGTGGAAGTTGTTGGACCATGGGGCGCAACTAGAACGTTGCGATCCCAAGTGGGAGAGATTGTGAGAATCCATTTATCCCACATCGGGGGTAAAGTGGAAGTGGAGGTAGTATATATAATGAATCGAGGAGTTACTATGTAGCTCGAGGTTAACCTTTTGAGCCATGTAGTTAGGCTAAGGGTTAGCAGGTCAGCTGGCACGGTTCGTCACAAAATGTGCATTCTCTCACTTTCAAAACTTATCATGCATGGCTCTAGTAAACTGGGGAAATAGCATGCTAAATAGTAGCATCAATTCCCATTACTACCTCTTGGTACACTTAAAGTTTCGTAACGTACTGCAGTAACTAGTAGCTGATAAAAACTTCTTGATATATTCACAGCTTTCATGCAAATGTACAGTACCTTATGGGAAAGGAGGCCTTGCGTCATCGTTCCAAGGGTTGTTCGTAATTTTCTCTTGCATGACTTGAATACTCTGTGAATTGTCTTGTATATGTGCTCCTCATTTTTCCGTATAAGTAATTGCAGGATGAAGCATGTGGTAAGGCTTGTCACTGTTTGCCATGGTCCCACATGGTAGTGGTAGTGGTAGTGGTAGTGGTAGTGGTTACAGCTCTGAGAGATTAATTCCGTAATTACAGAATAATGGGGGACTATAATGTAATTTGGCATCATTGTAACGAAAAGCATGTCATCTTGTTTAATAGTGCATCTATTGTCCTAAATGTTAGTGGGTGTGAAAGGGGATGGTCAGGTTGAGATATTGTACACTTGTTTAATTGTTTTTGTGTGCATTAAATGTATATTTTTTGTGGTAATTAATTTTTTGCTATGAGAAAAGCTGTATAATTATGTTTTTCTCTATCTACTTTGTTTCTCTGGTTCTTTTTATAAGATTGTGTTACTCTTTATCTGCCATCAATAATGTTCCCTTGGAGATTGTTCAATTTCGGGAATAGAGGCCAAAACCTTGAAATCTTTTGCTGACTGCCAATCTCGAGTGTCTAGTACCACTTGCCCTCTTATTTGAAGTGTTGTAAGGGAACTTAAATGCTTAACATAATTTGAACAGTGTTCGTTTTAAATCATAAACATAACGAAATCTATGTTGAGATATATACTTTTAAGAATTCAGAAGTTAAATCTCTTAACACTACCATTAATTTGGCATCAGCGTTGACAAGTATTTAGATTGTCAACTTATCGAAGTGCCACTTTGTTTATGGCAAGCATTGAACACAAAACCAATTGGCCATGAGTTAGAGAGACCACCCAGGCTCAAATATTAGTTCTGAAGACTGTAATTTACCATGTGGGACAAGCTTTTACACTCCCCCACACATGCGACCCGACTGCATGTGGAGAGGTAAACAAATGATATATATATTGGAATTGTAACGAAGCAGGGTGCACTAATGGCAAAAACAACGGGGAAATCAATTAAGAGTCTTGTCCAAAAGCCTAGTTCTGATATCATTTTAAAGCATCAAACTCAAAACTAATTGGCAATGAGAGGAGAGGCCGCCCAGGCTCATTACTAGTTTTGGAGACTTTAAATAACCAGTGTGGGACAAGCTCCAACTGTATTGATAGTTGAATTCCTGTAGTTTATTAACTACAGGAAGGTAAAAATTGAAGGACTTGTTTCTCTA
Organism: Vaccinium myrtillus; assembly: GCA_016920895.1. Lineage (NCBI taxonomy): Eukaryota > Viridiplantae > Streptophyta > Magnoliopsida > Ericales > Ericaceae > Vaccinium > Vaccinium myrtillus. The sequence continues at coordinate 8,527,380 of CM029280.1, forward strand.
TTCTGGTTTCTTTCTCTCTATTATCAATTGCACCCGCCTTGGTCATATGATTTTGGCAAGGACGTTCTTCTACAAACACGTCTGCTTCTCAAGTATTTTTTTCCTTTTTCCTTTGTGATTACTTCTTCATATTGTTTTCTATAGAGCACTCTTGACGTACACTGAGTTCTCAAGTTCTCAGATGAAGGCTTTTATTCTGATAATCATCACAATCAAATTATTTATTCTTCTAGAATCCATGTTCGATATGACAATTTATTTTGATGATTTTTATATCAGCCAACTGATTAACTCTACATTTTGCTCTTTCTTATTTTCAGCTTGAACTTGGATAGGGTTTCTACACTAAAGTATCTTTTTGGGCTCCCTTCGAATATGAGTGGGGCTGATGATTTCCTCGAAGAGAACATAAAGTATATAGAAGATTTGTCAAACTTGCTCAGTTCCAAGATGAGTGATGACAAGTATCCTGTTCATAGTGATATGAATTCTTTGTATCAGGTATGATTTATTCTGATATGTTTTCCTTTTCTACCTGCCAGCAATATGCAAATAACCAAACGGAAGAAAGAAAAACATTTTGTGGAGTTCAGGTCACTTTGGTTAACAGTATGAAAATTGGGACATAGGACAATAGAAATAGACATTGTTTGTGGCTTGATATTTTACTAAGTTCTAACCAAAAAACGAGAGCAACCAGCTTACAGTCACCTTACTTGATTGTGGGACTAGTTTTCATGTTGATCGTTTTTCCTCAGTTCATTGCCTATTATCCAGAGATTTGCCAATGCTTTGGATTTAGATATTTGCTGTCCCTTAACTAATTAATACCCACACCATGTGGGAAATATATTCTATCAAGTAAAAGCTTTTACCTTTGTAAATTGTCCCACTTCTATCTATCCTTGTTACTCTCGAGCACTTTTTGTTTTTCACTCAAAATATGTCATACTTGTTGTCTAAGCCATTGAAGGACGGTCATGGTAAGGTTGCCCCAATGTGAATTTGTGGTCATGGTTTCGAGTTGCGGGAATAGCCTCTACTTGTGGGGGTAAGGCTGATCCAACTCTTCCCAAGACCCTGCGATAAGGAGAGCCTCGTGCACTTGCTATATATATATATATATATATATATATTACCTTGTAGTATTGGCTGTTGGCCAAAGCCCATAAAAGAGGAAAAAGAGAACAAAAATTCAAAAATCCAAAGGTGAAGCTAGGAGAGAGAATGATGAACTTAGAACGGGACAAAGTTAGGGGAGGGCCATGGCCCCTCTTGAGATTTGAAGCAACTCCAGTAAAATTGTATTGTTACAGAGGAACTTTTAGTTGTCACATTTTTTTGGGAGTACCTGACTCAGGTATGGTTTTTGGTCTTTGTCATATGGGATATAACCCCGCAAGGTGGATACCATACCACAAGGTATAGGATTCCTACTTAAAAAGTCAATGCGTATGAAAGATTTTTGTCAATAGTCTGTCACCTCGTTCCGATCCTCAAAGGAAATGGGCACTACCATAGTACAAAAAAGAGTAAAATATTCCCACCTATCTATCTGGTCATCCAGTTTTGATGGTAGATAGATAGTATGGATTCCACAGAGAGCAGGAAAAGATCTTCAAAAAAAGGTGCGGGAGGCCCCAGATTCATCTGGAGTTGAAAAAAAAAAAAAAAAAAAAAAAAACCTCAACTGGAATGCATCAAGAAAACTGCCCGTCGCTTCCTGCCTGCAAGCGAAACCCATTCTGAGGAAGGCCGTTTCTTTACTAATGACTCATTCCCTACCCGAGCAAACCATCTTTATTTATATCGCTCTTTCTTCATTCGCATAAGTGCACTATTCTTAGTTAGCTTTGAAACTTTTGTTATCCCAAATACCTTGAACTGAACTTCAGCTTCTTGGATGATTGGTATGATGGTATGCATAAATAGAGGACTGTTTTATTGGAAGCTATCTTCTTGTTTGGTTAGTTTGATTGATGGTTACTTTTATTTCGATTAGACTTTGGTCTAGATTAAAAGAAAACCACTACGTCTTTTTTTTTTTTTTTTTTGAATTTTTCTTAGGTTTTCGGAGATTGTAATTTCTTTACCCTTATCGGCCATATGAGAGGAGAAATTGTGAGTCCTGCCTGTATCTGCTTATTACATGCACTTTCTGATTTGTGTCGAAAATAAATTACATGGGATACTAGGTTTATTTGGTTGCTGTGCATAAACTCTCGACTGTATTTGTCCGAGGGTATAACAGACCACCTTTAACAGTGATGTGCGAATGTTTTTGGGGAAAATAAATAAGCTATTCTTTGGGCTTGTTGAAATGTGCACCACTTATACAGTACTCTTGGTTTAGTTCATTATTGCATTATTAATTGTTTGACGTAGAGTGTTTTATTGTTATCTCTGTCAAAACTGCCCTTGCCCATGTTGGTCAGTGGCATATGTTTGTATACTTGAATGGTTGAATCAATGTCATATCCAGATACTAGTTGAAGCGGCACATGCATTTGCTTATTTCAACATGTTTTCTTTACCAATTGATAGAAGGTAATATACAAATATGATGAGAACTACGCAGTAACAAGTTATTATGCATTGGTTATTTCCTTTATTTTTTCTTCCTTCCACCCCAACAAGATATGTTTGGATAGCCAACCGTATCATTGATGTGCAGGCTAAGAAGTTGGTGGAATCATTATTGTTCATGTTGCAAAAGCCTACCCACTTGCTAAAGGCGGAGGACATAATGTCTAGTGCTGGCCATTTATCTACAAGTGATGCTCCAGGTTCTTCAAAGATGCGTATGGTAGCTGATGGAAGTGCTGGAAAGGCTGAAGATTACAGCTTAGGTGGACTCGCAGAAAAATTTGCCTGGGAATGTCCTGAAAACTTACCTGACAGATTATCACAGACAGCTCTACCCCTGAAACGGAAAATCTCCCCTCTTGAAGGCTCAAATAGGCGTCCTAGAGGAGACAATTCACCTAGTGAAACAGTTGCCCAAAACACATTTTCTCGTGGATCAGGCCCATCTACTGCCCCTTCGGGCCCTACTCGTAGAGATACCTTCCGACAGCGGAAGCCCAATACTAGTAGGCCCCCGTCCATGCATGTGGATGACTATGTTGCTAGAGAAAGAAGTGTCGATGTTACTAGTAGTTCTAATGTGATTGCGGTCCCGCGGATTGGATCTAGCAGTGGGAGACCACCTTCTATTCACGTGGATGAATTCATGGCCAGACAAAGGGAGCGGCAAAATCCTGCGGTACTTGCCGTTGGTGATGTGACACAAGTGAAGAATGTGCCTCCAGAAAGTGACGCCGAGGCAGAGAAGTCCAATAGTAAACCTAGGCAATTGAAACCGGACCTTGACGATGATCTTCAGGGAATAGATATAGTTTTTGATGGTGAGGAATCAGAATCGGATGACAAATTGCCCTTTCCTCAGCCAGATGAAAATCTACCGCAGCCGGAACCCGTCGTAGTTGAACAAAATTCTCCTCGTTCTATTGTTGAAGAGACAGAGAGTGATATAAATGGCAGTGGTCAGTTTTCTCATTTGGGTGATGAAAATATCCAAAGTGAATTTTCTTCAGTAATGTCGGTTTCACGTCCGGAGTTGACTTTGACTCGGGAACCAAGTATTTCTTCAGATAGAAAATATTATGAGCCATCTGATGGGACAAAAAATACTCTGCTGAGTAGTTCTGGGTCTGGGTTTTCTCCCTCAGCGTATAATAGAACTGCTGGCCAATCCATTCAATCACCAATTCATTCTAGGGTTGCTCCAAACTTGTCTTCGAAGAATAGTCCTCATCGAACTGGTGCTGTTCAGGGAGTTTACGACCTTAAATTTCAACCTCCTTTACCTCCGATGCCGCCTCCACTGACAGTCTCACCTGCACAATCAAAAACTGTTGACCCCGCTCCAAGTCAATCGTCTCCCTTCCCTAATGCTGGGGTAGATGGGCAGGGCCCACCGCCTCCAGGCTTTCATGTAAGAGAACACCCGACTTCTGTTCAAATCTTTTACGTGCTTGATGCTTGTTTTCTCCAACTAGTTTATCTTCATTTTTTGTTCACTAATTCTTGTTTTTTTTTTTTTTTTTCAAGATGCGAACGGAGTATCTATCAGCTTTGAACAAGAGTTCTACCTCGCTGACAACTTCTAGGCCTCCACCGCCATTACCTCCTACGCCGCCCCCATATTCAGCCTCCTCAGTACCACCTTCAAAAACTTCTACTTCACAATCTCAACTGTACAATCAAACAAGCATTGGACCAAGCGATCTTGCACAGACATCTGTTTCACCTTTCAAAGACCCTCGCACGGGCACCCTTTCTGTATCTTATCCACCACCTCCACTGATGCAGCCATTGCTTTTCAGTAGGCCCAATTCAATGCTTTATGGAACTAGTCCAACTCCACATCAAGGAGAAAACCAGCCTAGTCTTTCACAAAATCTCCCCATTCCTTTACCTACCTTTCAGTCTTTTCAGTCTCTCGCTCAATTGCAGCCGCTGCAACCGCCGCAAATTCTCCGTCCACCTCAACCACCTCAGCACCTTAGACCGCCAGTCCAGCCTTCACCACAGTCTGAACAAGGGGTGTCTTTGTTACAGAGCCCTGTTCAAATGCAAGTGCAGCAGCAGTTGCAGATTTTGCAACAACCTCATGTTTCTCCTCTTCACTTGTATTATCAATCCCCACAACAAGAGAGTTTTTTGCATCCACTGCAGCAGCAGCAGCAACAACAACAGCAGCTGCAAGTTGAGCATTCTCAACTGCAAACTATGCATCAACAAGGCGAGGGTACATCCCAGCAGCAACAAGATCCTATGATGTTGTTCCAGCATTTCTTGAGTTCCCCGGAAGCTATTCAGGTTTTCGAAACTTTGCAACTGGAATTTAATAGGGTTCTTTCACCATTTTTTTTATTTTTGGTTGTGCTGACTATTACTTATTTTTTTTCATTGCAGTCCCTCTTGAGTGACCGGGATAAGCTTTGCCAGCTTTTAGAGCAGCATCCACAATTGATGGCCATGCTTCAGGTTCAGTACTATTTGAACATTGCTCTCTCTCTCTCTCTCTCTCTCTCTCTCTCTCTCTCTCTCTCTCACACACACACACACACACACACACACACACACGCGTGACGCCAACACCTGCACTTTTTTTTTTTGGTTGGTGCAGTCTTTTCCCCTTTTGCAAGAGCATTTTCTACTTAGTAACATAATATCACGAGTTAACGTCAAATATGAAATCTGATGTCTTTCATGTCATATATCTGATCATAATCACTGCACTACCATGTGAATCAGTTTTTTTGTCTGCTTTGTACATGTATGAATTTTTTTCTTATGCCAGGATATCAGTACTTAATACATTACCCAACCCAAAGAGTGGCTTGGACAGACTTTAGTTCGAAGTGTTAATGTTGTTGACTTGTCTGAGGGAAACCAAGTACAAGACCACCAAGGGGCTGCTTATTTCTTATCCCAATTCTCCACCAACTGGTTGCCACTTTTTTTTTGTTTGATCCCGACCTTGGTCCTTCAACTTTCTATCATGGTTCCATTTGCTTATATATTTCCAATGGTCATGGTTTAAGCAGTCCAGCAGCCCCTTGTCCTATTGCAGTTAGCAGTTTGATGCAATTAAGGACGAACAATAATTCTGTGAGATTCCAATGTTTTTGCATCGTTTGATATCTTCTACACTTGCTGTACTTACGCCCAATATTTATTTTTCTTGTGTTTTTTTCAGGCCAAGTTGGCCAAACCAAGTTCCAGTGATATGTAACCCATAGTATATGCTCTCGATCTGGCTACTCCTTCAGCCTCTGCTGATCATATTCAAAGTGGACATCAAATGGCTATCCCCACTTGGGGTACAATCTTTTGCTCAAGGAGCCATAACCACGAAAGTGTCAACAATGCTTGCAGGCATCATGTCTTCCACACTATTTTCATGTTACTGCAGTGGGCATCTCGGAGGCTTAGGCAATGCGAAAATCTCTGGATTTGTATCAATATCGCGAAAATCTCTGGATTTGTATCAATATCGAGATCGAAAAGATCCATCCTCTGTTATCTTTGTGTATGTTGTACTAAAGTAGTTTTTTGAAGGTCAAAGTGCAGCTTTTGCATTTTCTGATGCTGCTGTTTTGCTTGTAATTTATGGATGTAATTTGGATTCATGAGTAAATGGACCGGGTAATGATCGTTGGTTTAAGATGGTGGTTGCTGGTTATGTAGATTAATGTGGATATTTTGTAATTTAAGGGTCGAAGATCTATAGCTTCAATGTCCATCCTTTACCAGATTGATAATTTGTGAATCTGCCTCCGATTTGTTTTATTATTTACATTTTTGGTGACAATTTGTACTTACTGTAGTCGGCTGGCGATTTCTTGAGCAGAATCTTACGGGTGAGTCGGGTGACCCAATAAGATGTAGCAATTCATGGGATTTGAACTCATGTCGCAAAGATTGTATGAACTACACATGAACTTGTAGTGAAAAAATGGTGTTGGAGACACTACGTGGCGATGCTACAAGACCATTGAATAATTACTCCTTCAAATGAGAAGGTAATGTGCCCATGAACTCGGCTTGTGGTGCTGAACCAGAACCCGGGGGCTTTAGGGGCGGCAGGCCTTGCCAACCTGTTCTAGCCGTCCATCTTGGCAATCAATGGTTCAGATTCGTAGATGCATTGATAATGCACTTTGATCAGTAAGAACGTATCATCGAATCTGAACCATTAATTGCCGAGATAGACGACTGAGATGGAAAGTTACCAGGCCTGGCCTGCCATCCGTAAGGGACAGCAGAGCCCCCGGGTTCGCTGAACCAAGGCTTCTAACACAATTGGTTGTGTACCGGTACTTGGATGCAAGATTCTAAGTTTAAGCTGATGGAACAACATTGATACCCCTCGTAATAATCTAACTTGACTAACGTACTAATATCCTATCATTTAAAAAAATAAAAATACCTGAACTTAGGGTGAGAATGAATCATGTTCATACATTTACTCTCTATATTTTTTTTACACACATCGAGCATAAGCATCACCCTCGAGAGAGAGTTCTAATTTCCAAAGCAAGAATAGGAGATTTGATGTTGCAAGATCCAAGAAGCCCATGATCCAAGACAACTTTATAGAATTATTATTTGAGAAAAACACTAGTACCTAGAATTAATTGAATTATCGGCTGACCAAAAGGGAACAGTGTCCATCATAAGGAACACTGTCACTGCTCGTATGCAGAATGTTAACGGCATGTATTAAAAAATCCAATAGCTAGTGGACATGCTTCCTTGCATTTTTAGTTCTATTATTATAGACAATTGGATCAAAAGAAAATTAATTCATCTTTAATCAACTACATGGAAAGTCATACCTGAAATAGCCATAATAAATTTATTAAGTTGAATTTAAAAAATATTTACTAGCAGTGGCAAACACAAGATTTGTGTCTAACGGGGGCTCGAATCAAGTGTGTTTTCATATTCATAATAGGAAATGGCTACAATACACACCTATTGAAGGTGTGTATTGTATGGTTCAGATTGTGTCACCTCAACATTTTCTATGATACGTAACACATTTTGGTGTGTCTCGTAACTTTTATAAAAAAAAAATCGTAACTTTTGTAGGGGCGTGTATGCCCAAATAAGAGGTGTGTATTGTAGCCTTTTCCTTCATAATAAAGTAGTATATATTTTAGGGAAAATTATTCAAATGGTCCCTGTAGTTTCACTCGAGTCTCAATTTAGTCATTCTAGTTTCAATTGCACTCCAACGAACCATGTAGTTTCAATTTTGGTCGAATTGAGTCCAAAAGTTAACTTCCGTTAGTAAAGTTAACGGAAATCCCAATTTGGGGTTTTTTTTGAGGGGTAGAATAGACATTTTGCCTTCCCTCTTATCCAATAACAAACCCTATCTCCTCCTACCCCTTTTTTACCCTCTGCAAATCTCAAAAAAAAAAAAAATCACTAAAATTATAAAATTGAGAGGCAAAAAAATTCACCAAAGTCCACTTTGTAAGCCCTCTCCACCGTAGCCCACCTTTGTAAGCCCTTCCCATCTCTCTCTCTCTCTCTCCCCTCTCTACCATAGTCCACCTTTGTAAGCCCTATACCACCATAACCGAAAACCCCATCACCAATACCCCTAACATTTTCTCTCTCCCTTCTGATACTTGCTCCAAACCCAACACAAAACCAAATCCATCTCATCTTGCACACCCCAATCGGCAAACTCATTCTCTTCCCCAACCCGACACCACCAATACCCACACCATCGAGACCTCCATAACCCGGCCTCCTATCTCTCACAAACCGATCCCCATATCTCTCTCTCTCGGTTCCACAAAACCCACCAAATACTCCTCTCACCCGAACCAAACCAACCAAAACCCACCCTTTCAACCTTCCATACATCATCAATCAGGCCAGGAGGAGTTAGAATCCACATGAGTTTTGCGAAATCTTCACCAATCAGTCCTGGGAACTTCAAACAAGGGACTAAATCGGGAGAGGGGAGAGAGGAGGAGGAATGGTGAATTTGTTTATTTTGTTGTAAAACAGAGGAGAGAGAGAGGGTTAGGATTAAGGTTACAAATTGGGGAAGAAGAAGGGTGGGTAAAAAGACGAGTTTGACCCTAAAAAAACCCCCAAATTGGGATTTCCATTAACTTTACTAACGGAAGTTAACTTTTGAACTCAATTCGACCAAAATTGAAACTACAGGGTTCGTTGGAGTGCAATTGAAACTAGATGGACTAAATCGAGACTCGGGTGAAACTACAGGGACCATTTGGATAATTTTTCCTATATTTTATAAGTACATATAGCTACTTGCGAGTTGCCAAAAACAGATGACATTGTGTGCATGTGCGTAGCCACCGTTTAGTTTTATCCATGCAACCTAAAAAATAATTGATAACTTGAAATTTTGGGAATTTTACCTCACACGATAGAAATTTTAAGAATTTTTTTCACTCAAAAGACTTACAAGGGCCAATCCAGTAGAGTTTTTCTTAATTAACCTGAAAATTTATACAATACGTGATGATGCTTGAAGTTGTGTAGGGGCCCGGGTCCTCCCTTGCACCCCCTTGAGACCGCCCCTGTTTACCGGTTAGGAAGACCCATTTCACCCCATAAAATTAAAAAAAAAAACTTTAAAGTATTAAATTTAAAAACCTAACTTAGGAAAGTAAATGTAATATTATAATCTTTAGATATATAATATCCAATTTTCTAAATTTGAAGGATAGCGTAATTAGAAAAAAATTTAGATTGAAACAAATCAGAAACCTGAATGAGGAAATTGAATATTAATATAAATGCCCAAATTAAAACCTACATATAACTATAATGACATTTAAAAAAAAAAATATATGAACGAAATTGAAACCTACCCATAAATATTGAGACTAAAACAGTAGATATTTCACTGATTGGCTAAAATCTTGCAGTTGCCCAATGGCGGAGGTATACCAAGTAGGGGGCCCATGCCATCCCGCACTTTACAAAAAAATAAAAAATAATAATTTATAAAAAATAAAAAATAACAATTTTGTATATATATACATATATTATATATTTCAAAGAGTTATATGAAGGTAATTTGTAATATATAGCAGTAAGGTGCATGCTCTCTATGCTTGAGGTTGCGTGTTGTCTCGTATTTTTATTTCTTTGTGCCAAAAGCTATCAAATAGAATTGGTGGGATTCGAACCCTTGACGTTTGGTTCCCCAAAAGATCCCTTACCTCATGCCACTAGACCAACGCTACTAATTGTAATGCAAATCAGTAAAGCTACTAGTATTATTCTAAAAGTATTAAGGTAATATTGGAGAGATGTTTGATTCTGTGATCTGTCCTTTGAACTATTCTGCGGTACAAAAACTGAGAATGAAATTAGTCACATTTCTTTGTAAGAATGGCCAGAAAAAAAAAAAAAAGAATGGCTAGAAATTATAAAATAAAACTTTAACTGAAAACCCAACCACCCATTAACTTCCCCTTTTCAAAAGTTTCTCACACTTTCCTTACCAAAAACTCAATCACAAAATACATGACAAGTTGGTGTTCCACTTTCACTTACAAGTTACAAGAAAGACGCAAGCTAGCAAATAGCACCTCTAAATAGGATAGTGAGCAATCTTATACAATATACCACGAATTTTTTTTGGGCAAGGTTCTAAAACTCGTTAAGTACTCTTAGGGCGGTCGAGCACCTTCTAGCTTACAAGGTCGAATACTAGACGCCTAGTCGGGCTAGTCGGTCTAGTCAGGCAAGTCAAGTTAGTCGGTGAGAGGCCTTCTAGCGCCTTGACAACGAGTACTCCGCCTTCCATACATTCTTTTAGAACACTGCCTACTGAGTACCATGTGACCGAGCCTACGTGGTACCCGAACGTTGCATCCAGGCATTCAAAAGTCTATTGGACGGCCGAAATTAAAACACGCTCTCTCCTCACTCTCTCTCATATTTCTCTCTCCAAATCCAGATCACTCAAAGCTAAAATGAACGGCCTAGATGCGCCGAGAGGGTACCACGTGGTACCCTTTCCGCCTTTCGGTACTGGAAATTGCTCATATACCACATTGATATGACACCTTTTTCATTTCAATACGTCTACTCCTCAAAGCAAACCGTTTGGGCCTATCGAGGCCTTTGCCCAATCCTCCACCAATCTTATCACGCCACGTGTGACTAAACACCGACACCCTCTATTAGCCTACGGGACAGGCTTAGTCCACAAACTCATGTGCATGGAAAAATTATTCAGTGCTATAAGATACTGCCATGTGGTGTCACAAGCTTAGTCACATAATTCTTCAAAATATATTGCGCCACCGCTCTCAATTCTAGCAATGCGCTTACATTCACAATTGTTTCTCTCACGGGTTGTAGTAGTTTGAGGTGTTGTTTCAAGACGCTTCCATGCTTGCGGTCATGATCCCTCTCACGGACTCAAACGCGAATTATTAGACTTGAGCACTCATATGCCCTTCCAACACCACCAATGTATGAGTTACGTTCCAAAAATAATTCTTACACCAACTATTTAAAAAAAAAAAAAAAACTCACACCACTGTGTGGTGGAAAAAGGTTCAAAGGCAATCATGTGACGATGCATCAGAAACACTGAATAATCTCTTTGTGCATGGGTGTGCACAAATTCCCATTACTCCAAATATAAAAAACAATCATGTGGCCGTGCAAATTCACTGAATAATCTTTGTATGAAAAGACAAACAATTCCCATTTTTTCTCACTAACCATCCTTCTCTCTCTCTCTCTCTCTCAATAACTACTACTGTATATATGAGAGAAAAAAAGAAAAAGCTTGACACACAACACCACCTAATTTCTTGATGTTCAGAGAGGGGAAGGTATTGGAGCCCTATGAATTCCAAAGGGATTGGTGATGGAAAGAGGATGGAACCCTAATGTGGAGATTACCCCAAATTGCCCTCGTTGTGGCTCATGCAACACCAAATTTTGTTACTACAACAACTATAGCTTGACACAGCCTAGGTACTTTTGCAAGGGCTGCAGGAGGTATTGGACCAAAGGTGGGTCCCTCCGAAATGTGCCGGTGGGCGGTGGTTGTCGGAGGAGCAGGAGAGGTAAGTCCATTCGCTTATCCTCTGATCCTGCTCCCCCCTCTAGGGTTTTTCCTTACGACAATTACAATCACTTGATTGATCCCACTAGCTCATCTAACTGTCGTGTTTCGAGAAATGACCATTTTACCCTAAACAACAACGGTAATTCCGGTACCATTGACATTGCACAAGTTTATGCCAACTTCTTGAATCATCAGCCTGAGCGCGAAGCGCGGGTTGAAATGACCAAATTGCCCCTAAGTGGTGGTGATCATCCATCCTTTCGTTTTGCAAGTGTTTCCAATATGCCTATGGAGCTTAATTGTACTGATGATCATCTTCCCTTAGAAAATGGCACTGTGGATTATTCTTATACCAGTGGGTTTGATTCAATTCACAAGCAACAAGAGAGAATTCCTCAATTTACAATTGATCAGAATTATGGGTTGCCACCATTGCCTTGGGAAGAGGAGTGGCCTAGTTCTGAAATGATGGGTCCAACTCCAAACAATATTTTGAATGCACCACAAACATTGCCTGCTGCAGGGGCCACTGGGATTGAACAAGAAGCTCAAAAGTCCGACCATTTTGCTGGGAATAGTTTTAAGAACTCATTTCACACGTCCATGTCCACGTCCACGTCCGGTTATGGAACTCTTTTCAGTCCATGGTGAGTTCGATCAATATTTTTTTTTTCCGAATTCATCGCGTTGTGCCGTGCTGTGCTGATGTTGTATACATTATATGTTGTATACGTTATATATTTATAGCTACATATGAAATGGAAGATTCGTAACGAATGTAATCCATTAGTATATATGTTTACAAATATTTGGAATAATGAATTTCTGATCATATTTAATGTTTAGTTTCAAAATTGATTGATCATGAATTTCACACTAATTAAGTTGCAAATTGAAGTCCTGATCAATTGACTGCTATATATTTGTAATACTTGCTCTATCATATGCCAAATTCATACGACGTCATATTAGGTTTAATTAAGAGTCCAATCTTTTACCTTGTGAAGGTTTAAGGAGTCTTCATGCAGCAAATTAAAAAGGCAGTATTATGAAATTATTCAACTTTGATTTTGCTTATCTGACATATTTCTGAGGAAAAATGCTACAATACACACCTCATTGGATGTGTACAACTACTGTAGCACCCCTTGAGTGGTTGCGGGGATGGTGCAACACATACTGATGGTGACGGAACCATTGGACCAAAAGATTTTTTTTTGAAACCAAGGATTTAAAACAAACCTCGCATAAACGATAATTCAGAAAACAAAATTTCCTACCCCAAACGATAATTCAGAAAACAAAATATCCAAATTCAAAGCCATTTAAGAGGGTACATACAGTTTAAAATCAAATAGGGGTGCGTATTAATGGTAGCATTTTTCATTTCTATGAGGTCGTGAGATTCAAAGTATTGAATGACCACCTAGAATTCTTTTCAGTGGAACGTTGAACGTCAAGAATCAATTATTCAAAAATCTTGCAACATCTCCAATAGACTTGCCAAATAAAGTCGATCTATTGGCCATTTTTAGTACTAGCGTGAGCTCAATTTTATCCTCCCCAATTAATGTGGCTAATTAACCAAATTCATTTGATGACTAAATTGTAAATGCACGTACTTGATCAGTGTGATTTGGCAAGAAATGAAAAAATTAGGGACTAATCTCGAGAAATTAATTAGTCCATAATATCTTTCACACTTGAGTGACCCTTAGAAATGCATTCTTAACAAGGAACTTGGAAGAGGCGTTCTTGATTTTATTTATTAATAGTAACATAAAACTATGTGCTTCCACATGCATTAATATCCTTCCATGCCCTTGATCCAAGAAAATCAATTAAATACCTCCCATGAGCAAAATCATCATAAAAAGGAGCTGAAGTATAAGGAGGTGTTCCACTAACCCAGTTTTTTGAAAAAACTGGTTTTTCACGGTTTTTGTATGTGATGTATTGTGAGAGAATGACATGTCTCGGTGTTTGGAAAAAACAATTTTTTGTTAGTGGAACACCCCCTAAGTACATCTCTGGGTATTGTTTCCTCGATAGCGTCTGCATGGAATAAAATAACAATACAAGATGGAATACTGTAAAGGTAGTACTCCCTCCGTCCCAAAAAGTTTGGCCGTAAATTTCATTTCTACCATTGAGATGCTTTTAACAATCAAAACAATGAAACCAAATGAAGAATAATTGAAAATTTTAAAGTTTAAAGAGTTTTAAAATTTTGAAAATGTTCTCTGATTACATTGGCAGCAAGATTTTCCGCTTTCTGAAAAATAATTTAAATTGAAAACTTGCAATTAACTCCTACTTTTATTAGAGTCAACTAATGAACGGACAAATTTTAAAAGTTTAAATTTTTGGGTAACTTTGTGTATTGTAGATAAAAATGTTGAAATTTAAAAGTAGGCCAAACTTTTTGAAACGGGGAGTAGTAAATATCCCACGCTAATTCATCGCGTATTTGTATGGACAAATTTTAAAATGTAAAATTTTTGGGTATAAGTGTGTGGTTTGAAAAGTTAATGGGTAAAAGTTTGTACAATTATCATTTTGCCCTTTGAAAAGTTAGTGGATAAAGAGTTAATGGATAAAAGTGGAGGATAATTTTGGAAAGTAGGGGTAAAAGTTGATGTGAAAAGTGTAAAGTAGAGGAAAAAGTTGATGTGAAAGGTGTAATGCTAATGTTTCGATAAGTGTTTGCTTCATTTAAAAGGGACGGAGGGAGTATATGATTACGAGTGATGTTATCGGAAGCGCCGCATCAGGGACATGCAAATGACATTACTTGGTGGATGTTTATCAATGTTATTAGCCGAGAGAAGCTGGAAAGCAGCCAATGTATCTTTATCGACTTCAATCTGCTAATATTCTCCATGCATGAGCGCAAAAATCACTCCATCCTAATTGCCCATGGTCCTGCCATCACGTACGCTCGAGCTTGCTATCATGTTTGGGATAAAAAGGTTTTTGTTATGGTGACACCAAATTACATACTAGCAAGTGGAAATGAAACGCCAACCAATTCCTACTGATGGAGTGTCAAATTCCATGTAACACTGTTAACCAAAAGTTATAATATTCCACAAGAATCGATGATCCAATCTTCTGTGTGTAAGTTGTACTCTACACACTGAATTATCTACTATATAAAATAAAAGACACACATGCACGACATACAATGGAGGTTTTCAGAAGCGTTTTTGGTATAGGAAAAGATTGAATCTATGTGTTATTAAATCGGCAAATGAAAATTATGAATATTTTAAAGAAGAAAAGATATGGAGAACAATAGGAAAAGATGGATATAGTTAGAGCATCTCTAACCTTGGCTTCAAAATTGGACGTGTCAATTTTTTTGAAGGGTCCTCGGGAGATCGTTCTTTTTCTAATACAACGGGGTGAGTATATACATTTTATCTTGGACTCCACACAAATGTCTGGTGAAAAAGGAGTTTGGGACATGCATCGCGTGGTGGCTCCCGTGACACAAAATAAATAATTTTCCTCTTAAAGGGCATGTTTGATTAGGAGTTTGAATTGGATTACCAGTCCAATTTCGTTGTTGATTGTCCACTGGACTCACCTACCCAAAGGAAATTCAATCCACAGTATTCATGGGCTTGGGCTTGTTTTCTTCTCGAAAAAGAAGAAATGGACTTGGACTTGTTAATAGTATTCATCGATTAAAATGGCGTTTCCAATGTAAGGATAAAACTGAAAATAAGCAAAGTTTTAATACGATCCTTCTCTAAGCAAGACTATCTTGTTATTAATTAAATTGATATATTTTTTTTCTTCCCCAGCCGATAGGAAGTTAATATGTTAGATTACTACAAGGGGTATGTCGTTCTATCAGTTCGAACCCAAAACCTAAGTACTGGCACACGACCAACTGAGCTAGATGCAGGGACATAATCGGGAATTTGGCGGGTTGATAGGATGTTAGTTAAGTTAGATTATTATAAGGGGTATGATGTTCCATCAGTTCAAACCCAAATATTGGTACACGACCAACTGAGCTAGAAGTAAGAATAGAGTTAGGAATCGGTAGAAAACTTTCCCTAGTAATACAAATGTGTTGCTTTTAAAGTTTCCCTGTCAAACTTTTACGTAGTGGAATTACATTTCATCTTCACTATTTATGTCCGTATGTTCATCCGATAAAAACATATTGGTATATTAATTTTTCTATATTTGTATCCTTTTATTTTCAGTGTAGGGTGATTTGTTAGACATTATAAAACTCTTAATTTTATTATGCACGACTGTTGACAGAAAGAATATGATATATGAACAAAAGGAAAATCTATTGCATAAATGCTTTAAGATAAGTCCTACCATTAGGGGGAGGGATCAATTGCTTATTTTTTTTGAGATTTCACGAAGAAATTTGTATTCATATGGGTTTTCTAGTGGGATTCTTAGCTCCGTCCATGTCTCAGCTCCATCCACTCCACCCCATGCCTTAGCTCCGTCCTCGGCTAGAAGCCCTGCTCAATAACTCGATATTCTAACTCACTGCGACGCATCTCACTTCCATTCCCTTTACATGACTATCAAAAGTCTAGGACTCAAAATCATGCTGCCACGAATCTCACTTCCATTCCCTTTATATGACTATCAAAAGTCTAGGCATGTAAGTCATTCATAAAAGGATCTGCTAGGTTGTTTGTTGATGCAACTTGGTCACAACTACATCACATTTTTGTATGATCTCTCAAATCAGGTGATACTTACGTTTGATGTGTTTTGCCTTCTTATGAATCTTTGGCTCCTTCGAGTTAGCAACTGCACCACTATTGTCACAATAGATTGAAATTGTTGACTGCACCGAAGGTACCACTTCTAGATCCATCAAGAAGTTCTTGAGCCAAACGGCTTCTTGGCTACTTCAAAAACTGCCACATACTCGGCCTCCATGGTGGAATCAACAATACACGATTACTTGATACTCCACCAACTCATGGCTCCACCTCCTAGGGTAAACACGTATCTCGATGCTGACTTTCTGGAACTCTTATCTCTCACTGCAAAATCAACATGAAGGATAGATTCGTCTCCTCAATAGTACTTGGTCACTTCATGATCAATTTGAATTCCATATCCATCTAATTTCCAATCACCTCAAAACTAAAAGGTTTCAATCGTGCCCTAGGTCCTCCTTGCTCAAGAAATCAAAGAAGTGATGTTGACCATTGAAAAAACGAGTAGTATAACACATTTTGCCTTTTTTTTTTTATTGAATATCTTTATATTGCTAAAAACAACAACAAAATAAATTGCTTCTCTTCGATTCCCCCTCCAAGAGATAAAACCATTCCTCTCCCATTGCAAGGATATTAACTAAAACATTGACTACAAATTTTATTTTATTTGTTACGTTAAAGAAAAGAAAATTTTATTGGCAACAATAAAATTTTAGCTAGATTTGCGTTATTTTTTTATTTTTTTTATTAATAGTTTGTCTAAGCAGGATCTCAAAAGTGAAACAATTATGATTAGAGGAATTTTTTTTTTTTTTTGTTCTTATTCGAATTTTGGTTTTTCAATTTCGGTCCTAATTTTTGACAACAAGCTAAAAAAAAAAAATTCACTAATTAGCAAGGATTGTTGACTTTAGGAATAGTTAATTTGAAGCCCAATTAACCTAGCCAATTAGTTTTCATACGTTTATGAGTGTAATTTCTTAAAAAGATAAGAATTGACATCTAATTTAAATTATTTAAGGCTAATATATGACTGAATCTTCCAGCGACTAGTCTCTAGTCCAAATACAAAGAAATTAAGACCTAAAGTGTAATAATATATAATATTAACAAGTTATATGACCCGTTAACATCGTTAATATTAACAGTACATTTGTGAAAATTCTTTTCATCGATTTCCCAGCTGATACTAAGTACAATTTTAATTTTGGTTTTATCTTGTAAGAAATGAAATTTTTTTATTGACAGCAATAAAGTATAATGAACTGTGCATGGCGTTTGCTGCAGTCGCCTGTCGATAATAAGATTTTTTTTTTTATCGGCAGTCAATAATAAGATTATATTGAAATAATAAACGAATGTGCATGGCATATGGCCTAAATTTTAACAATTATCATTAGATTCGCGTTATATTTTTAGATCAATAGTTTGTCTAAGCGGAATTTCAAAAGTGAAACAATTACGCTTAGAAAAACAATATCTTAATTTTGTTTATTTTTATTTTTTCGATTTCTGATATGGAGACGATTTTCGGATCCCAAAAACATTGCCGAAAAACTAAGACAATAACGGATGAATTATTCATGGCTAACATGTGACTGATTCTCCCAGCGACCAGTCTGATCTGGTCCAAAGACAGAGAAATTAAGCCTAAACTGTAAAAATATATAATATTAACGATTTACATGACCGGGTTAACAACGATAATTTCAATCTCGAATAAAAAATTGCAATAAAATTGACCGTCAATTAATGAAAAGTTCTAGACTTTTTTTTTTTGTTTTGTTTGATAAGTAGAAAAGTTCTAGAATATTCAAATGGAGTAATGAGTTTGGTAAGCTTGATTTCATAGGCCTAACCCAGCCCAATTATATGCTGACATTAATTAATTGTTCTAACTCAAATTAGCCCAATTTTAAGTGACTTGGGGTTGTTGTTGTGCACCCCGTGCACAGTAGGTGATGTGCACATCTGGGTTGTCCGTTGCTCGGATGGACACTCCAGATTTTATATTGCACGCACGACAACGAACGGTTCAGATGCAAAAGTGCCGAGGTGAAATCTGGGTCGCCTAAACGAACAATAGACGGCCCAGATATGCACAGCAACAACCCTAAATCCAATTTTAAGTGTACTGAAGGAGAATGCAAGGTTTAAGGCAAGTTAATTAATCTACTAATTGCAAAGTACTCTCACCTTCCCATATTGTTGGGTTTCTTTATCTTTTTGAACGTCTCAAAGAATTGTTTATATCTCATAATCTATGTTGTTGTTTTTTTTGTCATTCTAACAACTTTGTTTAATAAAACTATTTGAGATCTATCAAACAAGATCAATATTAAATATAAAAATAAATAAATTAAAATTATAGACAATTCTTTGAGACGTCCAAAAAAGAAAATAGACCCAACAATAAAGGACGGATGGAGTATTTGATAGTAACTCATTAGCACTCATACACACAAAAGAAAAACTCAAACTTATCAAACACAAACTTGATGCATTGGATGTCCTCAATAATCACATCTACGCACTGATGGCAAATCAATCCAATTGGTTTCATTTGTCATCGTACCAAAGAAACTCTCGGATCTAAGATCAACAGAGAAAACCCTCACTGGAGAGTAGGGGTTATTGAAAGTGAGAAAAACGGCCATATATAACTGCTGATCAACATTGAGTTCAACATGGAAATTTTGGATTATCGATGGAAGCGGGAGCCTGTAGCGAGGAGCTCGGAGTAGTGAGTTCGGCTCGGCCGTCCGATTGGCGATCGAAGGTCCAGATAAAAGGGGCTTAATTTATATATAAACATGTTGAAGATAGTTATATCACCGGATAATACCACACCACCAAGGCTAGAACAAAGCAAATAAAAAACAAAAGAGGACTGATCCACCGCCGCTTGAAGAATCGAAGCACGAGCTTTGCCCAATCCATCACCCATTCAGTCAACCCCTCGCACACCTTTGAAAATGTCAGCATTTACAATTTTCTGCAGGCAGCAACACACAGTTCCTTTTGCGTGCTACTTTTCCACATAAATCAGCTCCTGTGACCCGGCCTGTGCTTCTATTTGAACATCCCCGGCCTATCATTGTCAGGGCCGGCTCTGAGCAAAGTCGAGTAAGGCAGTTGAATTAAGCTCCCGAATTTTGGCTCAAAATAAGTGTCCCGGATAGGTACACTCAGGTACATGATGTATATTTAATCTATCGCTTATACTATCAATGAGCTAGCTAGCCTAGCGGAAAAGCTAAGGAAATTGTGGAGCAAATAATGTAAGGAAATTGATGTCACAATTCAAAAGTTACTAAGGGGGTGTTCCACTAAGAGAGTTTTTAGAATAAATTGGTTTTTCACGATTTTTTATGTGATGTATTGTGAGAGAATGACTTGTCTTGTCTAGCTCGGTTTTTGGAATCGGTCTTTGGAAACCCTAATATTTCGTTGCTATATACTAGTCCCACGTAATCACCACCGGACCCAACAGTGAGTGCTGAATGGTATATTTAACAATTCACCTCTCTCTGAGATTCGAACTCGTGACTTTCCATTTAATAAAAATAGTCCTTTATACAGAATTCACCCTAAGCTAGCTTAATGAATCTTGTGTTAAAATTTCAGAAAACTTTAAGCGTAGGTAATTAATTAAGTTTCTTTCTTTTCATCAATGCTACCCAATATTAGTTCCCATTCCACCGATTTGGGCAGAAATTGTTGACAGCTTTGTGTCTACTCAATACATTGCCCCTTTCTTTATTTAGATAGGTGACAGATCCATTCAACTTCACAGTAGTACCTAATTCTTTTACTATTTGTCTGGTAGGTATATACTTCGTACATTAATTCCGATACATTGAACAAGACATTTTTATATATATGGGTGGCTGATGAAACACACCATGCCTGCTTTAATAACCAAAAAAAGTGACATGGGTGTTTTTCTTGCTTTAATAACCTCTTTCATTCTAAGGAGGGTTTTCTCTCTCGATCTTAGATCTGAGAATTTCTTTGCGTTTTTTCCTCTTTTTCATTTCTATTGACTTCTCCTTCGTCATCTAGGTGTTGTTTCAAGTCCTGACAGTGGTGGTTATACCTTTGTTTTCCATCAATGAAGTTTTTACCATTTTGAGAAAAAGAAATAAAAAATTACAAATTAACTTCTCTAAAAATTTAAGTTGTTAAATAAAGAGATAACTCTACTACTCCCTTTGTCCCAAAACGTTTTTTCCTGTTAGGATTCCAATTCAATTTTTAACCGTTCATATATATCTTTCAATCCATAATAATTTTTAGAGGTTTTCAAAACTGTGTAATAGAACTAATTGAGATCTATCAAATAAGTTTCATATTTCATATAAAA
Organism: Vaccinium myrtillus; assembly: GCA_016920895.1. Classification (NCBI taxonomy): domain Eukaryota; kingdom Viridiplantae; phylum Streptophyta; class Magnoliopsida; order Ericales; family Ericaceae; genus Vaccinium; species Vaccinium myrtillus. Next base: position 8,548,123 of record CM029280.1, read on the forward strand.
TACATTATATATTAAAAGATATAAACAGTTATAAAATTGCATCGGTATCCGACCAGACCAATAATTTAGGACGGAGGGAGTACTTAATTATTGATAACTATCAAATAGAGTTCTTATAGAGAGGAGTAATTTTATTTTCATATCACAAACACAAAGATGATGTTCTTCATAAACTCCATACTCCCAATCGGTATCGTTACACCACGACCGCTAACGCTAAGTCTCTTCGATTTCTCTATGTACCTATGCCTTTTTCCCCCAATATATTTCTACACATTTGATTTCTAAAGCCAAAAAAAATCTTCAAAGGAATACAAAGTACCACACACATATACACACACAAAAAAAAAAAAAAAAGCAATCAAATATATGTACACAAAAAAAACTTGAAAACTGATCCGGATTGCATTCCATCAATTATTACATTTCCAAGTAAAAAGATTTAACCCAGTTACCAAAAACAGTTTCTATGGGCTAATAACTCCTACAATTTCTAATCAGTAATATTGCTCAAACAAATTTAAATGTACGTACATGTAAATCTCCCTCTAATTATATATCTCACGATGGATAGGAAGAAGCCAGACTCATTGGTATACAAGAAGAGTTCTTCCAAGCCCTAGCATGAAACTTAAGAATCTCCCTAGCTTTCTCTTTGGCCTTGCTTCCACTATCCACTTGAAGCACCAAACACAGCTTCGCCACCACACCCAGCTGCAGCATTTCCTGAACAACCATAGCACTCCCAGAACACTTTGCGATCGACAGCAAAATCCTCACGGCCCGTTCGCTCCCAACCTTTGAAACCCTAAGTATTTTTTTCGACACGACGGCCAACCCGGCCCCGTGCTTCAACAGCTCGGATCTCCCCTCCGCGCACCGGCAAAGCTGTTCCAACGCCGTCAAGATCAATTCGCAAACTCTCTTCTCAGAAGAATCGATAAGAAGATCTACCAGTACTTTGACTGCGCCCGCTTCCACCGCTTTAAACCTATTTCTCCCCCACGGCCCAACGTTGATCAGCAGTTGTAATGCCGCCTTGGAGGCCTTGGGAGAGATTTGATCGTGCAAGATTTGCACTAACTCGACGAAGAATTCCGGTTTCAAGTTCACGAGTTGCAAGGGTTCCTCCACTTCTAGAATCGAGTTCAACAGTAACACGGCATAAGCACGAGACTCGTAGCATCCGACTTGCAATACATCGAGTAACGACTCGATGAATTCGCCGTTTTTCGCAAAAGTGAGGGATTTGAGGGCGGATTCGGATAGTTGGAGAAAGAAGAGTAGGCTTAGGGCTTCATCACTAATTAGTTTTGTAACCTCATCCCCATCATCACATGCTCCAACAGAAGTGTTTTTGACAAGAGAAGCTAAGAAGTCGACCGCACCGGAGGACTCAATGCAGCGTTTGTTGGTTTCGTTAATGGAAGCAATGGATCGGAGCCTCTTCAAGCATTCCATTTGCGTCTGTGGCGATTTCGCGTTGTTAAGAAGCTTGATGATTTGGGATTTGTTGACGAGCGGCTTAGGAGTGGGGACTCTTTCGATGCCGTTGGAGGCGTTGAGGGTGCACCAAGACTGGATCAGACGGCGGAGCGTGTGGTTCGGAGTTAGATCGGCTGGCTTGGAGAGGACTTGTTTGGTTGCAGGACAAATGTTGTTCTTCTCAGTAAATATCCATTTCTCGATGCTTTCTCGGTCGTAGGTGATGCCGGTGGCGATTGTCACCGGATCTTTCATCATCTCTAGAGAGATGGGGCAGATGAAAAACGGAGGGACTTCGATTTCATCCATGGTGAGAACAGTAAAGCAGATGATCAATTAAGATGAATTTTTTTGATGAGAAAAATAAGAGAAGTGTAGAAGGTTGTTGGGGGAGTTGTGAATGGGTTTGAAGATTGTAGGAGTAGAGAAATGGTTAAATGCATATTTATATGGAAGAGTGAGAGAGATTCAAATGAGAAAGTCAAAACACGGAAAAGTAATGTTTTTGGAGAGAGAGAGAGAGAGAGAGACTTTCTCAAGGGATTGAAAGGCTCAAGGGCCTGCTTTTTGAGGAGGTGATGAAATGGCGTGCGCGTGGGCAAATTTAAGTTGTAGAAATGAAGGTGACATGCAAGTTGGGTGGCTCTGCCCTTTTGACTTTCTCTCTCTAGAAATATATATACAACTATACAACACCAAGTTTTTTCTCTGTCTAACTCGTGTTTTTTTTAAATGCGAGGAGATTGATTTATGCATATGGTGGCCGCCGACAGTTGATTGAAATGTATCGTGCATGAATGTTATTCACGTATCTGTACTTGGCCTTGTCTTTTGACCCGTTAATTTTACGTTGCTTTGTTATTGGGAATTTTTAACTCGTTAAAGTTTCATTTTGTTTGCTTTGTTATTGGGAATCTAACTTCTTAACGAGTTAGTCAAAAGTCAAGATTTTCACAATTAAACTTGATTGTTTTTTTTTTTGACTTTTCACGATTTTTTATGTGATGTATTGTGAGAGAATGACATGTCTCAAAAATTACAATAAGTTGATTTTTGACTTTTTGAGTTAGTGGAATGGGTTCAGAATGAAAGCAAACATTTTTGTATGACTCAAAATAGAAACAATGAGCTAAGAAAATGGGACGGAGGAAGTACTTCCTATTTTTAAGCTGTGTAAAAGATTTTTGGGTGGTGTAGAAACTCTATATCCAACCCATGACTTAACGCAATTGAGGTCAGAGAAGTACCGATATTATATTAAGTGATCACTAATTTAAAACCCAGGCATGTGGGATTGTATTTTCTTAAAATCTTGTAGGTCATTTTTTGAGGTCTGTAATGTGTTGCCTCTTTTTTTTAATTTATCAACGCCTAGCTTTTTTGGTGGGTTTGTCGTCTTGGAAATTTATTGTAAATATTAAAATGTGAGGTGAAATGTGTCCCATTATGATATCATGCAAAAACTTTGTATCTAACTCAAAAGCTTAAGGTATTGGGTGTAGAAGATATACTTTTTCACGGAGGCTTCTTAAAGGAGCCATTTACAGAAGCCCCCTTTGGGGACCCCATCGACGCATCATCGCAATGATCAAGTTTTGAAATGATCAAGACCATTGTTTACCAAAATTCAATTTTTGACATACTTATCAAAGCTAGGACAAGCTGATTTTTTTGCGTAAACACACTATTCTGCGGACCCTACAAGATGACCGGTTCAAATAATTGCGATGAGGTGTCCGTGGGCCCATTTTGGCGCTTCCATAAATGGCTCCTTTAAGGAGCCTCCGTGAAAAAGTTTTACTCTAGGTGTAGAGGTCCAAACATTATATTAAGTGATCCGCCATTTCATACCAAAACAATGTGAGATTGTATTTTTTAACAGTTGTTGAGGGCAAATTATTTCTAAAATCATGAATAAACTTTTTTTGATTTATTAAATAGATTGAATTTCATTTCAAAATGATAAAAGAAGCATTCATTGGGTTTGGCACATCGAGTGATGATGTTATGCACTTATGCCAAAGATTGATAATTATCATAAACCCCATGAGCCCATAAGAAAATAAGATCATTTTATGTTAATTCTACTGCTTCATTAATGATTTTTTTTATTATCTAAATGAACCATTTATTAAATGATTTAAATAATAGATTCCCGAAAATCTGGGCCCAAAAAATGAGGTCTCCATTTTAGAGCTTCAAATTAATGGAGCTTGGTTGGGTCTCATTTGATCTTAATATCTCCAAAATATGGAGTTATAGAACTTGAATAGAGATGCTCTCAACCACTCAACCTTACAGGGCCTGTGAATTTTTTTTTTTTTTTTGGTACACTGGAAAAAAAACAGAAACTAAAGACACTCAAAGGCCACTCCTCTCATATCCGCCTCGAGGAGTGGGATGATCTCGTTCATCGGGGTAATGTGTGATGCCATCTTGTCCCCTTGATCTGCCCCCATGTTAGCCAGTCTATCAGCTACCTTGTTGCCCTCACGGAGCGTGTGCTTTTAGGCTACACCCAGTGATCTCCATTAAGGCCTGGGGCCTGTGAAATCTATTGATCCATCTGAGAATGCATTCTACTTAAGCTTCCCAAATACAAACCCAAGCTCTCATTAAAAAAAGAAAAAAGAAAAAAGAAGAACAAACTCAAAAAGCAAAAAGTAACTATTCAATTTCAGCCACCCCTTAAATGATTTTATATGTGGAGCGAAAATGTTATACACATATCTACGCTCCATGGGAATGTAAAGCTCAATTATGCGTATGTGCATGAGACCGATTTGGGAACGTAAGAGCATTTCCAATTCTTATCCAAATTTGAGTAAAATTTCTCTTTGATATCATTCATCCAATATAATGGCAAAAGCAATTTTTATCCAAATTTTACTTCAATAAAATTAAAAAAACAACCCGACTTATGTTCTAACCGTAACGCCACCCGATCGCACCCAGAACCTGATGACTCTCGCAAATCTTAGATCGACATTAACCTAGTCAACTTCTAATTTGTAGACTTAAATCGTAGATTTTGAAACCCAAATTCCTTTGCCAATTGAAAGGCCTAGTAAGCATAAAAGGCCTAACTTTTCTTGGCCACGTATTAATTAATTTGTAGCTCTTTATCTCCTTTTAGCAATTTCCTGCATCATCATTTCCATAAATGACACAGCTTGTGGCTACTAGTAAGCACACGAGGACAGACTTTTCTTGTACTTTTGTGGCCACATATTGTTAGGGTGCAGACAACCTTCAGTAATGGTCTATTCCGAGGGTATAGGGGGGGCAGCGCCCCCACCAGGGGTGTGGGGGGCGGAGCCACCACGGGGCTGCCAAGGGCTCAACCTATTTATTTAGTAGTTTGTTAAATTTTAGGGTTATCAGTTTTCAAAGAAAAACAGAAAGAGGCGAGAGAAAACGCAGATTTTAAAAAGATTGAGTGAAGACTTATACTCTTGTTTTCGATTTCATAGTGGACTGGTGTGGCTCCCGTGGTTTTTCCTCGCGTTGAGGTTTTCCACGTATATCTTGTGTCTCGTTTTTCTTTCCTGTTTTTCATTACACACGACTGTTTGTATTCCAATTTTCTAACACATATTACTCTGTAGCTAATTACCAACCTTTTCTTCTTTTTCGGCTAAAAGGAAAATCATGCATTAAAGAAAAGAAATTACGAGTGCAATATTGTCTGCCGAAAGTTGGAACTTAATTCATACTATAATATTAGGAATAGACGTAAAGAAAAGGAAAACAGTGCATTTCAGCGACTTGTGCAAGATGGTCGGCACATGCATGATGTGCGTAATCAGAGGCTCGCCTAACTGCTGTAGAAAGGACTTGCAAACACAAATTAGATTATAGAGATGGTGATAACTGTCTGTTGGAAGTCCGATTTGCCTGATGTTCTTTCTATATGCGCGTGTAGGCCCAATTCATTGTGGACTATCAATGGAGTTTACCACGTCACTTGGACCCAATATCCATTGAATAATCAATATTAATTTAAAAAGGCTAAGTATTGTAAGTGGTGAGCCACCCAATTTTATACTCCTAATTAAGGTCTAACTATTTTTCTATTTATCCAATGTGAAAAATGTGAGACTGAATCTTTCACATATGTTTCTAACAATCTTCCTCTTATGTGTGAACCATGCATTGAGCCTAGCTCCCGGCCCCTCGATCTAATCCATTGTACTCCCCTTAATTCTTAATCTATCTCTCCAACACTGTGTCCGACTCCGCCTTGGCCACCGGTCACACACACAAGAAAATTTTCTTCTCCATTGAGAGTAATCACTTCATCGAGAGCTATACCTTGTTGCCAGCCACCTACCGCACTCAATAGGAATTTTCTTGCTCCATTGGGACTTACAAGTTACAATGGATTTTTTCCCGCTCATCCGATAGTATTTGTGCAAGCCCACGACTACTGATGCTTCATGGAGATCATCCACCCATAGATCATCAGTCATCCATCAGCTCTGATACCATTTGTTGGGAGTCCGATCCGCCAAAAGTTTTTCTCATGTGCGCGTAGGCCCAATATGTTGGGAAGTATCCACGGAGTCTACCATATCACATGAACCCAATCTACATTGAATGATCTATATCAACTTAAAAGACTAAGCCTTGTAAGTGGTGAACCACCCAGTTGTATAAATTTCAACTTTTTTTTATTTAGTTATCCGATATGAGACTCAATCTTTCACATATATTCCTAACACTATCATCCAAAATGAGAAGGCGTAATACATTTGACTCATCCGTTTCTATTTCCAACCTTGCAAGTTTTGTTGCTTCACGGAGTTTGAGACCAAGCATGGGGAAGTGCCCACTATCATCCTTTTTGATTAGGCAAAAAAACTTAATCCGGTTTTTTGTTTTTTTTATTGTCTTTATTCAAATTTTTTTTTGCATTTGTTAGTTTTGCGTCAAGATTTTGTGGTTTCTGGATTCCTCTCGACAAGTATAAAATTACGGTCAAAACTCAATTTTTTTAATAAAGCCAAAATTGTACCAATAATCTAAGTATTTTCGGCTTTATTCAAAAAAAATATTTGGTTTGACCATAAATTTATACTTGTTAGATTCGTCTCGTCGAGAGGAATCCAGAAACCACAAAATTTTGACGCAAAACTAACAAATGCAAAAAAAAAAAAAAAAAAATTGAATAAAGACAAAACGAATAATCCAATAATCCGGATTATGGACTAATTCATTGTGGACTATCAATGGAGTCTACCACGTCACATGGACCCAATATCCATTGAATAATCGATATTCATTTAAAAAGGCTAGCCCAGTTTTTCAAAAGATTTTAGCACTCAGTTGCTAAAATCACCATATTTCAAATCAAAAAATGAAGTGGTTCCGTGTATCGTTTTTCCAATTTTTTTGCACCAAATTAAAGAACTCCTCAAGTACTTTAATTTGGTGCGAAAAAAATCGAAAAACGATACACGGAACCACTTCATTTTTTGATTTGAAATATGGTGATTTTAGCAACTGGGTGCTAAAATCTTTTGGAAAACTGGGAAGTCTTGTAAGTGGTGAGCCACCCAATTTTATACTCCTAATTAAGGTCTAACTATTTTTTTCTATTTATCCAATGTGAAAAATGTGAGACTGAATCTTTCACACATGTTTCTAACAATCTTCCTCTTATGTATGAACCATGCATTGGGCCTAGCTCCCGGCCCCTCGATCTAATCCATTGTACTCCCCTTAATTCTTAATCTATCTCTCCAACACTGTGTCCGAGTCCGCCTTGGCCACCGGTCACACGCACAAGGAATTTTCCTTCTCCATTGAGAGTATGCCCACTCCATTGAGAGCTGCCTTGTGGCCAGCCACCTGCCACACTCATTAGGAGTTTTCTTGCTCCATCGAGAATAACAAGTTACAATGGATTTTTTCCTGCTCCTCCAAGAGTATTTGTGCAAGCCCACAACTACTGATGCTTCCAGGAGAATCCGCCCATAGATCGTTAGTCATCCATCGGGTCATTTACTATTTGTTTGGAGTCTGATCCACCAAAAGTTCTTCTCATGTGTGCATAGGCCCAATACGTTGGGAAGTATCCACGGAGTCTACCATATCACATGGACCCAATCTACATTGAATGATCTATATCAACTTAAAAGACTAAGCCTTGTAAGTGGTGAGCCACCCAGTTGTATATTAAATTTCAACTTTTTAAAAAAAAATTATTTATCCAATATGAGACTCAATCTTTCACATATATTCCTTACACTATCATCCAAAGTGAGAAGGCGCAATACATTTGACTCATCCGTTTCTATTTCCAACCTTGCAAGTTTTGTTGCTTCACGGAGTTTGAGACTCAATCTTTCCCATCATTCTTTTTTGGGTAACAATGCATCATTTTCATGTGCGGTAGCGGGATTACAGATAATCCTATTGGAATATTTTGAATGTGTATTTGCCATTTTTTGTGCGAAATTTTAATCCAGCCAACAAATTTTTTATCCAATATTATGAAACCCTGTTACAATATCAGAAGTGAAATATCTCAACACAAGACTAATTGAAAACCAAGAGGATTGGCTTGGTCGTCAAGAGCTGGACTTACCCCCCTCTTGCTTGTTACATGTGTGCTACTAAAGAGTCCAATTTCAAATCATATCACACATTTACTCACTTTTGATCTTCTAAATGTAATTTCATAAAATTTCCCAAGTTAATTCAAATTGTTTTTCGTAAAATTCCAGATATTTACAGATTAATTGTAAAGTTCATCATGCAGCTATATGATACGTACTGCACTATTTTACCTTTACCGAAAATCCTCGAGTTCCGCCACGGTAGGGTTTGTTTGATGTTTCTGGCATCAACCGTCTCTACACTGAGGGTATCGACGTCATCGATTTGCTTCAATAATTAGAATGGGACAAAATCCGGTGTCGACAAAGTGGTCACTACAGCATCACTACAGAATGCATGTTTTTTTTTTTTTGGGTAAATACAGAATGCATGTTAGTCTCATAGACAAGGGTAGAGCTATACTTGGAAAAGTGCATGTGATATTAGTTTTGAAAAAGGTGCCAGCTCAAACAGACAAAACATATTCAACAGTTCAAGAAGTCCACAAGGGTCAAGCATGTGTAGCCACTTAAACTGGTCACTGTACCATTCAGTTAGTTAGGTCGGTTACTGTACCATTCAGTTAGTTAGGTCGGTTACATATGATTCCAGTTGGTTATTTCTGTTTACAGCTGTTTGAGCACTATATAAACTGCATCTAGCAACTCTTGTATTCATTCATTCAATGTTATTAATAAACTTTCAGAGCACATTTACTTCTCTCTCTAGAATCTAGTTAGGGTTTTGGTTTTCTGTTATGGTATCAGAGCACAGAAAGACGAAAGTCAAAGGAAGAAGTTCGTTCTCGTTCATCTGACATCGTTCACGAAGGTCAAGAAATCTAGCAATGGCTTCTCAATCGGCAAGTACAGACTCTACATCAGGATCGACATCATGTGTGTTGCCTTCATCTCTCTCGTTTCTGATTGCTAATTTTCAGAGTTTCATTACAATTCGATTAGAAACATCAAATTATTTGGAAAACTGGAAAACTCTTTACAAGTAATTTGAGAACGCTTTTGACAAGCAAATAATTTGATTGATTTTGTTGAAGATACAAAGTTTCCTCCATCGCATGTCACGATGCTTTAGGAAACAAAGTTTCTAATCCCGATTTCGCTCATTGGACAACAATAGATAAGATGTTACTCTCTTGTCTCATTGCAACCCTAGATCCATCTATACTTCCTCATATTGTTGGATCTAAGCACACCTTTCAATTGGGACCAAATTAGAAGAGAAATTTAGTTATTTTCCACGATCTCATGTTCATGATCTCAAACGAAGGTTGTATAACCTAAATAAGACTGGTTCTATGGAGAAGTATCTTGACTCCATAAAAGAAATAGTACAGAAGCTTGCGCCACATGGATGGTCACTATGTTGATGATGAGGATCTCATCTTTTATACACTCAATGGTCTAAAGACAATGTGGTGTGGGAGTGGGTATGGCTCATTTCAAGAAGCCATTTCGTTTTCAACTTCGGACTCCGAACGAGCCTTTGTCCTTCGAGTTTCTCTTCTATGCTTACTTTTTCCAAGCTTTGCATGTGAATGAACCGAGGTGGTCTACTACAACCATTTTGGTTACTCAAACACCAAGTGGACAAAAGAAGAGATCTCGAGTCTTTTGCCAATCATCAAACACCCGGTGTGCAACCCGAAATTTCCAACCACCATTGTTACCTATGCCTTTTCAATTCCCATCCTATCCTCAAACTCACAAATTAGAAGAGAAATTTATGGCTCATTTCAAATAGAGGGCATTTTATCCTTCCAACTACAAGAGGTAGCAACAGATCAAATAGGCCAAATCGAGGTACAATCGAAACCATTTTGGTTACGAGTTTTTTCGGTACTTCTCGATGGTCACAATCAAACACTGTGGTAAGAATAATCACTTGGCTTACTCTTGTTATCATCGCCAAATTTGGCTTATAGACCACTAGGGAGGAACAATCGAGTGGTGTTAGTGGTTCGGGGCCATGGGTTTTACTCGAGTCAAGTTGGTTCCACAGACTCTTCGGTGGACAAGTTTCGGGATATGGGCCAAGTGTCTGATGTTTTCCCGGCCTCACAGGACCTCGAAGTGGACCATTTCACTAGTACACCATCCTTCGGTTCTTTGATGACACCTATGCCTTCTTCTCGGTCACACCTATGCTCATTTTACTCAGAACATGTCTTCTCAGCAGTTTTCTCCATCAAATTCAACTTCCTGCTCAGGCTCTGTTTGCTTCACCGGATATCATGGGCTATTATACCCCTACTTCACCTGATGGTACTCATTTTAGTCTAATGGCTACTGCTCATGGTCAACAGGGTTCTCAACCAATATCTGCCCCTTGGTTCTTGGATTCAGGGGCTACTTCTCATGTTACAGCTGATGCTTCTCAGATTCAGGTGCAAACTGGAGGTAATGGTACTAACTCAGTTTCTGTTGGAAATGGGCAGAGTATTCCTGTCACTCAATCAGGTAAAGGGCTTTTGTTTACACCTCCTCACTCCTTTGATTTGAATAATGTCCTACATGTTCCTCAAATATCTCATAATCTGTTATCTATTCATCAACTTGCCAAAGATAACAATTGTGTTATCTTGTTTGACTCCTCTGGCTATGTCATTCAGGACAAAACCACTCTGCAAATTCTACACCAAGGGAGTTGCAGCAAGGGGCTCTATCCCATGCATCCTTCTTCTAGCACTGCTACAACTTTACTTAGCTTGTCTAATTCTGCTTCTGTGTGGCACAATAAACTTGGCCATCCTCATGTTGGTCTTCTTCCTATCTTGTCAAAGACTTATAATCTCTCTATTCCTAGCATTACTCATTTAGCATGTTACTCCTGTAACAAGGCTAAAAGCCATAAGCAGCCCTTTCATCTATCTACTACTTGTACCCATGATCCCTTTGAATTGATACATATGGATGTTTGGGGACCTTCCCCTATTGCTTCTTTCTCTGGTTTTCGTTATTACTTACTCTTGGTGGATGATTATACAAAATATTGTTGGTTATTTCCATTGCATGCAAAATCTGAAGTTACTTCATGTGTTCAAGCATTCAAACTCTTTGTGACCAATCATTTCTCCCATAATATAAAAACCTTTAGGTCTGACAATGGGGGTGAGTTCTTGAGCAATCTAATGTCCTCTTTCTTTGCTTGTTTTGGTATTGTGCATGAGACTACTTGTCCCCATACCCCTGAACAGAATGGGGTAGCAGAAAGAAAACATGGTCATATAATTGAGATTGCAATTGCTCTTCTCCAACAGGCTCAACTTCCTATCAAATTTTGGCTTGAAGCCATCACTACAGCTGTGTACCTTATTAATAGACTTCCCAATTCTTCTATTGAGTTTAAAGTTCCCTTCCATGTTCTCTACAATAGAGCACCTGATTACTCTCTCCTAAAACCATTTGGTTGCTATTGTTTCCCATGGCTTAGACCATACGCCTCTAATAAACTTGTTCCTAGATCTCTTCCTTGCATCTTTTTAGGATATTGTCCTAATACTAAAGGCTATAGGTGTCTTGATCCTACCACCAACAGGGTATACATCTCCAGGCATGTTAAATTCCTTGAACAGGATTTTCCTTATCCAACACTATTGTCTTCTACTTCTCCTGTCTCTCCTGATCCCTCTTCTTCTATTCCTGTTTTTAAAACCTTTGTGCCTCCTATCTCTTTCACTCCTACCAGTATTTCTAGTCCTACAAATACCTCTTTTATAGCTACCTTCCCTCCTATTCCTTCTCCTTCTCTAGGCCAGCCCTCTACTCTTTCTAATTCTACTCCAACATCTACTTCTACCATAGTTCATTCCTCTATTCCTACTCATTCTATGACTACAAGGTCCAAGAATGGAGTTTTTGTTCCTAGACAGCCCCTATCCCTTCTTGTTCACTCTCCTCCTACACAAGAACCTTCCTCCTTTAAAGAGGCCCTTGCCTTTCCTGAGTGGCACCAAGCCATGTCAGAAGAATATTCTGCCCTTCTCCAACAGGGGACGTGGAGTTTGGTGCCTTTACCACCTCAAGCCCCTGTGATTGGGTGTAAATGGATTTTCAAAATTAAAAAGAACTCTGATGGCAGTGTTGCACGTTATAAAGCCAGACTTGTGGCCCAAGATTTTCAGCAAACAGAGGGAGTGGACTATACTGAGACCTTCAGTCCAGTTGTGAAACAACAAACTGTTAGAGTTGTCCTTTCCTTGGCCATTACTTTTGGGTGGAAAATTAAACAACTTGATGTATCAAATGCTTTCTTGCATGGAACTATTCAGGAAAATGAGTTTTTGAAACAACCACAGGGTTATGTGAGTTCAGTTTTTCCTAATCATGTGTGCAAGTTGCATAAAGCCTTGTATGGGCTCAAACAGGCCCCACGGGCTTGGTATGACATGCTATCCAAGAGTTTGATCAAGCAGGGCTTTAAGAATAGTCTTGCTAACTCCTCCTTGTTTGTGTTGTCTCAACATGAAGATCTGATCTATGTCTTAGTTTACGTGGATGATATCTTGATTACTGGGTCCAACTCTGCTCTTGTTGATCACATTATCCAAAGTTTAGGTTCTGATTTTGCTCTTAAGGATCTGGGCCTGTTACACTATTTTCTGGGCATAGAGGTGATCCCTACTCCTACAGGTTTGGCCTTATCTCAGACAAAGTATGCCACATAATTGCTTACCAAGGCTGGGATGGATAGCTGTAGGCCATGTGCTTCCCCTTCTTCCCTTAAGACAACTCAACTAGGGCCTGATCCTCCATTTCCTAATCCTGAGTTCTATCGAATGCTTGTGGGTTCTCTCCAATATTTAACTATTACTAGACCAGAGTTGTCATATGCTGTCAATGCAGTTTGTCAGCACATGCACCAACCACTAGAGAGCCACTTTACTGCAGTCAAGAGGATTTTGAGGTTTGTCAAAGGCACAGTTGCTCAGGGTTTACACTTTACAAAGGGACCTTTACATGTGCATGCTTTCTCTGATGCTGATTGGGCTGGGGATGCTCTGGATAGGCGTTCTACTGGGGGCTATTGTGTCTTTTTAGGTCCTAATCTTATCTCATGGTCAGCCAAAAAGCAACAAACAGTGGCTAGGTCCTCTACGGAGGCTGAGTACAAGGCTCTTGCTAATGCCACTGCAGAAGTTATATGGCTTGATCATCTGTTACAAGATCTCAAGTTTCCCATTTCTTCTTCCACTTTACCTATCTTATGGTGTGACAACAACTCAGCTATCTCCTTAGCCTCCAATCCAGTTTTTCATGCTCGCACAAAGCATGTGGAGGTGGACTTTCATTTTGTTCGAGAAAAAGTTATGCACAAACAACTTCTTGTCAAGCACATTCCCTCTCAGTTTCAGCTTGCAGACATTTTCACCAAACCTCTTACCATTGGCAGGTTTCAATTCCTTGCTAACAAACTGCAGCTGTTAGTTCTACCAGCTTCAGTTTGTGGGGGTGTGTCAGCTCAAACAGACAAAACAGATTCAACAGTTCAAGAAGTCCACAAGGGTCAAGCACGTGTAGCCACTTAAACTGGTCACTGTACCATTCAGTTAGTTAGGTCGGTTACTGTACCATTCAGTTAGTTAGGTCGGTTACATATGATTCCAGTTGGTTATTTCTGTTTACAGCTGTTTGAGCACTATATAAACTGCATCTAGCAGCTCTTGTATTCATTCATTCAATGTTATTAATAAACTTTCAGAGCACATTTACTTCTCTCTCTAGAATCTAGTTAGGGTTTTGGTTTTCTGTTAAAAGGGAGAACATTTTTTACACTGGCAGTGTAAACCAAAGATCCAAATGCTTCTAAAAGCATTTTTTTTTTTTTAATTCCCAACATTATGCCTTCCTTAGAATTGCATCTTTAAATTTTACCCTTAAGAATTTCATATATTTTGTTCTTCACTTGGAGGGCAATACCCTGTTAGCTGTCACTTAAAGGCACAACAACCCCTACCTTATCGTTTAGTTGTTTACCAAGAAGTTAGATACCAAACTGCATCAATCTTTTTCAAGTATTAATTCATGTGCAGGGAAAATATTGAATTCTGTTGACCGTTACTTTTATAAGGCTTAAAGTCTAATTTAAATTTTGTCAACTATTTACGACGTACAAAAGCTACAGCTAGGAGTCGAAGACCCAAAACCAAATGCCATTTGCCAATTGAAATGAAAAGATGGTCAACTAAGAGACACAGCTTGTGGCTACTAGTAAGCATGAAAGGCCAACCTTCCTTGCACGTTTCGTGCCCACATATTAATTTCAACCTCTTTATCCTCCTGTGCATGGATGGAGTCTGCGATGACTAGTAGGGGCTCTAGCCCCTGCTAAAATTTGAAAAAAAAAATGTACTATTACATTGAAAAAATATATATATCATCAAATTATATACCCTCGTCTCTCCTCCACTTATACCGCCCTCCCCCACTACGCCAAAATTCTGGCTCCGTCCCTGCTCCATGGGTTTCCTGCATCATTTCCATATATAAATAACAATTGACACAGCTTGTGGCTACTAGTAAGCATACGAGGACAAACTTTTCTTGCACTTTTGTGGCCACATATTATTTTTTTTTGGGTAAATGTGCCACACACACACACATATATATATAAAATCTGTAGCTCATTATCCTTTTTCTTTTCACTTTTTTTTTAATGTTTATTTGCCATTTTTGGTGCGATATTGTATTCCAGCTGCCAACCAACTTTTTATCCAATATCAGAAGTTAGTTAATTATCTCAACACAAGACTAATTGAAAATCGAGGGGATTAACTTGGTGGTCAAGAGCTGGATTTAGGGGTTTGTTCATTACTAAGGTCTCATGTTCGACACCTTACGTATATGTTACATCAATTTTTTTTGGGACAGTCCATACATGTTTTTTCTGTGGCTTTAATTTGGATTCCCGCTAATATATGACATTGTTCTTCAAAGTTAGTCGATGTGCACGGAAGCTCGTCCGGACACTAAAATTATCCAAAAAAGAGTAATTGAAATATATATCCGCCTCGTTGTGGGTTCCAACCTTGTAGTCTGATGCGCACTACAACCCTGTAGTGCGGCACACGAGCTGTTGATCTTGGTAATAAATGGCTCAGATTTCATTTAGGCAATGGACGGCTCAAATCGTACAAATACTAAGATGAAATTTGAGCCGTGCATAATCAACAGTTCGGATGCCGCACTATACGATCCCCAATTCTCCACTCTGTATCCATATGAATCTCATGTTAAATTTAACGGAGCAAGTTGTCTATTGAATGTCGGCTGGCAAATGAGTACGCAAGTGCTTAGGCCATGAGGAATGGTCGACAGGGGCCACTTGGTGTTGCTGGCTATATAACCCACATATACGTACATCCATATCTCTATTATTTCCCAATAAAACTAACAATGATAGTACAACCCTTTTGTCACTCCCCACCACACCCTCACTCACGTGGGGTGTGGGGCCCACATGGAGCCCACATGTTGGGACCACACCTCATGTGAGTGAGGGTGTGGTGGGGAGTGACACAAATGGTGTGTACCTATCATTTTTGTAAAACTAGGGGCACAGACTGTATATTTCGTGTATGTATATACATCACATGTTTATTATAGAAAGGTCAAAACCCAATCTATACATATTTCAGAATTTTCATAACCCCAGGACAACGAGTGTTTCACTGGAGTAGTCGTGGGAGAGTTTGTGGATCTAGCGTGGGGGAGTAGACTACTTATCGGATATTCCCGGAGTACCTTGTGGCATTAGTAAGCGATAATCAACATAAATAAGAGGTCGACACAATATTATGTAGGTCACTCATTGTCTTTCAACTGTTCAACAAAAGTGAATTATTATGTTCACCGGATGATTTATTGCTACGTAAATGGTTTGGAGTAACACGTAGACAATTCCAAATTATCGATCGTGTATGCATTTCTCGAAGTTTACGGTGTAGATGAGCTAAGTCGAGCCAAGTTTTGTAGTGTTTGAGCTCGGCTCGTTAAATAAACGAGCTCAAAATTCGAGCTTGAGCTCGATCGGGTCATCTACACACGGGCCGAACCCAGTTCATGTACTAAAGAGCCACTTTAAATCGGCCAAGCCAATACATACGAGCCAAACTTTAGAGTGTTGAGCTCACCTCGAACTACATGAGCTTAAAACTCGAGTTTGAGCTCAGATCGATTACTAAATGAGTCGAACTGAGCCCAACCTCGAGTTGAACGAGAGCAGCTCAGTTCGTCAAATAATCTAGGAGGGATCCTAACCCTCTTAGATTATGGAACTTAGGCCCCGATTGGATGCGGGATACGTTTTGATGGGATTAAATAGTAAGGAGTATTATTTAGTAAGGATGAACCCACAGTGATGTGACATTTATGAAGGGGTGATTAAATAATATGTGGTTTGGATGAATTTGTGATAAAGGGGGATAAAGTTGGGTGGATAAAATAAATACATAAGCACAGGGATAAAGTTGGGTGGATGATGTAAAAACTTGACAAATGACTTATTTGCAATTGTACAGTCATATTAGATTTTATGATAAAATAAATACATAAGCACAATACTAATTAAATTAATTATACTTTTCAATAAATAATTCCTTTCATTAATTATATCTAAAATTAAAATATTTAGTTATTATTTTTTATTATTCATTTTAATAATATTTCAAAAGTTTAATTTTTTGTTTTTTTTCTTTCTAATTATACGTTTTTAATAATAACTAATAACTAATTAGTAATTTTTATGTTATTCCCCAACAATGTCAAATTCTAAAGTATAAAAAATTTTAAATTTTTTTTTGTATCGAATTAAAGATCTCAATTTGTAGTTTAATTTGGTACAAAAAAAAGTAAAAAATTTAATGTGAAGAGAAGTGGGTATAAAAATTTAATGTAAAAAAAATTTAATGCGAAGGATATTGCAAAGCAAGCCAACAATGTCAAATTCTAAAGTATAAAAATTTTCAAATTTTTTTGTATCGAATTAAAGATCTCGATTAGTAGTTTAATTTGGTGCAAAAAAATTTAAAAATTATGCACAAAAGTATTTCATTTTTTTATCCAAAGGAAATCGCAAGGCTTCATAAACTGTTTCCAATGCAATTCGGTTTCTTATTAAAAACATTCTCTGGAAACCGAATTAAGAGAAGTGGGATAAGTGGGGGCAAGGGTAATTTCGTAGGGGGTATGAGGGGGTATAAATTAGTAATAGGGGAGAGGGGTGTTACTAATTAGTAAGGGAGAAGGGTACAAAGGGGTATTATTTGGGTGGGGGTATTAACTCATCCGGGTGCACTTTTTTTCCCAAACCATGTATAAAACCGTGGGACCGGGATAAGGGGAGGGGGTATAATTTAGTACCCCTTGTAATACCCCAGCCAATCAGGGCCTTAGGGAATCCACAATGGACTCTGTAAAATTAAATAGCTCATAAGTTGAATCCTAAGAGCATGTGCACAAGCCTAGGTAAAAGAAACAATTAGCTATTTAAAGAGAGGGAAAACCCAAAAAACCACCTCCACCAGACTAGGTAAAAGGCTAGGTATTTTACATTTGTGAAAAAAACTCTCCAAAGATTGCTAGGAACTGTTCACCAGCCATGGAGTATTTTATTAATTTTGGTCACATCCCTTGTGTTCTCTCTCATCTCTCTATGGCTGTTGGTGTCAAAATTTTAGTATTATTGTAATGAAAAAATAATATTTCATAGAAATAGAGAGGAGAGTAAAGAGTATTGGTGGAATTTGAGAGACAAAATTGACAAGGTAAAATGCATTTTGACACTGTTGAGTAGCATTTTTTGCTATCCATTGGTGCACTTGCTCTAAGGTGTACAAATAAGCCTGACAAAGGTCCATTTTTCACTTCTAAAGTTTGCTAATTTTAGAGAGGATGTGTGCACTCAATGGAATAGCAAGAGCATTATCTATTTTGTAAAAAAATTCAAAAAGTGTGGGACCCATGCTCCCTAAAAATTCAAAAAGACTTTGGGTCCCATCTGAAAGTCTCACCTATGAGCTATTTTGAGAGCCCATAAGGGCATCCATAGTGGGCTCTTTATATTTGGCTCCTAAAATGACTCTTAAAGTTGACACACAAGGAAAAGTGGAGTCTAATTTTGTTTGTTTAGGAGTGTGAGAGCACTCCAATGAACTCTCTAAAATTAGCTCATAAACTATGTCCTGAGATTATTTATGAACACAAAAATGTAAGTGGGTCCCCCATTCCCCCCTCCCTCTTCTCCTTCTCTCTTCTCCTCACTTCCAACTCTCTCTCTCTCTCTAAACTTAGCTAGTGTGGTAGGAGCTATCCGTAGGAGCTTCTATGGGAAGCCCATTGCAAACTAAAATTGAGCAAATAAATTGCTAAATGTTAGGAATCTTATCTAGGATTTTTTTAAGAGGTCACTGTGGATGCCCTAAGCTACATAGTTTTCCCCGGGTAGGAGACTAATTTTGCTTGAATGGTCCAGTTTAATTTCAAAATTTGTTTTGTCAATGGACCGTAAATGAAGTTACAAACAACCTTTCAATATTCGTTTTCAAACTTGATAGTATTTGACAAATTATAGAACGGAAAAAGCAAGCAATATTATTGATTGGATTTAGCATATTTCATACTATTTGTCAACTGTTATTAATGGAGTTTCGGACTTTTCTACAAAACTTTTACAGGACTTGCCACTTTCGGAGGAAAAATTATAAGTCAACCATATGTCAACTTCTTATGTCAACTTCTGGCCTTTTCATTTTTTTCTCTTAATAACATTGAAAAACCAAAACTATGGGACCGAGATACATGGATAGACTTAATTACGAAGAATTTATGTTATTAGTATATTTTTGGTATTTTTAGTTTCGATATTTTCGTTCTTCTTTTTTGAAATTTTGTCAAATTCATGTTTTATTTTATGTAACATTTTTGTTTAAAAAAAATATCACAAAACAGACGACCTATTCAGCCAATTGTTTTTAAGTTAAAATATCCATGGTCGTCTATTTTATAAACCAATATTTAATTTTTGATATAACTTTCGATATCCGATCAAAATGATTTTTTGTTTCCATATATTATTTTCCAGGCCGTAAAAGATAAACGGTTCAAATTATCACAATCAACGTGCAGTGAAACCCATAATGGGTGGGTTTTTGCCTCATTCTGACATAAGTTAAACTCTTTTGAAAATGAGAATAATTACGTTTTTATAATTAATTGATTATCAGACTCATGTAATGTAACGACCCGCCCCCTCCTTGCACAATATTGTCCGCTTTGGTCGCCCAAGCTCCTTGGACTTCCCAGTAGGTCACCCATCCCTGGATTGCTTCAGGGTGAGCACGCTTAACTGTGAAGTACCAACGAGCTTTGATGCCTTCACGGCTTTAAAAGGTCTTGTGCAAGTTAGGGCATGATCTATTCTCTTATATCATCGACCTCCGTTGCATCCAGGTGGGTCATAGGTTGTCACATTCTCTCCACCTTATGATGCAACGTCCTCGTTGCATATTGGCCCAACGACCTTCCCCCGGGAGGTATAGCACTTAGTTCTGCATAACACTTTGTTCCCACTCCGGGATTCAAGAGGTGGCTCCTGCAGATTCTAAAGGTGGCTCCTACCCCGTAGTCCGGAGTCGTGCTCTGATACCAATTGTAACGACCCACCCCCTCTTTGCACAATATTGTCTGCTTTGGTCGTCCAAGCTCCTTGGATTTCCCAGTAGGTCACTCATCCCTGGATTGCTCCAGGGTGAACACGCTTAACTATGAAGTACCAACAAGCTTTGACGCCCTCACGGCTTTAAAGGGTCTTGTGCAAGTTAAGGCATGATCTATTCTCATATATCAACAACCTCCGTTACATCCAAGTGAGTCATGGGCTGTTACACATGTAATTTGTGACTATAATTCTTGTGAGTTGTGTGTTTAATTTGCAAGCCTATTATAAGCTTTTTATTATAGCATGAGATGCACATGGTAAATTCAGAAACGTGTTTGACTTGAACTTCTTGTTTTGTTTCTATTGTGGGTTAGCAACGATAATGAGATGAGCCCACTCATCTGTTGTCCAGTAGCCTATGTTGGGCCCATCCTTTTTCTTTATTTCTTTTTTAACTGAGGCGCGTTTCTCTTATCGATTTTTTTAATTTATTTTTTGCTCAAAAATTTCAAAAAGTTCCAAAACAGAAACTACCTTCCTTGCCTAGCTTTCTATTTGATAAAATGAAAATCATAAAATTAATGGGTTGATTTTAGCAATTGAGGAAACCATTTTCTAAAATCAACTCATTTTCATTTGCTAAAATGGGTTGATTTTAGCAAATGATTTCCTCATTTGATAATTAGAGACATGATTTTTATGACATTTGTTGACAATTAAAGTCAACAAATATCTAACAACAAAAATTGGTCTTTCGTGACAGAAGTTTTTGGTGACAAACATAACGGTCGGTTTAGTATACCGATAAAGACAATTTTAGGCACGGAATAAGTGTTTCAGCAACTAGATTAGTATCTACGGCAAATATCTTTCGGTGACCATGGTTTGTAGACTTTCGGCGACTATAGTATTTTCCAATTAAACTCGCGAAGTAAAAGATTCACTTTTTTTTCAAAAACAGACAGCATGTATGGGAAAGTCTTGTGGTTATGATGATTGAACCATTTCATGCTAATCTTTTTCATCTTTCATTTGTATGAATGAGTCCTTAAAAGAGAACCATTCCAAACTGATATAGTGGTTCTTGGATTGGGCCATAATGTAGATCTGGCCTGTTTTTGGCCAGCATTATTAATCTACGAGTACTAAAGTAAGATGGGCTGGGCTGGTTGTTGTGTTGTTGCACTTCAAAAGCTCGTAGGAGGCATTAAAAATGTGCAACCAGGCCCAGCACCCTTATCCCTCCTCTCTTAAGATGAATAAAATTTGATATTCTACTAAAATAAAAACAAGGAAAATGAATGAAAGAAAAAAGATTTGACTGGCTCAATATTGTTTCTTTGGAAAATTCTTCCAATTCTGGAGAATATTCGACTTATACTTCCCATTCTGACTAGAAAAGAAAGGAAAAAAGAAAGCCTTTGAAAAGCCCAGCCGGTCTGATTGGGTTAAACCGTAGGCTGCACTTGAGCTTCACATTTGAGACAAAGCCCAGCCCACCCAGTCCGCCAAAAGAGAAAAGCCTGATAGGCCCAGCTTGTTTGGGGGCTTGGGTAGCAACTTCGCGGGCTAGACCGACCCAGCTCGCAACCCGATGATGATTCTTACACCTTACCAATGCCAATGGGCATGGAGGTAAAGGGCTTGGCGAGCAAGGGCAGGCAAGGGCCACTAAGCTGTGGTGAATTCTCAATTGTGTATCGTATTCTTTATGTATATAAAAAGATGTAGCACTTTGGTCCCTAAATATAATACAATTTGAATTCAATCCTTACCTCATTTGAAAGTTTTTTGGGCATCTACCAATACTTGCGGGGGACTTACGCCTCTGACTTCAAGACGGGTGAGTATTGTAAAAAACGGATTGAACAAAGTGTAAGTTCCAACAGGTACTTGGGGGGGTTATCGCAAATGACATGCGACTCGCTAAATCACATTTTTTTTGAAAATTTCATCTGTAGCTTCAACACACTCATTTATCAGAAAGACAAAAAAATGAAAAACAGTAAAATAAGAAAAGAAAAGCAACAGGGGTGCTGGAGATCACCTCCTGGAGAGCACCCTAGTGATCACATCCGGACCGTTCATCTCCGCAATGAATGGTCCGGACTGAAAAGAAACTCTTTCATGGGAGAGTTGCTTTAAATCTGGACCGTTCAAAACAATTTTGGACGGTCCGGATGTGATTGCCAACACCCTTGAATCCCTCAGAAAGAGCACGATTCTCTCCTATTACTACTGCTACTCACAAATTTTTAACTCACAAAGAAAGGAACTGCATTTGAGCATTTGGGAACAATATTTTGTCCCTAAAACATGTGATCTATATGCATATAAATATATTTGGACTTGAAAAAAGAAATAACAAGTAAATGGCAATATGTTCACTCCACTTCTCTTTTCGTTTTTTTAAATTTTATTTTTATAACCGGATGTCCGGATTAACTTACGTGCACATCGACTAATTTCGGGGCCTTGAAAATAACAACCGGACATAACCCCAGTAGCAATATGTGCACTTGATTTCACCTCAGCCTTGTGGCTAAGATCAACCACGATCACACTTTGGCATAGTTGAGGTCCTCCTGGACTTCACCGCTGCCTTTCCAAATTTGACCAATTTTATCCTTTCACATTACCTGAATATATCACGTCCTTTCCAATTCTAAACACCAATACAAAAGTGCTACTGGATGCCAGTTGCTTTCCTTTGGTTTGGTAATGGAGTTCCAAATGCTTTGGCTTTGTTCTCAATTACAACCCACCCAATTGGAAACACTCCCGGAAGCTTCATGCTCTCTTACTTTTAATTTATTTTTTTTCTTTTCGTTTCATCGGTTAGGGATATCCGAGTCAGCAGGGATGGAGCCAGAGGGGGACCAGTAGGGGCGGTCGCCCCTACAAGGAAAAAAAAAACCTCTACTATTATATAGGGAAAACAAGAATTTTCCAATGAATTATCTAGGCTCGCCCCTGCAAAGTATTTTAGAAAATAAATTCACTCCCTGCATGGTGAAATTCCTGGCTTCGTCCCTGCGAGTCAGCTTACGCACACCCCAACTAATCCCCTCTCTGGTTCAGTCAAGGCAAGCCATCCACGCCAGGACTAAGATTCACAATAAATTTCTTTCTAGCGTCTGACCTCAAGAATCAAACCATGATCAATTACGTGAAGAGCAAACTCACCAACTAACCGGACTAATTAACGATTGGGGCTTTCTCTTGTACTTTTTAAAAGACCTTCTCAAAATATTGTTTGGTCGCTTCTAGATCATGATCATGCTATTAGGCAGTACTTGAGTAGTTGTCACTTTTTCTTTTCTCTTCCCTTTCGTCCGATTAAGGACCGAAAAGTGCTTTCTAGTGCCTCTTTTTTTGCCCTTTTTTTTGTTGATAACCAATTTGTTTTCTTACTCTTTAGAAGTCTGGGTTGAGAATGGTGTCACGTTGGAGATTTCCTCCAAATCTCGTAGGTTTTAATACACAGTTTAGAATGTTTGTAATGGTGGACATGGTCTCATCTTGAATAGGTTCAATTATCTATTCTAGTTGGAAAGAAAAAAGCAAATTGCTATCCTAAAATACTGTCTCATTTTGGCATTAATTTTTTTTCCTTTTGGAAAATTTTTTTTTTCTTGAAAATGATTCAATACTGTCTCTCTCACATCACAATTTTTGTGGGGCCAGATAAAAGGACCACACCCCATGTGAAAAGGAATATTTTGAGAGTTTTCTTCGAGAAAACAGATGACGCTCGCTTCTTTGATAACTTTAGATATCTGAGCTGGAATAATCGATTAATTCTCTAGAGGCCGATCTCACCGTCCACTTACGGGAGTCCAACTTAAGCTATGGTATTGTTGGCCCTAGGGACAGATGAACCTGAGCGACTACCATACTTAATGCTTTAAAGTTTACGTTTTTTTTTTTTTTTTTTTTGCCAAAACACTTCAAATTATGCAAGTTCACAACCCAACGCGTTTTTGAAAACTCTAATCTGTCCAATTCTTTAGTGAAAAAAGATTTTACATATGCACATAGAAATCTACTGTACTATCAACTCATTTGGAGCCACTGAAGAATTTGTCAGGTCGTTAATTATAGAACGCTAGAATTAGTCAAGGTACGTGTTAGTTGGCCGAGACACTTGGTTATGAATAAGATTGTATGCATTATGATGATATAAATGTCATGATTTTTTTTCAATGTGTCTGTCCACCCAACCAACATTGAGTTCTATGCTCACTTTCATACTTTTGATCAGCAAATAACAGTAGCAATTTGGGCTAGCACCTGTCTCTTTCAGCTCTTTGACGATCCCGAAAAAAAAAAAATTTTTTATTTCTCCAATAAATTAATTTTTCACAAACACAAAATCAAATCGACTTCATTCAGCCGATTTTCTACCTAACTAGAATATAAACTATAGAAATTCACTTTGGATGTATAGTTAGTGTTAGCGTTGAGAATAAAAAATAATTAGTTGCCCATTTTTCTAACAGCTTAAGCTTTTACAAGAGTTGGTGGTTAATAATCTAATATAGTATCTGATGCAGCGAGAAGCCTACTTTTATGAAATTAATTTACAAGAAGAAAACACGAACACATTTGAGCCAGAGGTACTCACTCTTTGAATAAACAATTTTGAGAATAATCTCGTTTTTCTGTATTCCTATGCAATCACCTTATGTCACCCTATAACTCCTTTTATACTAAAAAACTAAGATAAAAAAAGGAATCAGCAAAACAGAAAGCTGAATCCCGGTGAATCGCACATTGACTTAGTAATTAACAAAAATAAGAAACATGCCAAAACAAGAGGCAATACAAGAAACTTCCTAAATGATAAAATACTAAAAGAAAAATAAAATATAAGATAACAAAATTAATCCTAATTCTTCTTAACAACCAAGCAACCTATGAAATTGGAATACTAGACTTAAACAAATTGAGAAACTAAATACTTCTAGAAGATCGATCTTAATTAAAATAAAACATTCCTACTAATAAAATATAATTCGTATATTTATGGAATAATAAAATATTAGACTGCATCAGTATCAAAGCAAGCAATAGATCCTGTGATTTGTAAGTGTTTAGCCTACTTATGGAGGAGAGTTTGGCTACAGGTGAGGAGGCGTATTGAGAATATAAATAATTAAGTTGCCCCTCTTTCGAACAACTTAAACTTTTAGGCGAGTTGGTAGTTAACAATCTAATAGTTATGGTGATTACGAAATAAGTAATACGGGGACAGATTTAAGATTTATTTACTTGTCCCTCAAAAAATATTTTGTGAATGGCAAAAAAATTTTATTAATCAAATATCAAAGATACAAGATTAAATGGGATAAGAGAAAAGCATTAAAATGAGTAGTGGCATCCCAACGAGGTTGACACCCCACCCGACGGTTATCATGTGCCTCTCGAGACCTAAAAAGATTAGAAGGCTGACAAGAAGACAACCAAACAATCAAATTAAGACAAGCTACACTCACAACCTAAACCCCAACACCTGATTCCCAAACATCAGCAAAACTCCTAAAAGAAGCAAAACCACTCCACCCAAAAAGCAATCCCGAATCCACTTACTTGCACAAGCCACAGGCAACCAGCAGCAAAGACCTCAAAATTTATTTACATCACAACACAACATGCTTTTCATTTCTACACTAGTGTACAGTCCTGTTAAACCCCTTTGTAGTCACTTTCTGGGCCTACTTTGATAGAACGGAAATGTTCATTTTTTAGAAATTATGCTAATTACAGTATTATAAAAAAAAATGTATGGAGATACTGAATTACAACTCATTTGTACATATTAGATCAACATGATTTTAGACATACTTAAAGTTAGGGTTGGGCGTCGTATCGTGTTGTGTCATGTTCGTGTCATGTTGAATCGGGTTTGTGTTAAATCGAGTTCGTGTTAAAATGACTTGCTTAACTAATCGTATCAAGAAATCGAACCCTAACCTGACCTGCTATTAATCATGTCAACTCGAACACGGCACGAATTGACACGATTCACTTGGAAACAATTTGTTTAGCCAAATTTGACTCGAATATAACACGAATTGACGAGATTAATTCGTGTCATTCTCAGGTTATGCAAGTCAATTCTGGTTAATTTGTGTCATTCTCGGGTTACCGTATCGACACGAATAGACGAACAGGTTAATTCATGTCTTCTTTGGGTTATGCGGGTTGAACCTGAACTGGACCTATTAATTAATCATGTTCTCAGGTCATGTCATATATGTGTCTCCTGTCAGAAATACTCAACACTAACCCGCTAACTTCGTGTCGTGTCATAAATTCTCACCCCTACTTGAAGTTCTCAATGCATTCTAAAAAGTGAACATTTCTGATCGTTCAAAATATCTAAACTTTACTTCAACTTATCCAGTCTAATAGTATCTTTTTTCTTTTCTTTTCTATGCTGTGCAAATCCAATGACCTAATTAATGGAGATCAGATTTGAGAAGACATCAGCTTTGACAAACCAATCCAAAATGTTGCTATCACTTTCATAACCAAAGTCAAAATATAATAAGCCCTAAGACACACATGTTTCATTTTCTTAATTAGCAGTCCAGATGAAGTCACTACTTAATAATTACTAGGAGTAATTAATAGTTGAAATGTTGGTTATATGAGGTTCAAGTACGTTTCTTTACAAAGTAAAAAACATGTCCATGTAAGTAAAACTTACAAAAATCAAAGAATTAATTTTTAGGTATATTGGTTATCTTAATTTTGTAGATTTGTGATTAAACAGCGACTAATGATGGTTAAGACAAGTGGCTCATGCCGTCAGGGGGATGAATCTAGTACTACTCCCTCCGTCCTATTTTGTTTGTCAATTATTTATTTTGTCTCTTTTGTGTCTTTTGCTTATATCTTTTAATGTGAATTTCAAACATTATGAAATATGAATCTTATTTGATAAATCTCAATTCGTTCTATAATACGAAGTTCTCCAAATCATAAAAAGAGTTCCTGGCTCCAGCATGGATTTCGTCTCTTCATTTGTAGTTCTTCCTCCAAGGTTATAAGAAGATAGGACAGAAGAGATTAGATGGGTCAAGAAGTTCCTCTACTTCCTATATTTACCTGCCCCTCGGTTCGCATGCAAAGAGATAAAAAGAATAATTGACAAACAAAATGGAACGGAAGGAGTACTAATTAAGGATTACCTTAAAAAATTAGGCAAATGTTAATGTCAAAACTGTTTTTGTTAGTGCCAAAACTCTAGTGCATAATATGCTTGTACTTTGCACATGGTACAAACCTATTATGCACTAGAGTTTTGGCATCAACAAAAACAGTTTTGGCATTATCACCACCCAAAAATTAAAGAATTAATATTTAGGTATATTGGTTATCTTAATTTTGTAGATTTGTTTGTGATTAAACAGCGAGTCAGCGACTAATGATGGTTAAGACAAGTGGCTCACGTGGTCAGGGGATGAATCTAGTACTACTAATTAAGGATTACATAGGGTTTCAATACCCCTGCATGGTGGTGGGAGGGGATGGCCATAGTACTATTTCTTTCCTTCGTTCGTTCTTTTTTCTTTTGTCTCTCCAGATCAACGATTTGTCGTCTGATCTGAGAGGGTTATGTCTCTCGCTTTGTGAGAGTTGTTAGTTTCGGCTTCAGACAAATTTTGGTCTACAGATTGGGTACTTTTAGGCGTGGTTGCTTTACAATGATATATGTGCCAACATTGTTCTTACCCTACATGATATCGCTAATAGGGCAACTCGTGGTAGCTTTGAAAATCTGTAGTTTTGGGAGTTCATTGGTGCGAGCATACTTGGTTGGAGTCCATTCGATCATCTGGGTATTCGCTATCTTTTATCTTCAACTAGCACTAAGTCTCTTCAGAGATGCTGATTCTAAATATGAATCTCGTAAGTGCCGCTGTTTGCGTCAGACTATGTCCGGGTTGGGGTGAAACACATCGATTGCCTTGTGCGTTTCTTGTTCTCTATTTAGATGATTGGTTTAGCTTTGTCCAATATCTTTGTACTGAATTCCGTTTTGTAAGTGCTATTGGGCTTTCATTAATATAATCTTCTTATTTCCGTGTCAAAAAAAATATTAAGGATTACATTACTTAATTGGGACTCTCCACTACCATTGTTTATGGAGATCAAAAGCACTATATATATTATGCATGCATCTCTAATCCTTCACCAAATCTTGAATCACATTTTAAATTTGGGGCACAAAATGGGCTCAAACCGTGTCACCTATCAAATTAAAGGAGAACCTAAAAACTAAGTTTTCATCAGATGAAGGGGGAAAAACAACTATTTCACCCAATTTAGTGAAAGAAGCTTTTGGAGATAAGGTTGAATTAAGGGTTTGAATAATTGTACAAAAGAGTAAGCAATGGTTTAATATGCTTTTGGATAATTAGCAAAAATTTTAAAAAGATATAGCTACGATCGATTTACTCTAACTTATAACCAATATTTTACTCAAATTTGACGGCTAAAAAACATACTGATAGTATTAGATTGTTAGAGAGGTATAAATTTTTAATTTATATTCTCACCCTCACGGGTAGGGGTGTCAACGGTCCGGTTTGGTGCGGATTGGTATGAATCCAAAGACCGAACCAAAAGTCTACGGTCCAATGTAAGGCAATCCGTGTCCAAACCAAAAGTCTACGGTCCGGTTCCGAATCAATCAAAAAAATCACGGTTCGGTTTACGGTTTATCCACGGATTATTACATTATATTCCACATTCACATTCTCATTGTAACTTTTGGAACCCATTCATCATCAGTAGCTTTTATGTTTTAATAAACAACATCAAGTCACCAACAACAGTGCTTCAAAATGATTCAAAGAGATTCACATTCAAGAGTACCACTAGCAATAGCAAAAAGATGCAAAAACAGCATAATATAAAACGAGTAAACCAAAATCTTCACCACAACCAGTCCAGTCCCGATACAATAAGTAGCTAATATACGTGCAAGCAAAAATAAAATTACAATTGTTAATTAAAGTTTGCATCTTTACTTTTCAGTTATAGCACATCCACCTATTTGGGGTATAAAATTAATAATAATATGTTTAAGTATAATTCTTATCCCAATATTATATATTTATTTATTTATTTTATTTATTGATTAAATTCTCACGGTCCGGTTCGGTTTATCCACGATTCTATTTTGAAAATCTTGAAAAACCAGGGTTCCCTTAAAAACTGTTAAAACCCTAACAGTATGAATGCGAATCACTAATTAAATCAACCAGCAGAAAATTACGCAAGCAGTCAAAACCCACAACACAGAGATATACGTGGAAAACCCTAAATGGGTAAAAAACCACGGGAAGGAATCAAAATCACTATACTCATTGTGCAGTTACAGATATACCTATCCAAACGATGTAAATCCTCACAACGTTCTAAGTATCACCTGCCGAGTCACACGTACACCGCACCCAGTGATCTTGATCGCCAACGCCTTGAATCGCACAAGCCTTCCTTAGATACTTTTGGAATCCCACCAAAGAACTCTAACTGAAAGTTTATTGTTGAAGCATTAAACCCCTTGAAGATGAACTCTAAGCATCCGGTTTTCAAAGATCTTCAAGGTCCACAAACCCTAGCCGCCACAAGTGTTTTAAGGATGAGTAGGAGTGCAGAGAATAAAGTGTGGCTGCTCAAAAAAAGTTTAACCTAGTTGATGCGAATATATAGGCGCATAGCGGTTGCTCAAGCAAGAACCAAGTTGCTCGAGCAACTAACGAACAACAGATTTGCTTGACAGGTTGCTTGAGCAAGTCGTTGAGCAACTTCTGAACAAGTAAAATAACTTACTCAACTCGCCACTAAAATAAATACTACCACACTCTCAACCATTACATAAAGAGATGATTCCTTTCCACACCTAAACAGACACTCTAAAAAAATAAAATTACAACTCGATGTAAATGTGTGTTTTGTCAAACGGAATTGCCAAAAACAAAGAACTCTGGAACTTGGTCCTTACATCCATGGACCGAACCGCGAAGCACGGTTTTCTAATTTTTCAATCCGTGTCCGGACCATTAATCCACGGAGCCAATCCAAAACCTACGGTTCGGTTCGGTTCGGTTCGGTCCGGTTCGGATTCGCGGTTCGCGGGTTTTTTTTTACAGCCCTACTCACGGGTAGTCAGACTCTACCCCAGAAAGGGTTAAGGACATGCAAATGATCTAATTATTTGGTAAAAGGTGAGATTCGGACACGTGATCTATAATCTGCTCTATATCAAATTATAGACTACATTTTCTTATCTAAGAGCATCCTCATCAGGGGAGGCAAATGCCCCTGATGGCTAAGTTGATGAGTGAAAGGGGAAAAAACCCCCCAAAATCAGACTCAACAATTTTTTTGTAAATCTGCAAAAGTTATAACTTTGCTACAGTAACTCGGTAAATCTTTGAGGCACTATTCACAAAGCAATTCTCTCTCCTGACTTCCCGAATAGAGAGTCTGATTTTGCGAATTTTTGAAAAGGTGACTTGTTAATTTATAAAAGGTGTTTTTGAGGTTAAATTTGACCCAATTTTTGTTGAGCCTGATGAGGATGCTCTTAGCTAATTAAATTGTACTAGAAAAGGAAAGAATAACCATACTTGGGAATGGCCTAACAATCGATCTTGACAGGCCTTTCACAAAAAATATAAAATCGTTCTTGACAGGAAATTTGCTAATTACTCCTACAAAGTACAAAAAAAAAAATAAAGGGTCTTGCTAACGGGTGCACTATTGCACCCGTTAAGGGTACAAAAAAGTACACTTGTGGGTCCCACTTGTACTTTAAAAGTGTAAAGTACAAGTGGGACCCACAATTGTACTTTTTTGTACCTTTAACGGATGCAATGTTGCACCCGTTAGCATTTCCCAAAAATAAAATCGTTGGAATTTATTTTCCCGTAGTGATTTCACATCTTTATAGCATGAAGAAAGGAGAACAGATATATTCATATCAAGGTGATATAATACTAAAGTTTATGCTTTTTTATATAAGGTAATGAATCATGATGACTCCTTCAAAAAAATGAAAAGATAAGTGTATGAGAATAATCTCTCAATCACAATCAATAAAACAACCAAAAGAACAATATATGTGTGTGTTCCTTTTTTGTGCTAGTCTTAGGCTATTAGCCGTGTGGCTTAGATTGTCTATTCGAAGGTATGAATGGAGCATTATGAGAATATAAAAGAGATCCATACGTCGACAGGCTCAAAAGTTTTCGAAGGTCTCGAAGCGAATTTCTTAAATGAAATCTCTTATATTAGCCGTGTGGCTAAGATTGTCCATTCGAAGGTATGAACGGAGAGTTATGAGTATATAAAAGAGATCCATACATCGGCGCAGGCTCAAAAGTTTCACGTCTCGAAGCGAACTCTTCTTAAATGAAATCTCTTATATACTTACAGAGACTTTATAAAAAATTATATTAAAAGATTTATCATTAATAAAATACCTTATCTATCGGTATTTTCTTTTTCGGCCTTTCTACTCACAAGGTTCTCATGGTTAATATTTTATCAATGTCCGTCCATTAACCAAGCACTTAGCTTCAGAAGATGTGGGCAAACTCGGAAAAAGGAGAAGGGCAGATAAGTTGAGGAATTCCACGATAAATGGAACTAGCTCACAAGCCTTTTTTCGGCTCGGAATTGAATACTCTTTCCGTCCCAAAATGTTAAGGTACCGATAAAAAAAAATAATAATAAACGAGGTCCGCAAAAGCTAACTCACACACCCGGAATTTTAAGAAAAAATTTCTATATATATGCAGTGAGCCCAGTCATCAATTTTCTGACTGTTATCCCACTTGATCAAGTTTGTGAACCCTTTTTTGGACTGACCTAACGAAGATCTGAAACCATAATTCGATATCGGGAATATTTGTTGTACATGTAATTAAAGAATGAAAAAGTATATGACAATATTATTATCTTTCTCACCGGGTTGGACTCTGCATTTTCAGCTCTCTCCATTTGTTTTTCTTTCCTTTTCTATTTGTTTTTCTCTCTTTAATCTCCATTGCATAAAAAAATAAATAAAGCATACCATTTAATTTGTCAGTAACGTAATATGAGCATCAGGCAAAAAGAGAGCAGAAGATATCAGGCAATTGACACTCTATTATGTATGTTATGGTGTTATATAAAAAAATGTTAGTTTATTATTGGTTATTTGCATAAATCATTTCTTGGTCATTCCACATAAACAATTTAAATTACATAAGTGAATCCGAAGTGGACCCACAATATTTGCACAACAGACATCCAAAATTCTCACTATGTAGAAGACATTAATATTTTAGACAATTAAGATTTTCTGGCTCAAAATTAAACTAACTCTCTCTCTCTCTCTCTCTCTCTCTCTCTCTCTCTCTCTCTCTCTCTCTCTCTCTCTCTCTCTCTCTCTCTCTCTCTCTCTCTCTCTCTCTCCCCCTCCCTCCCCATATATAGAGTGTTGACCAAAATAGACACCATTTCAAGTTGAGATGTGCCATATTAGGATTGTTCAACAACAACGTACGTAGGAATATCAACATCATATATCGTATATTCGTATACACAACTCAAGTATATATTTAGATTGGAGCTAGGTTTCATTCAAAGCTAAGGATTCCAAGGGACAAATTGGTAAGGTTAGGTGTTAGGTTTGTTTAAAGCGATCAACAATATTAGAAGAGATGGAGTTTGAAAAGTGTCTTAGCCATTTTGAGGGAGAATTCAACAAAAAAAAAAAAACAGAGCTGATCCTGACTAGTTATAGGCTAGATACAGCTTCTCGTTTTACTCGTAGCAGATATCAGGCAAAAACAGAGCTGATCCTGACATTTTAGAGCAGAAGATGAATTTAATTGAAGTGGGGTTTTCATGTCAAACTCAAACTTTCATAAAGGATATAGAGTACAAATGAATTGATTCCCCGAAAAGGTTACTCTTAATCGATTTAGGGAGGAAACTAACAAATTTTGGGTGAACCTCGATCATTGTATCAATTCACTCTCACTCACTGATATAAAATTGTGTTTTTTGTGGGATCTACACCGTTGTGAAATATACTGTAGATTTTGGGTGACTCTCAATCCTTGGATCAATTCAATTAAGCCATTATTGTGAAAATGTGTTCGTGTGGGTCCCGCACTGTCATGAGATGTGATATATAGATTTTTTCATTTTATAAATCATATCAGAATGCGTATCGTGAATCGCATATACGAAAACATAAGCTAATATACAATTACAAGTTAGTTATACCCAATTATAATTTAAAAATTAAATCTATAGAATAGTTTTCCCGTTTTAAGAGGTTGTCAAATTGAATTGTTGCTCTCTCTCTCCCTCACTATTCCATAAGGTTGGAAGTAAGAACATGGCCTGTGAAAGACACGTTGTACGTAGCTCATGCAGTTGAATTTTGTCACGTACCGTACTTATTTAGTACACCTTATCAAACTGGACGAAGTTCCGTACAATGTTGATTCGAGTTTAATGATAGATGTCGTGCTCATTCGAAACATTGGTGTGTCTCCCGGAGAGGAGACACATGCCAATCCCGATTCAAAAACGATATATTCTCTCCGTTCCAAAAAGTTCGGTCATTTTTCATTTTACAGTATCTCGAAATTCTTATCCATCTTAAATAGTAGTTAATAACAATAAATTCTTTATCCTATTCAAATTCAAATGCAGAAGCGGAGGAAAAATAAATTTGAGTTTAAAAAGTAGTCATTACACTTTCAAAAATGAGTATAATTTGCAAAATTTATTTATTTAAAAAAGTAATAATTGTGTTTCCTTAAAAAGTTGGAGTCTCAAAAAGAGACCAACATCCAACTTTTTAGGACGGAGGGAATATATTCGATTGGATCGAAGTGATTAAATAACTATCAATACCCGAAGAGCATGATTTTTTACATAACTGATTGAGAAGTAACAATTTAAAAAATGTACGGTTCGTGTCGGAAAAATAATACTATCTCAATAACTTTAAATCAAAGGCTACAATATATATAAATGGTTGTATTAAGTCATTATCCTTTTTACCTAAAACATAAGTCCAAGACAAAGGCTGCAAGATAGTTGAACCTAGCCTTTATCTTTTTATTATTAACCTTTTTCTTCGTATTTTTACCAATCATTTTCAACCACTACTACAAGTGGACTCACATCGAATAGCGCCACCCCCTAACCAAATCCTGGCTCGAGTATTACTATGCCAAATTTACGCTAAGTTCCTGCAATTGTGTCATAGCTATTTTCTTGCAAATCATCCTTCTCACACAATCACAAGCATTGGATTTTTAATTAATGGGACTTTCAAGATCAATTGATTCACAAAATCAGTAGATTGGTGCACACAAACAGCACAATCAATTTTTATGCAAACCTGTACATTATTGTCCCCACAATCAAATGTGGCACAAATGACCACAGCTGTTTCCTCAGCCAAATTTTTACTAATTAAGGAATGGCTAAGCCATTTTTTGATGTTGTTTTGGCCTACCATTAGCAAGGTCAAAAATGCCCACCAGACCAATTTTTGGCTTTGGTTGCAGGTTTGGCAGGGCGTTGAAGATGCTCTCAGGTAGATTTAATTAAATGATAGATGCATAAAAAGTCTTGAATGTGACCTCAATATTCTATTTTTTTCATAAACATTAGTAAGTTTAATTAGGTCAAGTGACCAACGACAGAGCTAGAAATTTCAATACACAAGGGCGAACATATTTGAGACCGGGGCGAGCCTATATAATTTATAGGAAATTTTCTTTTTTCTATATGACACTAGACGTTTTTTTTTCCCTTACAAGAGCGACCGCACCGCCCTTACTAGCCCCTCCCTGGCTTCATTCCTGCAAGTGACCTCATAATTTTTGAAACAAGACAATGGAACCACTATGTTGATTGGTGGAAAAGGAATCATCACCAGATATAGTGTTGTGAATTGTGATGTCTCCATCTAATAGCTTTAGATTTTGGTGGGATTTCAAGTTCTTAGATGAGTTCATTCCATTTCTCATCGGAAAAATAGGTCTCACGGTGGTTAAATACATATGCATTTAACTATCACTTAATATAATGTTAATAGCTTCTGCACCTAATAGTTTAAATACTTGAATTTGTTATGAAGTTTGTGATGCAGAACAAGTAATAGCCCAATTCTATGATCAGTTGGACCGGTTGAAGCCCCGGAGGCCCAAACAACTTTTAATTGAAAATTGCCAAATTTGGCAATTCATCGAAGAGCCCAAAATTGACCCAAACTTGGTGGGCTGCAGCAGAATTGCATTGCAGTCAATACTCACCCTAAGTCGTGACGCATGGTGGATTTCGACCAAATTCCTTCATGTAGGCTTTCATTTTAGTTATTTAGATTACGAGTTACTCTTAGTGTGTAATTCCGTTTTTATTGATTCCAGTTGGGAAAGTCTTAGAATTGTTTTCAGTTTTCAATTTTGGAGTTTCCCTAATTTCTGAGATATTTTATTTTTTAGTAGTTTTTAGGGTTTCTCTATAAAAGGGCATGTAATCTCTATTATTCGGTAGTTTTTATTCAATAACAATTTCAGAGTTAATCTCTTTCTTCTTGTGGATTCAAGAACTCTCGAGAATTCGAGACCTATTTAATCTTCTTCTTTTTTTTAATGAAGAATGTCTCAATAAAACGGACTAATCTCTCCAGTCTCTCCCATATTCTTTTTCATGCTTTTGAGTGAAGTGAAGTGTCCCAAATCGTTGACAATGGGTTCAGTGGAAAACAGTAATGTCCTAAACTTTACGGTACCCACTTGCCTAAGTCCATAAACCCGTCCTATTGAGGTCTACATAGTGGAGAGAGACAGAGAGGACAGTGAGTCATTGGGGTACCATAAATAAAAAGCCAAAAGAGCACCACCATCAGTTGGTGCAATGCTATTTGAATTTTTCTACCGACAGCCTATTGAGCTATTAGTAAAACCATCTTCTTAAATGGATTTTATCTCATAATCTAATTTTGATAAAATTTAACATTCTTAACGGATTTTAGCAAAACTAGATTTTATTAGCACTAGATTTTATGACACAAAATCATTTACAAAACACCTTTATCAACCCTACATTTAATCTATTGGGAAAACAATGTCATTTTATCACACCTCTAAACAAAACTACATTTTATCAAAATTAGATTTTATCTCATAAAATCCATTCAAGAACAAGGCCTAAGTCTAGAAAAAGACAAAGACAACACATAGACGATAATGTATTTTTTATACTTTTCAATATATTTACACGCACTTTTTTATATTTTTTAAATTTTAAAAACAACCCACTAAGTTGTTTTTAGCATTTTCTATACCATTTTGTGCTAGATTTGAAGTAGGAGGCCAATGAGGGGTTGGTTCAGTTTTTGAAAACTTGAACTTGGTAGGATAAGGCCCGGTTTCAAGTCTTCATAACCCTCCATTGGGGTTAAACATACTCCTAACACTGGACAAGAGGTCACTGCTATGCACTAGGTGCATGGCACCGTGCCATGCACCCCATCCGGCCGGCCGTTGCAAAAATTCACAGGTTCGAATCAAATTCAAGCAATAACTCTCACATGGGGTTGGATTTAATTTGAGCCGTGCATTTTCGCAACGGACGGCCGGATGGGTTCATGGCACGGTGCCATGCACCTAGTGCAATGCAGGATCCCCCAATCCCCTAACACTACTCACACGTGGTGGAATCTTAACTTCGGTCTCGACATAAGTGCGATAAAACCCCCTACAAACAATCGTGTAGTGTAACGAGATAATATTCCCTAACTGAGGTGACGGATACTATATATATATATATATATCTATACTTTCATTTTCTGTGCCAAAAAGATTTGAAGTAGGAGTACTTTTTAAGTACACTTCACCGCAAATGCATACCGCACTAATATAAATGTGGTGGATCCCAATTATAGAATTGTATCCATGTCCTTTTCGGAGTAAATTAAATGCGGCCCAGGTAGGATTAAAAAATACGGCCCAAACCCAAGCCACAGCTTGCAAATTCCCTTTTGACCATCCAAGGAAAATCTTTGTCCTCTTCACCTTATTTTTATTATACCATGGGTCCTTCTATCGAGTGCCCACAAATGAAAATAAGCTAACAAAATGACAAAAATAGTACACTTTAACAAATTTCAATACATTTTTTTTCACGTTTTAATACATTTTTCGAACCTTAACAGCAGCAAAATGAGTTGTTTTTAGCATTTTCCAGTTACAAAAAGACACGAAACATATGCACTTTTACCATTAAAAAAAAAAATACACCATACTCGTATCGAAAAAGACTATCCAAACGTAAGATTTTTTAGGATCTCATTTTCACGGAGGTAGTGGTCTGTCACCACCTTCACTGCTTATAAATTTAGGCTGCTGGTAGCCCTCCACAAGCATTGTCCCATCTCTCTCTCTCTCTCTCTCTCTCTCTCTCTCTCTCTCTCTCTCTCTCTCTCTCGCCATGGAAACAGAATTGAAAGCACAAGAGATAAAAACAGGGATCATCAATCATGGGTGTGATTGGATAAAGGCCGTGTTTGGCAAGATTAAGGCCAAGGCATTAGACATGGCAAAGAAAACAAAGGAGGTAGGACAAGATGACCCAAGAAGAATCACTCACTCCCTTAAAGTTGGCTTGGCTCTCACATTGGTGTCATTATTCTACTATGTTCGCCCTTTGTATAACGGGTTCGGGTCCTCGGGCATGTGGGCTATCTTCACTGTCGTGGTCGTTTTCGAATTCACAGTTGGTACGTTTCCCATTTTACCACTATATCTTATATGTATACGTCCACTTTCTCTTGCTAGCTAGAACGTGAAAAATGTTACGAGTACCAAAAAAAAATTCACGTATTGTAATTTTCTAAAATGTTACTACCACGCGTTATTCTTCGCGAAAAGATTTGAACAGTAAAAAAGAGATATTTATTAATTTTTGTTAATTTCTTTTCTTTTCAGGTGCAACACTATCAAAAAGCATGAACAGAGGTTTCGCCACAGTACTAGCTGGTGCTCTAGGGGTTGGAGCCAACAATTTAGCAAGCCTCGTTGGAGACAAAGGACAGCCCATCATTCTTGGCTTTTGCGTCTTCTTATTCGGTACGTATCTAAATAAAATCAATATCGCTTGCAATTACAAATGCACTACTGGCATATTGTTCGTATGTCAAATTACGGGTAATTAAGTAACAAAAATGCTAGTGACACATCGATATTGCAGCTGCAGCATCTACGTACGCGAGATTCTTTCCACACATCAAGGCGCGATACGATTACGGGGTGCTGATATTCATATTGACATTCAGTTTAGTATCGATCTCTGGTTACAGAGTTGATCAAATCGTAGAGGTTGCTCACCAAAGACTGTCCACCATTTTGCTTGGGGGTGCAATTTGTATAATCATCTCCATATTTGTGTGCCCTGTTTGGGCTGGTCAAGATCTTCACAATCACGTTGCTACCAACCTTGAATTGGTTTCCAACTTTCTTGAAGGTATTTAAACTAGGAAAAGGCTACAATACACACCCCTTAATTGGGTGTGTATCATACACACCCCTATAAAAGTTACGAATTTTTTGTAAAAGTTACGAATTTTTTGTAAAAGTTGCGATTTTTTTTGTAAAAGTTACGAGACACACCAAAATGTTACGAATCATAGAAAATGTTATGAATCATATTGCTAAAAAGTTACGAAAAACTAAAAAATGTTACGATTGCCGATGAGTTGGCACAATCTGAACCATACAATAGGTGCATATGGTACACCCAAATAAATGGTGTGTATCGTAGCCATTTCCTTTAAACTAACACCTAATGCACATGTGCATATAAGTAGTTAACCATAATTTTATGAGAAATTTGCACTTACAACACCTGTACTTTGCACGATTTGCAAAGACACTCACTGAACTTCATTCTTACCCACTCTCGTCTCTCCACAGCAATCTGCCTTTATTCAGGGGGGTTGGGGGGTTTTGTATCCTCTGTGTTTTTTTGTTTTTGTTTTTTTTTTTTTTGAAATGGAGGTCTATAAGCCTTATAAATGGCTTCCAAGATTATTTTAGGCATTATATAAGTCGTTTTGGAGGGAAAACTCCCACCCTTCTCTTTTCTATCAATATTAACGGAATTCTTAACAATTGCACTTTACTCGAAAGTACGAAGGTGTAAGAGCCTAAAATGAAGTTTAGGGGTGCATCTACAACTCAAGCAAAGTAAAAGGAGTGTAAGTGAAAATTCCCCTAATGTTTTTTTATAGAAGTATATTATATAAAGTACTATTCGTCTTGTCTGAACTTTTGTTAGTTCTGCGTTAAATTTTCTTTGAATTGTGACCGGAAAAAAAAACTTGAAAAAAAATCACGAAATACAAAAATAATCCATAGACACGCATTTTGGATTTTTTTTTTTTTAGTCTTATTGCGAACTTTTGTCAAATTCCAGGATTTGGAGGTGTGTACTTCGGAGTTTCTGGGGATGGAGACAGCAATATGGGACCCAAGGAAGATAAGTCATTCATTCACGGTTACAAAAGTGTCCTCAACACAAGAAGCACTGAAGAATCCTTGGTGAGTTGATTCTCTCTCTCTCTCTCTCTCTCTCTCTCTCTCTCTCTCTCTCTCTCTCTCTCTCTCTCTCTCTCCTTGGAGATTTTTTAGCATGTTTTGATTGGAATTATTTATAATTATGGTAGGCAAACTTTGCATGGTGGGAACCTGGTCATGGGAGTTTTCAATTTCGTCATCCATGGAGACAATACTTGGATATTGGAGCCCTTACTCGGCAGTGTGCTTACCATATTGAGGCTCTCCATGCCTACTTGAATTATGAGATACAGGTATATATCTTATATATTATCGCATATGATCGCAGAATGATTTCTCACGATGAGTGACCAGAGCGCAAGTTCTTACACTTTTATTTTGTTTTAATTCTATAACCAAGAATGATTTTTCTTCGCTCTTAAAATATCTCCGGTTGTAGGAATGATTTCGCCATTGTAAATATATTTTTTTGCATTTGCATCAACCAAAATATATTATGATTTGCCCCGTGCCTAACACACGCAATGCATTTAGTAAATATATTTTAATTTCATTGCACCAGTCTTGAAAAAGAAATTGTAAAGAGGTTTTCTTTCTTTATGTGAGAGAGAACCCTGACTAGTAGTGCTGTAGTGGCAAGCCATTAAACTATGTTGTTTAAGACTTTTCCTGTTCACTTTTCATGTAAATTGGGGTATGATTCAGCACTCCTCAAAAGAAAACTACTAATATCTACAAGTTCTAAAAATAGATTATTCTTTTCCACATCCAACATTTTCCTAGTAAAATAGAAAATTCCATTCAAATCATTGCTGATAAAAAAGAAAATTCCTTTTGCACTTTTGCTTCTCCATTTTTCTAGGAAAATCTTGGTAGCAGTGATACATGCCCAGAAAATGTACCCAGAATTTGAGCCACTGATTTCAAATTCTGGGTAATTTTTTGGATACATTTTCGGGGTATGTAGCATTTTCAACACCAAAATGTTAAAACTTACAACTCCGGATACAATTTATATGCACGACAAATTTCGCAAAATGAATCTATTAAATTTATTTCTCTTTATATAACTTATCTTATGCAATTAATTTGTCCCCATATTCACCTTTCATCTCCCCTTGCAGACTTATTTACTTGTTTTATTATCTTGCAGGCACCACCAGAGTTCCAAACAAAAATTCAAGAACCATGCATGAAAATGAGCTCGGAATCCGGAAAGGCTTTGAAAGAACTAGCCATGGCGATCAAAACTTTTTCACAACCATCTTGTGTTGATGTGCACATAGAGAGCTCCAAAAGAGCCATGGATGAACTCAAAACAGTCCTGAAAGCAGTCTCAAGAAAGGAATATGACCTCCTCAAAATCATACCGTCCCTTACTGTTTCATCGATACTGACTGATATTGTAAAATGCGTCGGAAAAATCAGTGAGTCCGTCCATGAGCTTTCGCGACAAGCACAATTCAAAAATATTGTCGTAGGGACCGAGAAGCCACAGTTACTTCATGGGGGAGTTGTAACACCGATAGCCGACGGTGATGGTGATGGGAACCATGTCATTGTTAGGGTACATGGAACATCATTGGAGTCGCCTATAGTTAACGGGCATTCTCAGGCATCAAAGACTAGCCAAATAGCCCAAGTGTAAATTCTAATTATTTATTTTTTATGGACATATAAAAATAAGAGTAGAAAAGGGAAGGGAGAGTCATATGCAATATTCTCTCTTTTCTTTTTCCATATGGTAGCACCTAATTAATTTGCTTGTTCTTTCTTCGGTAGCTTACTTAATAAAAGTTGATTTTATTGCAAAAATAAATTACTTTGCATCTTGGAACTTATATAGTAGGGGGATTAAATATTTGATGACCAATTTTAAGTATATATATTTGCCTCTCTCTCTCTTTTCGATCGGCCAAAAGAATTTATTAATCTCTGATAGATATTACAACGAGAAAAGCCACCCAAGATCCAAAAAGGAAAACAAAGAAGGCAAGACGCCGATCGAAACACCACCACCACCACCCAGAAACCAATCAAAAGACACCTTTAAGAGAGAAACAAACGACACAAAGGAAACAAGCAAACAGAACAGCAAAGAGTAATCAAAACAACTAACCAGACAAAAGATCGCACCAGGTCTCCAGACCTAGAAATATCACTAAACAAGCACCAGAGCCAAAAAGAATTAGAATTCAA
Organism: Vaccinium myrtillus; assembly: GCA_016920895.1. NCBI lineage: Eukaryota > Viridiplantae > Streptophyta > Magnoliopsida > Ericales > Ericaceae > Vaccinium > Vaccinium myrtillus. The sequence goes on from CM029280.1 coordinate 8,589,696, forward strand.
GAGAAATAGAGGCACCGTCGTCCATTTCAGTGAAAGCACTCTCCTCAAAATCAATGGTGGAGAATGTGACTACACATTGGCGGCTCCACTCTTGGCAAAGGGTGGTCACCTAAACACCCTAAAAAAAAAACTTTGTTTTGAAATACATATAATTTTTTTAGTTTTAGACGAGTATAGCAATTGTTGAACACCCAACACACAAATATTTGAACACCCTACTCAAAAAATTTGAAACATCCAAGCTCAACAAATCAATCCACAAACCTATGTTATATAAACAATCCAACAAATGTCTAAAAATTTTCCATAAATGGTCAATTAAACACTCTAAAGCATTTTATATTTTATATTACATGTAAATTATAGGAGTATCGAGTTTTGTTTGAACATTTAATCTTATACTAGAATACTCATCAATCCTGGTAATTCACAATGAAACCCTTACATCAGCTCAAAATAAAGTACACATTCTTAACGACAAAAATTAGAAAATTTGAGAGAAAAAGTATCTATGGAGTATATTAATATCGTCCTGTGATTACTCTTTGAGTGATAAACAACTCTCTCTCTCTCTCTCTCTCTCTCTCTCTCTCTATATATATATATATATATATATATATATATATATACGCGGAGGATCCTGTCAAGGATCCCGGAAATCCCGGATTGAAGCGTTTTGAAGCCTTTAAAAGATGTTTTTGCATGATCCGAGTCGTCCAATGTGTTCAAAAGGTGTTTTCCAAGGTCCGCGCGGGAAATCTTCAAAAAACAATACCGGGAAGGGCTTGATCCACACAATTCTTCGCAAAAACTGCATATTTACAAAATTGCGTGGATCAAGCCCTTCCCGGTATTTTTTTTTGAAGATTTCCCGCGTGGACCTTGAAAAACACCTTTTGAACACATTGGACGGTTCAGATCATGAAAATTTGATCCGGAACTATGAGTTCCGGACCCAAGGGTCCCGGACTAGAGCTCTATATATATATATATACATATAGGTTAATGATCTATTGAGGGAGTCCTTAGGATAATTTCGTGCGGACCTCACCATTCCGGATCAAATCTTGACGATCCGAACCGCTCAATGTTTTTAAAATGCATTTTTAAGGGTATAGCGTTTTTAACAAAAACTGATCCGATCAAGCCCTTCCGGGTATTTTTTTTTGAAGATTTTCCGCGTGGACCTTGTAAAATGCATTTTAAAAACATTGAGCGGTTCGGATCGTCAAAATTTGATCCGGAAAGTCGAAAAATGGTGAGGTCCGCACGGAATTTTTGTTTGAGGGAGTCCTTAGTAGATCGCCTTCCTATATATATATACACCGGTGATCCTGTCAAAGATCCCGGATTGAAGAAAAAATGGTATTTTCGAGGTTTTAAAAATTGTTTTTGCATAATCCGAACCGTCCAATGTGTTTAAAAAGTGTTTTTAAGGGTCTCCGCGAGAAATCATCAAAAAAAAATACCGGAAAGGGCTTGATCTTGTGTTTGCGTATCACCTGGTCATATTATTTACACTACTATATGAAAATTTGTGGGTATATATAAGTTAAGAGTTAAGGTAAATCTTGAACACCCTGTTCAAAATTTCTGAAGCCGCCACTGTAACTACTACATGTGAGGGGGTATGTTACTTCTCTCTCTAACTTGGTTTTAAATGAGTTAGTACTGTATTTAATAATCAAATAACCATCGCCCACAAATCTTCTCAATCACATGCTACATTAGGTACATGTTAATATTGGACATATTCTATTTTTGATCGTAGCTAGCGTATGGTCACTTTTTATACTGTTTCGTGAGTAGGAGCTACGCCTACAATTTATTACAGTATTAAAACAAAAGCTTTGCTTTTGAAGAATGGAAAAGGAGGAGAAGATGAGAGGGAGTTATTGATCATGATGATACAATATTCTGTTTGTTTGTTTGGTCATACAGACAATCAGAATTGATACTCAAATACAACACCACGACCTTAACTTTTGCACTAGGATTAGTTTTTCTCATAATATTACATTTCTCGAAATTATTTTATCTCTGAGGACGGCCAGAGTTGCAAGCTATATATCTTAACAATCTTCTTTCATAGAATCGATTCTCCGTCATCTCTCCTTTTTCTTTTTTTTTTTGACACGGAAGTGAGAAGATTATATTAATGAACGCCCAACGGCACTTACAAAAACGGAACTCATTACAAAGATCTTGGACAAAGCCAAACTAATCATCTTAATAGAGAACAAGAAACGCACAAGGCAATCGATGTGTTTCACCCTAACCCAGACATGACCTGACGCAAAAGACACCTTTAAGAGAGAAACAAACGACACAAAGGAAACAAGCAAACAGAACAGCAAAGAGTAATCAAACAACTAACCAGACAAAAGATCGCACCAGGTCTCCAGACCTAGAAATATCACTAAACAAGCACCAGAGCCAAAAAGAATTAGAATTCAAGAGAAATAGAGGCACCATCGTCCATTTCAGTGAAAGCACTCTCCTCAAAATCAATGGTGGAGAATGTGACTACACATTGGCGGCTCCACTCTTGGCAAAGGGTGGTCACCTAAACACCCTCAAAAAAAAAACTTTGTTTTGAAATACATATAATTTTTTTAGTTTTAGACAAGTATAGCAATTGTTGAACACCCAACACACAAATATTTGAACACCCTACTCAAAAAAATTGAAATATCCAAGCTCAACAAATCAATCCACAAACCTATGTTATATAAACAATCCAACTAAAGTCTAAAAATTTTCCATAAATGGTCAATTGAACACTCTAAAGCATTTTATATTTTATATTACATGTAAATTATATAGAGTTTTGTTTGAACATTTAATCTTATACTAGAATACTCATCAATCCTGGTAATTCACAATGAAACCCTTACATCAGCTCAAAATAAAGTACACATTCTTAACCACAAAAATTAGAAAATTTGAGAGAAAAAGTATCTATGGAGTATATTAATATCGTCCTGTGATTTCTCTTTGAGCGATAAACAACTCTCTCTCTCTCTCTCTCTCTCTCTCTCTCTCTCTCTCTCTCTATATATATATATATATATATATATATATATATCTAAAACGGGATCCCGTTTCCGATCCATGATCCAGGCCTTTTCGGTGTTTTGATGCTTTTAAAATTGGGATTCCCGTTGTTCAACCTCCATGATCCAAACATTTTTGGCTTGATCCAAGATCCGTTCCAAAAAATTTGTGTTGAAATTGTTTTTGCAAGGGTCTTCCCCCGGTAAATCTTTTTAAAAAAATTGGAAAGGGCTTCTGGTCCATTGCGGTTTTCGCAAAAATTTATATTTACATTTTAAGGACTCTATATATAATATATTTTGGTCCACTTCAAAAATTCCCCTCCATGATTTTTTTTTAAGATTTCCCATTTGGACCCTTGAAAACACCTTCAACACATTGGAAAGGGCTTGGTCGGATTTTCCAAAAATATATTTGCAACACAAAAATTGCTTGGATCAATTTTTTTTTTTTTTAAGATTTCCCATTTGGACTTGAAATTTTTAAATTGGACGGCTTAATTTTCAAAAATAATTTGCAACACAAAAAAATCAATTTTTTTCTTATTTTGGAGGTGTGGACTAGAAGTTTTATATATATATAGGATTAACTTCCAATAAGGGTCCCTTATTGAAGAAAAAACCGTTAAGCTTTTTTTTTTTGTTTTTTGACCAAATTTTGTGATCCAAACCGCTCAATGTTTTTAAAATGCATTTTCCAAGGTCCACGCATTCCCTTAAAAATGCATTTTAAAAACATTGAACGGTTCGGATTTTTGGCTCAAACGTGAGGTCCGCATGGTAACTTAGATAAGGGACCCTTATTAGAAGGGCTTCCTATATATATATAGGTAAGCTTCTAATCCGGACCTCCCGTTTCCGGACCTCCATGATCCAAACATTATTTTGACAATCCGATCCGTCAATCAATTGTTCGTAGTGGTTTTTCAAGGGTCCTTTATTATTTACCGGGAAGGGCTTGATCCAGTTTGTTTTTCGCAAAAACTTTATATTTAGAGTTTTTGCGAAAACTACTTGGATCAAGCCCTTCTCGGTATTTTTTTTTTTGAAGATTTCCCGCTTGGACCCTTGAAAACACCTTCTGAACATATTGGACGGCTCGGATTTTCCAAAAATAATTTGCAACACAAAAAAATCATTTTTTTCTTATTTTCGGGAGGTTTGGACTAGAAGTTTTACCTATATATATATATCCGTGTGAACCTATTCGCCAAAAAAATTTCTACAATAAATATTAGTATATATGTGACTGGTTTAATTTTACTTGTTCCAAGAACATAGAATTCGATCGCAAAGAAAAAATTTAACATCTTGTGTTTGCGTATCACCTGGTCATATTATTTACACTACTATACGAAAATTTGTGGGTATATATAAGTTAAGAGTTAAGCTAAATTTTGAACACTCTATTCAAAAATTTTGAAGCCGCCACTGTAACTACTACTACATGTGAGGGGGTATGTTACTTCTCTCTAACTTGGTTTTAAATGAGTTAGTATTTAATAATCAAATAACCATCGCCCACAAATCTTCTCAATCACATGCTACATTAGGTACATGTTAATGGGCATATTCTATTTTTATCGTAGCTAGCGTTTGGTCACTTTTTATACTGTTTCGTGAGTAGGAGCTACGCCTACAATTTATTACAGTATTAAAACACAAGCTTTGCTTTTGAAGAATGGAAAAGGAGGAAAAGATGAGAGGGAGTTATTGATCATGATGATACAATATTCTGTTTGTTTGTTCGGTCATATAGACAATCAGAATTGATATTCGTATATAAGACCAGAGTTGCACTAGGATTAGTTTTTCTCATAATATTACATAACTTTTGCACTAGGATTAGTTTTTCTCATAATATTACATAACTTTTGCACTAGGATTAGTTTTTCTCATAATATTACATTTCTCGAAATTATTTTATCGCTGAGGGCGGCCAGAGTTGCAAGCTATCTTAACAATGGACTTGGGGGGCATTAACCGTCTTTTTTCTCGGCCGTTGGATTGAGTTTTGGACATTCGGATCGTTCGGCAATTATCCTTTAATTTTGATTTTTTTTTACGGTAAAAAATCAAAACACATCCGACTTCCCAAAAACACGATCCAACGGCCGAGGGGGTTCACAGCATGCCCCCATTTCCCTTAACAATCTTCTTTCATAGAATCGATTCTCCCTCATCTCTCCTATTTAATAGGGGTATTTAGTCCTCCATCTCGTGGGTCTAACTTTGTTACCCTTCCCGGTTGTTGGAATTTCTCTCCCATCAGTTAATTATCAGTTCAAAAATTAAGTATATGAGCTTGGACGGCCTTTTCACTCATTGCTAATTGGTTTTGATCAGTTGGATGCTTCAACATGGTATCAAAGCAAGGTCCATTCCAACCCACGCTTCATAAAAATTCCAATATTTCCCTAACAACTTAAGCTTTTAGATAAGTTGGTGCCTTGGTGGGTGATAATCTAATATAATATCAGAGCAGACAATAGATCATGTGTTTGAACCTAACCGCCTACCTAATGATTCCTAGTTTCCCAAAAGGTTTTATCAAAGTTTGATAAAATCACCCCTTGATTTTATCAAAAAAATTGAGATTTTATCAACTCTCCTCCTCATTTGATAAAATCAAGGGTGATTTTAGCAAATCTTAGTTTTATCTTTGATAAAATCGTTTAGAAAACTAAAATTACACATGTTTAGCCCGTTTATGGAGGAGAGTCTGGCTACAAGTGAGAGGGCGTGTTAAGAATATAAATAATAAAGTTGTCACTCTCTCTAACTGCTAAAGTTTTTAGATGAGTTGGTGATTAGAGTTAGGTTTTCAGAAGTTTTTCTCCTTTGTTTGTGTCATAATTGCACTTTGTTTCATTGTGATCCGTATGTTTTGGATTATTTGTTGACCTCACCAGGTGCGAGTCAGGGGTCGCACGTGCCGGGGGGGAGTATTGGAATTTTTCCTACATCAATTAATTATCACTTCGAAAATTAGTATATGACCTTGGACAGCCTCTCCACTCACTAACAATTAATTTTGAGTTGGATGTTTTTCGGTCAACATCCTAGTTTAGACACACAATTAATAGTAATTAACAAACCTTTTATTTTTTACCAAATTAAGTAAGAATTTTTTGTTTGCTCTTCTAGTGCATTTCACTTTACTTTTGGGAAACAACTGGAACCACAGTTCCAGAACTGTCTCCTTATCTTCGTTTGGATGGTCATCGTCCTAGGAGGTAAAGGCTTTTTAACAATTTGGCTTACAGGCACTAGTGAATGTGAGCTGCACTAGTGCATATATATTCGAATCAAAGTACTATAGTGGCCTTTTAATACGTACGGTGGCCACTCTACAACTTTACTTAATTTTAACCAGAACCATCCAGCACAAAAGTGAAAATCTGGTGCCCTATGGATAGTGTCGTCATCAGCCGTCAGGATTTGGTGGAGTCAAGTGGGCCATGGGATTGAGCTTCTAGGATTAGTGATGTGCATAAGCTTGCCCGAACTCCTGAATTACCAAAAAAATATGGAAGGAAATTTTTTTCCCTTTAATCCTTCTACTTTTTATAGAAAGTTCGAAAAAATGCAAGCCTTGAATCTTGAAAAATTATTGTTGCCATGTATCAGTGATATGCATATCTTGAAGTCGCGCGATGAGTTGAATATGTATGCCTTGAACATGTGTTAGTCTTTCAAAAAAGTAAAAGAAATAAAAGTACATGGTTTTTTGGCGTTTCACTTGATAATTGGGCATCTTGCTTTAAGTAAGCAGTGTGGAAAGTTTTGGGAATGTCATGTGTGCGAAGGATTTTTGGCTCGGGTGAATAAGTTAGTAGGACTGTAGGAGCGTTCGTCACACCTAGTGCTTAATGAATTGAGTGTCCTCAACTTAAAACTCCATACAAGGGTAAAGTAAAAAGCTTAAGGGACCGAATGCATTACATGCATATAACAACAAAAGAATAGTGAAAAAAAGTGTGCAATAAGGAACCATGTTACAGGCATATTGATTAGTAATTGTGTGGCATTAGGTTCCTATATTGGTTTGGGATAAGACATTTCTTGGTGTGACAGAGCAATTTGTAATGTTTTTGTATCCGGCTGTAAACGGGTTGAACTTGTCTAGTATTGTCTTGGATATGCGATCGATGTTTGCTTGTTTTATTCTGTTATTTAGTGAAAATCTTGCTTTAATTTATTGTTGAACACTCTTACCAGTCATTACTATTGAATTGTTGCTTACTTCTTTGCTCTTAAATGAGCATTGATAATCCTAAGGTATGTAGTGACCATGTTTGATATTGAAGGAGAACAATCACCGGAAATCATCACGAGACTTCACTCTCCAGTCTCCATACAATAGCCGCCTAATGGCCTAAGGGTAAAAAGGCTTGTTGCACTTCAGCATTTATCAGGTCATTCGGGCTATTTGAAAAGCTTTTGGATCAATTCAAAAGGTTTAAAGTTAGTTTCGGGGTCAAAGTAAAAGTTCTCGAAGTCTGTGATTGATTTGTCAACCTTTTGATGTTTTGGGTGCTTACTGTAATTTCTCCCAAAAAATACATGCATGAACACTTTGATTTTCATTGTTCTTGGTAGGGAATTTACCTAAGCATGCAAGTAGAAAATCCTTGTGTTGTTATGGAACTCTTTATTACAAAGATATCAAAAAGGACAAGTACAGAAATATAAAAAGCTGCAAGATGATCTTACACATGATCTTACACTCCATGTCTCGAAGAATTACGGCATAACTTCAAGGTCTAGAGATGTGATCGATGTTCCTCAAGCAATCTCCGTTTCTCAAGCAATCTCCTCAACTCTAACTCGAGGAAATTTAAGGGAAATTTAAGGAAATTTGAACAATGGTAAATGAAACCAAATTGCAGAGAGTAGAATATGCTTAGGCTTTTATTTTTTTATTTTTTATTTTTTTTTATCATGAACAGGTTTAGAATATTTTTCAAAATGTACTTGAAAATTATTTGAGACCCTAGCCACCCATGGTTAAATTAATTAATGAAATGAAAAAGAATTAAGGACGTTTTTTGGTATTCAAAGATCCCCTTTTAGACTTTTAAGTTCAACCATTCAAGGTGGAAAAGCTCATGAACACAATAATTCTTTTTTGTTAGCTTAATTAGTGACTTGAAATCAAGAACTAAAGCTAAGAAGATTCTGTTGTCTGTACCATCAAAGATGCGAATTTTACAGAAGAATTTTTTGAGAGATTTTGATTATGAAATCTAGAAAATTATACTATATGAACAACGCTTTCGAAAAAGATTTCGAGGGGATTGATTATTGTTACACCCCGTCCCACATCGCAATTCTACGTGGAATAGGTATTAGAAGTGGTTATTTTATTAATGATTTTAATTTAGAATTCTAATCCTTTCTTCTTCTTTTTTCTTTTTTTTTTCTTTTTTCTTTTTTTTTTCTAAATTTTTTGATGTCCATGAGATACACAAATTGTTTGATGTCTTGATTTTTGGATATTTTAATTTAGGATTTTAATTTCCAGATACTCATTTCGAATCAAAGGGTTTCAGGCTTGTGCACCAATGACAGGTAAAATACCCTTCCGTCAAAATGTAGCTTTTTGTACTTAACCGCTTTTTCGTATAACAAACCGGCAGCATAACTATCTATCTCTCTGTCTCACTAAAATATTAGTACTTGTAAATGATGCCATGTCTAAAAAGTTAGAGAGAGGGGAGTAAATGTAGAGAGAGAAAGAGAGGCAATAAAGAAGGATGAGGGATCGAAATTAATTTTTCACTAAGACACGAGCCCCTCGGGCGGATTCCTCCTTTTTGCTCCTAAGCCTATGGGGTATTAGCAGCCGTTTCCCCTCCCAAGGACAGGTTCTTACGCGTTATTCACCTGCCAGCCACTGAAAACACCACTTCCCGTCTGACTTGCATGTGTCAAGCATGCCGTCAGCGTTCATCCTGTGCCAGAGCTGTAGACAAATTTATAATAGCAACACGAGTACCAAGACTGCTGCAACTTTTTTTCATGTTTCAACTCATTATATTAGCGAAATTTCGCCTTTACCTATGCTCCTGCTGTTGCTCTAAACTTCTGCTACACCAACCATTGGGAGAGTTTCTTTCTATCCTTTTGTCAAATTGGAAAATCCTTGTGACAATAATCATGATAACCTTACATAATGATATGCACCTTATAGCGCCATGATCAATTTGAAAACTTTGTAACTAATGTCACACTCCGATGCAGTCGATATAATGAAACCGCGCAACACGGCAGCACTCATTAAGCCGAAACCGAAGACGAGATGACCGTGGGCCACATCCCGCGCATATATAATGTCGTAAACAATGGGTAGGGAGTTGTATCCAAACGTTCCGACTCCGACATGCCTGTACAGATTCCAAATATGGGCACACGAAGCCCAAAATAACAAAACTAGGGCAGTTTACTCCATGAGCACAAACACCAAATACCGAACATAGGATAAATGCAGGGAGACTCCATACAAAAATTTATTAACAATTTGAATTGTTAACGTAAGATTATTCAGTGCTTTTTTTCAAATAGACAACCACCCCCTCCTCCGTCCACCCCTACAAGCACCCTTCTCCACTCTCCAGAGGCCAGCAGGAGAGAGAGAGAGAGACTAGAACTTTTACATCCAAGATGACAAAAAAGCCGAGAAAAAAAAAAAAACAGATACCAACTGCAACTAGTCAACTACCCGGATCTAGTCAACTACCCGGATATGTGCTTCCTGAAATTAGGATACAAGATACTTCTTGATTACACCCTCACAGGGAGAGAGAGAGAGAGAGAGAGAGAGAGCGCTTAACTAGGGAACTTCGACATCCAAGATTCTGCATGTATAATTAAAGAATAGATTTTGCTAGCTGTCCAGATAGATGTTTGCTAGAAATACAAAAGCACACCACAGTGAAGTCAAAAGTAAACTATGTACCGTCAAGCATGACTTGTGCTAGTCGGCGGCCGGCTTACCAGTCACAACTGCTTCTGAATTCTGGAACCACAGAAACTGTGCCAACTTGTTCCTTACCAACTTGTCAGACACAACTTCTGCTTATGCTTAAAAAACTGCCTGGGAAATGGTTTAGAGAAGCTGCCATTTTGATGCTTTTACATTCTACTATAAAGAGTCAGCGTTTTCCATAATCTAAAGTTTTGACAAACACCCACATGCTCTTATGTTAGTCTCTAGTCTGTAGAGCATCTGAATGTGGCTATACATACAAAAGGATTTACTCATATACCCCTAAACAAAAAGCCTATCTACCAGCCATAAATAGGATTTTCTACCTGCGGAGGCAAGAGATGCAAGTCTTCACTATGCTTCATATCGTATTCCCGTGTCCCTGGCATCGCCCCTGTACACCTCCTAAGGAACTCGTTCCCTGTGAGACAATAGTGGGCAAATGCCAACCCTCCATCAACCACTCCCGACAAGTTAGGCATTGACACCGATTTCCTCATGACTTGGCTGTTATTTTGACTCGAAAGTGAATCGAATTCTCTATCATTAATATTCAAGACCTTGTCAAGCTCAGAATACTCCATGAATCTCTTGGTGGCTGCTTCCCAAGAAAGGTTGTACCGTTGTTCTGGAGTGAGCGGCTGAGGCTCATTAGCCATTGCTTCTCTCACCTTCGCAACAAAATCTTCAGGAGTATTGTAAGTCATACAGTTGGGGAAAGACCTGAAGAACTCGTTTGATGGGTGATCTGCACAAACAACAAATTTTCCCATTGCAAGGGCCTCGGCTGTGGCAGTGCATAGCACATCACTGACACTGGGATTTATAAAGACTTTGTATCTACAAAAGCAAACATAAAAAAACATGAAAATTAGAAAGGGAACTTTCAAATCACCCAAGCTTATTGGTTCCTATATAAGGTCCTACACAACATAGTTGTTGCGCCCACAAAGAAGTCGACTGAGCCTGTGTTTGGATCATGGATTTGTGGAGAGATCTATGGAGGGCCAGTAAAAGACCAATGAAAAGACAAGAAGAAATTATATCTTTGGTTTCCTCAGCATTTTTATCTTCCTCGGTGAATCCCTCCAAGAATCCAAAATTCAAGCACAGCCTCCTCACCATATACATTGATAACATTTCATAAACAACTCATTCAATTCAGCAAAACTAGTTCCAAGGTTCTTTACCCATGAAGAGAATCATCGGCGTGGTCTCTGCCTTTCATGAAGTTGAGACTCAGATCTAACTTTCTAGCCGTGCTCAGAACCTCATGAGCATCCTCTCCATTTCCAAACACATCCAAATTGAAGCCATCAAGGTCCCTTTTTTGCTTTGCTAACAAATCAATCAGCTCCCGATATCCTTTCGCCCAAACCATCTTTCCCAAAAAATATGCTCCTTTAGTGAAGGCTTTCTCTCCACGCTCCCTTTCTGCATCAACTTTTTCCCCAATTTGCAGAAACTTCGGATTCACGCCATGAACATTGCAAACTACAGACTTCGGTAAATCCTGGGTTGCTGCAGAAAGGCGAAGAACCTAAGATAGAACAAAATGCAACCCTTTGAGACAAATTCAAGACATAACAAAAATTTAATTTGTCATAGTGGAATACCAAGAGGTTAGGCTTATAACCTTGTGGCAGTATGCTCTCATGACCCAATTGTTAATGTGCTTCACAAAGAAAGCTTGAATAGCCCCATTCTTCTCCCTCTTGATGTATTCTAAGTAGTTTGTATGAACAATACCCACAACATGGTTAAACTTATCAGTCCAACGTTTACCATGATGGTACCAGTTCAGGTGTTCTGGTTCTTCTAGGATAGCAATGTCAGCATCCTTCGATGGAATGAACTGAGAAGCATCTCCAGCAGGTATTATACTTCGCCTTTCTTTTTGAAACTAAAACAACAGATACAGCATATCAGCATCAGGCATAGTGATGAAAACTATACAATAAAAGAAATATAGTTGAACTTACTTTTGCTGGATAGAATGAGATTTTGAAATCCGTCTTAAAACCCACCCTTTCCTCAAGCCAATTACGTATATAAGCCTCCTGTTCTTTTGGTGAACTGAAAGTGAGATTGTTTGGATAAACAAGTTCTTGGTCTGATCGCAAAAGCCATGGAACCAAAAGTGTGACATCTTGTTTTGCAGACTCAGATAAATAAGCAGCTCGGAAAAGTGGATTTACAGCTGTTCCTGTCATCCATGGAAGACTCGCAGTTGTGACAATAGCAACGTGCCTTTTCCCATTCGTCACTTCATGCTTCGAGGAGTCGCCCCAAAAGCCCCCCTCATAACAATGCCCGGTACTTTGGAGGACACTGGCAATTCTTACATCCAGTTCATCACCAATGTTATCACTTTCAACAATGGAGGATTCTCCTGCAGGTATGGAACGCAATAGCAGTTGATTCTTGCGTTTGCTGCATAAGCTTTCCACAATCTTGTCAGATATATCTGCAAATACAGTTTGAACACTAGAACATGAATTTTCAATGAAGCATTGGATGTTGGAAAAGGTGTATGCTGTACGATAACCAGGAGAAACTTAAGACAGCACTTCCGGTATCTTAGATCACTTATCAATAAGGAATGGGAGGTTGAGGATTATGCTAAGCAAGCTAGATAAGCTTGTCATTCAGTCCATGCCGGAGCCTTTCTATACCAACCCAAACAAATGGTACCTATCCACAAATTTAGACTCAAAGCCAATTGCAAAAGAGAAATTCTAACCCAAACTCAACTGGCTCCCCTATTTCTTCCAGCAGTTCACTCAAATACTTTTAAGTTAATCAACGTAAAAATGCCTTGAAATAAGAAAGTCAAATCGATAGTATTCAATCAATGTATCTTGCAAGAACTTTAGAACTATGAGCTTAAGAAAAAATTGAAGTTTACAGTACAAAAAGAAACACTATCATTACACTTTTCAATCAACTTTTCCTCCACTTTACACTTTTCACATCAACTTTTACCCCTAAAAATTATCCTCCACTTTTAAAACTCTTTACCCACTAATAAAGGGCAAAATGATAATTGTACACCAAAAAAACTAAGCAGATGTGGTCCCAAAATGGAAAAAAAAAAGGTAATATGAACGTAAATTAAATAGCAGATGCTGACCTATCAAAAAAAAAAGAATATGAACTCAAATGTGAGTAATGCTGACCTATCATTGATTACCTTAGACTGTTAGTGTTAGTGGTGGTTAGTTGGAGATAAAAGAAAGCTGGCATCATGGTGGTTCATCTTGATTGATGGAAGGTTATTGCAGATGATTTCAAAAGCAGTCACTTAATTTGGCTTCCTTGCTGCAATCGACATTGTTTTTTGCCTACATAATGGTTGTTCAACTTGATGGATGGATGGTTATCATGGAGCCTTTCAAAAGCACTCGTACAATTTGGCTTGATTTCAAAAATTGGCATTGTTTTGGGTGGGAGAGAGACAATGAATCGTAATGTTCTTGCAACTTGTTTGCTTTCTTGTAGATTACAAACAGGAACTGGCCAACCTCTTACCATGAGCAAATTAAATTAGGCCAACCTCACTTAACTCACCTTCAGCCTCAACTAAATTCCAGGCCAAAATATCATCAAATTAGGCCCAATCCCAAACTCACTTAACACTTTAACCCCAACCTCACTTAAATTAGGTACGAACATAGTCCTGAATTTTTGCACTTCTTCAAGGACAGACTCGGGCCACAGGTATGAAGGACAGAAAACGAATTGTAACTTTTTGAGAAGATTATAGCGGGTACATGGGGGAGAGGCAACTAAAAAATTGGTCGCGCTTCCTACTTTGATATTTAGTAAAGATAAGGATAAAGAAACAGCCATTTGGTAATGTCAGGTTTGTAGTAAAATTTTCTTCAAATTAGGGGAAACTCCAACAGTAAGGGATCTTTATTTCCTAAGAACATAGTCCTCAATTTTTGCAGTTCCCTAAGAATCTCAAGCTTGTGAAATTGGTGTAGTAAAGACGGAGGCAAAGGTTGTTCATGCGACAGTCTGACACATGAAAATTGAGTGAGTCGTCACAAACAGAAATATTCATGATGTACACACAGAGAGATACGAGAAGAAAATAGAACTTCGTTTAGCCATATGTACACTCGGTTACATAAATATGGAGCATAAATAACATGACCGTTATAATAGCATCATAAGAGGGGAAAAAATAAAATAAAAAGAGTTAATCACCTCTTTTAATGCCAAGTTGATCCAAGAATGGCACAGATTGCCTTACCAAATATGCAAAAAGTTCTGGTACATCTAGTGGTGGGACTTCCTGCATAAGATATATTTAAGGTAAATCAAAAGAAATATAACAGTTTGAACCTAAAGGTTACCAATATATCCAATTCAAGAAAACTGTCATATCAATGGTAAGGAATGCATTTTTTTATTCTCTTGATCCACAACAAGAATTTTTGCTAGATTAAAAATTAAATCTAACATTGGACAACAAGAAGTCCGCCGAAGAAAGATGAAAGTAGAAGAAAAGACAAAACTAAAGAAAGAAGAACTAATATCTCACCATTCTCTACACTCTAGAAACAAAATACTAACGAAGCTCTTTAAAATGTATTCTCATCTCATTCCCAAGATGAAGCTAAAAATGCATATTGTCCAACAAGCCTCCATGTCTTAGGATTTCTCCTCAAAAGATTCTTGAATACTATTTCTCCCTAAACATGTAACCCAGAGCACTGCCAACAGCTACATATCTCCAAAGTGTTCGGGCCTTCTCATTTATCCCAAAGGTTCTAGAGGTCAATATCAAACATAAGAAGATTGAACCACTATCTTCTCCAACTAAAAATAATCTCCACCATACAGCCCAGGCCGTAGGATGCCGTAAAAATAGATAGCGTTCTTTTCCTCTTCCCTCCTGCACAAGTAGGCCCCCTATAAATCATCTAACAGAATTTTGTTTCTTCTGAGCCATTAATAAAGCAAAAACTTAACCATCACGTAGCACATTTTTCACTCCAAATTATCTCAAGACAAAAAGTGGTTTCTTTGGATCAATGATTTCATCAAAAAAACTGATGGACAAGAATAAAACACTCTTTTATCAATAACTTTGCTATTCACAGTACTATCATCAAGAATAGAAAACATAGAAACTAATTCATTCGACTCACGATCATTGAAATTCCCAAAAATCAAATTCCTTTAACTGGAATCTAATAAGAAGAAACCATGGGAGCAATGAACGGGTAAATAGAAAAATAATCTGAAAAACTGATTATCAAAAGATTCTTCACACCTCCTGACATCTCACCCAATCCCCTTTCCCATAGACCACCATTCTTTCTTTCTTTTTGTTTTGATAAGTAATAAAGCTTTATTGAAAAGGCATCAAGGGGATGCCGCCCATGTACAGAAGAAATCGAGGAATAAAAAAGAAAAGATCCCAACCGAACCTCAACAGATTCCCAACCATTGCCCAAAAAAAAAATCGTAGCTACTCCTCATAGAATGTCAAAAAGACCAACACAAGAAGGGTCGCATCAGACCCACCAGACAACAAAAAAGCTTCTGAACAAGCATGAGTAATTCAATGAATAAGTAGTTCCTAAGACCCCGTACCTAGGGCAAAACATCAACCACCCATTTTTCCCAAGAGCAGGATATTTAGGGAAATTTTGGATTGGTTGTATAGTACTTCTAACGAGTTGTTTAATAGTTGGAAGCATGACTCACATTAACCTGATGCAATGAAACATAGTATTGACATAAAAGACAAGAAGAAAAAAAGACAGTAAGAAAGAAAAGTACTTGCTTCAAGCCCATTAAACAACCACAAATACTATGGTATGGATATGTTGGTAAAAGATTGCAATTAACTTCGCCAAATCTTAACATGAACAATGGTTGGGAAAACAACTTCTACCAACAGAGCTTATACACATGACACGGCTGATGAACTCGCACCTGGGGGAAAAACTATCTACAAAATTAAATATTTTATCTTCCCTGCGTGTTGACTTCAGAGAAAAATGATGAAAATGGAGAGAGAGATTACAAACTTAAAAAAGGTATAAAAAAAATAATAAAATAAAAACACAATACGAGAAAAGCTTATATGGGTCAACACAAACCTTTGACTCAGTTGGCTCCTTACAGATTGCTTTCTGCAAAAGTAAATAAACAAAATTAAAGTATGAAAAAAACAGATTAATAATGCACATAAGGATCTAGCTTTCATTCTAACTTGAAATGAAACTGTAAGTGACGGCTGCTAACAAAGATGATAAGCAGACATTTAAATATAAAAGAAGTTATGTAAGATTACTGCAAAACATTTGCTTTCTATGGGTAAGGGATCAAAAAACTTGTCGCGCATCACAAAACATCATGGACATTACATCCAAATGTAAAATGTTTATCCATCGGGACATCAGTAGTTCCTTGCTAGCCCTCAACGACTTAACATGCCACTCAAAGTAGCCAATATAATGAGACTATGAATGAAAAAGGAAACCCAGGTTAGTCCCCGTTAATATGGGGATTGGGAACAGAAGACTGGATCTAGACGTACTCTTTGGCATTATTTGCACAAAGTTCCGAACGCACAACCTCAAGGTTTGTATGTTGATTTTTAACCATTATGCACAAGAGTGATGTACGTAACAATTAAAGCATTTCATTTTTATTATCCTTCCAAAATTCCGAATTCAAATGAAAAGAGAGCTGCAACGTTGGCCTTAGGAAAACAACTAGTGCAATGTCTCTCCATAAGACACTAGCGATTACCTAGCCGTGAAGAGCCTATACATGGTTCGAACTAGGATATCGAAGCATGGGACATCACCCTGTTGAACCAACCATCTTAGAGATTCATTTCAATATAGATACTTAAGTCTCATATTGACTTTCTTGATCCAAGGACGAAAGAAAAAGCTGTACCGAGTACTGATAACCATCAAGAGGATCCTTGAAGAGTCAGCAAACAAATTCCTGATATCAAGGATGAGAAAATCTTGAAAGAGCTTCAAAAGTGTTTTAACCCAAGTGCAGGCGACATACTTGCAGGACAGAGGAGAGAAAATCCAACTTAAAAAGGACCGAAAAATCTCCTCTAAAGCAACAAAGGAGATCAATGAATGCAACAAACAAATCAAATTACAAAAGAGAACAACATATGCTTCACTAGGTCTCTGGCATAGTGGCACCTCAACCCTCCAAATGATGTCTTGTACTTCTACTTCAAGAGACAGCAAAAGGGCCATCCCACAAGTTGACACTAATTTATACTCCATGCCCACTCACTCACACTTGACAATCCCACGAGTTGAACAATTCTAACACAAACTGTGCATGCCAAGGCATTAGGCAAACAGGCCGCACCGTAGTCCACGATCACTCTTTCTCACCACTGCATAGTCCCCATTGTACATGATCAAACCATCTGAGATCGAAGTAGCTAATCTTATTGCAATTGGTGATATACTCCTATGAACTTATTTCATTTTTTAGTCATCTAATCTCACATGCATCTTAGCATTCTTATCTTATACTAATATCTTCTTTAGTCCAAAGCATTGGTATACTCATTAGTTATTTACAAAATTTTCCACTCAATTTTGTGAGTAATTGTCCGCCCATAATATATCAAAAGGTGCATCTACTTCACAAACGGTCGTAGCAACTACCCAAAAAAATTGACTTTTTTGGTATCTCCTAGTCCCAAACTTCAATTTTCCACGATTTTCTCATTTTTCAGTCTGCACCAAGTTGCAATTCAAAAATCTAACTTTGGACGACCTTATTC
This sequence comes from Vaccinium myrtillus, assembly GCA_016920895.1. Classification (NCBI taxonomy): domain Eukaryota; kingdom Viridiplantae; phylum Streptophyta; class Magnoliopsida; order Ericales; family Ericaceae; genus Vaccinium; species Vaccinium myrtillus. The sequence continues at coordinate 8,607,538 of CM029280.1, forward strand.
AAATTCTTGACTACATGATACTCGCCAAATTTCTAATGTAGCGGTAATTAGAGTATCATTTGCAAACTGCAAGAACCGTGGAACATCATCCTAAATATGTCAAGTCCATTCACCTATAATTAACACGACTAGGTGTAAGGGGTCAAGGGTATGACTCTCTGCAGACAGTTGCCAACAGAACTGTCAGTTATCATCAAGTGAAAACTATGTACTCTGCAAGCGAATAGGTTCTGGAGTTTCGATGTATATAACTTTTCAATGATATTCTTTCTTGATAAGACAGGATACTACCAGTATATAGACTTAAATGCAAAAAGAGCTCGCCAAAAGTTCCATATACAACTCCAAATTAGGGTAATCTCAAAATATAAAACAAGAAGTACAAGAGGCCAATGCATAAATGCCAAATTAATGCATAGGATTCATGGAAACAAAGAGCTTCCTAGGGATAGTTTCGGATTGATATTATGACGAGATAATTGCTGACACGCCGTTCAAAAAAAATAGAGAGAGAGAGAGATAGTTACTGACAATTACAATTCCTAAAGGCCCCACGGTCTTTAATCAAGTATTTTACCCTTGAAGTTGAACACCTCAGCCAGTTGAAATTCGGTGGTATGTTTTTCTTAAATTCCATCACTCAAATCAAATTTCTAGCTCATCGCAAACTGAGTTAAAAGGCTTAAACAAGTGAACATAGACAAAAGGCAATACACACACACGTTACGCTTGACAAGCACTCAATCGAGGAAACCAACAAGATCAAAACACAAGGGGCCAGCACCAACATAAGAGCAAACAAGCAAACAAACAAACAAATTAACCTACTACCAAACCATCAATGCAATACAACTGAAAAACAACTAATACAGTCACTCCCAGAAAAAATACATGGAAAATTCCATTCTTTCTATAAAGAAATGAAAGATTGATTTTTTATTTCCTAACTAATCATCCCGATTACTCTCCCTCTGACATTAAAGGTGGCTTCGTGCAAGGCAGCTTTGGAAAAGTTTTTCAAAACAAAAAAAATTTAAACAAAAATATTAAAGAAGAGATTTATTTGTCTAATAGCAAATAGCAATTAAGGAAACAAGAAGTAGAGTTGACAAATGAACCAAACCACTCAAGTTCAGGCTCGTGTTTGTTCATTAAAAGCTCTTTTGAGATCGGTTTGTTAAATAAACCAAGCTTGAACATCTTTTTGAAGCTCCTTAAGCTTTCAAAGCTCGAAGAAACTACTGCTCAACTCGTTCGACTCGTGACGGCTCGTTTGGAATCGGCTCGTCTCATAAATAAGCTAAGGTCGAACATACTTTTAAAGCTCCTTAAGTTTTCAAACCAAGCTTGAACAATCAATTGTTCGGCCCGTTAGGTTTGATTATCAGCCCTAACAACAAGTGCAAAACTTTCAGGGCATGAAGAATGATAAATACACAGACCGAAAACATAACATACCAAGCTTGACTTGACTTTCTCCACGAACTCGCTGTTTTTTAGACTTTCGAGAATGTCGGAAGATGAACTCTTCCGTTCCAACTCCCGCAATCGTGTCTTCAGCGCCCGAACAGGCTCCCAATCCTTAAACTGGCTTTCCTCCCACCTGAAGTCTGTAAACCCCACCCTCCTCCCCCTCCGAAACCTTACCTTCTCATCAAAATCAGCGCCTTCCCCGTCCTCCGCCTCCGACACAATTGCGTTCCTTATTGCCGACAAGTCTATGCGAATACTCGCCCTAGGGCTCAATTTCTCCAGTACCTGTTAAGAAAATGAACAATAAAGTTCCCCTCTCTCTACCATAGTAAGCTTTTAGATGAGAGTACGTGCCATGGTGGTTAACAATATCTCCAGCCCTTACCCTTTTTTTACTCGAACTCAAAATTTGAATAGAAGCTTCCTAAAATCCACTTCACTCCTTAACTCTGACATATACCATGTTGAATTTACACAGATTTTACTCAAATCAAGGGAGACTCAAAATATTCAATCAAATTGTACAAGACTATTGTTCCCTCACAAATAAATTTACAACGAGGCTTTTTCTCAATTTTTTGCTCGGATTTGAATTGATCATTGGAGTGCTGCATACCAAATGAAGCTTTTAGTCAACTTTTTTCTCAAATTCGAGTGAAGTATGAGTGAGGGCTGGAGATGCTGCTAAGAATCTAAAATGGTTTTAGAGCAGGCAATAGAACATGAGTTCAAACCTCGAAACTCACTGCCTATAATACAATTACACCGGCGTCGGCGATTAACAATCTAGGAGTAGTACCTTGCGGCTAAAGTCGGGCGACGAGTACGTCCGTCGAAATTCAGAAAATTTCGGCTTCAAACGCTTGACGAAATCACTTTCCGACGGAAAAGGATGCGACGAAGACCTGATGGCGGGAACAGCGAAGGTCGATTTGGAGGCGGAATTGAGGAAGTTCTCGAGCTCTCGGTCGAAAGACGAGGCCAAGTCCTTGAACGAATTGGCTCTGTTCTTCATCAACTGGAGATCCGCGTCGGCCGAGTCCCTCACCTCTTTCCATCCCCGCGAGATGATGGAAAGCGCCTTCTCCGCCGTGACAGGCGTCGCCGTCGAGGTCGACGCGCGAGCCTCCGGCGGCTTCAGATTTATCATCGAATTGGCGAGGGTAGGGTTTTGGGAAGAAGGGTTGTGCTGTTATGGATTTTATGGCGGTAATGTTATTGGAAGAGTTGGAAACCTCTGGACTGTAATTGGTTTGTGAAAGAAGAGATGAAGTCAAGAGAGAAAATATGAGGGCCGGCAGAAGGGGGTGGGAATTTAACGGCTAGGATTCTGTTTTTACGCATCCACTGACTTCGTTTATGGAGATTCTGTTTGTACGTGTCCCGCACGCGGCATGTACCTCTCGGGCACGACACCTCTAGTGCCCCCATCATTTGTCTATTTAGTGCACGATTCCGATTTAAATAAAATCGAACCGTGTGTTATCGAAATAGATGGTCGAATGAGAGCTATGGTGTAGTGCACGAGGGGTACTACGGTGACCCTTTGCTAAGTGTCCCATAGGAGAGTATTTTGTGAGAGCAATACTTTTGTCTCCGACATAAACGTATGGGACTCGCACATTGTCAAGTGGACTCGCACATAACACATTTATGTAAAATACGTAGATGTGTGCCTCAAGAGAATTAAAAAATCTTTCAATTTCATGACCTCCGTGTTTCATAAAATATAGACCTCAGATTGTAAAGTACTAGCCCAATTACAACCGGTAGATTAAAATAAGTCGCATAAAGTAAGGTGTATTTGCTAAGATAAACAGATAGTTTTGTAATTTTCCCGTCAAAAATCATCATTTACGTACCGCAGAAATATACTATTCACAAATTGAAAAGGACCTAAGGTAGAATGTCACCCGTGAAATTAAGGAACAACAGTGCCTAATTCATGAAATTAGACTATTTAATTTCATACAAATAGTTAACAAGTACTTGAATCATTTGACTCCATAGACATGCGATAATGACCGAACAACTTTTTTTTGATCCAACTTAGAAAAAAATTTTGATTACTCAAAAAAAACCGCCCAAAGCTACAAAACCAAAACGGAGCTCCATCAAGGTAAAAAACCCTCGATAAACGGGTTATTCATGTGGTTCGGATGAACATACTCCGAAATACGAAAAAACAACCACCCCCGAAAGGGAGTAAACCACCCTCGAACCACCCTAAAGGTTCCACGGGGGAATATAGGAACACCAAAATAAAAAAAAACATCCAATTTACCAAAATGAAATCCAATAACTTTAATTTAGTGGATGGATAATCAATATTTAATTTTAATTTAGTGGATGGATCAATCAATATGACATTGTTTGCAAATAGAACGTAATTAATAGTAATGGTTATGATATTTATCAGTGATGATCGATACGATTGGTTAAAGTGGACTATTGATTTGATTAATAAAATAATGAATTAAATCATATGAATTGATTAATACAGTATGAAATAATAAATGGACGGTGGTAGTTAACAATGCTGATAATTGGCTCAATTGAGTCAATGACTTAAGTGGACCGATTGTTTTAATTAATTGTTTAATCAATTGGTGGAGTCGTTATTAATTAAAAAAAATGGCATAGTAATTTACAAATAAATAACGGTGGTTTATAGTGAGTAGTGAGACGTAATCGAATGGCTAGCGTAGGAGTAGTGCCGCTATTAACAAAAATGATTGTGTCACAACCAACCACAACCCCACTCACATGGGGTGTGGGTCCCACATGGGCCCCACATGCGGGCCCCACACCCCATGTGAGTGGGGTTGTGGTTGGTTGTGGCACAAAGTTTGTGTATGTATCATTATAAAGGTAAAAGATCGTCCCCAGATCCGTGTTTCTTTATGGTCTTAATTATTTTGTTTTCTTGTCTCAATGGGAATTAACGGATGCCATATATTCATTAAATAAACTTAAAATCATACACATTAATATTTATTTGCTACAGGTGTTGTATGTTCTTACCTTTGTATTTTATATTAAAATATCTATAAGTGACGTTGGGCTTTTAAAAATAGAAAGATTTCATTTTTATCAAATTAAGAAAAAGAGAGATTTTAAAGCTAGTCTAAATAAATGTTAATCAAAGTCAGCTTGAACTTGTATTTCATTTTCTTAAAACCAAAATAAGCAATCAATCTGCGGTGTGGATTCGGACCCACTGTGTGAGTCCGGCTTCTTTAGCAATAGTGGAGGCGGCGACAGTAACGGCGATGATCTTCTCGGGTTTTTCCAACACATCCATGAGAGGAATGATGGTTTTCGACATCGGAACTTCTTTCGACAAATACAAAGACACCACTTTCTTGAATGAGAAGTTGTGCTTGGAACCCAAAAGTACAAAAGAAAAAAAATACTAAAAAAATCCAGCTTTGGTGTCGGAACCCAAAACTTTACTCAATCTCAGTGGGTGGAAAAATATTGATCTGCGTCAAGCTTGAGCCCGGTCCCATTGCAGTCATCGCCGCAATGATGCTTTTACCAATGCTATTGGAGAGCCCAAGAGTCCATCACCAAAGTTGATCGGATCCAAGAGCCAAAAACCCAGATTTGTCCTCTTCGATTTCAAAAAATGATGGGGCGAGTGAGAGATTTTCTCTCCCCAAGGAAAGAGTTGTGGACACTTATCAAACTAAGGCACCATGTAAACTATCAATTACGAATCCAGAAGCGAGTGGTTCGGTACCTCTCTCGAACTTTAACTGAACCGGATTTTGGTAGATGGATTACGGACTCCGTATCACGTACAAGAATAGCACCAACCTCCTGTGATGGAGTAGTATTACGTGGTTCAAGTATCACCCTCAATATCATGACGCAAAAACCCAGAACTGACCTCTTCGAGTTAAAAAAATGATGGGGTGAGTGAGAGATTTTCTCTCCCTAAGGAAAGAGTTGTGGACACTTATCAGACTAGGGCACCTTGTAAACTATCAATTACGAATGCAGAAGCGAGTGATAGGTACCTCTCTCGAACTTTAACCAAGAACAAGAACAACCTCCTAGGATGGAGTAGTACTACGAGGTTCGAGTATCACCCTCAATAATATCATGACGCAAAAAGCTTCGAATCGCCCTCTTCTATCTCATCTCTAGACTCCAAGATAAGCTAAGACTCTGTAATAAATGTGTCACCGAATTATGCTCACTTGAGCAACCCAATTTAGCCCCAGGTCCCAAATTGTACCACACCCCCAAGAGCATCTCCACTCCTACACCAATTTTTTACTCAAATTTGAGTAAAAATTTGGTCAAAAACTTGATTTGATATCACCTCTTCCAATGGGAAACCACAATTTTACCAAATTCTAGTTAAAATTTTGTCAAAAACAGTTTTTTTTTTTTTTCATTTTGGCTCCAAAACTTTCCCACCATTTTGTCAAAATAGTTTTTTTTTTTTTTCATTTTACCTCCAAAACTTGCAGTGAACAAATAGTGTACAAATTCATTTTCATCCTCTTTTTCCTCTTCTGCGGAAACAAGGAAACAAGGAACAAATAGTACACCTGCTTTGAACAAATATAGCCGTTGATAATTTGATGTTGGGTTTGGTGTTGAGCAAATTTGGTGAAAAATTTGAGTAAATTTGGTGTTGAGCAAATTTGGTGAAGGAGTGGAGTTGGTTTTTTTGGTGATTGTTACTCAAATTTAAATTTGGTGAAATATTTGGTGTGGGAGTGGAGATGCTCTAACGTACTGTATAAGGAACTTGCAATCAAAATTAGGTTACGTAAGAAACACTGTATGAAGAAATTAATTTTCTTGCCCAACATTTGAACGGTGGCTATTACTCAATCTTCGTATTGAAACCAAGACAAAAGGGTATAAAGCTACTAGAAGAAGGAAAGGAAAGGAGCTGATTTTCCTTTTGTTGGGTAAAAAGTTCGTTCTAGAAGAAAATCAATCAATATTTTCACAGCGCCTTCTATTTTAGGTAGTGTGTGTCTTTTCTTTTTTTTTTTGACAAGGAAATTGTAGATTTTCATTATCCCAAAATCAGGTTACAAGAACAGATTACACATCAGAACAACCAAGAAAAAACTTGGGCAACGATGTGCCAATAACGCACAAACCCGATCCGACAACGGAACAACAACGCTATGCCAACCAAGCAAGGATAACCACGAGCCGATCCGGGGATGTTGCCATTTCTGGACATTACGATCCCCACTTAACACGGTCGTAGCCGGCAAGCGCACACCAAACAGTCTACAACTCCGGCAACGGAGAAAAACTCCGGCCAACTACAATAACAACGAAAATGAAAAAACTTTATTTCCCACCATCCCACCCACCGGATCTGGGAAAACCAGACCGGGACCAAAGCAGCCGAACTAGGAAACCCAGCCGGAACAAAACAAAAGAGAAACAAAAACTCCTCACCCATTATTCGCCACTCCGACAGCCGCCTAAACACCGGACCATCGCGCTCCATCTTCACCTCGTCGGTCTGAAACCTCTAAGCCAGATCAGCTCCTCTGCCGGAAAACGTCAAAGGGGATCTAAGCATCAAGCCCTCAAGGCCGAAGACGCAAAGACCGGTGCCAATGGGGTGAAGAACACACCGGCGGAGGGGTAGAAGGGGAGGGAGAGAAAGAGAGGGGGGGGAGCCCCCACCCCCAGATCTGATCACTGTTGGAAGGGTCTCGAAGAGAAGAGAAGAGAAGGGAAAGTTAGAGAGAGAAACTATGGTTCATCTTCCTCTAGGTAGTGTGTGTCTATATAAATATAAGTTCGTTCTAGAAGAAAATCAATCAATATTATCAGTTAGGATCCAGTCAGGACTCCCTGACATAGCTTACGTCCACACCTTCCCTTTCCCGGCCATGTTGTGATGATCCGAACCGTCCAAAGTGTTTAAAACGTATTTTTAAGGGTCTGCGTGAGGATTCGTAAAAAAAAAATACCCGAAAGGGCTTGATCCGAGCAGTTTTTGATAAAACTGCAATATATGTATTTATGTGCACTTTTATCGAAAACTGCTCGGATCAAGCCCTTCCGAGTATTTGTTTTTTGACAAATCCTCACGTAGACCCTTTAAAAACACATTTTAAACACATCCAACGGATCGGATCCCGACCAAATGGCCGGGAGATGGGAGGTGTGGACGTAAGACTATGTCAAGGAGTCCTGATAGGATCTTGATTGTGTGTGTGTGTGTGTGTATACACACACAATTAGCTTCCAATCAGCTATACATGTGGGCTTCCCATTAGAGACTGCTATTTCCCGATCCATTGTTCATGATCTGAACCGTCCAATGTGTTTAAATGTGTTTTTAAGGGCCCTCGCGAGAAATCAGTGAAAAAAATATCAGGAAGGGCTTGATCCAACTAGATTTCAATAAATATATATATATATATATAGGAAGGCGGTCTCCTAAGGGATCCCGCATACAAAATTTGGTGCGGGATCCCCCCTTCAACTTTCCGGATCAAATTTTGACGATCCGAACCGCTCAATGTGTTTTAAAATGCATTTTCCAAGGCCTACGTGGGAAATCTTCAAAAAAAAAATACCCGGAAGGGCTTGATCCAAACAGTTTTCGATCAAGCCCAAACAATTTTTGATCAATACCCAAACTGTTTGGATCAAGCCCTTCCAGGTATTGTTTTTTGAAGATTTCCCGCGTAGGCCTTGGAAAATGCATTTTAAAAACATTGAGCGGTTCGGATCGTCAAAATTTGATCCGGAAAGTTGAAAAAGGGGGGATCCCGCACCAAATTTTGTATGCGGGATCCCACATTAGACCGCCATCCTATATATATATATATATATACAAAAAACTTCTAATCCACACCTCCCGGAATTAAGAAAAAAATGGTTTTTCTTGTGTTGCAAATTATTTTTGGAAAATCCGATCCGTCCATTGTGTTCAGAAGGTGTTTTCAAGGGTCCACGCGGGAAATCTTCAAAAACAAATACCGGGAAGGGCTTGATCCAAGCAGTTTTCGCAAAAAATGAAAATATATATTTTTTGTGAAAACTGCTTGGATCAAGCCCTTCCCGGTATTTGTTTTTGAAGATTTCCCGCATGGACCCTTGAAAACACCTTCTGAACACATTGGACGGATCGGATCGTCAAAAAAATGTTTGGATCATGAGGTCTGGAAATGAAAAGTCCGGATAAGAAGTTTACCCTATATATATATAGGTGGATTTTCTAGTCCACACTCCCGGAAATAAGGAAAAAATAGGGTTTTTTTGTGTTGCAAATTTATTTTTGGAAAATCCGATCCGTCCAATGTGTTCAAAAGGTGTTTTCAAGGGTCCATGCGAAAAATATTCAAAAAAAAATATCAGGAAGGGCTTGATCCAAGCAGTTTTTGCAAAAACTGTATTTATATATTTTTGCGAAAACTGCTTGGATCAAGCCCTTCCCGGTGTTTTTTTTTGAAGATTTTCGCGAGGACCCTTGAAAACACCTTCTGAACACATTGGACGGATCGGATCGTCAAAAAAAAAATTGTATAAAAAGTCCGGAAATCAAAAGTCCGGATTAGATCCTTTACCTATATATATATATACGAAAAACTTCTAATCCACACCTCCCGGAAATAAGAAAAAAATGATTTTTTTTGTGTTGCAAATTATTTTTGGAAAATCCGATCCGTCCATTGTGTTCAGAAGGTGTTTTCAAGGGTCCACGCGGGAAATCTTAAAAAAATTACAGGAAGGGCTTGATCAAGCGGTTTTCGCAAAAAATGTAAATATTTTTTGCGAAAACGCTGGATCAAGCCCTTCCCAATAATTTTTTTGAAGATTTCATGAGGACCCTTTTGAAAACATCTTCTGAACACATCGGACGGATTGGATCAAATCAAAAATGTTTGGATCATGAGGTCCTAAATGAAAAGTCCTGGATAAGAAGTTTATATATATATAGTCCCGATCTAATCCGGGAATTCCGGATCCGGGACTCCACCTTCCCGATATTTTTTGAAAATCCGAGCCGTCAATGTGTTCAAAAGGTGTTTTCAAGGGTCCCCTTGAAATCTTCAAAAAAAAATACGGGAAGGGCTTTATCCGAGCGATTTTTAAAAATTGTAAATATAGTTTTTGCGAAAAACTGCTTGGATAAAGCCATTCTCGGTATTTTTTTTTTAAGATTTCCCGCTTGGACCCTTGAAAACACCTTTTGAACACATTGGACGGCTCGGATTTCCCAAAAACAATTTTTAAAAGCATCAAAACACCAAAAAACCTCCAATCCGGGATCCCGGATTGGAGAATTGCCGTATATATATATAGTTTTTATGATTTATGAAAAACTGCTCGGATCAAGCCATTCCCGGTATTTGTTTTCACTGATTTCTCGCGTGAACCCTTAAAAACACCTTTTAAACACATTGGACGGTTCGAATCATGAAAATTTGATCGGGAAATGAAGGTTTGGACGTAGGGTGTGGACTGAATCATGACCCTATATATATAGCATATATTTGCATTGAATAGTGTCCCGTTGAACCAGACTAATCTCTCTAGCCCCTCTTGCAATCCTTTCCATGCTTTTGCGTGGGCATGAGGTGAAGTGGCCCAAAGACATATCGTTACCAAGGGAAATCATCCCAAGACCTTGGGGTGGTAAACCCCGCTGAGACAAGTCCATGAACAACTCTAACAATCCCCATTTACTTTAGTTAGACCTTTTTTTTTATTTGGGCATTCATAACCTAATCTATTACTACATAGGGGAGTGGAGAATGGAACTCGATCACGGGATGCATTCGTAAAAATACAAGATCCAATCACAGTATCAAGGCACTCGACCGATGTCGATCAAGCTACATTATTGTGTTTCCTAGGTTGACTTTTCCTCCTATCACAAAATCAATAATCCTCTGAAAGAGAAGTGCTTATTTGTTTAGAAAAAGGCAACGCCCAACAACCACAACGTCTCCCTCTCCTAGATTTGAGAAGAATGAAACACCTACCAAGGATAAAGTCCTCCCCTCATGATACCGCATATATGACAATACGAGTGATGGGGGGGGGGGTGCTGTGCAACCCCACGGCGCAGCCACACCGACATTTTTTCGACGATCGGAGACGGTCACCGTGTAGAGCTCGTCGAGTACTACAAGTGTGCCAAAAATCAACTCGATCGGATATTTTTAAGTGCCTCATCAGAACAAAAATAACATGAAAAAGTGGTTTTGATCCAGTGATTGTGTCCATTTGTTTTTAAAATATTTGTGTTCCGATGTCGTACTTAAAGATAACATGAAAAAGTGGTTTTGATCCAGTGATTGTGTCCATTTGTGTTCCATTTGTTTTCAAAGTATTTGTGTTCCGATGACGTACTTAAAGATATCTGATCGAGTTGATTTTTTGTATACTTGTAGTACTGGACAAGATCTACGCGGTGAACGTCTCCAATCATCGGAAAAGTGTCGGCGCAGCCGCACCATGGCTGCACAACACCCCCCTCCCTCAGTCCCATTCTTCTAGTGGTAGTTTTTTTTTTTTTTTTGTAAAAACCCTTCATTTTTGGCGAGAATTTTCTCTCTCGATCTCAAATTTGCGAGTTTCTCAGTGTTATCCCCTCCCTTCCTTTCTATGGCTTCCCCTTAATCACTAAGGTGGTGACTCAAATTCCGATAGCAGTGTTGGTGATGGTTCTCTGACAAAGGAAAGGCAGTGGTGCCGGTCCGATGACGAATCAGGCCGATTGGCATGCCGGCCTTTGTTACAACTGTGTTTGGGTTTTAAATCTGTGTGAGTTTTCTTTTACACTAGGAGCCGAATGAGATGGCCCATTCTTTAGGTAGGAGAGGTAGTAGTGTCTTGGTGCATATACTTGGAAAGACTACGATTTTTTGAGGCTTTCTAGTCCTTAGATTATGGATGGATATATGCTACATTATCTTGTGTACGTAATTCTTATCAATAAAGCTATATCATCTGTAGCAAAACTTAGAACGGCACCACCACAATTTTGTCCCTTGCCCTTTCCATCTGTGTGGTTTGACTCCTTCAAAGGGTGTGCTGTATTATTGCCAGCTCCAACCTCCAAGGAAACAAAAGCAGACGAAACCAGAAAATTCTCATCACCTCTAGCAAAACTTAGAACGGCTAACAAACAAATCTACGATCGCGACTCTTTGAAAGCCGTGGCATGTTAATCCTATGATGGAGTAGTACTACGAGATTCTTATCACCCTCGATATCATGACGCAAAAGCTTCGAATCGCCCTCTTCTATCTTATCTCCAGACTCCAAGATACGTTAGGACTCTATAATAAATGTGTCACCGAATCATGCTCATTTGTGCAACCCAATTTAGCCCAGGTCCCAATTTCTAACACACCCTAACGTACTCTCTATAAGGAACTTGCAATCAAAATTAGGTTACGTAACGAAACACCGTATGAAGAAATGAATTTTCTTGCCCAACATTTGAACGGTGGCTGTTACTCAATCTTCGTGTTGAAACCAAGACAAAAAGGGGATAAAGATACTAGAAGAAGGAAATGAAAGGAGCTGATTTTCCTTTAGTTGGGTGCTCGTTCTAGAAGAAAATAAATCACTATTTTCTACAACGCCTTCTATTTTAGGTATATTTATTTATTTATTTATTTCATTAAACAGTATCCGTTGACAGCCCCTCTTATAGTCTTTTCCACACTTTTGCGTGAGCTGAAGTGGCACAAGGACATATCATTACCAGGGGAAATCAACCCAATACATTGGGATGGTAGACCCGCCGAGACAAGTCCATAAACCACTCTAACAATCTCCTTGGGAATTATTTTTACTTTTTAGTAGTCTTTTTTTTTGTTGTTGTCATTCATCATTCTTAATCTATTATATGGGGGAGTGAGAATGAGACTCGATCACGAGATGCATTTATACTCCTCTAAAAAAAATATATACATATAAGATTCAATCGCAGCATTAAGGCACTTGGCCGATGTCGATCAAGCTACTTTATTGTGTTTTGTATGTTTCCTCCTATCACAAAATCAATAATCCTCTGAAAGAGAAGTGCTTATTTATTTTATTTGTTTAGAAAAAGGCAATGGCAAACAACCACAATGTCTCCCTCTCCTAGGATTGTCATCACTTATATTGTCATATGTTGTGTCATGAGGGGAGGACTTTTATCCTTGGTAGGTGTTTCATTCTTCTAGTGGAAGTTTTTTTTTTGTTGTAAAAACCCCTCATTTTCGGTGAGAATTTTCTCTCTCGATCTCAAATCTGCGAGTTTCTCAGTGTTATCCCCTCCGTTCCTTTCTATCGGTTTCCCTTCATCACTGAGGCGGTGACTCAAATTCCAACAGCAGTGGTGGTGATGGTTCTTTGACAAAGGAAAGGCAATGGTGCCGGTCTAATAACGAATTAGGTCGATTGGCATGCCGGCCTTGCTACTACTGTATTTGGGTTTTCAATCTATGTGAGTTTTCTTTTACACTAGGAGCCGAATGAGACGGCCCATTCTTTGGGTAGGAAAGATAGTACTGTCTTGGTGTCCGTACCTTGGAAGGCTACGCTTTTTTTAGGCTTTCTAGTCCTTTGATTAAAGACGGATGCTACATTATCTTGTGTACATATATGTATTTCTTATCAATGAAGCTATATCATTTTGAGGGGGAAAAAACCACCACAATTTTGTCCCTTGCCCTTTCCATCTGTGTAGTTTGACTTCTTCAAAGGGTGTGCTGTATTATTGGCTTATTGCCAGCTCCAACCTCCAAGGAAACAAAAGCAGACGAAACCAGAAAATTCTCATCACCTCTAGCAAATCTTAGAACGGCTAACAAACAAATCTACGATCGCGACTCTTTGAAAGCCGTGACATGTTAATCCTGTCCAACCAATCCCCATGCATGAGAATTTCTGAATTGAGTGAATGAGAATGATGTGTGCTCTTTCTCAATGGCCTGTGTGGGCTGCTGAAAATTTGTGCCCACCACTGTTTGTCCCTTTGTTGACTTCACCATGTATTTCACCCTCCAAGTTCTGAGTTTTCCAAATGTCCTATCAGTGGAAGCCTCTTGGATATGTATACCCTACAGGATAACAGGACCCTTCAACAATATTTTTGTAAATGGGTTGTGTCTCCTCGTGCCACGGTCTCATGTAACGATCAAAATCGTACATTTTTGTAAGTCTAAATGTGTGTATATCATTCGTATAAAAAAAGTAGATTTATTGGGTGTCGATATGAGCTTGATTAGATCATATTGACAATAAGAGAAACGAACTGTAAAACACTCCTCATTCATTGCTCTTGTGGCAATCATGCTTCCTTTAGGTGAATATCCAATGAATTTTGATTTTTCTACATAGATGGATGAACATGTTAAGGCCTACAAAATATACAGCTGTGGGCTGTTTCCAAATTCTCCCACTTCTCAGCTACCCGTGACCATTTATACTTAAATAGGTTCATTTTCAGATAACATACAAGAAAAGGGGTTAACAGAAAAAGAATAATGCAATCGGTCAACAAAAAGACGACGATCAAGACTTGAGATTTAAAACACTAGTGTGCAGGTGCGATAAAAAGATGCACTGCATTTAAGCTTGCATAACTCATGCAAATGTGAGGTTTGGCCTAAAAAGCCAACTTAACTTATTTTTTTCTCTTTATTTGATTTTTTTTTTTGCGTTTGTTAGTTTTGTATCGATTTTTTGAGTATTATTGGTTCATCTCGGTAAAAGGAATCAAAAAATGTAAAAGATTACCAGTAGAACTCTTAATTTTTTGAATAAGATCAAAAAAAGTGTAAAAAACTAACTTTTTAGCTTATTTTTGTCTTTATTAAAAAAAATTATGATTCGATCATAATTTTTTACTTTTTTGATTCATCTCGCCAAGACGAACCAATAATACACAAAAAATTGATGAAAAACTAAAAAACACAAAAAAAAAATCAAATAAAGACGAAAAAATAAGCCAACTAACTTTTTAGTTTTTAGGCCAAAATCTCCTGTTATTTCTATTTTTGCATGAAAAGTAGGTACACAAGTAAATACCAGCAGAAATTAAGTTCTACAAATGAATTTTTTTGGCTCAAATTATGGCAAGGAATGCAAAATCATCCAGGTTTCACAGAATAAAGCAAGATTCTGGGCTTTCATATTTCATACCCCTAGACTTCAAGGTGAGGTCAAAGCTGGTTTAATACACGGAGTACATGTTATGTGATTTCACATATCATGAATGCTTCTTAAACAACATTGTTATGGTTTTAAGCCATATCTGACAACTGTTCTATTGCTTTCAATCATGATGAAATGCTACCAATACCGTAAATTCAAGGGTCTTCCTTCGACAAGGACATGATATAAGAGTCAATTATGGAAATAGGACACAAACTAGTTCCCTAACGCTAAGAGGACAAATCACTCTCACGTTCCAAAAATGCCCCCGCTAGCCCATGAAAGTGCCTAAACCCCAAAAATCCTATGAAAGTGCCTAAACCCCAAAACCTAATGAAAGTGCCTAAACCCCCGAAACCGTATGAAAGTGCCTAAACCTCCAAAACCGTATGAAAGTGCCTAAACTTCTAAAATCCTATGAAACTGTATGATACCCTAAGTGCCTAAACCCAAAATGCCTAAACCTAAATGCCTAAACCCTCTATACCCTCTCTCCTAAAGAGCCTAAATCCCCTAAAATTGAATCCCAAAATTGAACCCCTAAGCTTCTTGGACTTGAAAGAAAATTCACAAAATAAATCGACATTTTCCGATTGGCGTGATGTTTGCTTCATCTGCAAGAAAGATGACGAAGAGAGGGAGCGGTTCAGCACTAGAAATCAAAATTGGGTTAACAATTTTATTACTCCTTCTATAACGTAAAAGAGGATGAGAAAGAAGCCTCTTGAAGCCACATGGTTCAGTCAAAGCAGGGGTTGCTTTGAAGTTTGGACAGAGCACGACATTTCACATTTACATGCGCGCATTTACTGCTCAATCTCATTAAGGATAATTTTGCCTAAAATTGTCCTTGAGCCCTAAAAATCTTTCAATCCATGTATTGAACACCTTAAAATAAGTTAGATTGGACAAAAACCCATTGAAAGCCCCAAACTTGTCCTTTTGACCAATCGTCTGTAAATTCAAATGGCATAGGGGTAAACAAAGTGAGATGATATAATCAACTCTGGCGAAAATCCAGCAAGGCTCAGCAGGTCCGACGAAATTCCGGCGACTCTTTAGAAGCTTTAGCGAAGCTTCTGTCTCAAATCGAAAGAGGCGACGAAGCTCCGGCATCAAGTTAAAAGATCCAGCAAAGCTCTGTCATTATTTCAAGACGGCCGGTGAAGATCCGGCATCACATTAAGGCGACTGGCAAAGCAATAAAGACGTCGGAAAAATGGGTAAAAGTTCCTCGTGCCCCCAAAATGGAGAAAGAAATGGGTAAAACCCAAAATGGGCAAAGTTTGAGTAAAGATTGAAGATGATTTTTTTATGATTTTACCCAAATTTTGAGTTTGAGTCTTATAAAATATTTCGGATAAAAAAAAAGGTCTTATAAAATATTTTATAAGTCAAGATTGGAATGTTCTTATAGGTTATTCGGAGTATAAGGGAAAGATTTGCAGGCAAGAGGGAGATGGGAAGGTCTGTCGTTTGGGATGGCTTGGTTCGATAGCCTATTTGTAACTCACATTATTTAATCCCTTGTCATTTAATAATTACTCTGGTTTAGACCGGATTAAATATGGACATGGTAGACCCTATTCATATTTAATCCAAGCGGATAACTCTTCCCAAATCCAAACTAATCTACTCCAAACTTTTTTATTTATCACTGTCCCGATTCCAATTACAAAACAAACAGAATACACTATTTTATCATGGTAATTGATATTCACACCCCCCAAATTGTTATCCACACTCCTTTTTTGTCTTTTAGTGAAATTTTTACACATGAAAAATTCACTAGAAGACAAAAAAGGGGGTGTGGATAACAATTTGGGGGTGTGGAAATCACTCCCCTTTATCATCTTGTTATTAAAATTTTCCAAACCAAGTATACTATTTAATCCCATCTATAAATGTCACATCAATATGTATCCATCTTCCATAAATTACACTACTCCTACTATTTTATTCACTTAAAACTAATCATGTACTGTATACAATTAGGGATGACAATGGGTCGGTTCAATTCGGGTATTGCCATATCCGAACCCATTATCCAAAACTCGATGAGTACCCAGAATCGAACCGAAACCCGAACGGGTAGGGGAAATTGAAACCATAACTTAACCAATCGGGGATCGGTTCGGTTCGGGTACTCCCCGTTAAATTAGAAAACAAAATAAAAATGAAATAATTATTAATGAAATTCAAATATAAAAATCAGTTAAACTAGAAATGCCACAGATCCGTCAATTAAAAAGGAATGCAGATACGCATCTAGATATTTTCAATGCAAAACTAATATACATCTAAGTAGAAATTCAATGCATTAAAGCTATACACATGCTAAACTTCTACAGGGTAATTTTGTAACTACACATATCCGGTTCGATTCAATTCGGGGAACGGTTCGGTTATTAGCTCAAACCAGAACCAAACCGAACCCGTTTGGTTATCTCACATCCCATATCATACCCGCATCCGCGGGGAATATTTTGGTTATGGTTCGGAAAAAAAACCCGGTTATGTTTATGGTTCGGGTACCTATCGATTTGGTCGAGATTGCCATCCCTAAGATTCCAATCGAGAGGGGATAATAGTGTGATTTCAGAAGTATAGAGGAGTGCCAGAGTAATTTATCGATAAATAACTTTTTATCATCAGAATTCAGAACCAAATCAAAAGCAGGGTATATTCTGTAATCCTACGGGTACAAACCATTTTGTACAGAAAATGTACAAATTGCTCTTTGGAACCCACTTTTGGGTCCCCACACGAGTGAAACGAAACAATTTTGGTTGAAAGACTTAACCGTCCGATTGAGCTGAAATTTTGTGGAGCCCCTCGGAAAAATGTTCTAAAAATAATGAATGGATTGGATCACTCGTGTGGGACCCAAAAGTGGGTCCCCGAGAGCGATTTGTACATTTTCTGTACAAAATGGTCTGTACCAGTAGCAGGATCCGGGTTTATTAGAACTTTTTTATTTATTTTTCCCCTTTGAAGAGAAGTAGGGTTTTACGTATAGTTTGCTGTCAGTCACCGATCCTACATCAGTCACCGATCCTACATTCCTACTGAGAGAAGCACCGCAAAACCGTACAAACCTCCGCCGACGTCCTGCTGTCCAGAGCTGGTTTCTCTCTCTCTCTCTCTCTCTCTCTCTCTCTGTCCGTCTTCTGTCTGTCTCTCTGTTTTTCTCTGTGTTTGTGTGTGAGCATTTTTTTTTTTGAACACAGGGTAACCTTAATTGCCATGGTTTTCCCCTTGTTTTAAATACAGCTCATAATGGTGAAGACTAAAGGTCCGTCGAAGAAGAAGCAACAGCGCGGCGTAGACTTCAAAGTAAATTTCTCTATTTGTCTGTGGAATATGTTGGATTTTTTTTTATTATTAGCCTCTAGTTTTCTTAATATACCTATTGAATTTTTGTAGAAAATAAAACGTAAACTTGGACGGAAGTTGCCACCCGCCCAAAATGCTACAAACACTGAAATCAGGTCCAAAGGTAAACACATCAACTTCCACTGCTTTTTTATTTTCTCCATAAGTTGTTTTTTTTTTTTTTTTTGGGCAAAACATGGAAGCGTAGGTATGATACCCGGCACCTCCGCTAGGGAGTATTGCCCCATCACACCACACCACTATCTGTAGGGACCCCAACCCACCTACGTTGGGACCGAAGCTATGGTCCTACTATGTGTGTGGTGGTAGCTAGGAGTATGTTTAGACCCAATAAGGAGGTACGGGGATGCAAACCTGGGCCTTTATCGGTTTGTCCAACCAAATCCAAATTTCCACCAGGACCACCACTAAACCAAGCCCTCATTGGTCTCCATAAGTTGTTTAACTTGTGTTTGTTGCAGTTTTATTTTTCTGGGAACATTTTGGTTATTTTTTTCGTTGCAACTCTAAAATTGATTGCCCTAGCGGCTATGGTAATGATGGCAGGCTGGTGCTTGTGGTTTAGTAGTGGTGGTGCGCTAATAGTGTTGATACGGAACAAGTTGCCACCTTTAAGGATTGGAAAGTATATGCCACCAATTTGAACACATTTTTTGTGAGCATGGCCACAAAACGTGTTTTGTGAACCTTCTATTGCCGCTGGACTAAGAAGTAAGAAACAAAGAATACGCTTCTTGTAAAGCATTTTTTTTTGTTGGCAGAAACAAATGGAGTTGCCTATAATTTGGCAGTGCCAAGTGTTTATGTAATTCATGATTTACTTAATAGGTGGTAATTTGAGTGAAAACTTTCTTAAATTTAGGGGAAATGTCATGACATAATCTTCAATAAGATCATAGATTCTCTGTCAAGTACTCTGTTTTAAATAGTTGAAAGGACAAATGAAAGAAGCAGTGTCGAATAATTTAGCGATTTCAGCAGTTAATTTCACGGAAAAGAGAAAGCATTAAAGTTCCTTATGAAAGTGTTACTGCATGGATTATGAGCAGCAATCGTTCTTCCGGAGCAGAGTGTAGCATCAGAAAAGGCTGGTTTAGCAGTGAGCAGAAAGGGTTTGACTTTGAAAGAGCTTCTTCAACAAACATCTCATCACAATCCCAAAGTCCGAAAAGGTACTTACTATGTTACCTGGAACTTCATACAAAAGAATTGCTACTATAGTTGGATGTTCCTGTGGACCTTCAGATGTATGTCGATGAGTAGCGATGTATAGTACTACCTTCATTGGAAATTTCATAATTTCCCCCTCGTGTTGGGAAGTCATTCTTGCCTGCTTCTTTCAGTATGGCAAACGGCCCAAACTACTAATGTATGAATACGTAAGCAGAATTCTTATGAGAAATATTTCCTTGATAGCCTATTCGTTTGGTAGTATATTTTGCCTACAGTATTTGAAGAAGAATTCTTTTTACTGGCATTAAATAATTTCTTTCTTTGTTTATTCTCAACAAAGATTAAACTCTATAGGTATTGCATCAAAACGTGAAAGCATCTGCATACTACAGCAACTACTAGACATATTGTTGAGATGATTTATCTTGTTTTCTTGATCCTAACAAAACTAACTTGTAATTGATAAATAATGAGACAGTTATGCTGTGTGTGGGATGGAAATTATCACATCAACATTGGAAATTGTTGAGATGATTTATCTTGTTTTCTTGATCCTAACAAAACTAACTTGTAATTGATAAATAATGAGACAGTTATGCTGTGTGTGAGATGGAAATTATCACATCAACATTTGTTAATTGCATCACGTAACCAATTTTTCTAGCGGCTAACAATTGTTTCTGTACGCTATCGTTTTGATCTTCGAATATCATTATGCGCCATCTTGTTTGATGGTATATGGGGACTCTTTACAGTTAAATTTGGAACAAGTTAGTTAAATGTGAAGGGAGCATCTTGTTGTCTAAACTTTGCTTCCAACTTGAGGTTATTCTCTCTACTGACTGGCGATAATTATTGATCATCTCTTCCTGTTCTGTTTCCAAGATGCTTTAACTGGCATTAAGGATATATTCCTTAAACACCCAACGGAGTTGAGGTCGCATAAACTTGCTGTTATAGAGAAATTGCGTGAACGCATCAGCGATGATGATAAACTGGTTCGGGAAACTCTCTATCAACTTCTTAAGACCGTGGTTTTCCCTAGCTGTAGAGAGGTAATTCTTTTCCTTTACATTAATCTTGTCATATTGCTGGCACTTACATATTGAATTCTGTAACTAACTTCTGCTTGCAATTCGTGTCATGCCTTTTAAACCTTATGCTGATGGGCCAAGCGTATTGCGTAATGATTCTACCGCAAATAATTGGAAGGACCTTCTTCTCTTTTATTCCCATATGAGGCCGGCCCTTCTTGTTCTCCAAGAAATCATTGGCAAAATAATTTATCTTATTTGAAAACAAAAGTTTGTCGACTAGTTTCGGTAGCTAGGAGGAACGGAGAGTTCGTTGAGAATTTAAGATGAAACAAGTGGGGAGGACGCTCTGTTCCAATTACAAGGAGGAATAAAGAAGAAAACTGGGCTATGGGGATTTGAAGATACGCGGGGAATCAGCTAATTGTTACTCAACAACGAGTTAAGAGGTGAGGCATTCACGGCTTTGAACTGTGAAGCCTTGAAGTTCAAAACTTCATCTTATCCATCAGACTATTGGCTCCCTGTGAAAATTTTGGAATTTCTTTCTTATCAATGATAAACACTAGTAGCCCAAACAAACTTTCTGGACATATTATGAAATGACTTGCCACAAAATTCATAAATAATCCATGAAATTACCTGATATCAAGGGTGAGGAGCTTTTGAAATGGAACAGAGCTGGAAAATATAGAGTTGGACTTTTCTAGAGAGAGCGCAATAAAAGAGAGGTGACAAAGAGGTACTTCTTGTTCTTGATTACCCATTGGGTAAGGTGCATTAACAGTAACGCCTTTTGGCACATAAATTTCAACCAATTTTGATGTACAGGGCGATGACATGAAAAGTTATCTTGACTGGCCTTTTTTGTACTCCCCGTTGTTTTGGAGGTGTGACCGTGTGAAGTGTCTAGGCTATTACTATCTTCGCAATGGTAGAGAGTAGAGAGTAGAGACACATGTACACCGTTCTCTTAGAAGTCCAGTTACGATGTAGTTTTTAGGTTTCTTTTGTATATCCCTGAGGAATGACTTTGTATTTATGTACTTCTTTGTTATTTATATGAATTAATTACTTAGTAAAAAAAAAAGGTGTACAAATGAAGTCACACATGAATGGCCCGCAGAAAAGATTTGGATTCACACAGGGCTACAATTCATGGACAAGTAATCAGAAAAGATTCGTTGCCTCAAAGCAAATGAAATTTAGAGCCGATAAAATGCAAAGGTCACTAAGATGTGGCAATGGCATCACTAGAGTCGACATAAGAATGTTCCATTCAAAGATTGATACCATCAGGTCAGCACATTTGAGCTTGAACTGAATAATGCGACAAGATTGTGTTCAGATAACAACCACCTTATCATGATTCACAACAACCATTTGAACTCAAATTGGTCGTCAACTTGTCATCAATAATCTTATCAATAGCTCTCTATGAGAGGAAATTATCTTTTTCCAAGAACGAAGAAACTATATAGAGAGATAGACCAAGGAGGGAGGGAGGGAGGGAGAGAGGAAATGATCTTTTTCCAAGAACGAAGGAACTATATAGAGAGAGAGACCAAGGAGAAAATGAGAGAGAGCTTTAATCTATTGTCTATTTCTCATGTAAACGGCGGCTTGAATCCCAATATCAGTGAAGAAAAAATCATTCCTCTCTTTTCTTTTGTGATACAATGTTTGGACAACGGATATTTGGTGCATGAATTTTGAAGTGTAGATCAAACTCTTTATGTTTTGAAATTTGTCTCTGACGCCCTAATATTACGCTTATCTTTTGTTTCTGAGGTTTTTCCTGGATAAATGTTGTAAGATCTCAGAAATTGAATGAGAAAAGGGCAGAACACAGACTCAGGTGGTTTGGCACATTTGTGCTATGACCACCCAAACGGTGCACTTATGGGGTAGAAAATTAGTGTGCATGGAATTCACATCATGCGAAAACAAGGGGCAGCGAATGGGCACTGTGAAAATATGCAACAAATCTAAAATCTTGCAAATAGAGAAGCCTCCCCCTATGACGAATAGTGTATTTTGACAAACTAACACTGGAAACACATCAATTATGCAAGGAATAGCAGATCTTGCTAATATTAGTTGGACCTCATTCAGTCCCAAATGGGCATGGCCCATGTGAAACAAATGGACTGGATAGACGATCATTAGGAATAATTGAATGTGAATAAAATTCGATTTTGACAACATGGAATCAAAGATGATCAGAAACAACCAGTAGGAATTGGCGTCGATGAAGATGAACATTTATTTATAGTTTTTCTAAACATAAATTAGCTATGTGACTGATTTATTATGATATTGGTGGAATTAACAAGAATTGCCAAACAATGTCCTTTTCCCCATAAACACTGCGGAATCAAATTCAAAGCTAGGTCCGATTGACCCGCCTTCATTCTGTGACAGGCGACAGCTTATGATGGAAACGGGAGTGAGGCCTTTAAGCATTCCAGGTAAGGGAGGCATGATACTTGAGGGAATGGGGAAAAGGTCTACTCTACCTTATCAGGCCTTAGGGAATTAGACACAAAGGAAGACAAACATGCGGTGTAACATACTGAGTAATAAGCAATTTGGTCGGATTCCATGGTGAATGTTTCAGAATAATTGTTCACAACGCCTTGTTGTTTGGTTTGAAAGAGGTGATGTCGTATGACTCGTATCTGTCCAATCTTCTAGTTGAGGATACTGTTATGCCAACATGTGGTGTTTTCTGACATTAGTTTGGTGTGAGCAAATCCCCAAGGTCCTCGAAAACTTTCCCAACCCTGGTGCCATAAACATTGTCGTCGCACATGGTAACAGAGAATTTCGTCTGAAAAGGTTAAAATATCATTAGCTTGGCTGATTCTTGCACTTTTTGTGATAGAGTGAATTATCGAAAGAGAACTTGGAAATGGGTGTCCCCCATCTAATTTTCATCTAGAGTTAAAATTGGAACTTTTCAGCTAAGGTTTGCAGCCCTTATATTCTGTATTCGGTCATCTCTTGTGTTTTTCTTACTCCAGTATAATAAATCTGGAGTACGCATTCCAGATCATTGTCCATAGTAGCTGATACTTTGCCTTCTTTTGCAGGAAAGTCAAGGACCTTTTGTTTCATTGATGATGGCATATATTTTCAATGCAATGACACATTTGGCTATTGATGTTCGGTTGATGGCTTTCAAATTTTTTGATCTTGTTGTCCAACACTACCCGTCATCCTTCTCCATGCATGCTGAAAAGGTAGTTTGTAAATTTGTTCTGTCTACACATTATTGGTCTGTGTTAATTGAGATGCTGAGTATGTGATTTGTATCTCTCTCATTTTTTGATAGTAGTTGCTTGAGATGCCCCAAGCAATATGATTTATATGTTATACGTACTTAAGCACATATACAACTCTCAATCTATGCATTTTCTTTATTATATGCTTAATTGAATTTCGTGCCTCAAAGATTGCTATGGCTGTTTCTTGATTGGTGGATATGGTGAAGTAGATTCTGGTTTTTCCTTTTCTTAGTTTGGAAGCATAATCTTGCTATATCGCAACGGTAGTTGGTTGGGATTTTTCTTATTGTTTTTTGAGTTTGTCTAGTATATTTCCTTTTTCTCCTCTTTCCTATCTTTTCTATCCTTTTACTCCAATGTTTTTTTGAGCAGTCCTATTGGTTTTCAGTTTGTTATCGCTCCTATTATCACGATCTCTATTTGAATAGTGTGCTTAACATTTTCTTTATTTGTTTTGTTTTTATCAGATTTTTCAGAACTATGAAGATATACTACGAAAGAACCAGTTCTATTTACCGGACAAGGGCAAGCTTAAGACTGCTCTTGCTGGTTTAGTCCACTGCTTATTATTGTTGCCGAGTAGTAAGGAAGGTCATGACTCATCTCGTGAAACGGTACCTTCTAGAAAGTGGCCATCTTGTTTGTGCACTTTCATTTGTATTTGGTATCACAATGCGGTTTTGGTGGTGTTAGATGCTTTCATTGTCCTAATTGTTAAGGTTTTTCTTCATAATTTTGCTTGATATTGTTGTTTATTTGTTAGAATAAATTAAAACCACTTTTTGTCTAGGATCTTGTGATCCTCAAGTGGAATGTTTTTTCTTAGGAATTTCATTATTTGCTTGTATTGACTGCTTCTAGATGTACCTGTTTTTGGTTCCTATTGGATGAATTATGTCTTGAGTTTTGGTGGTGCTTTTACTTCATGCATTGCAACTTAATTGTCATGGTATAAACCTGGTTGGAGTTACATTTTTACAAAATTAGGGATCGTAAGCCTTCCTTTCCACCTTTGCTTAAAGAGGATGAGAATATTTGTTGGATGTTAGATTGATTGAGGCAATAGAAGAAAGATTGTCTTAAAGAGCATCCACCATGTATAAAGGGTAAGTGCAATATGTTAATTATTTAGCTAGTTTTTGGGTATTTGTTATCTTGCATTGGATGTGTCACGGTATAGGTCAATTTTAGCACATGATAAAGTGTCGGCCAATTTTGGCCAACCTTCTTGCCATTCAAGAGTGGACCCTTCTGAACCAAATTTAAGCCAGCCCATAAAATTTTCTACGGGTTCATTACCTAACTAAACACTTGACCAAGTGAAGTGAACTCTATTTTTGCCTATGATGACACTTTAACATGTAAAATTTTAGCATCTCATGATGGATGCTCTAAGCACTGGAACTCTGCCTTGGTAACATTCATAGAGGGTTTCAGATATAGATAGGAGAGATGATATCGACCTTTGTATAGATATTGGTCTATGTCACAGAAGGACACAGTATTTCTAGCAATGTTAGGTCTGTTGAGTAGGGAAGACATGTAATTTATTGGTGTCTTCCCTGCCTTGATAAGGTCGAGCAATGGGCGAATTGCATGTGCAGCTAGGTTTTCAGTTTTCATTCATCTTGGTCAATCTACAACACGTTGCGGCTAATAGAGTTTTTGCTTGATGGAGACTCAATATTATTTGCTAGGTGGTACCCGAGGGATGCCGGAAAGGTGAACTGAAACATGTTTTTGTGTTACATTGGAGTGCTGGTTTGTCAGCTTTCCTTTTGCTTATGAAGATAATTAAAGAGATCAGCAATCTGGTGGAGAATCTGTGGAAGTTGAACACAAAAATGGCTAGTCGAGGTCATTGTTTAGGCATCTTGTGGTAGAGTGAAAGTTTTTTCCGCTCAGCATGGTAGAGTGAAAATTGGATCATGAAAACGATGAGAATAAAGGTGGAGTTGTAGCAACAACAAAAAAGGGGAAAAAAAAATAGAGAATAGAGGTTGGTTGTGGATGTGCATTAATCCTATTTGTTGAGTCAACTTAGCTTCGCGTAATATGCTTTCTTGGCTCTGCTCCTCTGTATTTGCTTGGTCAACTCTGCTTGGTCAGTGCCACACAACTTTTCTCTACCTAGTTCCATTCCCCGTTCTTGGTCAATACGACAGTACGACTCGTACAGATACATGCCTGCTTAGGTTATGAATACCCCAAGATCCTTGAGGGTTGGTGTTTCGGTTATGAGAGATCCGAATAACCCAGGACTCCCTCATATGATCACCTTGGACCTATGGGTTGGCTGCTGAAATTGATTGATCATCAAAGTTGCTTGGCGGCTTCTCTCTAAGTGGCTCGCCTTTATTATATTCGAGTATTCGACAGAGAAGCCTCTGCAAGGTTTGACTTTGATCAAGTTTAGGTGTCCTTAAGTACAACTTCTGAGGTTTGAGTATTGGTGTGGCTCAAATAGGGGATAAACCATTTGCCGACTGCAGACTTGTGTTAATTGCCACCATATTCCAATTGATAAGGAAGTATTCATTCTCAATATTTTCCTTTTATTTCCACTTAAATATGTCATATATAGTAAGTGATAGTTTTGAAAAGACTAAACATTTTATACATTTGACTTTTTAGAGGATGACTAGTAGTAGTAACTTGTGATGACGTCCCAAAATTGTAAAATGGACCAGCTATCTCAGATGGAGTATGTTATTTGCCTCTTTGTGATTTTGTAGGAGTTCTGTTCTTCTGAAGCATCAATGTATTCTAGTCAGTTTAGTCTCTTGAATAAAGGGTTTTTTAGTTCCTCAAACTGATTCATTCTAGTTGATTAGGGGCATGTCTCTTACTCCTCTTTGACAACTTGCAGTTTATCTGGAAATTATTCCTAGTGTCCCTGTTAGGCATTTCAACTACTTCCCGTAAATTGGTGTTTTCTATGTAATAGGATGTTGCCGATCAAGGAATTTTACATGCTTTTGAGCCTGAGGCACCAAAAGATTCTGTTGGTAAGTGAGTGAACGTTGCAACTCACACATGTTTTCCTCTTTCATCTTCCGCTGATGTCTACAGCAGATTTCTCACGCCTTGTGATCTTTGAATGTTGTTGTTCCTGTTTCCAAAACCTAGATATGCTTAACCTTCCACTCTTGACGGCAATGTAGTCTATAACATTTTTTGATTACTTAGATCCACAATAAGAAGTTTTCGCTAATCATACAGCAGCTCATTCTATTGATATTGAGCAACACTTATTTTTGTTTAAATTCTTTTCTTGGAGTAGGATAATATTGATGTTATCGTTTCGGATGCCGGTGTCTTTGGTTTTTGCAGAATTTTCCGTCATCAACAAGAAACTGAAGGACCTTATGCCTGTTTTAGTCACTTGTTTCCAAGATTTTATTCGGTTGGCTCATACCATGACTCAACTTGATCCTCAATCTTTTGATTGTATGCTATTTATACTTCAGAGCATAGACCTTGTAGTCAAGGTCTTTGCTTCTGGGATTGGTGGCTTTAAGCAAGAGCTACAAGTGTCTATGCCTTCTCATGATGGACTGGCTGCAACCATACAAGGTCAAACTATCATGCCGTCATTTTTGAAGAAGTTATTTGATTTGTTTCCACTCAACCCAACGTATAACCTTTCAGGAAAGGTATTTGCAACCTTGGAAGTTAAATGACTTTTACACTTCATCTTGATATATTGTTGTGCTGGCTAATTGATGCCTTTGAGATTATTGCCCATTGTTTTGCGAGTTAACCTTTCAGGTTAGGCTTGTCTCCAATCATCCCCCAATGATTGGGGACTTGATGGGTTCTGTTATTGTTGTTGTTTTGCGAGTTAAGCATGAATTACTAAGACTCATAGAATAACCAGAATTAGTAAGACTCATAGAATAACCACTCTAATTATCTTTGGATTATTTTTGAAGTGTTTGATATATGTTTTCAAATGGGGCAACTTACAATACAATATTTATTCATCCATATTCTGCAATACGATATTCCACTTGTTGTCAACATTCATTCTCATTGCGTCTTTTTTATTCGTATTCTTTTAGAATGGTGAAATTATCTCTCCAAAATTGAATGTCAGTTTATACTATCATAAAAGGGACCAGTGGGGTCCACGAGATAATGGATAAGAATCATGGGATTCTATGAATACTGGAATTAGTTCTATTGAGTTTTGTTAGAGTGGCATATAGACGGGATAAAGATGATGGGGATTATTTTTGATCATTGGATGAGGAGAGAGAGAACCCGGGAAAGGGGGATTAGCTAATACCACCCCTCCCGTGGCATTAGTTATCTCCCACACGTGGTACTAAATGGACAAATAGTCCACCCTCAGCCGATTGTGCACACCAACGCCAGACTATGGAAAAGGGGGAACATGTGGGGATACCCCCCCTTAATCCCACCCCTTAGTCCCATACCTCTTACTTATCATGCAATCAAACATGCCATAAGTAGCATGGACAGGCACATGACACAGACTCAATGACACATTGATTTCAACGCAAATGCAGGTCATGACATGAATCGCCCTGGTGCTTGTGATACTTGTAATGCAAACAACTTATGAAATATGAACAAGATTAGCTAACACTCTGCATGTACACAAATGTAAATCTTAAACAGATGGGAGAAGCAGAAAGTTTTTTTTTTTTTTTTTTTGGGGATTTTTTTTTTGATCGGGGAGAAGCAGAAAGTTGCTGTAGCAGTGTTGAAAGTCACACACAATCATTGAATTACAGCTGACTAAAAACTGGAACAACCTTTTAGAATATTCTAGGGTTACCCCTAACAAAGTCAAATCTTATCCCTCTTTTAGAGTCTAGTTTTAAGGCTTTTGTTGTATTTGGGAAATGAAATAGGTTAATGCAACTAATTGGCTTCTGAAAGTGCTACGACTACCTTCATATCCATTTCATGCTTTTTTCAACGTATGGCATATATAGTCTGAATTTTTTTTTTTTTTGATGGGGATTTTTTTTTGATCGGGGAGAAGCAGAAGGTTGCTGTAGCAGTGTTGAAAGTCACACACAATCATTGAATTACAGCTGACTAAAAGCTGGAACAACCTTTTAGAATATTCTAGGGTTACCCCTAACAAAGTCAAATCTTATCCCTCTTTTAGAGTCTAGTTTAAGGCTTTTGTTGTATTTGGGAAATGAAATAGGTTAATGCAACTAATTGGCTTCTGAAAGTGCTACAACTACCTTCATATCCATTTCATGCTTTTTTCAACTTATGGCATATA
Organism: Vaccinium myrtillus; assembly: GCA_016920895.1. Taxonomy (NCBI): domain Eukaryota; kingdom Viridiplantae; phylum Streptophyta; class Magnoliopsida; order Ericales; family Ericaceae; genus Vaccinium; species Vaccinium myrtillus. The sequence goes on from CM029280.1 coordinate 8,636,340, forward strand.
TCGTCTGAATGCAGATTCTCGCTCATGGGGTGTTCAAAATTTCTATGATACATACTAGAGACTTTTGTATTTGCACTTACATTCATGTAGCCTATCCCTCTAATTTCTTTTATTTTCTCCATTGCAGGATGATGACAAATATTTTATCTTGAATATCTTGATAACGGAAATCTTTTTGCGCTCAATTGACTGGCTGTGTCCTCCTGTTGCTTTGGTGAAAAGATTTCTTGATTTCTTCACAACTGCTCTCTCTGAAGAGGTATGATAACTCAAACTTTCGTATTCCATCTTACTTGGTACTTTCCTGTGTAGAACCTTCAAAGCATTTCTTCGCAATACATGACTTTGATATTTTAGTGCTAAACTAGCATATGGTGGTAATTTGATGAGTTAGATGTTAGGTCTGGATTCTGGAAGGTAGATACTAGTGGGAGGAGTTCATGTGTATACTTTCAAGATAGTCACCCTGGGACACTCGAATTCTTCGCAATACATGACTTTTGATATTTTAGTGCATAAGGTGGCAATTTGATGAGTTAGATGTAAGTCTGGATTCTGGAACCCAAAAAGTTGGACCTTTTTGGGATTGCGTGCCATTTTAGATTGCTTATATCTTTCTATTTATAATGTTTTATGTGATTTTGAAAACTTTGTTTAATAGAACTAATTAAAATCTATCAAACAAGATCCATATTGCCTATTTTTTGACATTCACATTGAAAGATATAGACATTTAAAAATGGCACGCTATCCAAAAAAGGTCTAATTTTCTGGGACAGAGGGAGTAATACTTGTGGGAGGAGTTCGTGTGTACTTTCAAGACAGTCACCTTGGGACACTCGGAGCTACTTTGTCCATATGTTGTTTGTGCTCATTGGAAGCTTAAATGATGACAAGGTGATTGGAATTTCCTTGAGAACCAAACCAAACCGAGCCTCAAGTCCCATTTAACGCTTGCCACCGGCGAAAGAAGACAATTATTCACTTTGGCTAGCCATCAGAGACCTTGAACAACAAGATTGACCTCAGAGAGAGAGAGGGAGAGAGGGGTCTGGAAGTCCGAGTACTCACCGCCTAGGCGCTAGAAGGCCCCTCGCCCGACTAGGCGCCTAGTACTCGACCTGGAAGCTAGAAGGTGCCCGGCCGCCCTGGGAGCGCCTAGCGAGTTTTAGAACCTTGGAGAGTCGGTGCAAAACTACAAAAGTATCGTTGCTTGAATCAACCATGGTTTGCTCAGTTTGAGGGAATCTTCACAGAAGAATTGTTGATAGGGACTACTACTACTTGGCTGCAATTTCAGTTAAGAGGTTGCTAGAAGCCTAGACTTTTTGAAATAGATTGGTTGTTGGTGTCTAATGTGTGTTAGGGAAACGGCTGATGGGCTAGAAAACGAGGTATGAAGTTTGATTTTGGGAGAAAAAATTCTGCTTATGATTGTCACAAATTCTTATATCTGTGGGAAATTAAATAGGAGAACGTTATATTGGTCACATCTAACATCTCTGAGGCTTTCTCGATGTATTGGCCTGGATCACACAATTCGTCTGAAGCTTTGCAGTCTAAACTCTGAAGATTAGCAGGAGATTGTGATTTATATGTAGGCTCGAGTTGTCTCTCCAATTTAGAGATTTGACAACTTCTTGTAAGACTAATATATCTTTACTTGAGGTCTCACACAGAGGCCTCAATTACTATAAGAAGGTGGTTGGAGCGACCAGTCTTGTCTTTGATACTACACCTTCTTGTCGTAGCAAAAGCATGCGAATTACATTGGCAACACCAATATGCATATTGTATTCAGAATCTGATGCAGTGATGCCTTAACGTCGAGAACGTGTCTCAATATCTGTTCATGCCCCTGTTAACACAGTCCAGAACGAGAGACCCTTAGTTTGATTTCGTAACATCCATATGGGTAGGATAAAATATGATTATCAGCTCCTTCAATTATCTTAATGGAAGGTAGTCTCAATAAAGAGGGCAGCTTTTGTTGAGGGATTGGTAAACAGCTTCAACTCAGCTAACTGTAATGTGGTCTGTTTATCTATAATATCTGTTTTGATGGTATAGCAAAGTGGGTGCTAATGGTCTGTAGTTTATGGGGTGTATATGGTGATTTTCTTCTTTCTTCTTTTTTTTCCTTATTAGTTTATGAATATTTTGGGTTCGGTGTGTGTTGCACTTGCTGGCACTGTTTTGATGTTTTTCTTGTTAAATTTTCTTTCCATATTGCTGATATGCTCAGGTAAACAGAAAGCAGCATCCCTACCCACTAACCCGGAAAAATGTAAACGAATGGAAACAAAAAGAATGTGGAAAATCACGTGTTACATATCCTATTAAAGATAACATGGTCTTTGTTAACATGCAGGTATGCAGTGGCACACAGTCTGGTAAAGCGGTGCACGAAAAGCATGTACTTTCCCTGATTCCTTTTATTCCAAAACTCATATTGCAAGTAGCTGGTTATTGGAAGTCTCGTACTCTACAGGTTTGACTCATCCTTGTCTGAAATTAGTTGGGTACTAAGGGCTATGCTTTGGCCATTTCTCGTCTCATTTTTTTTCTTTGACAAGGCCATCTGTTTAAGGGCTTGGCTGGTCCTTTGTTCTCTGTCTTTTGTTTCTAAGTTGTTGCTGATCCATGAAACTATTGTTGTGATAAGTGTAATCTCGAATAACTGGGACTCTCATTGCAGGCTTTTACGAATATTTTCAGAAGTTGCAATCTAGAGTCTTCATTGAAATGGGCTTGCCTTTCTGCAATAGAAGAAATGTTGGTTCCTGTAAGCTCCTGCTTTTAAAGTTCAACTGACCTTCACATATATATTTTTATAATATTTATGTTCCTTTTTTATGATTAAGGCTACAGTTATCAACGCTTTGCATTCTTTTAGGCATTTGGTTAGGCCTTTTGGTGTATTTTTTCTTGTGCGGGATGTGTTTGTGTGCATGGGTTGGGTGGGTAAGGTTAACTCATTTGACTGTTCAGTTCTTGGTTGTGTCTTTTTTTCCTTTATTGTCTATTAATCTGTCTTATCTATATTGACCTTTTTTGAAATTCATGTGTGGGCAAGGTTAACTCATTTGACTGTTCTCAAGCAAACATTACTGCATTTTCTCTCCTTTGTAGCCTACTTTCAAATGTAATCCTTTTTTTCCCTCAATGCAAATTACAGAAGCAAGGCTTGAAGTACCTAGATGCAAGCGATCAAGAAGAGTTAGACTATCAGATTACTTGGATAAGAGAGCTTCCATTGATTCTAATCATGTTAGGTGATAAAAATCCATTGCGTTCCAGGGTACGCCTTTCACTCCAAAAAAATGTTCTTTTACACGTATTCTTCAAATCTTTCCTTCTCATTCATTCAGATCGAAATGTTCTCAGTTATTTTTTCCTGAGTGGTTACAATTCTTCTTGCAGAGTGTGTTGAGCCTTCTACTTCGGTTAGGACAATCGTCTGTTTCAAACACTTTCTTTGCTCAGGAGTATGATAACATGCAGTACTCATTGACAGAATTTTACTGCACATGCATGGATGAGAGTAAGAATTTAGGTCTATAAATTTTATATTTTCAGAGGGTGCTTATTTATGCGGATCTGAGAACTGTCAATTGTCTTAGTCGCCCTGCTTGTATGTTGCAGGAAACGTATCTTATGGTCCTTTTGTTAGGCTTGATAGAGCTGCTCAGGAACTTTCTCTCTGTTGCCTTTATTATTTCTCTGTTGTGGATTCCCCCATGCTCAAGTCACTTGCTTGGTCCTGCTTATGTAAGTACACCTGGTGTTTCAATCTCGAGGAGTTTCATCATGAAGCTTCCTGGATTGAAGTTATAAGTTTATGTTGTTGTATTTCCATCTTTTCATATGTGATTCCAGCACTGACAATGAATAATGGCTTAGATTCATCCTGTATCAACATCCACTATGCTATGTATTTTTTAATTTGAGTAATTATAACTTTTACTAAAAGGCCCCTTACCCTATTTGATCTTGGTTAAAAGGCCCCTATTACTCGATTAAAAGACCAAGAAAAATAACTGGCTGCATATAAATGCTCAGAACGCACTAAAGAAAAATCATTTATATTCAAAGGTTATTAATAACAATTGTATTCGGAGGCCCTACTAAAAAAAGTGAAAAGCCCCAGTCTTGGAACGTAAAATGCAATTTTCCTATGACTGTCCCAAGCCCCAGGAGAAAGTATGTTGTTCTAAGGCACTAACATAAGAACTTTGCTTGTATGAGGCCTGATAGTAAAGGGTAAATACAAGAGTCTCTGTCATCGCCCACCAAGTTTTTTTTATTTTAAACAGAGCCCAATTTAAGGGAACCCATTTTTATCTAAAGGACTCAACAGTGAAGCCAATGCGCCTTATCTTATAAGTAAGGTGGTAGTCTCATCTCATTGCTAAAGATTGAAAGAAATGAATTTCAAATAAAAGATGACAATGTCACTTAACATTGTATCTTAGTTTGATGCTTAAACGTAAGAAATGTTTTTTTTGGAGGTAGAGCTCAGTTACTCAACCAGTTCTTTGGACTGTGCAAGTATGTCAGTGCCCCCTTTTCATCTTACATCAAACGTATTTGACCCCCTGACTCCCTTGCAAAGCTGTGGATACGGACTTGAGGAACCTAATTTGTTCTTGGAATGGCGTGGTTAATTCTCAGCCGAAGTGGGAATACATGCCAAATTTGGAGAATCTCACTAAAGATTTTGAAATGTAAGGCCGGAAATTGTAGGAGTTAAGGTTGTATTATTTCCTCGCTATTTTGGATGTTTTGATTGTAGTTTGTTTTCCCCTTTGGCTTGGGGATATAGTGGGAGGTAGGCTATTTTCCTTTGCTTTCTGGATGTGTTGGTGGCTGTGTGCATCTTTGTTTGGCTGGGGATTTTCTTTTGCTCATAGGGGCATATCCCTCGTTTATTTGTTGTTTTCGTTTCTGAATAGCTTTTAGTTTTATCGAAATAGAGAAGACCTTGATTGATTATATTCTGAAGCTGCATCGGGAGAACTTTTTTTGTTTTATTAGCTCTCTCTCTCCCCCTCTCTCTCTCTCTCTCTGAGTGAAGCCAGTTGGGAGAAGTTTACTATGCCAACTATTTCTATGTATTCTAGTGGAAGATGTTATCAAATAGATCGCATTTTTTGGTCACATGTTAGAAGATTCAAGGTTTACACTACCCTAACTCCAACCAACTCATTATCAAGGTTATGAACTTTGTCTTCATCGGAGTTGAATCCACAACCTCACTGCACAACCAATGGGCCAACTGTCCCAGTTTTAAATATATGGATGCTGCAGTAAGCTGATACTAAATGTAATTTAATCACATGTACTGATAGGTTTGTAAAATCATGATAGTTAGGAAAGATTGTCTTCAGTGACACAAATGCATCTTCAATATTGTTATGATAATATGCCTTTAACTATGTTACTGTTATCGGGAGATCAGATTTACTGTCTAACTGTGGTACCAAATTATTGTAGATGATGGTTTGGAACCTTCTGTAATATTTCGAATCATAGAGGTTCTCCATTCAGCCTATAAAGTTGGACACATCCACATTGCTGACCTAAGTAGTTTCTTCATCACCTTACTCTCATGCTTCAAAGTAACTGGTATGTTGTGAGCATTTTCTTTTCACGCAGTTATGTTGCGGAAATAAGTATGTTTGCTTTTAGACATGAAATTTTGTGCATGTAGAAGGCATTACTTTCATATCAGTTTTGTTCTGTTACTAAAGGGCAGTTTGCTGATTTCTCTGATGGGATCAGTAAGTTTAACTAGTGTGGGTAATCTCTTGACAAATGCGCTTGACTTTCTTTTGCATTTTTCCTGCTGAGCGTCCATATTGTCTCTAGATCAAAAAGAGTTTCAACCTCTATTTGGATGGTGCCATATAAGAAATCTCCACCAGACACCCCACAGGCCACACCTGTGGTGTTGAGGGGGTGGGGGTGAGGGGGTCTGAGTAATCTCCTTTTGGTGCTAATTTTGTGTTCTAGAAGAATTATATGCTTTGTTAAAATTTTACTTGTATGATCCTGCAAAGTCTTCACGTTATCCCTGGTTATGTCATACATCGTATGTTTTTTGCATTTGACATGGACCTTGTATCATTGTCCTCTGTATTTATTTCAAAGTAATAAAACTGAGAATATAAGATTATTTTTTGACAAAGCTTGACCATGTTGAGTTGAACCTTAAGACTTCAATTGTTCTGATTTTTAAGATCTTTTTTCTCTCCACCTTGTCCCTGTTCACACCTGCCTCATCTCTCTCTCTCTCTCTCTCTCTCAGTTTTCTGCACTTATGATCTTGAATGGAAATGTGTGCCTAGACCACATAGAAAAATCAAGACTTATATCGTCTACAAAAATAGCTCTCAGAAGAGTATCAGCCAAAGAAGAAAGAAGGAGATGGTGAGTTTGATAATATCAACCTATCAGAGGGCCTTTGTTCAAGGAAGACAACTCCTGGAATAAAAACCATTAGAGCTTCAAAATTCATGAATAAGAAGCCCTAATTGTTTCTTCATTGTTTGGCCAATCCTAACCAGAGGCTGCTCTAGGGTTTTGGTTCGTTGTTTAAAAAAAACATAAGAGTTGTAATAACACAAAATTCGGTAAAAAAAGAAGTGATATACGTGATCTATTTTTAATAAACTCTAACTTGGTGATATACACTTGGTTGTAAACTTCTTGGGTTGGATTAATTTTGATTTTGTTTTATTATGCGATAAAGACTTGGAAATTTAATTGGACTTTCATTTACATTAGGTCCCAAGTAGCCCAGTTCTGACAATGTTGAAGAAAAAACTAGATTATATGTATAAAACAGTTTTTAGGTGTATTTTTTGAACCTAGAGGGTTCGCTTGAACCCCCTCATATACAAGTAGAGCCGCTTCTGATCCTAACTCACCAGAGAAGCCAAAACCACGGAAAGTTACTCTCACACGTGTATAGTTCAATCCCTGAAACAATCATTCAAGTTCTTGTATCATGGCCCTTCTATGCACCCCTTCAAACCCTATTGGGTCTATGGCTTCACTGTGCATGCCTAAAGAAGTTTTATTAATGTAAGCCCCAAAGCCTCGTATTTTAGTGCTTTCTCATTTTGGTTCCAGTAGCACCACTTGAAGAGTGGTTTCTTTGCACTCATCCTACATCACTTTCTGGTGAACACGCTCAAGATCTTGTTGGTAACTTTTGGGAGGTTTGAAAGAACCAAAGAACTAAGTGTCACCTTCTATGAAGTGAAATGCTTTCAAGAGTTCTATTTTGTGTCGGACCGCTTTTCCACCAACTCTCCTAAAACCAATTGGTAATTTGGTATTAGGAAGGGCTTCAATTAAGTCTTTTATGACATTCGACATCGCACCCGCAAGTCTGTTTTTAGAGCGGTCGCAGGGAGTGGCATTGTGTAACCAAATCCATGGGGGCACTCCGGGCCCAACAATCCCTCCCTCACGATGACGCTCCCGCGACTCGAACCCATGACCTCCTGGCTCTGAGACCACTTGTCGGACTGCTTTTTCACCAACTCTCCTAAAATCAATTGGTGTTAGGAAGGGCTTCAATTGAGTCTTTTATGGCATTCGACATCGCACCCGCAAGTCTGTTTTTATAGCGGTCGCAGGGAGTGGGATTGTGTAACCAAATCCATGGGGACACTCCGGCCCAACATTTTGATGTTTAGGTTTGAAAGAACCAAAGAACTAAGTGTCACCTTCTATGAAGTGAAATGCATTCAAGAGTTATATCTTGGAACATCAAACCATAAGGTAAACAAATGAACCATTTTTCAAGTTTCATGGAGACCTTATTTGGGAATTCTTCCAAAATTCAAACATGTCAATACCGATTTCAACTTTGTTAGAAACTCATGGTATCCAATTTCATAACCAGTCTAGTGGAAAGGATTGGTTTAACCAGGGTTCTTAGGGGAACAACGTATATTAGTTTACCGAAGTTGATATCTGAAACAAAAGTTGATGACCTACTACAAATGGATGAATTTCTTGCTCTCCCATTTTGCGCCTTGTAGAATATTATTCGACATATGATGCATTCTTTCCTATTCCAGATTTTGTTGGAGAACACTGGTGTAGCTCACCCCAAGTGGTTGGGAACTGGGGTGGCCTTATTCTATTTACCTGAGTGTAATGGGTAATGACGCGGAATGTGTAGCATCCTTGTCCATTCTAACCCGCTTCTATGATAACATTTCAGGTGCCTAGCATGTTATCTTAGGCCTAGTTTTCCAAAAAAATTTAGCAACCCAGTTGCTAAAATCAACCATGATTTTAGCAAATGAGTTCAGAAGGTGCTAAAATCATGGTATTTCAAATAAAAAAAATAAGTGTTTCTGTGTATTATTTTTTGATTTTTTCACACCGAATTAAAGTACACGAGGAGTACTTTAATTTGGTGCGAAAAAAATTGAAAAACGATACACGGAACCACTTCATTTTTTTGATTTCAAAACCATGATTTTAGCAACTGGGTTGCTAAAATATTTTGGAAAACTAGGCCTTACTTGACCTTGTAAAACTTGTGTTATCAAGATTTAGATTGCTTGGAGAGGTTTCAATGCAACGAGTACTTAATGAAGCTAGATTGTTTCAGTATGTTTGCTGGTGTAGTTTCATGAATCTAAGGTGTAAATTGCTTAGGTTTCTAACAATAAGTCCCTTACCATCCCAGTCATTATCAGAACAAGATTCAAGTCAGCTGTGTTTTTAAAGCTGAATAATAGCATAGTATGGATCTTTTTAATATGGTTGGAACTTTAGAATTATTCTTCTTCATAAGAAAAGAAAATGCCGCAAGAAACTGATGTTCTCCACTTTCTTCATCATCTACCATTATCAGAAGGCACCGCATATATTTCTAGAGACAGTTCATTTTGCTTCTGCACAGATCTATGTTTTTTGACGGGTATATTTATTGTAACCAAGTGGTTTTGGTATGCAGAAAAGGGTTGTCCTGTCTTGGAGAATGATGAGACTTCAAATCGTGGTACTTTGAGGTCAGTCACTACTGTTGTCTGCTCTTGCCTGTTGCAGATGGGAGATGATTTTCTTGTTTTCCAGATGCTAGAGACTGTAATTGTTGATCAGATTGTGAGTTAACTTAGTCTCCCTCATCTCAGATTGTTCAATGAATGTATAGTAATGTCAGATACTTGATCAATTTGTGCTGAATAATTTCGTCCACATTTGGCTGATCTTAATGATTCTTTTTTTCTGTATTTCATAAAATAACACCTGATCAGTCTTCAAAGGGTTTCCTGTAAAACTGAACTTATCTGGACTTCTCTTTTTATTTTATTTTTTTGTGAAATTTCAGCTGCTTAGACCAGCGCTCGACAATTTATGTGCTCTGTTCAGGGTGCTTGTTGCACTTGACTGTTGGCCCACAAGACTTTCTCAACAGAGTATTCTCACTCTAAGCAATTTCCTTCCTGGATACTTGATTGATGTTGTGATGGTAAGTGATTCTTTTCCTTGAACTCTTGTGGCAGTCAATGTATATAAGATTATGAATGTCATTCGGGTGCTGTCTTCAGGAATAGATGTTCCCCTTCATTGTTTTGATTGGTGAAAAATGTTCCCACTTTTCACCCAACATGTCTATCATCCTTGAAATTTTGGATCCTTTTTAAGAAAATTTGGCTTGGTTAATGGGATGTTTGAAGTTTTCATGCAGTTCCATTTATTAATTTTAGGTTGTCACAAGTAGCAGAGTAGCAGACTGCTGAAGCTTTTCGGAAAATTACATCTTTTACAGTTGGCTAGGAACCATTAAATTTCCATGCCTCCCATTTTTTTATGTAGGAATACCATGATGCTTCTTGTGGCAAATCCTTTTTTTTTTTTTTGTTCCAAAGTCCACTTACTTTTGAATCTTTCATCTCCTGATGCAGTGCTTTCCAGAATCTGATGATCGGGCCCCGGAACCAGTTCCTAGAAGCACAAGCCATTATTATCTCCTGCCTTGCTATTTCTTGTTTTATCGGAGCAACAAACTTCTAAATCTTGTTTTAAACAGAATGGGATCATTGATTATTGAAAAGAAGTCATTGCTCTGTTCTGGTGCGGCCGACCATTCTAGTTGGATAAATTCAATTGTCTCTGTTGTCCTACTGATGCACAAGGATGTTAAAATCCGGAAAGTTCTTTCATCATGCAAGGCAGAGATAGAGTTAATTTTCGACAACATACTTGTAGTACAGGTGCCGTCTTTCCCCTCAAGCTAAGCAGACTATATTCCTTCGAACCTTTAAAGTTTACCTTTCTCATTGATTTATGGTTCACTAAACCCGTCCTGTGGGATTATATAGTTCTACTTAATGTAGAAAAAAATAAGGGAGACTACTATGGATATGATTCACTGTGATATGATAACCGAAGTATAGATTGCAATGTGGCCGTGCGATTAATTTGATTGTATTTCATCAGCTGAGCATAGTATTTGAACTCTTTCGAAACAACTTGTTCTCTTCAAATTGCTATATGTTCTTGAAAAATATAAGGACTTCATAAAAGAAGGGTTATGATTAGTATGAGAATGCAATGGGGAGAGAAGTACATTGCCAATGGCTGCAGGCTTATATCAAAACCAGTATTCAGACCTTGTCTTTTTGCACAATTAAAGGCTGGACTATGTAGCTCCATTCCAATAGATGTCCTGTCGTGCAGGATTGCTATTGTTTTACTTCAGCAGAGTCGTGCTTAATTTTACTAATTTAGAACTTCAGATAGTTGCTGTAGCTTTTGACATTGTAAATTACGTACAACAACTCTAAATGCATGGTTGTAATGTTGGGGACTATAGATTGGAATTCAGATTTCGTGAAATTTGGTAGCCATGGTATATTTGTTTCTTGTTTTTTCCCCCTTGATAACCATGTTATATCTAAGAGTAATTATTTTCAACATCTTATATTGATTGAGAATAAGGAGGGTATTGCCTACGAAATTAGAGTACAACCGATTGGATGGAAAATTGTTTTTGGAGTTCAATGTGATGGTAAATTCTTGCCAAGTTGATGACACATTTAAGGTTGACTTTAGTCATGGAGAGACACGTTTGAAAAAACTGAATATCAGTTAAAAAACAGATGTTGAAACGGTGAATGGCGTTGCAAGAAATGTAAAATTAAGAAGTGTTGTATCGGGCTTTTGCATTTGGAAAACAGTTGAGGCCTATCCATCCTTTGCCTTGTATGTATTATCAATCAGAACTTCAAACTCAAGGATGTTAGAACTGTTACCCAGGGTATAAGTAGTAAAAGCCAATCTGCATGGTATTATCTTGTGCAAGTAGTCCAACTTATTCAAAGTCACAAAAGAATAGTTAATCTAAATTGACAGTTAATAAGGAAATCGGACAAATATGACATAGCTTGAGAAGAAGAGGAAGGGCCAAGTTCGCTATTGCTTGAGATTTTGGCTTTGTAAGAAGAGCAATTAAAGGGGAGAAAAGTCACAAAACTTTCCAATTCAAGTTAGAGATTTTAGTTCTTCGCCAAGTAACCAGGAAATAGAGGCTATTCATTAGTGAGAGTTTTGGTGGAAAATGGCAGCCAGGATGCGTACAATAATTGCAAAGGTGGTGCCTGGATTTTGTCCGAAGTGATCATTTTTTAGTGGATTATTTAGCAAAGAGGTATCGGAGTTTTCTTTTGTACATAAACAATGACGGTTTGTCTGTCTTGTAAATTACTTTCACTAGCAAAAACCCTGCAGCACATCCAATCCTATATTTCCCCATGAAGGAATAGTTCCATTGTGATTTATGGTGAATTAACATGTTACATGCTTCTCACGCTATCTACAATTTTTGTGGTTTTCTTGTCTTGTCTTACTATACTGTGATGGTTTTTTGTTTTGTTACAGCATTTATATTTATATTTGAACAGCTTGTGATAAATAGCATTGCACAATTATTATGCTATTAGCAACTAGTCATCAGATGCTTTGAAATGTATGTTAATTCTCCTCCAAATCGTCAATGCAGTCATCAGAGGAAATCAACATTTCCATTGAAGAAAGGCACAACATACAATCTGCAGTTGATCGACTAAAGGCCCTAGTGGGTACATTCAGCGAAAGAGGATAATCTACAACTATACTTGTCCTTAGAAAAATGCCCAGTAAGTATTTTTCCTTCTATCATTTGGTTGTGACTAGTCAGTTCTATTATTGTGCTGCGACCTGCGTATGCATTTCTGCTCTACATAATACTACTCCCTCCGTCCCTTTTTAAATGTGTTGCTTCGTAAATCCAACTTATTAAAAAAACATCATCATTACACCTTTCACATCAACTTTTTCACTTTCCACATCAACTTTTACCTCCACTTTCCAAAATTATCCTTCACCCTTGCCCATTAACTTTTTACCCACTAACTTTTCAAAAGGGCAAAATGATAATTCTACAAACTTTTACCCATTAACTTTTCAAAACACACACTTATTAAGGGACAGCCCAAAATGGAAATGTCAACACTTAAAAAGGGACGGAGGGAGTATAAACGTTTATATTTTCAACGCATTTGAAGATCTTGGTTGGTAAATATGTCTTTGTTTCACAGGCGAAAACATGAAAATGCAACTGCATGTTTGTATATACCATTAAGTACATTATGCCACTATTGAAATTATACATTTAGTAGTTGGTTGTCTTATTTGGTTGTTATGTAACAATATGTAACAGATATATCCATGCCTTGATACAGTAGAGAAACTTTCACGTGATAGATACTCAACCAGTCAACCTGATGGAATGAATAGGATACTAGTCATTCAGTTTTCTTAGAATATATTGGTGGCATTGCAACTGCAAACCATCTCATCTCCCAATCAATAAACCATGGAAATTTAATATAACCATATATTTACAGACTACATTTCTGTATAGTAAAATAGTACGGGATTATAAAATAAAGTTGAGTTTTACAAAACTTGGAGTTTTTGTTATTAGCTTCTGGGATTACGTTTTTAAGAGAGAGAGAGAGAGAGAGAGAGAGAGAGAGAGAGCTGGTTTAGAGTGAAGAGGGGTCAACACTTTTGGTTTGTTTTCCATGACACAAGCTTGCTAGATCCTCATAAGCGAGACAAAAGTATTTACAAATCGTCTTCATATTGGCTCCAAAACTAGTTGTCACCCTAAACAATAGTACAAGATGTAAGGATTGATACATAAACTGGGTATTTAACTTGAATCAGACGTCACTGTGATAAAATGGATGGGTCATTAACTCAATGATATCAACTGTCATTTTATGATAAGATCATAAGAATGCATGTCTGATGTCTAGATTGTTTGAGATGATTCTTTTGTTGTCGCAGCCCCCTGCATGTTCATGTGTTTGTATCTATGTTTCGGTAGTTAAGCTAATTTTTGTTTTCATATGATGACGAGTGGAATTATCTCAAGTTTCAATAATGGATGGTCAGAGAGTCGACAAGGATAATAAACCAGCCTCCTTTGCCTCTTTTCTCGAATTAACTAGGAGGCAAAGTTAGACGTGCCCTGACAGATGCATCTCGTAGAATGAAAGTCTGGATACCCGGGTCTTAGATAGTGAGGAAGTGAAGTTTTTTTCTTTAACACTTTTTAAGTTTCTATTGATGGCTGGTAAATTACATACCTTGTTCATTTTTCTAGCATATCTTACTGATAAATCTTTTACAAGAAAAAAGTGTGGAAGGACTAGGGGTTGAAATAACTAGGTATTAGTACAAGAATGAAAGATGCGTAGCTAAAGAATGTTAAAACAAGCAACTACGTTGAGGAATCCAACTTGCCTTATGTTTTATTTGCCAACTTGGAAATTTTTTATTTTTTTTTGTGATAATAAATTTGGAAGCACCATCTCCGTTGATGAATGTGGAGGGTTATTAGCTTGGAAGTCATGCACCCCTCACTATCGATCTAACCTCAACCATTGATAGATACTGGTCTTTCTCCCACTCTAACCAGAATACGCCTGTTTAGGTAAACGAGTTGATAACAAACATCTCATATTTGTCTCTATTTTGTTTCGATGTTTCCATTTCAGCAGTCATTTGTGCTATATGGCGAGAGTAGAGAAATTGGGGAATGGCATGAGGGCAACAAGTTCAGGAGATGTATTGATCACAAGCCTTGGGATTGGAATCCGCACTGGTGGATCTGCAAAATTATTGACCCAATCTCAGCTGATGCTGGTATGAGCACTTCAAATTCAAGCTTTATTTGAGTACATATAAGCTGATCCTGGGTAGAAGGATTTGGGTTCAGCTCAGCAGGGTAAATTATAACACCGTGGTACTTTTAGCATTTGTTCTGTTTTTTTTATCCAAAAGGGCTAGGAATTTTAGGATTGTTGGAGACATATTTAGCTGCAGCAGTCTACACATAGAGGCCATATTTTTCTAGTCAATTATGGGCACAAGTGTGAGTCGGATAGCATGTGATGCCATATGCGCAATTTTGTAACCCTGTACAAGATGAAATGCATATCTATTTTTGCTGGTACGCAAGATTGTTTGGATGTGAAGTACTGTTTAATAAGAGAAATAATAGAATTGTTAAAATCTCTCTCTCTCTCTCTCTCTCTCTCTCTTAGAGATATCATGCACATGAGAAAGTACATGCGATGCACATGTAAATCTAGAGTAGTGCATGTGCATGTACCCGCAATTTTTTGGAGATTATGTGGGTACTGTTCTTGTGGACTTGTCACCTTATGCACGTTCTCATAGAGATGGACCTTTGCATGGAGAATGTACTCGTCAAAATAATTGACAGCATACTACCCTTGCAAGGTTCAAATTGCTTGTCGTTAACTCCGGGCTGGAAAATAGCTCACTATCTCAGGGACTCGTACTCAGTAAGCTCTTTTACTTGTTGTGGAAGTAAGCACATCTTCATGCGCTTTATTTGTAGTATAGTACTATTTGTTTAGAAAATCCATGGGATCTTGAACATGCACGAAGATTTTGAGGATGGCTTTTGAAACAGTATTCTGGTCAATAACCAAACTTGCAAAAGAGAGCAACAAATTTCCTTTCTCAAAACATATATTATGGACTATATGCTCCTGAGTTTACGGGTAAATCCTTGTGGGCTCAGTGGTACGGTTAGTCCTGGGAGATTCATCCTTGTGAGGCAATTGATGATTCCGACTAAGTACTTAGACCATTCTAACTGAGCTCCCGGTTAACAGGTGTGAAGCGTGGGAAAGAATGCAAGAAGTGTGTGATAACAAGAAATAAACCTCAAGGGGTGGGGGCAAAACTCTTGATTGATCAACACTAGTGAATTGTGCTTAGACGCTTCGTAAAACCGCACCGATCCACGAGATGAGCTGATGGATGAGTAGGCTTCCCCTTTCAATTCACGGAATGTGATCTAGGACACTATGGGAGTTTGTGTGCCTCGTTAGGAAAGAGATCACTAGAGTATAGCACAAGATCGCCATTTCTTGCTGCCATGACTTGTGAACAAGAAAAACCCAATGGAAGGAGGAGAAAAGCAAAACCTCCAGGGTGAAGAGCACATTGTCGAGCAGGAAACAAAAGAGCTTGGACTTGGAATCCCCACTACTAGTGCTATGTTTATGTTAATTAGAAAAAACTTTAATTGGGTGGCTGTAATCTTATTCTCACATTCCCAAATACTGAATTACTTTTACTATGCTTCCACTATATAATTAATGACGATGGTTAACTTAATGAAATTTTTTATTTATAAATTAATCTTTTCTAAATTACTCCTACTTAATATTAATGCTTCAAAAAAATCGGAGCATTACAGAATCTAGTACGATTTAATAGTCTAGTTGTCCCAATTTATTTGTCCAATTTGGGAAAAAGAAACATAATTATTGAGAAATTCTATTAGCACCCCTCTTTTCTCAATACCCCCATCCAAAAATCACTAATAACGAACGTGGGGCACCTTGATTCACCTTCATTACCTAAACCGTCTATCTTGTAAAAAATAATATGTAGCTCATTTATTTCTTTTAAAAAAATTCAAGTGGATCGGATATCGGTGAATTCCTCATTTTTATTGAAAACAAGGGATCATTGAATTTTCAGACCGTCTATTGTTTTTAAGACAGAAACTTACTGATATTCGGTAAGTTAGATTTTTTTACAAGAATGATTTATCCATTAGTGTTCACAAAATAGATACTCCCTCCGTCCCAAATTGCTAGTCTTTTTTTCCTTTTTTTGAATCTCCCAAACAGAATGTCCACTTAAAAAAATCAACATAAAAAGGTATGTAAGATTACTCTTTTGCCATTTTTTTTACATTTAAGTGTCACATCACCAAGCATTAAATAAGGGTAAGGTAAGTCAATTCCAATTAAATGTCCCATCATTCTTCTCTTAAAAACTCGCTTATCCAAAAGGGGCAAACAAATTGGGACGGAAGGGGTAGTTAGGATGATTAAGGTGGAGCCGTGGTGAGCCACACACACCTTAATAATTTTTTTTTGGGGTAGTTAGGATGATTGAGTAGTGAGCTCCATCCAACTGTTTATCTCAGCATCGACGGCTCGAATTTAATCTAAACTCTAAATGATCCGAGCTGTTCATTGTTTGGATTAAAATCTGAGCATACATTACTGAAATGGACGGCTGAATGAGCTCACTACAACCCTGTAAGTGAGTCCCTCACTACAGGACCACGCACCCTTGTCTACTCATAATCATTACAACTATAATTACAAAACTTTCCACTAGTGTCTACTCTTACTTTTTAGAAAAATGATTACTTTGACTCATGAAATGTGTTCAATCTATTAATCTCTAATTAGAGAAACATTTTGGACAAACAAATGTCGAAAAGTGCGGACAAATAAATTAAGACAGGGAAGAAAACAACAAAAAAGACTGCAAAAAAAAGGAAAATTATTTAGAGGTCTTGGGTTACTGTCACGTGGTATTCCAAGTGTCGGTGCCCTTAACACCATTATTGATTATCCACATGTAGAGTCCAATACTAATTGTATGAGTTCCACGAAAAATGTGCGATGAATATGTGTGCGCCCTAGGGACTCAGGGGCCGTGTAGGACGACAGTGTCCTACAAAGGTGAATGCTCCCATCATGCCTGTCAAAATATTTTCCAACAGTCTAGATTTCATCATTATCTTGCGTCAAAAACCAAAAACCACGTTGGCGCTAAAAGTTGAATTTACAGGACGAAGTTATTTTGGCGCCATAATACAAACCAAAATTGGAATTGGATCCTCTTCTCCCTTCTGCCTCACAGATTTACTATTCCAGAGCTCAAAGTACGGACAGAGACATCAAACGAAAAAGGAAGAAGAAGCATGCAGCCTAAAATCAGTTCATTCTTCAAAACCCCCTCGCATTCTTCTGCACAGAAATCCGCTGACCCACATCCCATTTACGACGATTTGTTCGGCGGTGAAGTCTACAACAGAAAAGAACCAGAAATTCGCATCACCTACCAACGCAGAGCTCCAAACCCAACAAATAGGTATGCCTTGCCTCTTCCCAAACCAAATTTGGAGTTTAGAGATACTAGTGTTCTTGAATCAATTTACAATGCACTCGTATTTGCTTGAAAATTGAAATTAAACCCTAGCATTAGGGCTCCATCACCCCTTTTAGAATTTCGTACATTCTTTTTCAACCCAGGCCAACCAAGGACTTAGGGTTTGCTCCATTTTATGTCTTAGGATCGATTTTCCTTGACATAAGTTTGTGAAATGACTGGGGGAGGGGTTGTAGAGGTTAATCTGAGGTGTGTGCAAACTAGTCCGGGCACCCTGCATTATGTAAAAATAAAAATAAAATCGAATGCAACTGATTGGAGTCACTCCTACTATTTGATAAGTGGCTAAGCCTTAGTTTTGATAGATATGTATGCATTTTGACATTGAGTTTGGTAGCTTTATCATGATGGATTAAAATTAGCTTTTGAACATAAGTGATTTGAAATCCTTGTTGTAGTTACACAAGATGCTAATGTCTCCCACTTGACTTTCACAGAACACCTATAGCTAAACTTCTCATATTTTTTTGTTTTTGAAATTCTACATAAAATCCTTTCATTTGTAATCTGCATCCATCCAAACATAGCCTAGCTTTCCAGTGATAATTGGTATTTATGGAGTCATTTCTGGTGAAAATAGTGGGAGTGATGCTGGACCTGTCAGTGAAGTGCCAAGGAGACCTGATTTGGAGGATTTGTCATCAAAACCTGTACCATCTTTATCTAGGAAAGTATTGAACAAGAAAAGGAGCTATGCCCAATTCCATTTAGAGTTGGGTCAGTCTGACTTTCTTCTACGTACATGTATCACATGTGGATTCAAATATGCTGCTGGAGATGAAGGGGATGAGAAGGTCCACAAGACATTCCACAAGAATTATACTCATGGTATTCAATTCAAGGTATTAAAAAGATCAGGAAATTTGTACTAGAATGTGCTTATGATGCTTATTTACTTTTTAATGGTCTATTCAGTCAAAGAAACTAGCTTATGTCACAGGGTTGGCGAAATGAGAGAGAGATTCAAATGCCTGGGCTAAAAGGGAGTCGTATAATTTTGGTGCTGGAGGATGACCCTGCTCATCAAAGGAATAAGGTGTTCTATTTCACTTCTGGGTTATGTTTAAGTATGTAAACTTGTACTGCATTTACGAAACTTGAAGGTTCAATTATGGTACTTTTGTTTTGTCAGGTTCAGGAGGTTGTGAAGATGATGGAGATGGACCTTGGTGAGGAATGGATATTTCGTAAGCACTGTAAGGTAATTGGTTTGTGCACTCTTTGCTCACTCTTATACAACATAGATATTCAGATACGAAGAAGAAGAGATGTGCAAACTAAGTTCATTTAAATATTGCAAAAACACGTGGAAACAAATAAGGAATACATGCCCTTTTCGTCTTTCTCTGGAATGAACTTGGAATAGATGACATTAACATACACTTCAAAACAACACTAAAATCAGCCGGTAAAAAAAGCTTCACAGGCACACTCTCTCTTAGATTAATATGTAGAACCAACACAGATAAGCGATATGACAGGGACATGACATTGAAACTTTGACATGCAAATTCGCAAAGATTGTAGGACATGTGGGACTGGGGTCCACATTTGATTTTGTTATGTGTATTTCATTACACAAAAGAAAAAAAGCTTTAGAAGTAAATGAAAGGGAAATGTTAACGACCACTCTTAGGGCGGTGTATAATTGGTAAAAAAATTCACTGATATCCGTAAAATGTGTATTGAAATTTATAAACGTGTATTGGTATCATGAAATGTGAAAAATCTTACCTTTTTTGGCATTCTGTCAGTGTTATCTACTGCCCAATTGCACCGTACCATCATTCGCTTGTGTCTGTAACTTCCCTAAACTTCTACCAGAGCCTGCTATTTTGTTTTAGCTCACCCAAAGTATCCTGCAAGTGTCCATAGGGTGTCACGAGTATCTTTGGGTGTCGCCGGTGTGTCTAGGTCAAGAGTTGAGAAAAGTTACACTTCTGATTTGAGTGTGGGACTTTTTTCTGAACTGTTTCTGATTTGAGTGTGGGACTTTTTTCTGAACTGTTTCCGTGTCCGTCTTTGTTAATTGAACTCTGGCAAAGTGTCCTTCAGTCCTTGCTATATAGGGTGCATCTCTTTTACTCCTGAATTATGCATAGATTATCTTAACGCTTCTGTTGTTTGAAAACAGGGTTCTTCTCAATATCTGTACTCAACGGTTTTGCATTAAGTTGATTATTGAGCCTTGAAGTTATTACTAGTTCTTTACCTGATTTGCATTGGTTTGCAGGTGTATCTATTTCTCGAATCCCAAAGAATTGCTGGCTGTCTGGTTGCAGAACAGATAAAGAAGGCATACAAGATCCTCTCAAGCTCAAAGGGTGGAGGAGCACACAGAAGTACAGGAACAAAGGATGCACGACCAAATTCAACTACTCTCCAATTTGGTGAAGTGATTTTTCAGAGGGAAGTGACAAGAAAAGCCACATCAGATACCAGTTACAAGGTATTGGAAGGCAACCTCAGTGGAGCCATATTATGTGAAGAGGAAGCTGTCCCCGCTAGCTGTGGCATCAGAGCCATTTGGGTCAGTCCCTTCAACAGAAGAAAACACATTGCAAGCCATTTACTTGATGCTGCAAGGTAATATATCATAAACGAAATATGTTTGATCTTTATTTTCTTCCTTTTAATGGTAGGTCCGGTTCGATAAACAAATTGTCCAAACCAAAAGAGATTCTAAACTGAAGGACATAAGAACTTGCATATGAGAGCTTATTGAAATTTGTCTTAAAACATTAAGCTCTGATACCATGGTTGGTAACCTTAAAGCCCCAAAAGATTTAGCAGTTAAGTCACGAATGGCGGTAGTGCTTATATCAGGCTCTAACTGTGGCTGCTTAAAGAAAGGGGTAAAAGGTGTTCTTTCTAGAGTCTAAACCATCAACCGATTCTGAAAGTCCAGCTTTTATCTATATTTCTAAACCCTGTGGGGAAAGAATTAAATCTTGCACAAAGTCAACACTCCTAACAAAGCATATTGAGAACATAAAAACCAGTTAGTAGTTCATTTCTAGACTGTGTAAATGGCTTATATGAGACAATGAGTGTATAAGGTTATTATCTGTTCACCAAGTATAGGATTCCTGTTTCCTCATAACAAAATATAGCATCCGAAGGCATGAGGTCTGGCTTGGTAACCCCCAGTTTCTAGCTTCCCAAAGTTCCATCTGGCTAAAAATGGTAGAAAAGTCTGTATTGAAGTAAAAGGCCTCAAGTATATCAAATTATTCCCCATGCCAATTAACCACTAAAAATGGTTTCAAATGCTTTTGATTGTCTCATCTTGACTGGAGAAGTATGGTAGAGTATTATCGAACAGTACCTACTTCAACTTGTATAGTCCATTTCTGCAGATTCTTTAGTGGGACCAATAACCTGAATTCTGCTATTTTTCTACCCTAAAGTACCATTCTCTTCTCCTAAAAGCCTCAACAGTTCAGGTTCCACTTTGCAATCATCCTCACCGTTCTGCACCAGCAGTTCAGGTTCCACTTTGCATGAACTCATCCTTTGAATTATAATATCATCCTTCCCTTTGTGAAACAAAACTTCTGTCTGGTACCTAGTGGAACCTGGAACACCACTTGATAAATTACTCCCTCCGTCTCATATTGATCTTCAGTTATCGAAAAGTGGTATTGATCGAAGAAAAAAAAAGTCCATGCATATTAATTTTTTGATTTTTTTGGATTAGTCAAAAGAATTAATTGAGATCTTTAAACTGGTACCAAAGAAATGGAAAATTAGGCAAACAATTTATTTTTTGATCCTATTAATGGAACAGAATGGACAACCAATATAATACTGGGAGTACCTTAGAATAATTTTGCAAACGGATACACTTCTTGAATAACCTCTGCAACCGGAGCAAGGCCAAGAATTTATTACGTGCCCAATTTATTGGCACATACTTCACCTTTTCCCTATGAAACACTTGTAGGATAAAAATGACACGATACTGATACAGTGATAAGGGAAAACCTAAAAAAAATAAGATACTGATATGGCCCGATACTTTTGAAAAGCTTATACGTTTTTGCAATTATTAGTCTAGGAGTCATTATCTTCAAAATTTATGTTTGTTAAAAAAGAAACATCAGTATGTGGTATATGCCATATAGACTAAAACAATGCGATTGTTTATGACCTTTTTCTACATTGAGTATCCGTTGATCCTTTATGCATATTTAAATTTCTAGTGTCCCCCTTACTAAGTTACCTAGTCCTTTAAAAACTTCATTTTAGCCCCGCTGTATCCTGAAAGTATTCCAACGTATCTGAGATTAATAACATTTAAATTGAATGCTAGATACTTATTTGCGGTACACAATATCCATACATGCCTAGTTTGGAATATCCGTGCTTCATAGCTTTTTTCCAACTTGAAAACTCAGTTCAAATTTCAGAAACTATCTGCTTAGTGCTGCTGCTGGCCTAATCATGTTGCATGCAACAAAATTTAGCCAATCTTTCAACCAAATATTGTTTTTTTTTTGGAATTTTTTGTGTGTCCATGGAAGCTAAATTGCGTTAATTCTTTCGTTACCCTGATACTTCTCTTCAATGCAGGAGAAGTTTCTGTATGGGAGTAGTCCTAGAACGGTCTCAGCTGGCATTCTCGCAGCCAACTTCAGCTGGAACTGCGTTGGCTTCTTCTTACACAGGCACTTCCTCTTTCTTGGTGTACAAAGCCACTGATTCTGACTGCTAGTTTATACCAAAAGCCTACAATAACTTTGGCCAAGTAGTGCCATTTCCTCATATCCTCATGTCATATTCCTGAGAGGACACTTAGAGTCTCATCGTAGTGATCCAAACCGTTAATTTTATAGGCCTGATTGTGTAAGTTGTCGGTGGAAATTATTGGATACGCGAGTCAATAAAATGCGATTGTGGTGGATTAAATTGTGAGATCTCAACCTGTTCATATCATACGTCAATGCTGTTAATTAGATTATATTTACCTAATTACCTAAATTAGCATTTAAATGACGTTTAACCTTTTGGGTGTGCTAACATTGGCGGAGCAAAAATGATACAAACACACCTTTTGAGCCACACTCTACCACACCCTCACTCAAAATAAATAAATAAAAAACATCATGTTTTATTCTCTCGGTTGATTTTCCATCAGCAGTAGCTATTCTTCTCTCATTTGATTCAGATTGGTGAAACCATCAAACTAGTTTAGCCAAAGTTGAAAGCATTCTTGAAAATTGTTTTATTTCGTTTTAGTATGGAATGCAAGGATATTGTAGTTGTTTATTTATTTATTTTTTGGGCAAGGAATAGAAAAATATTTGAAATTGAAAATATTCCTGTTATAACTTGGGCCTCCTAAATCTAAATTCCTAGCTTTGCCACCGTGTACTAAGCAAGTTTATGGATAAAAGAACTGTCAATTAAAAACTAAAAACAATCAAAATATATGGGGTAAAAACAAAAAAATTCCTAAATGAAAAGAGTTGTATCGTCTCAAACCAAACCTAAAAAAGTTGGAATTTCCTCATAAAGTCAGTATCGACATATGCGTTTGTGATTGTGATTGGGAGTACCATCCCAAGAACAAAAAATCTGTCATGACGTGCTACTTAATTTTATTCCCAACAATAATACTTTTTAAGTTGTTCCATAAAACGTTATAACTCATTCTCTCAATTGGAAAAGCAAGATGGTGAAGGACACTAGTGGCTTGATTTTCCCGGTGGTTTCCTACGATGGTGACCGCGAAACTAACAAGGGCATTGTGAGGATACACCCAAGGATGGAGCCAGAGGGGGACAAGTGGTGGCGGTTGCCACCACAAGGTTTTCAAAAAATGCAATTATTATATAGAAAAAAAAATTTTATCCCTAAATTATATAGACTCGCCATCACTAGATTTTTTTTAATCTTTCATCCTCATAATGTAGTTTGCATTTTTATTTTTTAAGTACATACTTTCGCCACCACAAAGGTAAAATTTTGGCTCCGTCCCTGGATACACCCATCCACGGAATTCAATAATTTCGCAATGAGTTTCAGCCCTAAGATAGGAATTTCTCCACCCACTTGTACATTGAAAATCGTGAATTATATACGACAAATGAGTTTTCAAACGCTCGAGTATGCACATAAAACATGCTTAAAAAAATCAGGAACAATGTATATAATTTTGAAAGGGTCTTGCTAATGACTGCGCTATTGCACCTATTAACCATTGCATCCGTTAAAGGTTAAACAAGTGCAATGGTGCACCCGTTGCATTTTCCGAAATTAGGACCTTGTAAACAAAGTCCAACAATGCATAGGAACCACAATGCCTACCTTTTTCTTTTTCTTTTTTATCAGTGAAAAGAAGTATTTATTGATCTGTGAAACAAAGATTGCAAAGATTAATGGGATCCGGAGCATGATGGTATCGCAACTATATTGACACCCAAACCTCATATAATAATATGTCACTCGAAACCCTAAAAGAAAAGGAAAACTCACCAACCAGAAATACAGGATGCAAAACGAAAACACAGAATTACCAAAACCATAATACGCACCATTCATTCCACTTAAGAATATTAAATAAAAACTTGTAATTTGGATCAACTAGTTACACATATCCAATTGAGCCAATTTTTAGCAAAGACTATTCGAAAAATAATTTAAAAATGAATTAACGGTTAGACATTACTAGGCGTACATAAACTTTTGTACAAAAAAATGCAAATTAGATGGTTTGGGACCATTCCGGGTCTCACACAAATGAATCGGAGCTGTCCATGTTCTTCAAAAATAATGTTAATAGGTATCTCCTAAAAAATCAGCTCAATTCGATATCGGTAAATGCTTTATCAATTTGTCCAGTTTTTGATTTTGACCTAAAAATTGGATAAACGGATGGAGCATTTGCCGATATCCAATTGATCTAATTTTTTTTGGTACAAATAAATATTATTTTGAAAAACATGAACGACTCTGATCATCTGCGTGCGACCCGAAATAGGCCGAAATAAACAAATTTGTACATATTTTCTGTACCAAATTTCTATATGTTTTCCGATCTGTATCAAGCCCAGGGTTGCACGCCGGTTCACTTCAAATGACAAAATGTATGTTGAGAGCGAATCGTAAACCCTCCGGAAAACCCTAGTCTACCCTGCTTCTGCTGCTGCTTCTTCTTCTTCTTCCAAGCGCTCTCTCTCTCTCTCTCTCTCAATGGTTACCCAATCAGTAATTCTACGAAAGACCCAGATTATTTAGATCACTGCTCAGAAGCATCAGTACTGAATGTGACTTCATTCTTCATCACAACCCACAATGATGAGAAAATCCCAACTTTCCCGTCTCATTCTCAAGCAATTACAAACCACCCTAATCTCCACCACCAAACACCTCCCTTCCCCACACCCTCCCACACCCACAAGTCTTTTTTCCTCTTCCATTTCCAATTTCCAATTCAAAAACCGCTCCTTCTCCACGGACAGAACCATCCAGGAGCTACTAGCCGAGCTGGAGAGGGAAAAGAACAGGGAGAGAGAGGAGAGGAAGAGGGCAGGGTTAGATACTGCCTACATTGACGCAGAGGACGAAGAGGATTTCTTGGGTGTGGGCCCACTTATCGAGAAGCTCGAAAAGGAGAAGGAGAAGAAGGATACAGGTGATCTTAATATGTATGAGGAGCCTACGGATTCGGAGAGCGAGGACGACGAGAGGTTTGCCCCGGATGCTGTGAGGAAACGAGCTGAATTGTTTGAGAAGAAGTGTACGAGGCATGATGACCTCCTCGAGAAATTCACTGATGCTGGTATATATACTTATATATGTACTTGTAATTTAGGGATTGGTCATTTTCAATCAAGCTCAAAATGAAGTTTTTATTGCATATGAATTTGGATAATCAGTTTGAGAGCTATATCATGATGATTTGAATTGACTTTGTGTTAGAAGTAAATTGGAAATCTTTGTGCTGGATTTTAGTTGTAAAAGTATTCCCGAGATATATATTTTCCTCTAGGCTCTGTTTGGATGGATAGAATTTTGATTTAGGGATCTCACATTTTTGTTTGGAGTAAATTCAGATTTGGTAGTTGCATATGGATTTGGACAATCAGTTTGGGAGGTATATCCAAGGTTCTAAAACTCACTAGGCGCTCTCAGGGCGGTCGGGCACCTTCTAGCTTCCAGGGCAGAGTACTCGGCTCCTAATCGGGCAACTAGTCGGGTTTAGTCGGGATAGTCTGGTTAGTCGGGCTAGTCGGCGAGGGACCTTCTAGCGCCTAGGCGGCAAGTACTCGGCCTTCCAGACCTTCTTTTAGAACACTGGGTATATCATGATTCATGAGCAAGGGGGTCAACCTCTATCAAATATACATCATGGATCTGGCCAATGTATTGTAGAAGGAATCTCATGTCCATCTGAATTAATCATCCTTTCTAGCTGGTCTTCAAAATTAAGACTTTGAAAGAAAGATTTTAGGAAGATTGGCGCCTCCTCTACTTGTTCGGACATGAATTTGAAATGAATTAATGCTAGAAGTAATTGGATATCTTTGTGCAGGACCTCCTCAAGAACTTCACCGATACCAGTATTTATGCAGTTCTTGTTTGACATTACCATTCAAGCTCAAAATTAAGATTTTATAGTTGCATATGATATTGGACTGTACATGGACAATCAGTTTTGGGATTTATATCATGACGACTTGATATGACTTTGTACTAAAAGTAATTGGAAATCTTTGTGCGGCATTATATGATAGGAATGTCAAATTGGAGTAATAGTAATACACCAATAGATATGTGTCTAGTCATCATTGGACTGCTTAAGAGTTCGAGGATTAGTGAATTTGGAAGCAAGTGATTGGTAGCCTACCAGTTCGAATCCTAAAAGATTCGAAATATTGGTCTTGTTTTGATTCGCACTATGATATTTCTCAATTCATCAATCATATCTACACAGTAGCTCCGATGGATTTCCCGCTCTAAGCGAACGGATAATAAGAAAGAGAAATTAAGAAGAAAGAGAGACTGATACTGATATAGTGGATTGAGCACGATATTTTCATTCTAGCTGAAATTTACCTTTGGATTGAGGGATTTGACAAGGGAAGAAAAGAAAGGGTTAGAGTTTCTTGCCAAATCACTCATTTCAATTTTGTATTTTGGTGACAAAGGGAGAGGGAAGTAAAAAATGATACTTGTTGATTTGCTACTACCCTTTTCTCACCAAAAAGGGCTACCTTTTCTTTCAATCCAAAGGGGATTTGATAGTTGCATATGGATTTGGACAATCAATTTGGGAGCTATATCATGATGATTTGAATTAGTTTATGGGAGAAGTAATTGGAAGTCTTTGTGTAGGATTGGAGTTGTAAAGTATATGTTTACCTCAAGTCTGTGTTTGGATAGATGGGATTTGATTTGATAGTAGTTTATATATGGGTTTGGACAATCAGTTTGAGAGCTATATGATTATGGATTTGAAATAACGTTTTGGGATTTGTGAATTTCCTCATTTCAACGAATGCAACTGTAGAAAGAACGGAATAAAAAATACTTATGTCTTTTTCATGTATTTCCTCTTCCACCCTAGGGCCTAGGTCCATAAGCCGTCTATGACAAAATCTCTCAAACTGTTGTTGGAATTGAACATTAAATTCCTTCACTAGATTTCCACATCATCTCAACAAAGGTTAATTCATATTTTGATATCAGGAGAAAAATTCGGAGAAACATGCACGAACAGTCTGATTTCAATCATTGTTTTGTTAGTAGTTATCTTGTATTTCATTGCCGTAATGAATTTGTTACATCCCGATTTTGGGCAGAGACCCTTGATGAAGCTTACAAGTGGATGAACAGAATTGACAAATTTGAACAAAAGCATTTCAAGCTACGCCCAGAGTATCGGGTCATCGGTGAGTTGATGAACCGAATGAAAGAATCCACGGGCAAGAACAGATTTCTTCTCCAGCAGAAATTAAATAGGGCCATTAGGTTAGTAGAGTGGAAGGAAGCTTACGATCCTAATAATCCTGCCAATTATGGCGTCATTCAGCACGAACAAGTGGGACCCTCTGTCGATCTTCTTGAACGTGCTGGATTCGAAAAGGAAAAGCAAATCATACAAGGGAGATTGGATGAGGATGATAATGATGAGTTCGATGATATGAAAGAGAGGGATGATATGTTGTTAGAGAAGCTTAATGGTATAGACAAGATACTTGAAGAGAAGCTTGCAGAGTTGGACCATACATTTGGAAAGAAGGGAAAAGTTTTGGAAGAGGAGATTAGAGATCTGGCTGAAGAGAGGAACGAATTGACAGAGAAGAAGAGAAGACCTCTTTACAGGAAAGTAAGTATATGTATGCTTTTGTGTTTGTTTTTCCTTTCTTAACTTAGCACATGGCATGTCGTTTTTGTCTTTATCTTCTCGTGAAACGTCCTAAATGCATTTGAACTGTTATCATTGTTGTAATGATTCTTTTCCTTTCTATGCCCCATCCTTAGTATTTTTCAAATTTGACCAAACTTGGGGCATGTGTAATTGTTGAGAATGTGTATATTTTTCCAATCTAGCTTACTGTTATTGATTTATACGATTCCTGGATTTCTAATTCCTGGGTAAGGAGTGTACTGGGTTGAGTTGCAGCTTTTAAATCTTCATCTTTTCCTTTCACCATTTTTGTTGATGTTCTTGGTGGGATATCATCTGAGGCTTGCTAATTTGCATCAACCAATGGTTCTTACTTCTTTCCATGGTGGATATAACATTTTGCTATCCTGTTTAATTTGCTTGTTGTTTGATGAACATTTTTTTTTTTTGTTCTCTCTTTGGTGAAAGTCAATATTCTTAGTTGTAGTTAGTCCACTACAATATATAAAGAGTGAAAGGGTGGACGAAAATTCATCCGTGGTTCCTGGTGAAATTACCTTATTGTCCTTATTATTGCAAGTCCTCTCCCCTTCGTGTTGGATAGTGTGGTCTTTTTAGCTCGCATCATCGATCCCCCTCCCGTCTTCTGTCTATCTGTCTGCGACTTCTCCTCTCTCCTCCTCTTCTATTCTCAGATTTGGATACTGGAATTGAAGAAATTCAGTTTGGCTTCCTCATCAGGTTTGACATATTCACCGATCTCCTTCATATTTGTTGACGATTTTTGTGATTTGTTTCGATTCGATGGTTTCCACCCTCGTCGTAGGCTTCACTCAAATACTGGGAAGCATGGGTATTGGTACGGGGTACGGGTAAAGTACGGGTACCGATACGGGATACGGCAACAACCTAAAAAAGTAGGGTACGGGTACGGTGGGGGTGCGACGATTTTTTATGTATATCTTTTTACAATTTTGGCATGATTCATTAGATATAACAAGTATAACATATTTTATAGTTAGAAGCAAGATAACAAAAGCTAATAGCACTTGAACTTGAACCCATACTGCTTGATGGACTCATCTTCCTATGAAATAAAGTGCAATAGCCTAATTTTTGTGCATGCAACTATCATAGGTTTCAAGATGGAGAGCAAAAGATATTTCAAGACCCATCTAAAAATCGAAAAAAGGAATAGATTTTGACATAATAACGAGAGAGAAGGTGCAACAAAAATAATGAGAGAGAAAGAGAAGTTGCAGTCGCTGGAGGAAGATCGACAGCCAAGATTAGTCAACCCTTCTCATGTTTTTCCAAAATCAAGCTCTAGATTTGAGTTGTGGTCTCGAGTTTACGACTTTATCGCATTGAGTTCTTGCATATTAAGGCCAGCAATTTGAGTTTTTTTTCCCATGCAGAATCCCTAAAGTTCTGAAAATTTTATGAATAAGCGCAAAAGTACCCAACGAAGTACCCATAAACTCAAAAGTACCCGGTACGTTTTTGGAGTACCCGGTACGTATTTTAAAGTACCCATAGAGTACTGGTACCCGGTACGGATACTTTGGGGTTTTAGAAGTACCCATGCTTCATAGCTCAACACAATTGTTTGGCCGCACAAATTAAATAAATCCAAACTGGGTTCCTCATTAGGTTCCGGTTCTCTGATCTCTCTCACTATGTTATTTCAGTCCTCTTAATTTTTTTGGTTTCTCCCTTGCCCTAGCCAGGTTATGGATTCTTTGGTTTCGAATTAGCTGTAGAATTGATGGCCTACTAATTTGCTGTCGAATTACCCTACTTATGGTGTTTTGTTCTTTAACATTCCCTTTCTCTCTTAACAAGCAAATTGAACTGGTAGGATTGAACTTGAACAAATCTAATCTCATGGCTCTTTGTTCTTCTGATAGTTTATTGGTACTATTTTGCCCTCCCCAATAAAACCCTCACAACTCTTGCTCTTTGGATTTTTTGGGTAAGAATGACTCTCAGTCATTGTCTCCGGTCAGCATCCAGAGCAACTCCACCCCCTGTGGCTCCTCTCTCTTGCCCATAGTTCCTGACTAATCTCACAATCCACGGTCCAAGCACAGAAATTTGTTAATAGTTCCAATATTGCCGACGAAGAATAGAGTCTTGTAACTATGGTGGTTTATGTTGATGATTTTTTAGCGACTCAGTGACATTGCGCGAAACAACTTCATTGTTTAGTTTGACAGTCGTTAGTCGTGAGAGGAAAGTTTTTGAATACTTTGGTTCTTCATTGTTTGGCTATCTAAATGTTTGATGTAAGATTGTGGTTATGTCATTGAGATTCTCCTGTGGAAGTACGTTAGTAGGGTTGTGGTCTCAAACAATCAGGTGGCAGGTCAGGTGTTTGATTAAATGCCCAAATCAATCACTTTCTTTCTTTTGTGTCTTTTCTATCCAATATTTGAACTTTGATATGAGTTAAAACTAGGATCCCATGCTTCCAAAAATTGTAATGTTTGCAGCTATCAATATACTCCTTAAAAAAATTTCTTCAAATCTTCTCCTAGGCGATAGCATTGGAATAAAAATTTCAGAAAAATAGATGAAAATGAAGTCATGAGGGACCAATTCCTGTTCAATTTTGTAGAAAAAAAATGTAACTTTTGCATGCCATTCAATGACAACCATGTATTGTTGTAGAACCCTGCAGACTAGGAAGAAGAAATGAAATCCTAGATGCAGAAAAGAGGCCTCATTTGTGACCGCATTACTTTGGTTTATTTGTAGATGAAAAAATCTAACATGGAAGAGGAAAAAAACTGTCGATGATGAATGCTCTAAAAAGTTAGCTCCTGAAATACTGTGGTTTTTATATGAGTTCCCGTCTGGCAGAAAAAGTAAAAGAATAGGTAAAAGAAAAAAAATAAAATAAATAGATAACACTTCTTATTCCGTTATTAGCTTTGCTTTGGGGCAATCGGGTTGAGGAGGATGATAGTTGTGGTTCTCTTTTTGTTACTTACGGTTGGTTCTCGCCAAAGGGATGTTGACTGTTTTATTTCTATGCAAATAAATAAGTTTAGCAAGTGAACATTTTACATGTTTGACGGTACTGTGTTTTGATGTTAAAGCCCAGTGTTGAATCAGAGGTGAATGCAATGCATTTTTTCTTATCATGAATGTCCTTGATAACTGCCTAGCTGAAAGCTGTTGAACTTTGGGAGATCAGGATTGTTGGGAATTGGACAATCATGTGATACTTTCTTTACTAAATTTGCATCAATTCTCATCTGTTACTAATTGTAATCGTTTGATAGATATTTGAGTATTTTTGTGTTTTGCAGCTCTTTTGGAACTCCTAAATTTGATCGCCATATTCTTCATATACTTGCAATATTTGTAGTTTATCCTCTTCAGTTTTGAAGGCGGCACATGTATCTTTGGAATTGGTATTACTTGTGTCTGCCAAAGACCAGTGCAGCTGCAGATTTTTGGATGCTTTTGCTGCAGCTGCTACTGGAGATAATGCTGTAATTGCTTTGATTTGCTTCAAGTCTGTTTTGATTGCTGTTTGGAGGCTGGTATTTTTGTTATATGCCAATACTGCTGTTTGGAGTCTGAGCTGTTTAGTCTGTTTTGATTGCTGATTTTGGTGCTATGCTGGAGGCTTTGTGATGCTGTCAAAGGTTGAAGTTGCCTATGATGTCAATAATGATTTGATTGTATTTGTGCTTTCCATGTGGAAGATTGTGTCCAAGTATAGTCCTGATCTCATTTCCGGTCAAGTTTCCTACTGGACTTACCTTTCTTTTATTTTCGCTGTACATTTAGTCCCTCGCTAGATGTGTTGCCTTGCCTTATTGTTGCACATGGGCTTGGGTATGGTCTTTTTTCCTCGATGTACCCTTTGTCAAGTTTTAATAATTTTTGGTGGCTGATGGAAAAAAGAAAAAGAAACACTATATTCAAAAATTTCCTTTTTTAATTACATTATGACATCTGATTGCAAATAATCAATTTTAATTATGTCCATTTCACATATGTAACATAAATAAATATCTGAAACTCTCATTTGTAGTGGGCCTAATATTGCGCGCAACACCTACACTACACTAGTGAGGTTTGAACCATTCAAATGCATGCGTGTACATAGTGCCAACCACTGGACCCCTCTCCACTTGCATTGTTTGATGAACATTAAATACTTCAACTCTTCAAGATACGTGTCCTGTCATCAATAATGGTTATTCTTTTGATTGCCCTTATTCTAGTCTGATGGCTAGTTGCATTTGCTGCTTATCTTTCACATATAAGACGGATGACTCTTTCCTCAGATGTTTCTGTACCTAACTATTGTTGTAAATATAATGCCAGGGTTTTGATGTGAAACTAATTGATGTTAATCGAACTTGTAAAGTTACGAAGGTATGTAAGCCTCTTCTTTGGATTCTTTCTTTTTCCTTTTAGTTGTACTGCTTCATACTAATATTCTTATCTGATATGATATAGGGTGGACAAGTGGTCAAGTACACTGCCATGTTGGCTTGTGGGAACTACCATGGTATTGTTGGATTTGCAAAAGCAAAAGGACCAGCAGTTCCTATTGCCCTTCAAAAGGTATATTGGGATATCTTATTGTGGACTTTTTGAAGTGTTCTTTCAAGATAGGAGTAATTGACTGGCTCTATGAAGGCCTTTCTGGTGGTTGGATCATTTTTGCTAGTGTATTTTAAGAAAGGAACCAAGCACGCAATAAGTGTCCGTCCACTCATTATTTTCGTCTTATCATGTGCTGTTGCCCATCGTCTTATCATTTGTACGCTGTTTGTATATGTTAACAGGTTATGTAGAACTGTTTACAAATTTGTTGTGTGCAGAGGCTGGAGACATTAAATTTTTCTTCTCCTGCAAATTAAATTTCAAAAACAAATCAATAGCAGATGAAAATTTATTCATAAATGTTTCTTATATCAACTCGGTTGTAGTTTCCTATTTTCGAAAAACTTAACGATATTTTCAAAGGGCGTAGTGTTGTACTATAGATAAGGATTCTTCACCGAAATCTAGTTCAAATTGCTGCCATGTGCCGTAGCTAGGTTCTTGTTTGAAACCCCAGAAGTCTTCAGATTTCCCATTTCACTGACCGATTTTATCCAAACAGGCATATGAGAAATGCTTTCAGAATCTTCATTATGTGGAGCGACATGAAGAGCATACAATTGCACATGCAGTTCAGACTTCATATAAGAAAACCAAGGTTCCCAACCATTCTACTGGTTTCTTTTAATTTCGTTTGAGACAAGTGGTCTCTTCATCCGTTTTTAGTGTATGATTCAACTCGGATTTCTGTTGTTGCTGTAGGTGTATCTTTGGCCTGCGCCTACTACGACGGGGATGAAAGCAGGCAGAACTGTCCAAACGATTTTACATTTAGCTGGTTTTAAAAATGTGAAGTCTAAGGTAATTTGCTAAATTGAATGCGATGCATTGAGAGGGTGGCTTCTAAAATATCCGGATGATCATTTTCTTAATGCTGAACGTACCTCTTGTATATTGTAGGTGGTTGGCTCTAGGAACCCTCATAACACAGTTAAGGCTCTTTTTAAGGCTTTAAACGCGGTAAGATGTTTCATCCATAAATTTGGAATTCTCTCTTTCCCTAATTTCTCGTGTTTCTAGTGTACTGATTGCCCTTGAATATTTCAGATTGAAACTCCGAAAGATGTTCAAGAGAAGTTTGGCCGAACGGTGGTGGAGTCATACCTGCTGTAATAGATATACACTTCGAAGAGACCCAACTCCAGCAGTGATTCCAACTCTCGACTCTTCCTCAAATGATTATTAATGTTGTTATCCCTTCCCCAGGGGTAAAAAAGAGAGTAATCTCTGAGAAATAAAGTTGTTTTTTTGCTTCTGTTGTTTTTTTGCTTCTGTAGTGCCCTGCCTTAGATTTCTGATTTCAAGAAGGATGATATTGTATTCTTTCAATATTTGATGTTATGATTATAGATGTTTCACATCGCTTGACCTCGGAGGAGTAGTAGGATACATGCGAAATGGTCCAGGAAAGAGAAATGTTTGTGAATTTGGACCGTTCATTTTCTCTTTCTTGGACCATTTTGGGGATACTTTTCATGTATCCTCACATTTTCCTTGCAAGCAAGTCGTTAGGGTTAGTTTGATTCTCTGATTTGGGGTCTGTTTGCATTGCAATCCAGAAGGAATGTTTTTAGGTTTTAGCTTTTCTAAAGCAATTTGGAGCGCGCCAAAAATTTCTCGCAACTAGAGTTTGGACACCAGGCGATCTATACAAGCTGGAATGGCCTAAGATTTCGATTTGGAGAAACTTTGTTGAATTATAAACGATTAGAAGCTGACTCTCTCTCTCTCTCTCTCTCAAAATGGTTCTCCAACTTATTACGAGCAAATGTGTTTTTTCCCTAAAAAATATAACTATTATGAAAACTTAGAATTAGCAAGGGGTAATATCTTATCAATCTCGAATTTTCTTCCCCTGAAAAGCCAGTTCGATAAGAAAAATAAAATGCAAAAATGAAAATAGGACCCCAAATTCAGCTGTAGAAAGCTAGGACATCATTATTCAATTCATCATAGAGGTTGGAAGAGCATCTATGATTGACAACATCATTCTCCGCACGGAAGAGAATTCTTGCTGTATGACGAAATGAGATTATGAACAACATATGGGTTACCCATCGGTATCCAAAATAAGACACACAAAATCCATGAAAGGGTAAAATATATTTAGAGAACTGAAAACCTATCTTAAACGGACTCGGGTACGAGTGTTGGGTGCTGGTATGTGTCTAAGTGTTGGACTCATGCATTTTTTTTATCTCAAGGACACGGGGACAAGCCAAAATATTTATATTCTTTAGTACATATCTTTCATTTTCTAAGTGAAATGATGTTTACAAGGTGCCTTAGGGCAATTCATGCATAATATAGGAGTCTTGCGGATAGTTCATACTTTTTAAATTGCAATATGTGCTTGCTAGATGAATGTCCAACTAAACATGTCAGACATGGATCTTATTCGGGCGTTGAGTATCTAACAAATGTACTTTTGGAATGGGGAGTTGAATAGGGAGGGAAGCACATGAGCTGATGTTTTTACCCCTGGTTTTGAAATAATCACCCGTGACGCGCACACAGATAATTTTCCGTCCATTAAACTAACCGGTGTTAAAAAATGGACCTCATGCACTTCAAGTAGGTAGTTCTGAGACTACCCAAAAAATGGACCACATGAGGTAGAGAAAAGAGCGATTGTTTAAGGGATATATCGAAAAGAAAAAAAAAAAAACTTTGAACCCCCCCCAACTTTCAAACAAAGCAGGTTCGGTTTGGGTATGGTGCAAATTTGTTCGTCCTCATCAGGTGTGGTTGAATAAAACACTCACTATGAACTATGATCATCGGTAGAGAAGGTGTGAGGTTCACCCAAGGTTGTGAATCTCGTACCGTACCGACCAGTACGTACCGGATTTGCATGAAAATGGTAACCTCACCTTGTAATACCGTCCCGTGGTCAATTCCGGTCAATACCGATGGGTTCCGGCCATTCCGGACAATACCGGATGGTACCACGATACCGGCCATACCGCCCAAGATTTTGCAGATGGCAATTTCGTAAATTTTCCGAAATCAAGTTCATATAAAAGCTCTCTTTTCACGTTTCCCCTCCTGTGACACCCTACTGCGGCCCCTCAATCAAAGATGGCTGCCGATCTGCCGTGAGTGTGATCCTCTCCGGCGACCGGCCACCTCTCCGCCGATTACCATTCCAGTTCATCTTGCTTGTAGATTATTCTGAAGATTTTCCAGGAGGATCGTCTCCTGAGCTGATTGGTGAGTAAAAAATAAAATTATCTGCTTGTAGTAGGGTCAGTAGAGTAGAGAACTTTGCTCTCTTGAAATTCGAAAATGTAATTCTTAAATTTCACTCAAAAAGTTTCGTTCTTGTACTTCTTCTGCATGATTTTCTACGAATTTCAACTGGGTAAAGCTTGACACTAAAAATTTGCAGCATTGGAAGAAATGTTATTTTAGTTTATTTTTATTTGAGTTGTCTGTGGATAGATCTGGGTTTATAGAAGTTTGGTTGTTCTATATATTTTCCCAAATGAACAATGCCAGTTGAGATTGGAGCACAGTTAAATTACTCCTCACATGTAGATTTGAGATGAAATGGATTGACTTTACCTATTCTGCCTTTAATGTAAAATTAGGTCTGATGGTTAACATTTCACATTGGGTTCGAGAGCTTGGTAGAATATATATACAAGATAGTGCCTTGCTTGGTAGAATATGGACAAGATTGTGCCTTGCTTGGTAGAATATATATACGCTCACATGGTGTTTGATGAAATGTCTAAATGTACCCATTCATCATTTTCCCCAAATTTAATGGTTTGGAACGTTTATTTGTTAGTTTGAAGGCCCTTTTATGATATTTGTTGTCTAATTATAGTTCATTGGATATATAATTTACCCAAAAAAAAAAAAAAGGGTGATACTAGGAAAAATTTCGATTATATATATATACACGTAGTACCGCTAAATCCGAAACGGTACCGGTACCGTACCGTACCTATAAGAAAACCGGTACCCTGTCCGGTACGAGATTCAGAACCTTGGGTTCACCACAAAGTGATCTCATGCTTACCTAAAAGTGATGAGATTCACCACAAAATGATATCATGTTTACTGATGTGATTCTGTGGAACCCACGCCAATCACCTTCATTGGGGGAGGAGGAACAAATTTGCACTTTTGGGTAGAACCTTTGACAAGATCTGAGATATCATTCCGACGAATCGCCGTTTCCGTTTCCTTGTTTTCTCCAATATACATCAGCCTTCACTAATCGCCTCTTCCACCGTTGGGTTCCGTGGCATCACCATCACCGAAGTCAAGATCAACAAACCCAGAGAGTCAATCAATCAAGCAAGCAAGCAACCAAATCATGTCTTCAGCAATCACTCATTAGCTCTCCTGCTTCTTACCAATCAATCGCAGACTACATCTACTCACTCGATTGGCTCCCTGCCCCGCTCTTTGCTCCAAGGTACTCACCCCTCTTTCTTGTTTTTCGTTTTTTGGTTCAAGGGTTAGGAGACTTATAAGCCATATAATTCGCGTGCGTGAGCGCGAGTCTGTAACCTGTCTTTCTATAACATCCCGGGAGCGAATTGAGATGTTGCTAATGCAGCTGGTTATCCCACCAGCAGAAGAATCACAGTCAGGGCTTTGGTCAAGCATTGAAATTTTGTAACATCCCCACTTTGGTCACAGCCACACACAATTGAGGTGTTTCTAGGCTCCCACTTTTGGTTATTGATTACTTGAATGGACAGGCACTTCATTTTGGTTACTTTGAATGGACAGCCACTTTATTATTCAATTGACTTAGTAGGATTACTTACTGTCAACAATCAACCGATGCTTTGTTGGGACTTGGGCTAGGCGGAATAAATATCAGCAGCAATGAGTAAAGATAGTTCACTCCTTTGCTTCATTTTTTACTTTTGTGAATGTGTGTTTATATGGGACTTCTATATGCTTGTGCAAGTTTATGCGAGATTAGTCAACCCTTTTGCATCAGTTACATTTTTGTGTACAAATCGTCATTGTAATGTGCATGGGAATACACGAATTCATGTACCTCTGTTTAACGATTCGGTTCTTCTCTTGTTTATGCAGGAACGTTTTGCATTTTATTAACTTGTTCCAAGACAGATCAATAATTCATGGAGTCGCCACCCCAACTAAGTCTATAAAGTCTTGAGCTTCCAGTTAAAAATAGCCATACTGGGATCCCAATTTTTTTACGAGAATGATTCTTGCACATATATGGAGTTTGTTGATTCTGATTAACATTATCAGTTTCATTCTGAGTGGCCTACCATGCAGTCGTGGGGAGACGTAAGTATTCCTGTTTGGTTGCGTATGTCCTTTGAAATCTTATTTGACACCGTCTTATACCATGAATTTCTCTATGTAACAAGGGAGAGTTGTCTAACTAATTTGACAGGATCGATAGAAAAATTTTGAATGTGGGGGAGGAGCTGTGGAAGGAAACTATACCATTACAAATGGGATCCCGCCTTTACCAATTGGAGGGGCTTAAGTCAAATACGTCTTACGAAGTGAAGATATCATATCCAGCTTCTGTATGTACGGTGAAACAACTTCTTATTTTTGCCAATATTTCCTTGTGGAACTTACCTCATTATTATCGATCAACAGATACCTTCAAGATTTTCTCTGCTGCTTACAAGAGGTAATTCAAGCTTAGTGCAGAATTGGAAGAGAAAATTACTCAATACGGAGAAGTTGATTTTCAAAACTGATAATCTGGAACTGTCTAGTGATGAGGTTTGACACTATCTCATTCTTCATAATAATTAACTATTTGGTTTGAAAAGATTTTAGTTGAGTGAAATTATGCAAAGCACTACAAACCCATTACAAACATAAATGGTTTGACAAACCCGGAAATCGCCAATAAACCTAACATTGAGGATTCTGCACAGGGTGAAATGTGCATTCTGGTTACTGTGGAGCCTGAGGGGGTTGTTGCAATACCAAATGTAGAGGAGAGAAAAGAAGTCATTTTTAACATAGGTAACTTCGAGTTCCCCTCATAGATTATGACATGCAGCTATGATTGTTGCACCAGATTTTTAGTTTTTGTCCTTGTAAATTTTCGTATATGCATGCAATTTGAAAAACTAAACTGATGGCGAGCAATTTCCTGACCTATAAACTGTATCTTTCTTGTTCCCTGAGACTAGAACTTTTGCATCTTATTTTCCCCATCACTAGCATGTCATTCCAGCTGTCAATTATTCGAGGAAGCTATTTTTGGTTCTCAAATATGTTTTCCACCGTGGCATTATTCGGAATTTGTTGGCATGGAAGTGTGCTGCCTTTTTTTTTTTTTGGTCTCACTTAGACATGCATTTCTAAAATTTTCAGAAGCATGCTTAAAGAAGTATCTATGATATATCTTGTGGCTTCTGCATCTTCACCTATTGAAACTTTTAAGTGGTGAAAAACTGCTTGCATGTACTTTTTTTAGTTCCTGATCAAAGAAAAAAACACCTTTTTTAGTTGGAGTCAGGGTTGGCCCTGGGCATAAGCCCACAAAGCCATCGCTTAGGGCCCCCAAATTTGGCCCAATAACAGGGCCCCCAAATTTCAAGTATGTAATAAATATTATACATGTCAGCCTTTCAGCAGATAGCGTTGCAGGAGCTCGGCGGTAAGAGTTCCTTGTTGGAACCTGGTGGTCGTGTGTTCGAGACTTAATCCCCACATTTTTTGACTGCAAGATTTTTGGATTATACACAAAAGATTTGAAACCACTGCCAATGGCATTAATTGAACTCATGACCTCAAGTACCAAGTTCTACCTGTAGCAAATGACCACTGAACAAGTGATTTTGAGCTTTTTATTGAACAACAAATATGTATACAAATTTCTAAAGGCCCATTGTTAAATCCCGCTTAGGGCCCCGAAAATCTCAAGGCTGGGCCTGGTTGGAGTGGTGGTGATTGTGCTGTATACCAAGAGTTAGAACTGCTAAACACCTTCTTACACCTGCTTAGTTCTTTGAGAAAGTCAATACCGAAGAAATAATTTAAGGTCTTTCAGTGGCAGATATTCAGATGTTCATAGGCATATCCAATTTGCATTACCTATGCATGGTCCATTAAGAGCTCCACCGATAAATCAGGAAAAATATAGGTGACAAGATCATGGTTTCCAGAAGCAAAATCCTTGTTCAGATGGTTGCTTGTAAGTTGTAACATAATAGACCGCTAAAACTTCTGCTACATCGTAGGTAGGCCACAAGATTGCTGCAACTCTATTATTGATACATCAAGGGCAGTATAGCTGATATGATTACCTTAGCGACCATGTGATAGGATTTACAAGTTTGTTACCTAATTTAAGGTACTGTAACTGTAACCATTCTCTCGTCAGTTCTCATTCTACCCAAGAATTTTCTTGGTGTTGGAGAATGATATTACTATATGCATCCAATTATTAATTTATGGATAATTTTGGTGCCATTCTTGACATTTGGTTTGAGAATAAACCATTAGCTGCCTTAGCCTCCGTTTGCTAGCACTTATAAGTTAGCTTTTTAGATTATAGCTTTTTAGATTACTGGGATAAGAAAATTAAAATTAAGTTTGTTATAGTTTTCTAGAAGTTGTAAAAAAAGTATAAGCTGTTTGCCTAAATAAGCTGTTAAGTTTCTTTTTATACCCTAAATGTCTGTATTGCCAATAAAACTTGAGTAAGAATAACTTATTCACTTTAGGATTTTTGTTCATTGATGTTTAAACAACTTAAAATAAGCAAAAAAGCTTCAAATTGGTGCTTAAAACAATTTAGCTTTTTTTTGGGTCAAATAAGCCAAAAAAGGAAAATAAGTGATGATTTATAATTGTTAATGAATACCCTTCATTAGCTTTTT
Source organism: Vaccinium myrtillus (assembly GCA_016920895.1). Classification (NCBI taxonomy): domain Eukaryota; kingdom Viridiplantae; phylum Streptophyta; class Magnoliopsida; order Ericales; family Ericaceae; genus Vaccinium; species Vaccinium myrtillus. Next base: position 8,676,783 of record CM029280.1, read on the forward strand.
AAAGCAAATAAGCTAAATAAGTTAGATTGTAGTGCTAGCAAGCGGATCCTTAGTGTCCTTTTAGAAAAAAGACGGGGATGCAATTTGAGTGGTCAATGGTCATAATAGCTACAGGCAGTCAGAGTTTGTGCGGATTGCTGATTCTTTTTCATTACCTGTCTTGTGAAAATAGAAGCATGGTCAGCTAGACTTTCGTCCCAAAAGATAAACCTAACTTGATGCTTGTAGATACTTTTTCCTGCCCTGCAGCAATTGTCATCTGCTTGCGCCCCATAGTTGCCATCCCAAGCCTCCAACTTGACATGTAATTCATCATGGAATTTTTTAATTTCACAGAAAACCATATTTTGTATGAACTTTATGATATAGCATCTTCTTGTGGTTTTTAGTGATTTGAAGGGTTTTATATGCTATTATGTAGGGTTGGGCATCGTGTTGTGTCGGGTCTAGTCGTGTTTGTGTTGTGTCAATTCGGTTACGGGTCAATACGTGTCAACCCGAAAAGACCTATTTACCTAAATGTGTCGAAAATCTCAACCCTAACCCGACCTGAAATTACCCTTGTCAATCCGAACACGACACAAATTGACATGATTACACAATACCCGTGTCATTTTCAGGTTAACCGTATCATTTTTGGGTTGGATTCGGGTTAAACTTGTCGACATGAATAGATAAACAGGTTAGCCGTGTCATTTTGGGGTTATGCAGGTTGAACACGAACCCAACCTGTTTAGCAATAGTGTTCTCGAGTCGTGTCATATACGTGTTTCGTGTAAAAAGTAGTCAACCCTAACTTGCTAACTTTGAGTCATGTTATTGTGTCGTGTCATAAATTTCCACCCTTACCATTATGTCCTCTGGGGAGATGCTATGTGTTTCTCTATGATAACTCTGCATTTATGTATAATTTCTCTATAATTTCAAACAAATTATTGTTGCTCGAATTGCACTATTCTGAAATCGATACCTCCACTGATTATGTGATGTATTTCATTGGCAGTTTGTGATGAGTTATTGTTATTCATTCCCCAGTATGCCTGGTGGGTTGTCATCTTGGTAGTGCTTTGTTTGGGTTTGGCTGCTATGATCCCACATTTCCTTCCATCGTACTTTATCAGAACAAAGCGAAGCCCACAATCGGCCAGTCGAATTACTTCAAAGGATTCTTGAACATGATGTCCGTTCCATGTCATTTGACACTTTCCAGATTAGAGGCAAGTAGAAGATGCCATAGCTGAGCTTGCTTGAAGTTCTGCTGCTACTCACTCAATTCCTACTCTTGACTGGAGCAGCTTCGGTCAATGGCTTCTAGAAATGAGCAGCCATTTTAGTTGAGCCTTTTGTATTTTCACACTGTTAGTCGACAATAGGAACCAGGAATTTAGGATGCCCTTAACTATTTTGTCTTATCTCTTCTTTTGTTGAACGGGTCTTATCAGAATTCCTCTTTTTTGTTTTTGTTTATTGGGTATTGGTAGAAGGTGAAAAAAAAATAAAAATATGAAGAACTAGACGTAATGTGATTATCCTTAACTTTTTATGAGAATGATTTAATTTGATAAATTCCAAAATAGCACCGTATTCGGTTGGACAAAGTCCAGGTTTGAGTTTCCATAGCCCATTCTTGAGGTTAAATGTACTCCTAGCACTACCCACACCAGGGGTACTTTAATTTCGGTCTCAACATAGGTGTGGTAGGATTCCCTACGTTTAGTAATGTGGTGTGACGGGCCGGGCAATATTCCTTTATTGAAGTGATGGATACCATACCTGAGCTTCCATTTTATGAACCAAAAAAAAAGCCATTTTATGAACCAAAAAAAAAGATAAATAGCCCTATAGTGTTCATACCCACAAAATTGGCACAAACAAAGTGACCAATAAAATGAGACTTATTAGCCTTTTGGCATCCAAAGTATTGACCGAGTATCCTTTTAGTACCAATATAAAAGTTACTAATATTTAGTCTCGATCATTGCAAAATTTGTATCAATAAAGTCCCTAATGCTAATGCAGTTAGCCCACCCGTTAAAATGAGGGGCATTTTAGGTATTTTGCTTATCTTTTGTTTCTCTCTCTTTTGAAAAACATTTTTTTTTTTGTTGTGGAAACCACTGTTTTTAAATAAAGTAGTTCCGGCCCACAATGAGGACCTGTGTCCAATCTCATTCAAATCCTTAGATGCTCTGAAACACCTGTACAACTCCAATTCGGGTCGGCCAATGGGTGTCCGCCTAGCGACGTGGATGTGCAGTGCATTTGGCATTATTAATTTATTATGCAGTGGTCGTATGGTCCAGTCCTTTGGCACCTATCTGGTCTCGCCACGTGGTGCAGCGCATGGTCTACAATGTTCGTAGTGTCTCACCACGTGACGTGGTCGCTATTCCCGCCACCCATCCGTGTTTGTAGAACGCCATGCACGACACTTGTTCAGAAGTTGGTTGTCGGGTTATGATTGTCAGAGGGAAGTTGTTGGTGATGTCACCCGATACCTTCGCCCCCAAGCCAAGGCACTCCTACGAATACCCATAACAAACCCTAATAGGCATGCCTCTTCTCCTTGCTTAAGCTTTACACTTCCTTTCTCAGGCGAATTCTAACTTAAGCTTCGGAGTGCCTTCGGTTGGACGATGCTAATTGGTCGTTGCTCTTGTAGGAACTAAGGGGAAGAGGAGAGTAAATAACTCCTATTTCACTTCCATGAGGCTCAAAGTGGTAGAGTTTAGGCCCAAAGATTACGAGCCCTCAAAAAATTTAATTCCCACCTCAAAATTTTTTCTTCCATGGGAATTAAATTAATCATAATATTGTAAAGAAATATCATGCGGTACTATAACAAATCAAAGTAGCCGAGGAGCTTTTGAAACATTAGTATATCATAGAAAAAATAAAATACTAGTTGGGAAGGTGTTGTGCACTGTACTGTGCATGCCGGCGCACGGTGTTTCAGCCTCGCTCTGATGATCGGAAACAATCACCTCGTAGAGCTCACCGAGTAGAACAAGTGTTCCAAAGATCAGCTCGATCGGAAATCATTAAGTGTCTCATTGGAACACATAGAACTTGGCAATAATGGGTTCCAGTCGGTTTGATCTAGTGTTTCGGATCCATTCTTTTCAAGATAATAATGTTCGGATGAGGCACTTAATGATATCCGATTGAGCTAATTTTTGGAACACTTGTGCTACTCAACGAGCTCTACGAAGTGAACGTTTCCAATCATCGGAGCGAGACCAGAGCACCGTGCACCGGTGTGCATATCACCTACTTAGGAAGAGCATGACAAAAATCAACACTGACAAAAGAAATAGAGAGTAATATGCATATCCCTATTTTGTTGACAAGCTGGCAAAAAGTGGACGTTTCAAATCTTTTTAGTATAAGAGAAAAAAGTAAACATAAAAGACTTCAATGCCCTTAAATTGGGTCATATACCAATTAATTATGTGACCAATTTCCATTAGTTTTGGTAACGGTTATTTAACAAAAGAGGATCAGTTGAAAATTTGAGGGTTAGAATGTTGTACTAGTATTTAATTTTATTTTAAGAGGTAAATGTAGGGATGCAAAGTGTACTTTATTCAAATTCTTTTGGATGTTTTAATCCTTTTTCTGGTCGATTATTTTTCCATGGTTGTGATTAAATTCTGTTCAAACTAATAAAATTCTATCCCTTGAATTCAAAGAGCAACTTGCAACAAAATTGCTGATTTGATGGTTACTATGTAATCTCAGACATTGAAAGAGCAAGTCAAATTAAGAGAGGTATTGACCTAATTATATTTTTGGGTTACTATGTAATCTCAGACATTGAAAGAGCAAGTCAACGAGAGGTAGACTATACCTCTAATTAGATCTACATAAATAATTTAAGCAGTTCGTTAAATTTAATATTTCTCGAAGAGGCTTGCAAATTATCAGTTGAATAAAAATAAATGAAAATATTTAATTCAATTTTTTAAATTTTCATTTAGAATTAAGTCCTAAATTCTGAAAGAAAAATTAAGATTGGATTAAATTCTATTCAAACTAATAAAATTCTATCCCTTGAATTCAAAGAGCAACTTGCAACAAAATTGCTGATTTGATGGTTACTATGTAATCTCAGACATTGAAAGAGCAAGTCAACGAGAGGTATTGACCTAATTATATTTTTGGCTCGTCACAATATCAGTAGACGCGTTTCTCAGAAATTCCAGTTAGACTATACTCACAGATTGCTTTGTGGAGTCTGGTCTAAGATCTACATAAATAATTTAAGCAGTTCATTAAATTTAATATTTCTCGAAGAGGCTTGCAAATTATCAGTTGAATCAAAATAAATGAAAATATTTAATTCAATTTTTAAAATTTTCATTTAGAATTAAGTCCTAAATTCTGAAAGAAAAATTAAGATTGGATTAAATACTTACCGTTATTCGATTAAACTGATTTTTTTAGAAAACAATTCGAGAAAAATATTTTACATTTAGTTAATGGCTCGAATTATCTGTATGAGACGAAAGTAGGCCCTACAAAGCGATCCGTGCAAATTTAATCTGTACGCACAGAGTTTTTTTGAGAAATCCACATATTGGTGAGTGGAGAGGAAAACTGCACCTAGTTTTGCCTGTTCCTTCTAGAACTCACAATCTGGTCAATGGAAGTTCGAGTCAAGTGGACGGTTGATTCAGCTTTTTGACTCAGAATTGGGCTAATTTTGATGGCTTCTGGTGGAAATTTTCCACTGATTGATTGGAGGATGGGTTACGCCATGCACTTGATCTGTCCACTTTTGTTTTAGTACTATACTTTTATCCAAATCCAAACCCTCACGTCTTAAATTGACCGATGATTAGTGTGACAGGTTCCATTCACTTGTACTCCCACTTTTTTTCATTTTTAGTAGGAGTCCGAATAAGGGCCGCAAACGAACCAAGCAGTTCGAAGCTTGGTTCGTTAAGACAAGGTTTGACTCTACTCGACTAGTTTAGTAATTAAGCGAGAGAGCTCGAGCTCGAAGTTCAAGATTGTTTAATAAATGAGCCAAGCTTAACACTCTAAAACTCGTTCGGCTTGGCTTGGATAGAAGAAACTCGACTCATTTGTAACGGCCCGACTCATTTAGGAATTGGACCGGGCTCGGCTAGTTTACATATGCACCGAGCTCGAGCTCGATCTTGAATTTTATGCTCGTTTAACAAACAAGCCAAGCTCGAACACTCTAAAATTTGGCTTGACTCGACTCGTTTCACCCCTAGTTCAGATCATCTTGCGCGTATGTTGTATTTCTTTTTTATATTCTTTGCTAGAACATTTGTTTCTGCAGTGTCATGTACGTAAGTGGGTATTGAATGCCTATGTAACACTCCCAACGACTAAACTTTAGGTACTTATTTTATTTTATTTTTTAACTAGATGTCCGGGTCAGTTTGCGGGAATTTCGACTAATGGTGTTGTGTAATTGTATAACCCCCAGGGGATTATATGGTGGTGTCTCTACAATACTCCCAGTAAGTTAAATATGCTACGTGGGTTATCATCATTTTCCCAAGGTTATTTTTTTGAACGGTGAAGAAAATTTCATTAATCAAAGAGATCAAAAGATGAAATTCGTATAATAGAAAAAGAAATACATCGAAAGAGGTTCGAGAGTGCAAGCAAATACCGAACCGACGTCCAAAGACACTAATTTTTTTTCATAAAAACAAAACAAGAAGAAAATAATCCAACATTGTCGACAACATGCCATGTAGAAAAGAGTTTTCAAGTCCTCATTAAAACCGTGCGCTGCCCCATGAACTAGGTTCGTACACCAAGAAAACAAGCCCCTTCCCAAAAAAGAGGTGTGTCCACCAAAACTCCCAAAGTCCGCCGGAAAACCACTCTTGTTGCCCGTTCATTTGGGACTGTCACTGTTGCTACAAAGTGGTAGGAACTGGACCCGGGGTGCATTTGGGGACAACATGCATGTTGTCCGATATGGGCCGTCCGTGCTCGGTGATTGACGGCTCGGATCACATCTTGTCCAAACACATCTGAACCGTCGGCTACCAAACAAATTCGAGCCGTCCATTGCCGAGCACGGCCGGCCCAGATTGGGACAACATGGATGCTGTTCCTAAAGGGATAGCACCATCCTAAACCCCTCCATATCAAAGCAAAACTGAAACCCTTCGCCAATGTCAACTAAGGTTTTGGTGTGATGTTTGGGTTGGCTTCTTGCCTTCCCTTGTGGTTTGTCCTCAGGTGGCTTTTGCCGGCTACCCGAGATCCTTTTGATCTTTGTATTTTTTCATAGGTTAATAAAATGTATTTTGCCGATCAAAAAATAAAGTACTCCTATAAGCCAAAGAAATGTCAGATTAAATGTGTTCCACGTTGAGCCCAACCCTAGCACTTGACTATTGTGAGTAGGTCTATAGTACTTTGAATGTAGCTGTCACAATTTATTACTACTCCAATGAAGTCATTCACTTTGAAAATCCTAGATGCCGCTATATGAAATGTTGAACGGTCTTCTCCAAAAAAATTGTACGGTATGCACTAAATTACCTTGAAATGTTATGAACCTATAATTAAATTCATAACATCAGAATTCATTTGATTTTGTATAACAATTCCTAGCATTTGAACATAAATCTGTAAAATTAAATTCTAAATTTATTGTATGTATGAGTTATTATCTTGATTAAGCTCTGTTCCACTAAGCTTGACTTTTAGGGTTTTTGGTTTTTGAATTTTTTAGTTGATGCATGTGTGAGAAGAATGCGATGTCTTGAAAAAATACTCCGTCCGTCCCTTATTAAATGTGTTGCTTCGTAAATCCAACTTATTAAAGAAACATCATCATTACACCTTTCACATTAACTTTTTCCTATATTTTATACTTTTCACATCAACTTTACCTCTACTTTCCAAAATTATTCTCCACTTTTACCCATTAACTCTTTATCCACTAACTTTTCAAAAGGGCAAAATGATAATTGTACAAACTTTTGCCCATTAACTTTTCAAACTACATACTTATTTAGGGACAACCTGGCCAAAATGGAAAGTTAAATACTTAAAATGGGACGGAGGGAGTATGAAAAGTCAAGAAAACCCAAAAAGCCAAAAAATCCAAGTAGTAGAACGGTACCTTAACCTTAATATTGTTAGGAATTTTTAACAAACGTTGTGAACTTTTACGTAGATAATTTTGAATCTCCACACAAAATATATATTATGAATTTCAAACAGAATATGATGAAGCTCTGGACAAAATGTTATGAATACAAAGAGATTTAATAGAGTGCATATATATCACACTCATCCAAATATATATGTGTATTGGAGTAGTTTTCAAACGTAAGATATAGCTTAAGCTAACAATGCTAGCTAGCTTGATGTCAACCTCTATGCAATGACCCAAGAATTAAATTGCAACAACTGACCCAATATCTTTTTGTGTTTTATTTTGGACCATCCCCGTTGAACACGTAAATAGACCTGAAAAAGGGAATAACACAGCAGCAGAGTATCAGCATCAGCCCTTATATACGGAGAATGGGATATATTTTCCTAATAAGAGAAAATAATTTCATTAACCGGAAAAGGAGATTCAGCAAGTTTACACTTAACAGAGACATTGACTTATACTATGGAGTAGTTAGAGTATAGACAATGTGGGGTTGGTTTAGTGATGGAAACTTGAACTTGGTCAGATAGGGCCCACAGGGCCTTGCAGGTTTGAGTTTCCATTGCCCATTCTTGGGGTTAAACGTACTCCTAACACTACTCACACCTGTGGGTACTTTAGTTTCAACATAGGTGTGGCATGGTCCTCTACGTACAATAATGTGGTGTGACGGGCCGGGCAACATTCCTAGCTTGATTGAAGTGACAAGATACCATACATGCACTTCCATGTATGAACCAAAAAAAGACAAATAGCACCATAGCACAAAATTGGCACAAAGTGACCAATAAAACGAGGCTTATTAATCTTTTTGGTATCCATAATATTGATTGAGTCTTATTTAGTCTCCAACGTTTCAAAATCTATATTATCAAGTCTCCCATACTAATGCGGTGTCCAACTGTTAAAATGAGGGACATTTCAGGTATTTTGCTTCTCTCTTTTAAAAAACATTTTTTGGAAACCATTTTTTTGAAAATAAAGTACTTTGTTTCGGCCCACAATGAGGATCCATATTCGATCTCGTCCAAATCCTCAAATGCTTTGAAACACCAGTACAACTCCATTTCGTGTCGGCCATGTGGCGCCAATGAGTGTCAGCCTAGCTAGCAAATGTGCAGTGCACTGGGCATTGTTATGTAGTGGTTGTATGGTCCAATCCTCTGGCACCTATCTGGTCCCACCAGGTGGTTCGGCTATGTAGCGTACTGAGCCCATGGTCTACACCGTTCGTATTTTCCGACCACGTGGTGCGGTCGCTATTCCCGCCACCCATCCGTGCTTGCAGAACACCGTGCGTGACACCGGTTTAGAAGTTAGATGTCGGGATATGATTTTCGGAGGGAAGTTGTTGGTGATGGCGCCTGATCAGGGGATGGCACGCGATACCTTCCTTCACCCCAAGCCAAGGCACTCCTATAAATACCCATGTAGTTAACCCTAATGGATATGCTCTATTCTCTTTGCTTAAGCTTTGTACTTCCTTTCTCAAGCGAATTCTAACTTTAGTAATTCGGAGTGCTTTTGGCTAGACAATGCTAACTGGTCGTTGTTCTTGTAGGAACCAGGGGAAAGAGAAGAGCATATATAACACCTATTTCACTTCCATGACGCTCAAAGAGTTGGAGTTTAAACCCAAAGAATGAACACCACCTCACATGCATTTATATCAAAATATTATAAATTGGTATACAAAAACTATAAATTCAAGATTGAGTTGTGAATTTTATTCAAAATGTTATGAATTCCAAAATTAAGAAGTTCACGTCGTAAACTCCTAAATAGGGTATGTATCATAGCAAATTGGAAAGGAGAATGAAAAGATCGAAGAGGAAGATTAGAATGAAGAAACTCCTTGCTGAGCTTGGGGTTAAGGCTCTCACCCTGAATCATAACAATAAGGAGTTTATTCTTCTCTATCATTTCATGATATTCGAAATGGACAATCTTTCTTATTTAAGCAAGCTAGTATAGCGTTGGATTCGTTTGCTTGTATGGGTGTTAAATTTAGAGGGGAGAGGAATCATAAAAAGAAGCTTGTTGAAATGGAGGAGGAGGCTATTGCTGATAGGGAGGCTTCGGTTCTTGACAATTTGGAGGATGATGCCTGTGGTTTTGAAGACTTGGATAATGATGCTTCTCTCTCTTTGGAGTTTTATCTTTGGATGATTGATGGTGTGAGGCTTCTGATTATTCGGTTTTGGGGTTTAGTGTTCTCTTTGTCTTTTTCGTTGTGTTGTTGTTGGGTTTTCTAGCAGGGTGTTTCGGTTGGGTTTGTTTCTCATCGGCATTGTTTTGGCTTAGTGTCTTTGGCTCTCCTTTTTTGCCTGTCTGTCTTTAGTCCTTTTAATGTTTGTATCATTTTCAACGATTAATAAATTTTTGCCGATCAAAAAAAAAAAAATCCTAAAATTTTTCGTAGAGATATTGTGATTTTTTTGCATTGCTATAAATTTTTATACAATTCAAGGGATGCATAACATACACATCTAAATGAGAGTGTATTATTCATACATTTTCAATTAGAAAATTGGAATGTGAATCACTTTCCGCGGTTTATATATCAGCACTGCTACATACACAGAAAAAACACCCAGAATTTACCCAGAATTTGAAAATCAATAGAGTGAATCTGGGCCGTTGATTTACACTTTCGGGGTCAATTCTGGGTCCCCTTTCGGGCACCCAGACTTACTGTTCCACGTTGCGCCCAACCCTACCCCTTGACTCTTTTTTGGGTGGAAGAGAATTTAAAATATAGCTGTAGTTTGAATGTAGCTATCTGTGTTATTATTTTTATGTGAAAGATGAAGTCTCACTTTGAATATGATTGATGGCCCCCATATGAAATGCTGAATGGTTTTCTCCAAACATAAGAAGGAAATATTACAATACACATTTTTATTTGGATGGGTACGGTATACACCCGTTAACTCACTTTGAATTCATTACATATCGCATACAAAATCATAACACCAGTCTTGAATGACCTTTCATAGATATCATTTGAACATAAACCTATACCATTAAATTTAACATTTATATGTTATGAGTATATTATCATATTCTTATGATATTAACCAACGTTATGAATTTTTAAGCAGATGTTTTGCATTTTATACAAATTTTATGAATTTCAAACAAAATGTCACGAATCTCTGTACAAAATATAATGAATACAAAGTGATTCTAGGGAGTGCACACCGTAACACATGTAAATGGGTGTGAGTATTGTAGCATTTTCCCGCCTAAGATGTAGCTTAAGCTAACAATTAGTGCTATATGTAGAAATCATCGTCAACCAACTGAGGCTAATTTAGTTGGCCATACTTCTGCGTCTCATTAGAAGGTCCGATGTTCGAATCTCTCCACCTGCATGTGGATGTTATTTCTCATTTTAATAGGGCTATTAGTTGGGTTGATCTTATAGTGATTGTGGACTTTGTTTCGAATATCCCCGCTTGCGTGTAGGTTTTTGGGTTGGGGTAATAGTGATTTGGACTTTGTTTCCGGTTTGATGTAGTTCATAATTGTATTCTCCTACCTACAACAAAACAAATATATGTCATCCTCTATGCTACCCACCAATTAAAATTGTATCAAAGTATTCCAATATCTATTATTTTTTATAGGTTGGACAATCGCAGTGGAACACCACAACTGACCTAAAAAAAGAGAGCAGAGTATCAGCATCAGCCCCTATGGAGAATGGAGAGAAATTTTGCTAAGGCGAGAATAATTTTATCCACATTCGGCCGGTGAGGTATTTTGCATGTTTCGATTCACTAATCATATGGTTTAATTTGTTAGAAGACCACTCAAAAACTCAGCTCGATCGAATATTGGTAAGTACTTAGTCGAAAAGTCTAATTCTTGGGTTTAAAAATTGATAGAGCAAAATTGGATTTTTGATTGAGTAGTTATCGATATTCGTTTGGACTGAATTTTTGCTTGATCTCCCAATAAATTTATTCATAATAAAAATATGCAATTCTGATTAATGAATAAAAAAAATATGGGTAAAGTTACCCTCACCTTAGGCGGGTTAATGAAATTGCACCTTGGAGGATGGGATGTAATTTTTTTTATAAGAAAAATTAATTTCACTAACTTGGGAATGAGATTTCAGGAAGTTAATAAAGACATTGACAAATAGCACTATAGTCAAAGAATGTTCATATATATTTTATTTTTTTTGCCATTCAATATACATCAGTGAGGGGTTACCGGGGAAGTTAGCGAGTTAGTCTAGAGGGGGTCTATAAGCTATCCATAGCCATAAACCCCAAACGCCTCTGCTAATAAGGCTCGAACCTAATCTGCCTTGTGGGAGAACCAGAAGATAACCGTTACGCCACAAACCCTTAGTTCAAAGAATGTTCATATATACCAACAAAAAAGACACAAACATCTCGACCACTAAAATGATATCCTACACAAAAAATGGTTGGTAAGAGACCAACCAGCTGACACTAGAGGATTATAGTAATCTCATATGGAGAATGGGATATATGTACTATAATCTTAAAGCATAATTTATATACTATCAGTGGAATAATTACAAGGGAATTACTAATGAAAAGTCCGGTGCATTCGTCATTCCTACCAGCGTATTTCATAATCAAAGGTGAAATTCTTGAATTCATGTATTCTAGATTCCTATGATGGCATTTTGAATTATTTGATTGATGTTATCGTTTCACCATTTATTGCATTCAAATCTAAAGTCAAAGTCTTATAGACTTTATAATTAAGAATCTAGCTAATTTTAAAATTTAAAAATAAAAAAAACATTCAAATTTGACATTGGAGTGCAAGTGTTTGGGCCCATTAAAGTTATATCAGATTCAAGTCGTTTATTTTGTAGGATTTGCAAAAAAAGAATTTACGCAAAAAATTCAAATTGATCGGGGCCAACATCTGTACATCGAACACATCAGTGCGTATTTTGACGGCAAATACAACTTGTTGATGCTGCCTCTCCAATTTCCGGCTAATTTTCTTTTTTGCATGAGCTAGACGAATGATCTTTGAGCTCTAAAAATTGATGGATTTGAATTAGGACCCGTCTTTGACCTGTCTTCGCTGCAGGCCAACTGTAGAGAGGCCCTTGCTATATCTCAACTGTTTATCTTTGAATCCAAGAGTTCAGATTTTGAAAAGACTCTTTTTGGCTCTCGAAAAGAGTCTTTCCAAAGTTTGATGTTTGAACCATTTAAAATACTTTTAAATAACCAAGCTCACATAAACAGCTCTCAGCATATGTACAATATCATACCATAAGTTCGAGATAAAAGAGAAGTATAGGACGAAAAGCTTGGTCCAATTTGTAATCTACTCCTACATTCCAATAAAAAAAAATTTAATCCAATAAAAAATCAATCAAATGAATATAGAGTTGTAAGAATGGCTACAATACAACCTGTTAAAGGTATGTACCACATTCATATGGTTCATATTGTGTCACCTCATGACAAAATTATAACAGTTTTTAGTAACTTGTAACTTTTCAACAATATGATTCATAACATTTTTGTGTCTCGTAACTTTTATGCAAAAAAATTATAACTTTTTATTTATAAGAGGTAATCAATTCGTAACACTTTTAAGGGTACATGCATATGATACATACCCGAATAAAAATGTGTATTGTAACATTTCCCGTGCAGCGACGGAGCTATGTGAAGGCCAGTGTGGGCATAGGCCCACAATGGATTTTGGGGTATTTTTTTTTTTTAGCATTTGCAAGAATAAATATATTATAAGTTCAATTAGACTACCCCCTCTGTCCTATTTTAATTGCTCCCTAGGAATATCCGTGCCATTTTTAAACGTTTATATCTTTTTATTTGTAGAATTCTTAAAGTTTTTGAAAATTTTGTGTTATAGAACTAAATGAGATCTATCAAATAAGATCCATGTTTCATATAAAATACTTTATAGATTGAAAACTATAAGAGTTTTAAAAGACACCGTAGGGAGCAATTAAATTGGGACGGAGGGAGTATCATTTTTTTTTATAAAAGAGAACTTATTTAGTGCCATTACGTACACATGGTGTCACAATACCCTTTTTCTCTACATATTCATGTGAGAATCAATACTTAACGTATGTGTCTCACCTAAAAATGTGATGGAAAATGATGTTAATTAGGATACGAAGTGGGGATACTCCAATATTAATTACTTATAAGAATGCAACATCAATTCACCAATTTTCGCCTCAAAACTATCCTATGTTACAAAATGATGATTATTATCATAAATGCAAGTCAAGCAGAATTCCTTTTACATTCGCACTTATTTTTTTTCTTAAATCTAGAAATAACTCCTCTCTTTTGTCAAGCGAGAATTCTGGCTAGCCACTGTTCCAGGAGTTGTAGTACTTCAGTTGGCCACGCATCAAAGCTTTTCTTGGTTTGACCGCCGAATTCCCAGTGAGAATTGCTGACTGGTAATAGAAGACCAATCCTATTCTCCCCTTGAATTTTCAACACACATTCTCTCTCTCTCTCTCTCTCTCCTAAGCTAGTATTGTTCATAAATTAGCTGCATTCTCTTACCAGTACCAGCAAACAGCTCTGTCCTCCTTCCACACTCCATTTTTATCCATCTTTTTCCTCACACCCACTGATCCAGTCTTTCATTCATACCCAAAAAGCACAAAAATAAGTACTTAAACAATACAAAAACACTCCCACTTTAATACTTTAATTCAATTCTTTTTAACTTGTTCCCCATTAGGAACAATAGTTCTTGTGAAAATGGAAGATATTGAAATTCCTCAGTACTTCATCTGCCCCATTTCTCTCCAGATCATGAAAGACCCGGTAACCGCGATAACCGGCATAACCTACGACCGGGAGAGCATCGAGCACTGGATATTCCAAGCCAAGAACACAACTTGTCCCGTCACCAAACAGCCCTTGTTAATCCCCACAGATTACTCCTCCGACCTCACCCCGAACCACAACCTCCGCCGTTTGATCCAATCATGGTGCACCCAAAACGCCGTAGACCGTATCCCCACGCCCAAACCGCCTCTCACCAAGTGCAACGTCATCAACCTCGTTAAAAACCTCCAGTTTCCAAATTTGCAACTGAAAACCCTAAGAAAACTCGAGTTTTTGGCCATCGAGCACGAGAGGAACCGGAAATGTATGGTGGAAGCAGGTGTAAACAAGGCCATGGCCTCGTACCTCGTCAACTGTCACGAGAAAAATGAAATAACAGGGATCGAGGAAGCGCTGAGCATTTTTAATCTCGTTCGGAGCTCATCCTCCGACGTGAAGATGTTGGTGAGCACGAACGATGATCGGATTATCGAAGCGTTGGCGTGGGTGCTAGGGTTGGATGTTAGTAATTTTGTGACCATTAAAAGTCATGCAGTTTTGGTACTGAAAACCATAATTGGAAAAGCGAGTTCAAGTGTTCTTGAGAGGCTCAAACCCAGGTTCTTCAAAATGATTGTGGGTGTTCTAAAACAAGGTACGTAATATTTTGTTGTTATCAATGAAATATTAATTTCTTTGCTTTAGCAAAAAAAAGAAGGCATGTCCTTCTTGGTAATTTATGATCTAACTCATTCAAGTTTTTCATTTTGCTGCCATATTTTGTTTTTTAATTGAAAGCGGATTTCAAATTTTTGATATCCAAGCGGAGTTTGGCCTAATTTTATTGTTGGATTATTTTTCATAAAGTTTTTGTCTTTCTAAACTTTGATAGCTTTTGATAAAATTTTTAAATTATCTATTTGCCTATTTTGCTTTTTAGATTATTCTTGTCGAGATGAATAGATAATTATTCTATAAAGTAATGCAATACAAAATTTTGCAATTAAAATTAATCAAACGATAAAGTCAGGCCAAAGCTAGATGGTAAAATTTTATGTTCAATGTCTAGAATGTAGCATGAAAAATGTATTCTCAGAAAAAGTGGAGTAAATGAAAACCAAATTTGTTTTTCTCTGTTTCCTGGACAAAGAAATTTATGGAAAATTTTAAATTTCTTCCTTTGTGAGCGGATTGATTTTGCTGTAAAGTATTCGCCAATGTAAAAATTGAAATTGTGAATCCCACCATTTTCCTTGGTAAAGGAACGCAGAGAAAATTTCAAAAAGTTGATTTTCTCATTTTTTTCCCATCCTTTCTGCACAATAAAATTTAACATGCATTCCAATTTTTTTGTAAGATAAAAAAGAACTTGCATGTTTTTTCTTTGTCTCGTGTAAAGTTTTCTCAACTTTGATCTATATTTTTATGCCATTCGATTCTTCTCGTTGAGATGAATGATGAGATGTAAAAATTTAACTCAAATCTAATAATAAAAAAAATAAACACCCAAAAATACTGTGCCAATCAGTCAAGAAAACATTAGGCCATAGGGGCCCTTAGAGTTCTTCCAAAGCTTTTTTTTTTTTTAGTAGAAGTGCAAGAACTTCATTGATAATATTATATGTAGCTACATAAAATAGAATCCTCTAATATTTGAATTCGAATCGAAATTCGTTGTTCGTTTTCCGAATTTCGTAGCCTGTCTCTATATCACAACTAATAAGATAACGAGCTTTTCATAAAAAAAAAAAAAAAAAACTATGAGTACACAATTTGGTGTGCAACAAATTTACACCGGATTGTGTATCAGTGTAAGAAATGATTGAAGTTGCACAATTTGTTTAAAATATATTTTTGAGAGTCCCTATAAAAAATAAGCTCATTCAGCGATAAGGACATGATTAATTTTCTAATTCGCAAGAACAAAAATTGAATAAATTGATCAAACTCTTACCATCGAATGATCTCATTTTTTTGGAAGGACCCTTAAAACAATATTTTACACAAATTAAACAGCTCGACTCTGATTATTGTTAGGAGACCCGAAATAGGTTGTTAGAACCCAGGTATGCTCCACTCTGATTATTAGTTGGTTATAATTCTCACATCCGTCAATCAATTTTGAGTCCGAGACTTATCCATATCCGATGAGTATGATTTTTACTTTTTTAGCATGAATGATTTTCAGTTAAAAAAAGAAATGCTTTTTTTATATTTAACTTCCCAAATTCATCTTCAGTTAAATGTAGAAAGATATTTATGAAAAAACCCCTCCTATCCGTCATCCATTTTAGAAGAATAAAGAATAAATCGTGAAAAAATAAAATAAAAAGGAAACCAAGTACATCATCAGTGCATTCGTAAAAAATGAACCTCATAAATTAAAAGAAGAAATGCTTTTTTAGATTCCCTGTTCATCTTCAGTTAAATGTGAAAGATAGGAAAAAAAGTAGAAAATTAAGTGAAATAAGTAGTCAGTAAAATTTATCCAAAAATATAAATAAAGTTTTATGTCAGAAAATATCCAAAAAATATGGACGTTTTATATATGTCAATCATAAATGTTATTATTTTTTTCGATTTAATTACCTAGAAAGCAAAGACTAAATAAAAACCGCAGAAGACATTGAACATTTCCAGAAGACATTGGACATTTCTGGAATGTTGAGAAGACATTGAATATGTTGTTACTCTGACTTAGCTTTATATATTTTCGAAGTATTAAAAAAGAAAGAAAGAACATTTCCATAAAACAGTTGACAAAATTTTAACTCGTGAAAAATGTCAATTTCTTAATTAGAATGGGTCAAACTGAAAGAGGAGATTATTCAATAGATGTACCCATTGTCAAGTTTCTTCAATAAACTTGTTGCTGTTTAAAATAAAAAAATAAACTCGTTTTATTTTATCTGCTCCACAAAAGAATTAGTATTACTATTTGAAAGTATCAATGCAAAGATTAAAAGGATTAAGGAAAATAAGGTAATATCACAAACAAGATCAAACATCCCAACGAGGTTGGCAGCGCTTTTGAATAGGACTATTATAAGCAATACATGACCCAAAAGGAAGGTTGACAAGTAGCCAACCAAAACACACTGTTAGTTGTTAGTTGTAGGTTAACGTTTTATTTTATTTTTTGTGTGTATGCTTGTTAACAATCTCAAATACTCCCATCATCCTGTAAAGTCAGTGCACCATGACAAAATGTGTAGTTTTTAATAAGAAAATAAAGTATTTGGGGGAATAATTTTTAAACTTTCTTTACATTACATTGAAGATCCAGTTCTTGAGAAATTGGCGGAAAATTTAAAAATTCTCTGCATAGAAGCACTTTATATTCATTTGCTCAGCTATAACTTCATTTTTTTTATCTATATGTTTATTTTGTAAAGTATAATTCACGTTACATAATCCTAAACACGTTCCTCTTTTTTATTTTTGACAATCTGAATAGGTATCTCTCAACAAGGGATAAATGCAGCCTTGCAAATCATGCTCGACACTTCTCCATGGGGAAGAAACAAGATAACGCTGGTCGAATTTGGGGCAGTTTTTGAGCTCATCGAGCTTGAGTTAAGTTTTCCAGAAAGGAAAACAACTGAATTAATTCTGGGAATCCTATTCCACTTATGTTCTTGTGCTGATGGGAGGGAACAACTTCTGCGTCACGCGGCCGGAATCGCAGTGGTCACGAAGCGGCTTTTGAAGGTTTCTCCGACGGCCGACGACCGAGCCATGTTGATTCTCTCACTGGTATGTAGGTTTTCATCTGTGTCATATTTGGTTTCTCAAGAGATGTTGAAGGTTGGGACTTTTACAAAGTTGTGCATAGTTCTTCAAGGTGACAGTCCCCCTTATTTGAAAGACGAGGCCAAGAAAATTCTTAGGGCACACTATGATGTGTGGAAGGATTCTCCTTGCATTGAAGTTACAACTCTATAAGGAGGTATATTGTATTTGTAGGTAATTTTTGCACCTAGAAAAAGTGTTTCATAAAGAGCTAGCCTAGAAGATGATGGGGAGCTAGCCTAGAAGATGATGGGTATGGACTAGATCCATTTTTGGTGCATCAAATTTGGATTTGGACCATAGATTTCATTCAATGTTCACTTTGGCACTTTTTTTTTTTGGTCCACCACAACATTTATGCATTTATCCAAGAAACAAAAAACATTTATGTATGTATAGGATCCTAAAATATTCACTGTTGCAGTTAATTATTCTAAATGAAAACAATTGGGGCCGCATTTGTTATTGGAGTACTCCACTTCCATGAGTGGAGGAGCCCGGATTAAGAGTCCTGGGGGCCGAGTTATAACGAGAAAAAAATTCAACATCAAATATCTTTCTATTCCTTACTCAACAAATAAGTAAAAAAACAACTATCAACATCCTTGCATTCCATAGTAAAAAAAGAAAAGCCAAAATACATTTTTCAAAATTAATCCTCCATCAAAATAGAACAAAAGTAGCTTAATAATCTATCAAAGTACAACCCGACTTGTTCTCAAATTTCTGAAATCATCTACTAGGAACTTGGGAAATCATCCACTGAGAGTTTGAGAGATCTCAACCAATAAAAAAAAATTTAAAAGGAGTGTGGGGTGGCCAGGGCCCACCCCAACCCTACTCTCCCTCTGCCCCTAATGCCCATTGAATAATTCCTTCGAAAGTGAAATTTACATGTCATTATCTAAAGGAGCTCTAAATAGGGGCTGAATTATTTTTTTTTTTGGGTACTTCAGAAATATATTACGAAACTAAACGAGAGTAGCAAACTGCATCAGAAGTGCAGGGGAGTTGTTACAACAACAAATAAACATGGCAGAGAACATAAAGTATAGCACAACAGAAACATAAAGGGATAACTAGTCAAGGATTTGTCTAATGTTGAGCGGTCTCTTGACATGAATTTCCGGATGGCCAGGGGAAGAGTATTGGACACCACCAATTCATCATTTTCCTTTGCTCCAATCCTTGCTAGGCAGTCAGTACACTCGTTTGCACCACGGTATATGTGAGTTAGAGTACTCCTAGTTCGATTGAGTTAATACTTTCCATCATTGAGGATATTGCTTTGGGGGTGAGTTGCATTAGCTCCTTCGTTGAATAGGATCACCGCTGTTTGGGAGTCCGACTCAATTTGAACATTGGTCATACCCTTTTCTAGAATAATAGTCAGACCCCTGTATATGCTCCATACTCAGTCTCCAAGCTTGATCCAGCCATCATTCTTCCAAAATACCTCAGCTCCCAAGCTCCTTGTTCATTCCTGAAAATGCCTTCAAATCCTGCTTTTCTAGTTGTTTCATACCAGCAACTATCTGTATTTAACTTGAGATTACGTGTATTTGGAGCACACCAAACAGTTAGTGGAACATACTCTTCTGTAACGAGAGGGGATTTGAAAGCTTCCACAGTCTCAGTTGCATATGAACATAGAAGTTTGGAGCTCACTTCTGGTACCAAGTCAACGTTATCAAAGCTTTTTCTATTTCGATCTTTTCAAATTTGCCACAGAATGGTACAGAAGAGTATGTTCCACGGAATTCTAGTTCTCACATGCAAAATTTTGCTCTTTTTCAAGTTGTAAGAGATCCAATCAGACATGGAGTTTTCAAATCCTTCTCTCATAAACCAACCTGAGGGGAATTTATCCCAAAGGCTTGAGGCTTTGGGACAATTCCTGTACAAGTGATCAAGTTTCTCGGGTGAGCTATTACATCTAGGACATAGGTCCAAAATAGTAATACCTAGATAATTGGTGAGATGCTTGTTGTGGAAGACGAGCCATACAAAAGTTTTAAATTTTTGAGGTATCTTCATCTTCCAAAACCATTTCCAACCCTTTATGTCATTGTTATTATTGTTGAGGAAATCATAAGCAAGAGAGGCAGAACAATTTCCATTGGGGTAGTCCACCCATGAAGGATGGTCCTTCTCCTGAGAATAGCTTGGGAGAAAAATATTAAGAATGTCATTGAGAGACGTATCATCCACAATATATATGACCAATAGAATTCAAATTCCATCTACCATTTTCAATTATCTGTGCCACCTTGGTGTGACCTTGGGTATGAGGACCAGGATGTCTAACAACAAGAGGGCCATTTCCACACCACCAATCTTTCCACAAGTCAACAGTTTTACCGTCCCCAATGGTCCATTTGGTACATTGCTTAAGAGTATCTTTGATGTGCATGATACTATGCCAAATGTGTGAAGCATTTCTATTGCAAGGCCAAGATTGAATGGTGTGATTCCTAAGATATTTGTCACGAAGAATTCTGGCTCATAGACTATCATCATTGTTAATAAATTTCCAACCATGCTTAGTAAGAAGAGCTAGATTTTGAGTTTTAGCTTTTCTCAGACCCAAGCCTCCCTTATCTTTGCTTTTGCACACATTATTCCAATTAACAAGATGAATTTTCTTTTTATCCGGAGTGTCTCCCCGCAGAAAATCCCTATTCATACAATCAAGCTTATCACAAACATTAGTAGGGAGATTCATGGTTTCCATTGTTTAACTAGGAATAGTAGATGAAGAAGCTTGAATAAGGGTAGCTCTATCTGCAAGCATAAGGGTGTTCGACTTCCAACCTGCTAGTCTACTTTGCACTTTTTCAATAATATGCTTATAGTGGTCCTTGCTAGATCTTTTATGCAATAGGGGAACACCTAGATATTTGCCAAGGTCGTTAGTTAGAGCTATGCCACAGGAATTACTCAGTCTGCGGGCTTTGTTGCGTCCAATGTTAGGTGACACAAATAGTTTAGATTTAGAGAGATTCACCGTTTGTCCCGATATCTCACAAAAGTCATTTAACACATCCATGATAGCTTTGCAATTAGTTTGATTAGATTGGCCAAAAAGGATAAGATCATCTGCAAAGAATAAGTTTGTGAGGTCTATGGAATCTCTAGCAACTTTAATTCCTTTCCAGTCCTGCCTCATGTTTGCTTTCAATGAGGATAGATAGTCTTTCCATGCACAAGACAAATAAGTATGGGGATAAAGGGTCACCTTGTCGGAGTCCTCTTCAGGGAGAGAACTCGTCTAAAGTTTCCCCATTCCAAAGAATGGAAGACTTGACACTAGTGACACAACTCATGATGAGAGCAGTCCGAGAAGGATTGAGGTTGAAGAAAACAAGCATATCCGACTAAAATTTCTAAGATATTCTGTCATAATTAGCTTTTTCTAAATCAATTTTCATCAGGAGATCTCCTTTTTTCCCTTTCTTAGTTCTAAGAGTGTGAAGAATTTCCTAGGTGATTATGAAGAATTTCAATGGAGACCCTTTTTTTTTTTTTTTTTTTTGGCTTGGTGAAAGAAAGTGATTAATCTTTGAATATTTGATGCAAAGATTAGAATGAAACTCTCCAATACCATGAATTTAATCCTTTACATGTTTCTTTCTGTTGGCCCAATTAAATATGCAACCAGTACACTACAACAAAAATGACTTTTTTGAATGAGGATGTTTTTGAATTGACAACAAAAAGCACTGTTACTGCAGCTGTTTTGGGGTCTTAACACTACATTGTATGATTCTAAGCTTAGGCCCTGATTTTTGGCTTTTCATTCAACTCTTTGTTGGATGTTTTTGTGTTGGGATCTCACTATGTTGTTGTAGCTGGTGTTGTCCTTTCGCTTTCTTTTTTCATTTTTCTCGATGTACCCTTTATCGAGTGTTCATTTATAATATTTCTTGCCGTTTCCAAAAAAAATAAAGAAATTACAATGATTGTTGGGATTGGATGGCTGATACAATTGTTTGGATGCTGTGCTCTTCAATGTAGTGCTACTAAGACTGTTTGGATTGGATGTGAATTGTGTTGCTTCTACAACTATGGTGCTACTACGAATGCTTGGATGCTGATGCCTTGCTACTGATGTTATCTTTGTTTGAAATTTCAAATTGTTTTAGGGCTTTGGCTATGATTTCAACCATGCTCTTTGTTTTTGTCTTTCTTATTCTTCCTTGGGCCTCCTTTTCAACACTTCGCTGGAATTGTGGGCTTCTTTATCTTGATATACCCTTTATCGAGTTCTAATAAAATGTCGCCAATAAAAAAAATAAAACAAATGTTAAGCGGCTCAGCGGAAGGTGTGGACATTTGGGAACTGGAAGTTGTGATTTGAAATATGAGCACTTGCAAAGTTGATTTTCTGCAACAACGTTAATGGGCGAAATATTTCCTGGCTAATATTTTTGGCGACGACATCTGATACTCCATCGATGAAATTGTTTTGTCACTGACAGTATTTTTTTTGATAGTGGTAGGGCAGTGAATTGGGTTTTACAAATACTCAGTCAATTAAAAACCCAGCACAGGAACGACAACGGGTTGATCAGGACTAAAAACCAAATAGCTATGTTACCGGAGTTAAAAATGCATAAATAAAATCAAGTCAGTTCAAGGCTTCAAGCACACATGCATGTAGGCAGTACATTGTGTAAGAAAATATAAAGATCCCAGGCAGACATCAAGTCTGGAGATTGATATTGGATATTTGGATTTAGGGTGACTCTATGGATTAAGACTAAATTTGACATCAAAGTATACTTGGAGTAAGTTTTCAGTAAAAATACCGTCTATTTTTTGTGAGGAAAACAAAATCACTAATTAGTAATTACGCACCAAACCGGAAAGAAAGCCGTTGGGGGACAAAAATGGATTTTTACAAGATTTTAGGGCATTTTTTTAGCCAAATATTAAGTGGAACCCAAATACCTTTTGCGGCGGGTCCGAGAGGGTTTGTGTACTCATAAGTTAAAATTCATTTACATTCTGAATGAGAAATTGACTCTCGAATTCCTACGCAGATGACCAGATTTATATTGAGGTCGGGCCATATGCACCTTGTCTGGTATGGACTAGACTTGAGTTTGGGCTAATCGAACTTGGGCTTTTTAGTCCAAAATTAATGTGGTCAGTTGAGCTTTTGATTGGCTATTATAACTGGTTGAGCTGCCAAAGTAAATGCCCACCAAGAGAATTAATTGGCCCACATGTTTTGAGATGGGGTCACATGAATTTGTTGTCTTCTTGAAGCTACGTAAATTTTGTTATTATGTTTGTCTCCCTATTTCTAGTATAGATAGGGGTTAAGAACTCAGTTTCTAGACAAACAGAAAATTAATTAAACAAGCAACATTAAAGCTTTATGAGTTCCCTTTTCCTACTCTTTCAAGGTTTCACTCCTAAATTCTACGAGTTCAATTTTCTGTCTCCGAGTCGTGTTTCTGTGAGTGAGAGTACTACCATGCTCAGTTCGCTAAGCAATTCCAGTGCGGTGTCCTGGAAATTTTCAACCGTTGCGTCTTGGGAGATAGCTACCGAAAAAAACATCTAGCACCCCGTTGAGGTGGTGTTTACGGATAATTTATTTCCAGTCTCCAGTCGATATCGACATAGATTTGGGAAAACAAGATTTTGAATGCTGGAATGTGGATTGTTACTACGTGGATGAATGGTTCCTTGCCGTTTTCAGGATTTCTTTGGGAAACAAAGTAAAGCATTGGAAGACAACTCCTAAAACTACTCCTAAAACTGGTAATTGAAAGACAGAAGATGAAAATGACAATTAATGTAAAGACTTTTGACAAATTGGTTTTGGATCATTTCTTCTGTTTTCCCTCTTCTATTTCAAAAATGACTCCAATTAAAATTGGTTTGTTTGCGATCTTATCTTTATCTTCTCCTTTTTCAATCTAAAGAAGTTCTTTGAGGCGACACGCGTTTCTTATCGGCTTCCCAGTTCTGTTACAATTATTTATATTACAATTCTTGTTTACCGTTACTATAATATGATTATGCTGTTGTTAATTTCCAAATTCGGATAAATTATTTACTGTATTTTAGTAGCAATTCCTGTGGTCATCTGTACATTCCTTCACCTTTTAGGACTTCTCTTTCTTCCAGTTGCTAAGAAAACAAAGGACGTTTGAGTCGGTTTTAAAACATTAAGCTTTACTTGAAAGGATTTGAGGAAGCAAAATGTATAGAAGGGAAAAACCTTCACACTTTTTCCATTATGTGTTGACTATTATATATATATATATAATATCTTTTGGACAAATCATATCCCAGAATTATATCCTACAATTATGCCTAGATACACTTCACATGTGCACTAATTTACATCCATAAATCAAGAGACAAATCATGGAAGATTGATTGGTCAACTATCCTCTAATATGCCCCCTCAAGCTGATGGGGGAGACGTCCGCATAAGCTTGGACCAAAAACGATAAAAAACTGAGGAAGAGAGACCCTTGGTGAAGATATCAGCAAGCTGATTGGAAGAGCGTACAAATTGAATGGATAAGAGGCCTTTACAGACCAAGTGGCGAAGGAAGTGATAAGAGACCTCAATGTGCTTTGTTCTTGCATGGAAAATTGGATTTGCTGCAAGCTGAGTTGCGCTCATATTATCAGAATATACTTGAATCGCGGAGGACAATGGGATGCCAATGTCATGAAGAAGATAGGAAATCCACATTACTTCTGATGTAGCTGTAGACATAGCTTTGTACTCGGCTTCAGTACTAGACTGAGAGACGGTAACTTGCTTTTTGGCAGACCAAGAGATAAGATTTGCTCCAAGAAAAACACAATAACCCATAGTTGATCGTCGTGTATCTGGACAACTAGCCCAATCGGAGTCAACATAACATGTAAGACAAGAAGACGTCGTGGAAACAAATCGCAAGCCATGACCCAAAGTTCCTTTCAGATATCGTAGAATGCGCTTAGCAGCCTGAAGATGAACGTCACGGGGGCAGTGCATAAACTGGCACACTTGTTGGACTGCATATGTGATATCAGGTCGGGTAAATGTGAGATATTGCAAGGCACCAACAAGTTGGCGGTACTGTACATGTGGGATCATCCAAAGTGTTACCTTCGCGCATATACAACTTCTTTCCACTAGACACTGGAGTGAAGCACGGTTTGCAATCAAGCATCTTCATTTTTGAAAGTACTGAAAGAGTATATACTTAATTAGTTTGAGTAGCTCAAGGGAGGATGAAGTTTGCTTGGCCTCAATTCCAAGAAAGTAATGCAGAACTCCCAAGTCTTTCATAGCAAATCGGGAGGCCAAATACTTGATTACCGATTGGATTAAAGAATCAGAAGAGTCGGTGAGAATTATGTCATCTACATATAAAAGTAGGATCACAGTACCTTGAGAGCTTTTGAGAGTAAACATAGAGGGATCAACTTTGCTACATGAGAAACCAGCAGCGATAATCTCCGAACTAAAGCGGAGAAACCACGCTCTTGGAGCTTGCCGAAGCCCATAAAGAGCTTTATTTAACTTGCAAACATGATTGGGATAAAGATGATCAACAAATCCTAGAGGTTGAGCCATATAGACTTCTTCTGATAGAGTACCGTGAAGAAACACATTCTTCACGTCTAATTGCCTTATGGTCCAGTGCTTAGAAACAACAACATAGAGAATAGTACGAAAGGTAGTGGCTTTGACAACTGGACTGAAGGTTTCATCAAAGTCGATACCTTCTTGTTGGGTATATCCTTTCGCAACAAGTCGAACCTTGAATCGCTGGACGGAACCATCAGATTTCTCTTTTATTTTATACACCCAACGACTACCCACAATATTCATAGAAGTGTGACAAGGAACTAAGGTCCATGTTTTATTTTGGAGAAGGGCATTATATTCTTCATTCATAGCATGGACCCAACGTGGATCAGAGACAGCTTGCTGAAATGTAGCAGGCTCACTTAAGGAGAAGCGCAATTGAGCCGTCAAACCATATTCGAGAGCATATTTGCTTGAAGAACGCCGAGAACCATCCTTAGAACAAGTGACCATAGGATGACTAGGTGCTGGAAGAGTACAAGGCAACACAGATGGTTGGTCAGAACTGCTCAAAATTTCTTTGACAACATCTGTGTGGACTACTTCACTTGAGTTATTAGTACCTGAGGAAGGGTGAGTGCTGGGAGAAAAATCATGAGAAAAGCTTGACGATGAAGGTGAACTAGAAACATGAGAGACAAGCGGAATCGATATGGTAGGAGTGGGATCCAAAGCAGCTGTAGAGGCTTCATTTTTCTTTTCATTTTGTTGGAACGGAAAATTAGTCTCATCAAACACAACATGGCGAGAGATAAACACTCGATTTGTGTTGGGTTCCCAAACTCCTATATCCTTTATGCACATTACTGTAACCAAGGAAAACACATTTATTGGACTTAGGCTCAAGTTTGTCCCGCCGATATGGTCCTAAAAAGGGGTAGCAAGCACATCCAAACACCTTTAAATGAGAATAGTTTGGACGAGACCCAAACAAAATTTCATGTGGAGAACGCTGCTTAAGCACAAGAGTAGGCAATCTATTAATTAGATACACAGTTGCAGAAAAAGCTTCAAGCCAAAAACGACGAGGTAAATGAGCCTGATAAAGCATGGTTAGTCCCATTTCTTCAATGTGTCTATGTTTCCGTTCAGCTACGCCATTTTGCTGAGGTGTATGAGGACAAGAAACTCGGAAAGAAATTCCACAAAAGCAAGACACTCCTCAAAAGCTCCTTTTGTTAGCTCTCTTGCACCGTCACATTGAAAATACCTTATTTTTGCATTAAACATTGTCTCACCCATAGACTTGAAATGTTTGAAACATGTTATACTATTAGATTTGGCTTTCATAGGATATAACCATGTGTACCGGGTACAATCATCAACAAACACAATATAGTACTTAAAGCCAGTAGCACTAGACTGAGGTGAAGGACCCCAAATGTCACAATGTATTAAATCCATAATAACTGAAGTTCTTCTCATAGATAATGGAAAAGGTAATATATGACTTTTTCCATTTTGGCAGGCTTCACAAATTGAAACTGGTACAGAATTATTAAGTGGGATATCATTAGCCACTACAAGTTTAGACATGACTTGAGGTGAAGGATGTCCTAAACGCCTATGCCATAAAGTTTGGGAACTTTCTTGAGAGCAAGTAGCTGCTATCTCGTTATTCGATGCTTTATTTCGAACATTAGATTGCCTAAAAAATGCTTGAACTTGCCCAACTGAAATAGGATACAAATTGCCACTAACCGGACCTTCCAAGATTGTCCTCCACGTACGTAGATCCTTGATTGCATAGCCCCATGGAAACAATAAAAAGACACAATTGTTATCACGAGTAATTTTGGCAATTGATAACAGATTCTCTTTGATACCAGGAACATGTAAGATATTTTTCAATAACAAAGGACAACTTGGAGTAGGAAGAATACCATCACCAGTACTTTTGATAGGAAGGGAATTACCATCGCCGACATAAACCTGACCATTGCCTGCATAGGTGGTTGGTTGCTGGATTATTGATGGGTTATTTGTCATATGACTGGTTGCTGCCGAATCTGCCAACTAATGAGTGGAGGCATGTTCCATGAACGAGTCACTAGGGCCGGAGGGACCTAAGTGCATCCCAGCAAAACTTGAGGCAGAAGAACGATCATCAAAATTATTGCGATTGTCATGCCAAGGATTGCGAGAGTAGCGAAAATTACACCTATCTGCAGTGTGCCCTTCATTGTGGCATATTTGACACTCTAGCTTATGGATACCCACGTTTAGAGCCCCGAGCATCACGTGAATAGTTACGCTCATTTCCGAGGGCCACCGAATCCATTTCCACGACCAACATTTTGTCCACCTGCACGATTACCTCGTCCACCATGAAATTTTCCACCACGATTTCCATAGCCACCGCAATTGTATTGACCTCTAACACCATTCTCACGTTGGAAATTAAACCGTTAGTGAATTGGTGTGGCTAACAAGAGCAATTTCAACAGTTTGAGAACCAGTGGGAGCAACCCCAGTAGATTGGTTCAGTTGAAGTCCATTAACTCTTTGTTCATGCACAAGTAATCGTGCACGTAGATCATCAAAAGATGGAGGCCGCTCTCGATTTTCAATTGCATAAAGAAAAGGAAGGTAATTTGGTTCAAGTTGCAGACCGTTGAGAGCGCGGGTCACAAGCTCAGAGTCAGATACAGGATGGTTAATCGTTGCGAGCTTGTCTGCAATACTCTTGATTTCGGCAACATATTCTTCGGCAGAAGACGTACCTTTCTTGATATTTTGAAGTCGATCTCGGAGATGATCAAGGCGGGCTTGTGATTGTTGCTGGAAAAGGGTTTCAAGAGCAACCCAAACTTTCCTTGAGGTTTGTAATCCAAGGACATGGGCGCTGGTGCTAGGCGAGAGACTTGCCTTAATGCAGCTTAGCACAAACTTATCAGTTCTCACCCAAACTTGGTATTCTGGGTTGACTATTTTCTTTTGTGTAGTTTCGTCAGTTATCTTTTCTTCTGGAGAAGTAATTGATCCGTCCACGTAACCAAACAAGTCGTTATATTCAAGAAAAGGCATAAACTGGTCACGCCACAAAAGATAGTTTTCTGAATCCAACTTAACGGATATGAAATTTGATATGTTGGAGAAACGGAAAGAAAGAAGGTTTTGAGAACTGAATTCCATAGGTATAGTAGAAAGACTGAAAATTAAGAAGAAAAAATTGGGGTTTAGAAGGGATTAATGAAGAATTATATGCCCAAGGATGGGCTCTGATACCATGAAAGGATTTGAGGAAGCAAAAGGTATAGAAGGGAAAAACCTTCACACTTTTTTTTTTGATCGGCAAAGAAAGAAATATATTGATCAATAAGGGAGAACACAATACAAAAAAGCCCAAGGCGAGAAGGAGAGAGATAGGAGCCAAAGAGACCCACTATCAGCAAACTAAAAAGCGCCAAAAGCAACAAACAAAAATACAGCAGCCAAAAAAACAAAAGAGTTGAAAAGAGTTCAACTCAACCACCACCCCAAAGGTTCCCTCAAAGTTGTACAAAAATGGTTGGTGCCCCCACTACCGCAAGGATTGATTAAGCGAAGAGAACCTAAAAATGATGTTGTTGCTGGAAAAATCCTTGGACCCTTGAAAAACACTGATCCAGATAGCAATTCTATACTTTATGATTTCACTAATAGCTTCCCAATCTGGTTCAACTCCTTGAAAAATAAGATCATTTCTGACTTTTCACACACTCCATAATACAACAAAGCGAGATAACTCCCAAAGGGCCTTTTTGCTTTTCTTAAACTTCCACCCCTGCCACCATACAAATAAGCTCTTGATGGACGAAGGAACTACCCATTTGATACCCCACCAGCTAAGTACTTTGCACCATACAGCCCATACCCATTTACAGTGAACAAAAAAGATGATTCATCGATTCTGGAACTTCCCTACAGAATTTACAGAGACAGTCATTGAAATCTGAAAGTATACCCAATGAAAAGAGAAGTTCTGCAGTTTTCACTCTACCCCACATAGCCAACCATCCCAGAAATTGAACTTTTGGGGGAGCACAATTCCTCCATAGAAGGCTGAACTTCCTTTTAGCACTCCCCAACCCAACTTCACTGCATTTATAAAATGAATTGACCAAAAATGTGGATGAAGCACCACAGAATTTAACAAAGCTAACAAAGAGTTCCATTCCTCATTCTCCCATGATAAGATGTTTCTTTTTAATTCAAGGTTTACAACTAGATTTGGCCCATGACTATGCAAA
This sequence comes from Vaccinium myrtillus, assembly GCA_016920895.1. NCBI lineage: Eukaryota > Viridiplantae > Streptophyta > Magnoliopsida > Ericales > Ericaceae > Vaccinium > Vaccinium myrtillus. Next base: position 8,706,417 of record CM029280.1, read on the forward strand.
GCTTCAGCCACAACTAGCAACTTCTGAGTGCTTAATCTAAACATTCTAGGAAAAGCCCTTTGAAGAGGAACATCCCCCACCCAAACATCAAACCAGAATCTCACTTTTTTCCCATCACCTACTTGGATTTTGGTATTAGACAAGTAAATTTGCAACAATCTATCATTTCTCTAACCAACTAATAAGATGTCTCTCCATACACCTGATAAAAGTCTATTCGGTTCCAAGGAGGGAAACCAAGATAAAGCATCCAAATTATATTTGCTACAAATCGCTTTTCTCCATAATGCTTCTTTATCAACCCAAAATTTCCACCACCATTTAAGGAGTAAGCTTTCATTCATCAATTTGAAATTTTTAACACCTAACTCCTTCCTCTTAGAAATTTTGGTCCAACCTACAAAGTTAATCTTTTTCTTTAGCCCCCCCCGAAGAAATCTACTCTGAATTTTGACCAATTCCTTATTCACACACTCTGGCATTCTAAATAGTGAAAGATAATAAATTGGCAAATTACCTAACACAGAGTTGATGAGGTTGATTCTTCCTCCAAACGAGATGTGTCTTCTTTTCCAAGCTGCCAGCTTTTTCTGGAATCTATCAATAACAGCCACCCATGTGGACTTTTTCCTTGGACTTGCCCCAAGTGGTAAACCGAGGTATTTCATTGGAAGAGATTGATGTTTACGCCCCAACTGATCAGCAAAACACTTCAGCACCTCCTGAGACAAACCCACCCCGTTGACTACACTCTTCTGAAAATTAATTTTAAGGCTAGAGACAGCTTCAAAAAAGATCAACAACTTTTCACATTAATCAGTTCCTCCATTGAAGCATTACAGAAAACAATGGTATCATCTGCGAATTGCAAATTGGTCAAATTAGGGCCATTCGCAGCCACCGAAACTCCTTTGACAATACCCAACTCCTTTGCTCTTTTGAAAATAATGCTAAGTCCCTCCACCGCAAGAATAAACAGGAAGGGGGATAGAGGGTCCCCATGTCTTAACCCCTTTTCCATTATGAATTCTCCAGTGGGTGGGCCATTAACTAAGACAGATACTGATGTAGAACGAAAACATTCCTTTAGCCAGAGACACCACTTGGATGGAAACCCAAACTTGCCCAACATATCCAATAAAAAAAGTCCAACTCAAATTATCATAAGCCCTTTGGAAATCGAGTTTGAGTAAGATCCCTTTCTGCCTCTTCTTTTTCCAAAAATCCACAACTTCATTAGCTATGAGGATACCATCTTGAATGTTCCTGCCACCCACGAAAGCGGATTGTTCCTCCCAAATAAGCGCAGGGAGTACCTTTTTAAGCCTCTCAGCCAACACCTTCGCTAGAATCTTGTACACACTACTAATAAGGCTAATCGGCTTGTAATCCTTCAACTCCACAGGGTAGTCGACCTTTGGAATAAGGGTGATGAAAGACTTGTTAATCCATTTAGAGATTTTGGCATTGCTGTGAAACTCCTGAAAGAATTGAACCACATCTCCCTTAATTGATTTATAGCAAGACTTGACAAAAGAAAGGTTGAAACCATCTGGACCTGGGGCTTTGTTCCGGTCACATGAAACCACTGCTAGCCATATTTCTTCCTCTGAGAACTCCTTGATCAATATTTCCTTTTGAGCCGCAACTAACCCAGATTGAAAGATACCTCCCAATTTTGGTCTAGAAACCCAATCCTCCTTAAAAGCTTTTTCAAAGTATGCTAATACTTTTGCCTTCACCTTAACTGAATCATCAATACATAACCCATCCTTAGCAGTCAAGTGGAAGAATTTGGTATTCCTGTCTCCTTTCATAGTCCAATCCAATCTCGACTTTTGAAGCCAAATCCATTCCAACCTCCTACTTAGCTTCCAAAATTCCACCTTAAGCTTCTTCTTTATTGCAGCATCTTCCTCGGAAAGTCTACCGGATTCAGCAAGTAAATCTAATGAGTTAATTTGTTCTTCAACTTCTTTGATGATCTCCTGAACATTTCCAAACACCTCCCTGTTCCAAGTTTTGAGCACGCCTTTCAACTCCTTCAACTTAGATGCCACCTTGAATCCGGCAAAGCCTCGAATCGCAGAATTAGCCCAAAACTCATCCACCACTTTTTTGAACTTAGGGTGAAGGATCCAAGCGTTGATAAATCTAAATGGCTTAGGACCCCAATCCCTCGAATCAACTTTTAATACAATAGGACAATGATCCGACAAAATTCTGCTCAGCCCCCATTGCTTCCAATTGAACTTAGATAGCCAATCAGGATGAACCAAAAAACGATCTAATCTGCTCCAAATGAATTCATTATCTGATTTGGCCCAAGTAAATTTTCTCCCAAGAAGTGGAAGATCCACCAACTCCAATTTGTCAATGAACAAGTTGAAATCAGACATGCCCCTATCTCTGTTCGAAATCCCCTTCCTTTCACTTAACGACCTTATCTCGTTAAAGACGCCACCCCACAAACCAAGGATTGGGAATTTTTTTTGATAAATTCAATATGCTACCCCAGACCTTCTTCCTTTCAGCAAATCCACAGGGACCATAAACATTAACAAAAGTACATGGAAATGAATTGCGGATAGTACCTGAAATAATCTGGAAATATCTCCCTGCGCAAACATCTTCCAAAGTGAACACTGACGGGTCCCAAACACATAGCAAACCCCCCGATAAACCGACTGCATCTACCTCAGAAAATTCCATATTTCTTGACCCCCAAAAAGATCTAATAGTTCTTTCATCTACCCCTGACTTCTTTGTTTCTAGTAACATCAAAAAATCAATCTTATTTTCCTTTAAAACTTTCTTAAATCTACCCCTTTTCTCCTTCCTCCCATGATAAAACATTAACCATCTAAAAACAATTAGTCTCCTTATCACCCGAGAACAATGAGTTCAGAGATGAAACCCATCCCTCCCCACATTATTAATCCCGTCTCGACATTCCTCCATCTCCGCCAGTTTACTGATGATCTCTTCTTCCGAACCCACTGCTTCTCCACCCACGATTTTACCCATCGCCCAAATCGCTTGAGTATCATTAAGAAGAAGCTTGTTTCTGTTGCGGATTCCTTCAGAAGAAAAAGAGAGAGCTGCCGCCGCCGATCTAAACACCACTTGTTTAGACTTTTCCATTATGTGTTGACTACAATATATATACATGAATATCTTTTGGACAAATCATATCCCAGAATTATATCCTACAATTATGCCTAGATACAATTCACATGTGCACTAATTTACATCCATAAATTAAGACACAAATCATGGAAGATTGATTGGTCAACTATCCTCTAATATTACTTGATTAGAAGCACGCACCAACCAACCAAATTAAGGTCTTATTTCTTGCTCAATTTGTCGCCTACATGAATTTTAAGCTGCATCTAATGACGGAGGTACATGGTGGCATTAAGGATTGGGCTCAGATCATAGGTGTGAAGCACTAATTAAGCGAAGCTTTTGGCCTTTAGATTTGCTTTAAAGAGAGCTTTATAACTTATGGTACAATGAATTATGTGAAGTTTTCGTGTTATATTCCCTTACTTCTATAACTGATCGAGCTGCTGCTTAACCAGATTTCAGTGTACATGCAAGCAATTTCAGAACCTGCCACACACCAAATATTTCACACGCTGCACGGTCTTTTGAAGCTGAAAATTTTGAGGTTGGGTTCTATGGCACTCCTGCAAATTGTATGGTGTTAAAAGGGATTTAAAGATAGCTTTATAACTTATGGTACAATGAATTATGTGGAGTTTTCACGTTATATTTCCACTTCGATAAGTTAGGTGCTTCTTAACTACACATTTCAGACTAATTTGACACATCTTAGATACAAAATAGGTGCTTGTTGGACTGTTCAGTTAACCATTCTGTGCTTGCTTTCACTGTTGGGACATATGGTTCTGTTTTAACATATTAGAACAAGCTTCCTCGCAGTGATGTCGTTCTACTCATTGACTATGTTTCTTAAGCGCAAACATGAGGAATTATTCGGAAAACAAAGTTTTTTCTTCGTATTGACAGCTCTAAACAAGAATGACACAAACAAACATTAAAACATCAGTATGGGTTTATGTGTGATGAATTTCAGGTGCCATTCGAGACTGTATGCTAGCCATAGAGTTGGACAACTCGAATGTGGCTGCACACTACTATTTGGGGTGAGCAGCACTTCTTTGTTTTGGTTTTTTTATTCATTGCAATGGATGAATTTGTTTGGCTTGTCCTGAGTGGTTTCTTTTCTTGTTGCAATGGATGAATTTCTTACTTCCAATTAAAGCAATATGGCGATGCCCAAGCTGCCCTTTCAAAGTGTCCCTTTGGTGGAAGGAAAATACAATTAATATTGATTCTCTGCTAGTGGAGGTGAATGTGGCTGCTGCTGCTGAAAAATTTACTTAAGGGAGTTACAGAACTCGCAACACATAGGAGTAAATATTATGAACTAAAGGTTCATAATGTGATACATATTGATGAATTGTACAAAACCGATGAATTGTACTGAATTTTGATGCTAAATATTATCAACTATATCCTATTCTAGGGTACTAACTTACACAACAAAATAAAGATGTGTTCAATATTTTTTTTTTAAATTTACGCCATCAACCTCATTAACGACCTTTGGTTTCCGAATTTGCAACTGAAAACCCTAAGAAAACTCGAGTGTTTGGCCATTGAGCACGAGAGGAACCGGAAATGTATGGTGGAAGCGGGTGTTAACAAGGCCATGGCCTCGTACCTTGTCAACTGTCAAGAGAAAAATGAAATAACGGGGATCGAGGAAGTGCTGAGCATTTTTAATCTCGTTCGGAGTTCATTATCGGAAGATGAATAAATAATTTTTTCAAAAGTCATGCAGTTTTGGTACTGAAAACCATAATTGGAAAAGCGAATGGATTATTGAAGCGTTGGAGTGGGTTTTAGGGTTGGATGTTAGGAATTTTGTGACCGTTAAAAGTCAAGCAGTTTTGGTACTGAGAAAACCATAATGGGAAAAGCAAGTTCAAGTGTTCTTGAGAGGCTCAAACCCAGGTTCTTCAAAAAGATTGTTGGTGTTTTAAAACGAGGTACGTAAGATTATGTTATTATCAATGAAATATTATTTCTTTGCTGTCCTTTTTGGAAATTTATGATCTTACTCATTCAATTCAAGTTTTTCATTTTGCTGCCATATTTTGTTTAATTGAATGCGGATTTCAAATTCTTGATATCCAAGCAGAGTTTGGCCTAACTTTATTGTTGGATTATTTTTTATATAGCTTATGGTAAATTTTTTAAATTATATATTCGTCTATATAAGAGAAGTTTAAAAAATAAAGAATATATACATAAATCAAACTTGGAAAGAATTCAGGAAAGACCAAACTAATTAAATCTAAACATTTATACGTTATATGCATCATTTTTGTCCGTACTCCCTACTGAACTTTTTAAAGTTTTTGCCATACTCTATTGCCTTTTAGATTATATACAGAAATGTTATATGGAAGGAAAAGATTTGCAGAGAATCACGCAGGGAAGGTCCAACGGGGCCCGGTATGGATCCCGAACAACTAATCCGAGCCGCTCAATAATTTTAGAAACATATTTCGAGTGGGCCCGCTAAAAACCAGCTCCATCCGATATGTTTACATGCTCGATCCAAACTTTCAATTTTTCTTTTTTCATCCGAGCCATTCAAAAATGAAAGTTTAGATCAAGCATACACACATATCGGATGGAGCTGGTTTCTCGCGAGCCCACTCAAGATGTGTTTTTAAATTTTTGAGCGGCTCAGATCAGCCGTTTGGGATCCGTACTGGGCCCCGTAGGGCTTTCCTTGCGTGATTCCTTGCAAATCTTCCTTGCACCTATCATTTTTGGATTACAGATGCTTGTTGAGATGAATAAATAATATTTTTCAAAAGTAATGCAATATAAACAATTTTGCAATTAAAATTAAGGTAGAGTTAATAGGCATCTTGTACAAAAAATATCATTATGATCCCATCCTATGAGATTTGAATCTTCATGATTCCATCTCGAAATTCAAATAAACCCCAAAATACCCTTTCTCTCTCCTAATTTTTCTAATATTTCTCTCATGATTTTCCTAATATTTATCTCTCCTAATTTCCTAACATTTCTCTCTCCTAATATCTTTCCTAATTTATTTATTTATCTCTCTCTCTCTCTCTCTCTCTCTCTCTCTCTCTCTCTCCCTCTCTCTCTCTCCCCCCTATCTTGAAAAATCTCTCTCTTTCCTAATCTTATAATTCTCTCCTAATCTTCTCACACATAAAATCTAAATAAAAATAAAAATCAACTAAATCATGATATTTTGTCCTAAAAACACGAGTCATGAGATATTAATTTAATGCACTTTTGTAGTAATCCACCAAGTTTTTTACCATGATAGATTTATGTACCATGAAAATCACTTCACGATTTCTGTGACTAAATTAACTATGGAAAACATGATAAATTTCTAAAGAAATACAGTGTAAATAATGAACTAAGAAAAATGATACATTAATGCACCATAAAAAATAGGTATATGTAGTCCAAGGATAAAAGTCAGATTGCATATACAAAAAATCATAAAAATATGGTAGATTAATGCACCACAAAAAAAATGAAACATATGTGAAACATATGGTAGATTAATGCATCATAAAATCACACAGTACTAAATCACCATGAAATTTCATACAGTGAACATGGTTTATTGATTTACCACTTTTATTGTTCCAAATCACCAAAATGGTAAATTAATAAACCATATTCAATGTTAGATAGGAAAGAAAAGATTTTTGAAAAAACCATGAGATCTACTCATGCATTTGTTTTTCATTCTTCCAACAATATGACCAAACAGATTTGACGAAGTTTGAATGTTGTACACTTTTTATAACAATCCAAAATGAGGAAAACTTGAACAAACAAACAACTTGCAGAAATAGAAATAAAAATGATACATAATGAAAGTAGCAGGGAAATATCTCGAAGTTTTTTTTTTTATTATCCAAACAGCGGCTATGGAGATTGGTGGTGATGAACGGCTATGGAGATCGGCGGCGATCAACGATTGTGGAGATCTTGCAGATTGATGACTACGATGTTGCGTTCCCCAGAGAGAGGGCGGCAACCTTCATGGAGGTGGGGTGCAGATCGCCGCCGTGCCACCGCCATTCCATTCCAGTGTGGTCTCTTTCGATCTCAAGAGATGAGAGAGTGAGAGAGAGAGAGAGAGAGAGAGAGAGAGAGAGAGAGAGAGAGAGAGAGAGAGAGAGAGAGAGAGAGAGGTAACAAATCCCTTGGATGTAGAAAACTTTAAACATTTCATTCATTTAATTAAGGAAAACATAAAGGTACTGCGCCTACCATTAAGGAAAACATATACGTCTATAAAGCATATATCCGGAAGTTTTGGAATTGTAACTATACTACTAAAATATATAGTAGGGGCACAATGATCCAATTTCGAATTTCGAGATGAAATTATAAAGATTCAAATCTCATAGGATGAAATCATAATGATAATATTGGTATAGGATGCCTAATTAAAATTCCCTAGTTTGAATAGAAATTAATCACAACAATAGAAAAGGAATCGACCAGAAAAAGGATTAAAACATCCAAAAGAGTTTGAATAAAGTACACTTTACATCCCTACACTTACCTCGTAAATTAAAACTAAATACTATAACATTATTCTAACCCTCAAATTTTCAGCTGAGTGTAAATGCCCCTCTTTTGTCAAATAACCGTTAGTCCGTTACCAAAACTAATGGAAATTGGTTACATAATTAATTGGCATGTGATCCAATTTAAGGGCATTGAAGTCTTTTATTTTTTCTTTTTTCTTACACTAAGTGTAAAAAGATTTGAAACGTTCACTTTTTGCCGGCTTGTCAACAAATAGGGATATGCAGGTTGTGTTTGGTTTGGTTTTGAGTTTTGGTTTTTGTAACGATTAGAGGGATAAATAGGTATAATAATTAAAAAATAGGTATTAATGATTGGAGAGAGATAGAGAGAAAAATAAAAATAATATTTAAAAATAGGGGTAATAATTGAATAATAATTGAGAAAACCGGTTTTTGGAAACCAAACCAAACAAGGCCGCATATTACTCTATTTCTTTTATCGGTGTTGATTTTTGTTATGCTCTTCCTAAGTGGGCGCTGGTGCACGGTGCTCCGATCTCACTTCGATGATTGGAAATGTTCACTTCGTAGAGCTCGTCGAGTAGAACAAGTAAAATTAGCTCGATCGGATCAAGATCGTTCATGTCCGTACCGATATCCGAATGAGCTTCTTTAAAACAAATTGTTCAACTTCAATAATTTGTGTGGGTTCTCAAGATGCGCCATACACTGATACACAATCTAGTGTCAATTTGTTGCACACCAAATTGTGTACGTATACACATGGTTACCATTTTTAATGAAAAAATAAAATGAAGGACGAATTACGAATTGAATTCAAATATTATAGGATCCTATTATATGTAGCTTCGGGAATTTAGTAGGGATGGCAATTCCGGCCGATCCGATCCGCTCCGATCCGTCCCCGCCCCATTCGGATTGAAGTTTCGGGGATTTTTTCGGAGTTCGGGTTGGATTTGGAGGAAAAAATAAAAATAAAATCGGGGATCGGGTTGGTGGCGGTTCTACATAAACCCGATCTGTTCCCCGACCCGTCCCCGACCCCTTTTTTTTATTACACATCCAATATGTTATTCACATTTAGATCTCTATTGTTAATTGCTAGGGCTTCCTCAAGATATATACTATTAGTTTATAATAAATACACTTCATTCTTCACTTCTTAAACATAATCGAACACAATTTAAATTCCCAACCTTTAAGGTTGGAATCCTTTACTATTATGTAATTTTATTTAGTTGGTTGGGATTTTTGGTGAAAAATTGCAAATTATTGTCATGTTTTTCACTATTTGGTGGTTTAGATACCAAATATGTTGATAAAGTCTATGGGGTATTTTTCTAGATTTTTTTATTTGTTTATTGGTTTGGTAACTTCAAATATTGGAGGGTGGAGATGATTCCCCATTCGGGGATCGGGCGGGACGGAGGTAGATATGCGATTCAGGGATTGGAGGCGGGGATGGCCAAATCCGTCCCCGATCCTCCCCATTGCCATCCCTAGAATTTAGGGATTGGAAGAACTCTAAGGGCCCCGATGGCCTAATGTTTTCTTGACTGATTGGCACTGTATTTTTGGCTGTTTATTTTTTTATATTAAATTTGAGTTAATTTTTACATCACAATATTCATCTCGATGAGAAGAATTGAATGGTATCCGTAGATCAAAGTTGGAAAAAAATCTATATAAGACAAAGAAAAAACATGTCTTATATATCCATAAACATGTCTCAACTTCTTTGATTTTTCATATAACAAAAATGGAAAAGATATCTGTTAATCACTTCTAAAGTAAAAGTTACCACCTAGGTCTAGTTTCGTTGTACGGAAATGATGAAAAAGGATGAAAAAATCAAATTTTGAAATTTTCTCTGTGTTCCTTTACCAAGGAAAATGTTAGGATCCACAATTTACTTCGCAGCAAAATCAATCCTCTCACAAAGTAGAAATTTTAATTTTTCCACAAATTTAATTGTCCAAGAAACAAAGAATAACAAATTTGGTTTTTATTTACTTCACTTTCTCTGAGAATACATTTTTCACGCAACATTGTAGAATTGAACATAGCCCTAAGGGCCCATTTGGCCTAACTTTATTGTTTGCTTAATTTTAAAACATTTTTCGAATAGGCCTTGCAAATAATCAGTTGAATCAAATAAATGAAAATATTTAATTTAATTTTTTTATTTTTCATTTAGAATTAAGTTCTAAATTGTGAAAGAAAAAATTAAGTTTGGATTAAATACTTACCGTTATTCGATTATGCTGATTTTTTGGAAAACAATTCGAGAAAAATATTGTACATTTACTTCTTGGTCGAATATTCCTTCCAACCTTGTCGGATAAACTTTTCCATTGTTATTCAAACTAATAAAATTCTATCCCTTGAATTCGAAGAGCAACTTGCAAGAAAATTGCTGATTTGATGGTTACTATGTAATCTCAGACATTGAAAGAACAAGTCCACGAGAAGTATTGACCTAATTATATTTTTGGCTCGTCACAATATCAGTAGACGCGTTTTTGAGAAATTCCAGTTAGACTACACTCGCAGATTACTTTGTGGAATCTGGTCTGATATCTACATAAATAATTTAAGCAGTTCATTAAATCCTAAAATATTTTTCGAAGAGGCCTTGTAAATAATCAAGTGAATAAAAAAAATGAAGATATTTAATTTAAAATTGTAATTTTTCATTTAGAATTAAGGGCTTAATTCTAAATGAAAAATTAAAATTAGATTAAATACTTACCATTATTCGATTAAACTGATCTGTTAGAATACAATTCGAGAAAAATATTTTATATTTAACATTTAGTTAACGGCTCGAATTATTTGTATGAGACGAAAGTATGCCGTACAAAACGCTCCGTGCAAATTTATCTGTGCGCAAAGATTTTTCTGAGAGGAAAACTGCACCTAGTTTTGTCTGTTTCTTCTAGAACTCACAATCTGGTCAATGGAAGTTCGAGTCAAGTGGACGGTTGACTCAGCTTTTTGACTCAGAATTGGGCCGCCCTAATTTTGATGGCTTCTGGTGGAAATTTTCCACTGATTGATTGGAGGATGGGTTACGCCATGCACTTGATCTGTGCCATATACTTTTATCCAAATCCAAACCCAAACCCAAACCCAAACCCTCACGTCTTTTCATTTTTTATTTTTTAAGCAAAAATGATACTCTCTCCGTCCGAATTTGTTGGTCCGTTTTGGGGATTCCAACTTTTTTTCCATTACTTTTTGAGTTTGTTAATTTCCTATTTTAACCTCAATCCCTCCTTTTAATACTCCCTAATTTCTAATTTGATAATCCACTACGAAACTACGTGCAATTTTCGAACTAAAAAATAATGTAGTTACAAAAATTATTTTTTTATCAATATGGATCTTATTTGGTAGATCTCATTGAGAACTTTAATATGGTGCAAAAAAATTTCAAAAATGTGAATACATTATTTAAAAAAATTAGTTTTTGAGTTTTTATTTTAAGTTTTAGAAAATGGGTAAAAAAGTAAAATTTCTATACTTTATCCTTTCACTTTTAAAAATTGACAAACATTTTAAGACTTAAAAAAGTGTGTTTGTGGACTAACAAATCCGGACGGAGGGAGTACTATATATTACTTTTCTCCAACAAACTTCTCCAACAGCCAAAACAACGTTGTTTTGGCACTGCTGAAAAAAAAAAAAAAAAAACCTGGTCTCTTCCCCGTCCCATTTGGTTCGACCAAATACAGAGAGAAACCGGCGTCCCTCTCCACCTCCGGCGACCACAGCCGCCGCTGCCAAAATGTATTCCTAAAATAATTCCCGTTACAACTTTTAATGTTTAGGAAGAAACTACCAAGAAACCCCCTCTGTTCCACTGACAAACACGATTGACTTCACCCTCATCTGCACTTGATCTTCTCAACCCAACCCCAAATACACCAATCAAAACTTGTAAAAATCAAGCCTTTAACCCAATTAACCACTTCATACCAAATCCCCAACTGGCAAATCTGTGTGGCTCGGGAGTTTCAGAAAGCTTCACTTCAAACCCAAAATAGAACAACCAATGAAGCATCTTGGCGGCGGCGGCTGTGGCCCGAGGTGGAGAGGGACGCCGGAGGATCTGGGTCGCCGATGGTGTCGGGTGCTCGCCGGTTGGGTTTGCTACTCGCCGTCCATTTCTCTCTTTCTCTCTGTATTTGGTCGAACCAAATGGGACGGGGGAGAAACCAGTTTCTTTTTTCTTTTTTTTTTTTCCTTGGGAGTGAGTTTTCCTGCGGTACCCTCCTACTCCTACACAAAATTTAGGTCATGTTCCACTAACAAAAAACTAGTTTTGTTTTAAATCAAAAACTACTTCATTCCATTAAAAAAAACCCCACAAAAAACCAACAAAAAAACACTTCATTCCACTAACATAAAAAAAACCAAATCATTGCACAATCAAGTACATGTACTTTAATCATGTAAAATTACGAATCTGCCCTCCCTTAAAAAAAAGAGAGCAATAGTTGTTTGGGTAGAAGGGTAGATTTGTAATTTCATAACACACCTAAAAAAACCAAAAAACCAAAAACTTGTTAGTGGAACTAGTTGGTTTTTTTGAAAAACTAAAGATATAAAAAAACCAAAAAACTAAAAAACCAATTAGTGGAACATGGCCTTAGAAAATCCGTAACCTCTTCATCAATTCCCCTCAAGTCTAAACTCAACGTTAACGTCAAACAAAAAATCCATGTACTGTATTTTGGAAGGAAATGGCTACAATACACACCCATTATTTGGAAGTACCATATGCACCTATTGTATGGTCCAGATTGTGCCACCTCATCGGCAATCGTAACATTTTTTAGTTTTTCGTAATATCTCAGCAATATGATTTGTAACATTTTCTATGATTCGTAACATTTTGGTGTGTCTCGTAACTTTTATGAAAAAAATCGTAACTTTTATAGGGGTGTGTATCACCCAAATAATGGATGTGTATTGTAGCCTTCTCCATTTTGGAAACCTCTATTTCTATCTCTTTTCCTTCAAAACAGAATCAACACACTCTCTACCTACACCTTATCCTCTGTGAATGTCCCTGAAATAATATGTGCTTATTCTCGTAAAAATCCTCCGAAATCTTTTGTTTACTTAGCAATAGCTAAGATTCCGACATGGAAAGAATTTAGCCTCTTTGTATTTTGACTTGAAGACGATTTAAAATATCTGTCTTATTTTGGCTTTCTCATTATGTGACTGTTTGGTTTTTTCTTTTTTTTCCTCCCTATAAAAATTGTTAAGTTCTAGGGGCACAATTTTTAGAATCTGCCTTGGGCACTGCATAACCTTGGGCCAGCCCTGCTGCCCGTTCATTTTGGACCTTCACTGTTACCACAAAGTGTGGTAGGAACCCCTAAACTCCTCCAAAAGTTTTTTTTTTGTTACAGTTTCACTATAATGGTTGCATCACCGAGGGTAACTAAGTAATATCAAGAAACAAGAGGAGAGAGAATCAAACTTTGATCCGAGTTAAGGGCTTGAAAGTAGGGGTGTAACCGCTTCGATTCGGTCTGATTCTTGGGTGTTTGGAGTGAACCAAGAAAAACCTGTTCGGGGAAAGCATGGAACCAAAACCGGTTTTTTGCGATTGGTTCGGTTCCCGTTCGATCAGTTTGTCCCAGTTCGGTTTGGTTTAGAGTTTAGTTCGGTTCGGGGGGAGAGAGAGAAATCTCCACACAGATTCACACACAAACACAGATATACAGATCACTAAGGCAGAAACACAGATGTACATAACCAACTAAGGCAAAAACAGATGAATAGCAACAAGATCTTGCATCAATTACCCACTAAGGCAGTAATCAATCGGGAAAAAAAAAAAAACTCTCCAACTTAGTGAGAAAGTACATACATATACATATCTGGATAAGAGAAACTCAATGAAGATTAATACGCATATATACACAGAGAGATCGAGACCGCGTCAGACGACGATGACGGCATCTCAGACTCTGATAGCATCTCAACGGGCTAGCTTCTCTGACTCTCTGTTGCTCTCCGATTTCTAATTTTATAAAATCGAGACCAAATCACACAAACTAAAAAACCGAACCAAACCATTCGGTTTGGACCAGAAGTTAGGATAAATGAGTTTCATGTTGAGCCCAACCCTATCCCTTGACTATTGAGTGGAAGAGCTTGTAAATCAGAAAATTTAAGTGACGGGAAAAGAAATCCCAAAAATTTCCCTGAAAAAGAAATCTATGGTTGTGATTCACCCTATGTATTGTGTGCATAGTACACTGGGTGAATCACACCAGTAAATTTCTTTTTGGGGAAGGTTTTCCTGTGATGTATTAATCCTCACTTGTAAATAGCTCTAGTTTGAATGTAGCTGTCAGTATTTATTACTATTTCCGTGTGAAAGATAAAGTCGTTCACTTTGAATATCCTAGAAATGCTATATGAAATGTTTAATAGTTCTCTCAAGTTGTTAATCCGGTTCCGTACTGACCGGTACGTACCGTTTGAGAGAAAAAAAATTATCTAATGGGTAATGGGGATTGTGTAATAACTGTGCGCTAAACTGTGTGCATACGTGTTGAAAACTTGAGGTTGTGTAATACAACTGTATATACTTAGTACCACTAAATCTGAAACAGTACCAGGTATCGACTGGTACCGTACCGTACCAGTAGGAAAATCGAAACTCAAGCCGGTACGAGATTCAGAACCTTACCTTGAAGTCATTAAATTTCGCATATAATTAAATTTATAACATCAGAATTCATTGATTTTGTATAACAGTTCATAGCATTTGAACATATAATCTATAACATTAAATTTAAATTTATTGTATGTATGAGTTATTATCTTATTCAAAGCCCCGTTCCACTACGCTTGGCTTTTAGGCTTTCTGGTTTTTGAACTTTTTAGTTGATGCATGTGTGAAAAGAATGCGATGTCTGGATAAGCATATTGAAAAGTCAAGAAACCGAAAAAGCCAAAAAAAAAATCAAGTAGTAGAATGGGGCCTTAATATTGTTATGAATTTTTGACAAATGTTACAAACTTTTTATGTAGATATTTTGAATCTTTACACAAAATATTATGAATATCAAACAGAATATGATGAATCTCTGTACAAAATGTTATGAATACAAAGTGATTTAAGAGAGCATACCGCACTCATTCAAATATATATATATATATATATACAATCCGGATCAGGTCAGGTCGGCCGGATTTAAGTTAGGTCCGAACTTTTGATCTCAGCCGTTGGATCTCATCCAACGGCTCTGATAAAAGGGAGCTGCTCGCGGGTTAAGTGGTACCCGGGTCCGGGTAAAATAAACTCGCGGGTCACCAGACCACTATACGGGTCATTTGCCTTTCATTCTGAAACATCAGAAACGAAGAGAGAGAGAGTGTGGCGATTCAAACCCAGAGAGAGAAAGAAACATCGCGATTGATTTTACAAGAAATCGAACCCGATCGAAGAACTAATCGAGGTATCAAGCAGAAGAACAACAAGAAATCAGCAACACTAGGTTCGAATCTCTCTCTCTCTCCCTCGTTTTTTGGGTTTGAACAGATCTAGGGTTCGAAACCTTTTTTCTGGTTCAAAATGGAACAAAGCTCCATGTTTTTGTTTGAAATCTCTCGTTTCTGTACTTGTCTAGGGTTTGTTGGTCATATATTCTGGAAATTTGAATTCACAAACATGTAGTGTTTTATTTGTTAAGTGCCTAAGGAATCGATCTATTGAGTTCATCTCTATTAGCCCCCAAAAAATGTTAGAACTACTATGTTCCATCCCTATTCATCACAAACATGTAGTGTTTTATCTGTATTTTTATTAAGTTGGTTTCTACCTTTACTTGTTAAAAATTCCTGTCCCTTGATGCATGTTCATTTATGGAGAACAAGCATTCATAGCCTTGGGGAAATAGTAGGCTAATCTGCCTGAAGGGTAAAAAGCATTGATTACACTATTGGATTGCATTCATATTCTTGTTTATGCTTTCTTTGGTCCTAATAATTTTTTGCAATGTTATGTATTGTAGTTTTTTATTGATTGGAATATGGATGGATTAGCTTCCGATGATGATGGATTGGCTTCGGGTGATTTCTTCCCACAAACAATCTCTATGGAAATTGAACAACCAAGGTACGAACTGATACACGGAAACCGAGCAACCCTACTTCTAATTGGTATGGTACGTAGTTTAATCTATTTTGGATGGTAACTGTGTGCCTCTTATAATGTAACAGTTTGATCGGGCTGCTGCTATTTGAATTGGTTGATGTTTGAAGTATGTTTGAAGTTTGATTTGAAGTGGTTCGAATTGGGCTGCTGCTACTGTTTGAAGGCTGAAACACAGTTTCCTACTGCTGCTGCTGTTGAGATTTATCTTTTATGTAGTAACATGTCTGAATTAAGATGTTTGAAGTCTGAATTGCTACTCTTTTATGTACTAGCTGTTGCTTTGATGAACTTCTGGGTTTGAAGTCTGGGTTTGATGTATGAATTGCTAGTGCTGCTTTGTGATGTATCTCATTTGAAGGCTGAATTTGAGTTAAAATGAACTTCTGCATTTGAAGTCTGGGTTTGAAGTCTCATAGTGCTACTGGATGTAATGAATTGGTAGACTGAAGAGAACCATAAGCAATACACTTGATTTGACAAGGTTAAGAGTTGAGGACTTAATTGGGCACTTGGATCCCATTTTATTTGTAGCAATGTTTGACAAAGAAGCTCACATGATAGAGAAAAAAAGTTTTGTGAAGCCTCATTTCACAGATCATAAGAGTATGTCACTTGGATCCCATTTTATTTCCATTGCTTATATGTGAAGCCTCATTTCACAGATCATAAGAGTATGTCAATGTGTATACTGTAAACAGTTCAAAAAAGCAAAGTGCAAAATGTTTGTTTCTGTCGTAATTAGAGAGTTGTGTCTCTGGAAGTTTTCCCTTTCTGCCGTAATTAGAGATTTGCAAAATGTTTATGAAGATGCACAATACACTTTTGCTAAACCAATGTAAGCATAAACTTTACTGGAAAATTCGGACAGAAGGTTTAGAAAATTTAAGGGTTTAAAATTAGCAAGGCACTAATAAACGTGAAATTGGAGTAGCAGTATTCATTAAAATGAAATTGGAGTATTAGGAACAAAAAATGAATCCTACAAATTAATCCACCAAGAACTGGAACTACGTCCTTCATCCATTACTTCTATCAAACTATCACATGATATTAGGAACAAAAAATGAAGCTAAGCTCACAGATTCCCAAGTCTTAAGAAATGAATCCCCAATTCGATCCCAATACATTTCTACCAAAAACTGGAACTACGTCTAAATTCCGAATTTTTACACCAGTAGCAACTAAAGATAACGTAAGTTCCCAAGTCCAGAGGACCATCATTCCGAATCGAATACATATGCCAAAATAATACAAGTTACGAATCCTAGAAAGAAAATTATAACAGGGCTTAAACATCGACTATTGGCCTCGCGCTCCGCCACGAAGTCTACTTCCAATGCCCTTGCTGAAGTAGACGCACAAACACTAGGTTGATGGTGGGTTCGGCCGTAGTATCTATGTTCATGAAACGTGCACAACGCTTCTTCGGCTTCGGCAAACGAATTGTACCTTTTGTGGTCATTGTCTGGATATCCATTAACCTGAGCTTTAGCATCCTCCCAAGTCGTATAAATCCACGTTTACGGCCAATGAATACCACCCAATAGGCCATTCTTTGTGGAAAATCGTGGTTGCCAAAGAGTGGAGAAAAATTATAAAATAGGTTAATGGAGGTAATTCTTACAACGATTATGTGGAATCAAACAGCCCTAAGCAAATGGATGATCGGACCAACAATGTGACATGGCGACATTTCCACATATATGACCACTCAAAGTTCACAACGAACCAGATTTTCACCACTACAAAACTAAGTTACTACATACTAAGTATTAACTATTTAGCTAAAAAGGCTTACAACTCACGCAGCAGCAGCAGAATTTCCAAACCAAAAATTTGAATGAAACATGGAGAATATGAAGACAATACAATGAGATATCAGGTTGATTGCAAATAGTCATAAAGTTCGAACTACAATGAGATATCAAATGTTACAACTACAATGAGATATCAAGACAATACAACTGAATCAACTGATTATAGAACAATACAAATCCAACAAGTAGTTTATATCAAATGTTGCAAC
Organism: Vaccinium myrtillus; assembly: GCA_016920895.1. Lineage (NCBI taxonomy): Eukaryota > Viridiplantae > Streptophyta > Magnoliopsida > Ericales > Ericaceae > Vaccinium > Vaccinium myrtillus. The sequence goes on from CM029280.1 coordinate 8,724,298, forward strand.
ATTCTTAATATAATTCTGATATGCTCATCATAAATCTCATCATCCTTGTAGCATCAGTTCAAACAAACTTTACACAGCACCAGTTCAAACAACAGTAAAAAATAGCAGCAGTTCAAACAAACACTTGATAGCGACATGAGGTCGAAAAAACCGATTCTACCATTCAAACATACTTCATACAAAGAAAGAAGAACTTGATTAAACTACAAACAGTTAACTAGATTAAACTACAAAGCATCATCAATTACATTGTGTAAGTTACAAAATCAGAACCGTAGTTCTTGAAAAATCTGAAATTGGAAGTAGCATCAGCTTCTTGAAATTTCGAACAGTGAAGTGACAAAAACAACCCTAGATTTCGAGTTTGAAACCATAGTATAGTTCGAGTTTGAAACTAACCCTAACCCTAGTTCGTGAAAATCGAACTATACTAGGGTTTTGGTAGAAATCGAGTTTGAAACCCTAGATCGATTCGAAATCGAACAAAAACCCTAACTCCAGTTCTTGAAAATCGAACCACAGGAAGAGAGGGAGAAAGAAAAGACTTTGGACCCAAGTTTTTTCGATTTGTACCAAAACCCTAGAAGATTCGAACCAAAAACGATAGGAAAATGTTTGAGAGGGAGAGAATCGAACCTTGGGATGTCGATTTCTTGTTCTTGGACCTCGATTTGATCTTCTTCTTCGCGATCTCCCTCTCTCTCTCTTCGTTTGAATCGCCAGACCTCTCTCTCTCTCTCTTCAATTGTATCGTGTAGGGAAGAATGACCCGAATATGGAGTATATGCGACCCGCGGGAGTGTTTTACCCGGACCCGGGTACCACTTAACCCGCGAGCAGCTCCCTTTTATCAGAGCCGTTGGATGAGATCCAACGGCTGAGATCAAAAGTTCGGACCTAACTTAAATCCGGCCGACCTGACCTGATCCGGATTGTATATATATATATATATATATAGGGGAGCTTCTCCTCCGGGATCCGGGACTCCGGACCCCCGTGATCCGATCATTTTTTTGACGATCCGAGCCGTCCAATGTGTTCAGAAGGTGTTTTCAAGGGTCCACGCGGAAAATCTTCAAAAAAAAATATCGGGAAGGGCTTGATCCAAGCAGTTTTCGCAAAACTGTAAAATATACAGTTTTTGCGAAAAATTGCTTGGATCAAGCCCTTCCCGGTATTTTTTTTTGAAGATTTCCCGCGTAGACCTTGGAAAACACCTTCTGAACACATTGGACGGTTCGGATTTTCCAAAAACAATTTGCAACACAAAAAAAACACAAATTTTCTTAAATCCGGGAGGAGTGGATAAGAAAATTTCCGTATATATATATATGCAGGGCCGGCCCTAATGTTTGGGTTGCCCAAACCCAACATTAATTTGGTTTCCCTCTTAATATTAAATTATTAAAAAAAATCAAATAAAAAAATTATAAAAATTCAAAAGTTATTTTAGGGGCCCAAAGCAAACTCCCAATATTGCGCCCCTACATCGTCAGGAGTTCTTTTAATAATTTTACAAAATTACGATTACGAAACTTCAAAAATAAAAGGATACAATTATAAAAGATAAATGCAAAAAAAATATAATTGTAAGATTTTTTTTTTTGTGAAGAAAATAAGAAAGTATCCTCATATTTTAACTATGATTTGTTTTTAAAAAACTAATAAATTGTGTTAGCTCGCTCGATTTGTTTTCAATTTTCCACCATTGGGATAACTTTTTAAAATTAAATGTAAGAACATATCACATGTATATTATTTGTTGTGTATGTTAAAAGCTAAATTTCTAACAATGTAATTGAGTAATGTGATTTTGTAATATTTTGGATTGAGAAGGAAAAACAAAAAGTCTAGAACCACACTCAAACGCACTTACATTTACACAAACACATGCATAAATATGAAAGGCTCACTCATATAACACAACGAGTTTGTGTGATCACATACATTTATAAGAGTGTTTGTATATTTGAGCGTATATTTTGAATAAAAAGGACTGAGGAAAAACAGGAAGAAATCCTGCTAATATTAAAATAAAAACTACACCTAAAATAAAGAAAGAAAGAAGGCTAGACTAGGGAGCAACAGAAAGTACCAGTAAAATATTAAAACAAAAACTAAAAAGAAAAAGAAAGAAAGAAAGGAAGAAGACTAGAGCCTGAGAAACATAAAGTACCATAAAAAGTGATGCCTCTGGGATTCAAACTCATCCAATAAAGGGGGTTTGGCATTACCCCTATCCATCAGGCCTAACCAACAACTTGTGATTTAATTGGAAACATTTCATATTTATGCATAACTTACGATATTTTTTTTTTGGTTGCCCCAGCCGGGGTGGGATGTCCAAGCCGGAGGCTTTCTCGACTTATCCCAGAGCCGGCCCTGTATATACGTGTGTATTGTAGTATTTTCCAGATGTAAGATATAGCTTAACTGCTTAAGGTATCAATGGTAGCTAGCTAGCTTGATATCAACATCTATGCAATGACCCACGAATTAAATTGCAGCGAACTGTCCCAATATCTATTTTTGTCTTACGTTGGACCATCCCCGTTGAACACCAAAATAGACCTAGTATAAGCAAATGCCCTTATATGTGGAGAATGAAGATTCCAATATCATCAGAATATTGACGGATTTGGATTATTACCTCGCTTCGACCCAATTTGTAACATCTCAACCATTCATCTTTACATCCGATGGTAAGCACAAGATAAAAACGAAGTATAGGCTGAAAAGCTTGGTCCAATGTGTAATGCAATAAAAAAAATCAATCAAATGAATATAGATACAGTACTTGAGTTGGCCACACCATAGCTTTTCTTGCTTTGACCGCCGAAACTTCCCATTAAGAATAGCTGACTGGTAAGAGAAGACCAATACTATTCTCCCATTGAATTTTCAACACGCACTCACAAACTCTCTCTCTCTCTCTCTCTCTCTCTCTCTCTCTCTCTCTCTCTCATATGTTCATAAATTGGCCGCATTCTCTTACCAGTTACCAGTACAAACAAACAGCTCCTCCTTCTTCCACACTCCATTGTTCTAGTCTTTCATTCATACCGAAAAAGCACAAAAACAAAGTAAAACAATAGAAAAAGCTCCCACTGTTTTAATTCAAATCTTTATAACTTCTTTTTCCATTAAAATGGAAGCTATTGAAATTCCTCACTACTTCATCTGCCCCATTTCTCTACAGATCATGAAAGACCCAGTAACTGCGATAACCGGCATAACCTACGACCGGGAGAGCATCGAGCACTGGATATTCCAAGCCAAGAACACAACTTGTCCTGTCACCAAACAGCCCTTGTTAATCCCCACAGATCACTCCTCCGACCTCACCCCGAACCACACCCTCCGCCGTTTGATCCAATCATGGTGCACCCAAAACGCCGTAGACCGTATCCCCACGCCCAAACCGCCTCTCACCAAGTGCAACGTCATCAACCTCGTTAAAAACCTCCGGTTTCCGAATTTGCAACTGAAAACCCTAAGAAAACTCGAGTTTTTGGCCATCGAGCACGAGAGAAACCGGAAATGTATGGTGGAAGCGGGTGTTAACAAGGCCATGGCCTCGTACCTCGTCAACTGTCACGAGAAGAATGAAAAGACAGGGATTGAGGAAGCGCTGAGCATTTTTAACCTCGTTCGGAGTTCATCGTCTGACATGAAGGTGTTGGTGAGCGCGAACGATGATCGGATTATCGAGGCGTTGGTGTGGGTTTTAGGGTTGGATGTTAGTAATTTTGTGTCCGTTAAAAGTCATGCAGTTTTGGTACTGAAAACCATAATTGGAAAAGCGAGTTCGAGTGTTCTTGAGAGGCTCAAACCCGGGTTCTTCAAAAGGATCGTTAGTGTTTTAAAACAAGGTACTTCTTGACTTCTTGTACTTCTTGGAAATTTATGATCTAACTTATTCAAGTTTTTCATTTTGCTGCCATATTTTCTTGTTCAACTGAATGTAGATTTGGAATTCTTGATATTCAAGCGGAGATTGGCCTAACTTTATTGTTGGATTATTTTTCATAAAGTTTTTGTCATTCTAAACTTTTGATAGCTTATGATAATTTTTTTAAAATTATCTATTCATCTATATAAGAGAAGTCTAGAAAATAAAGAATACATAAATCAAACTTGGAAAGAATTCAGAAAAGACTAAACTAATTAATCCAAAACATTTTTGTCCCTACTGAACTTTTTAAAATTTTTGCCGCACTTTATTGCCTTTTAGATTATTCTAGTTGAGATGAATAAATAATTTTTAAAAAAGTTAATTGAAATTAATCAAACAATAAAGTTAGGCCAAATGGGCCCTTAGGTCTATGTTCAATGTCTAGAATGTTGTGTGAGAAATTTATTCTCAGATAAAGTGAAGTAAATAAAAACCAAATTTGTTTTTCTCTATTTCTTGGACAGAGAAAATTGTGGAAAAATTTAAATTTCTTCCTTTGTGAGTGGATTGATTTTGCAGCGAAGTGTTCACGAATGGAAAAATTGAAATTGTGAATCCCACCATTTTCCTTTTAGGCTTAGTTTTCCGTTTGAGTTGCTAAAATCAACCATGATTTTAGCAAATGAGTTCAGGTGCTAAAATCATAGGTATTTCAAATCAAAAAATTAAGTGGTTCCGTTTATCGTTTTTCGATTTTTTTTCACACCGAATTAAAGTACACGAGGAGTACTTTAATTTGGTGCGAAAAAAATCGAAAAACGATACACGGAACCACTTCATTTTTGTATTTCAAAATCATGATTTTAGCACCTGTTAAACTCATTTGCTAAAATCATGGTTGATTTTAGCAACCAAACGGAAAACTAAGCCTTTAGTAAAGGAACACAAAGAAAATTTCAAAAAGTTGATTTTTTTCATCTTTTCTCGTCCTTTATGTACAACGAAACTAGACCTAGCTAGGTGGTACTTTAAGAGTGATTAAAAGACATGCTTTATTTACCAAAAAAAAAAGAGACACGCTTTCCAATATTTTTATAAGAAAAAAAGAAAAAAAAATGAATTTGCGTGTTTATGGATAGGACATGTTCTTTCTTCAACTTTGATTGATATTTTTATACCTTTCAGTTCTTCTCATCGAGATGAATGATGTGATGTAAAAATTTAACTCAAATTCAATAAAAATAAAAAATAAACAGCCAAAAAATACCGTGCCAATCAGTCAAGAACGCATTAGGCCATAGGGTCCCTCGGAGTTCTTCCAAAGATTTATTTTTTTAGTGAAAGTGGGAAAAACTTCATTAATAATATTTGAATTCAAATCACAATTCACAACTAATAAGATAACTTGGGTTGCTTCCTCTCGTTGTGATGTTGTTTTTTCCTTGATCCTGTTAATCTTTTGTAGTAGGTTCTCAAAGATTAATAAATTCATTTTTACTTTTAAAAAAACAACTAATAAGATAATGAGTTTTTCATAAAAAAAAAATGAAAAGAAAACTATGGGTACACAATTTGGTGTGCAACAAATTTACACCGGATTGTGTATCAGTGTATGACCCATTTCAAGAACCCACACAAATTATTGAAGTTGTTCAATTTGTTTAAAATTTGTTTTTGAGAGTCCCTATAAAAAATAAGCTCATTCGAATATCGATAAGGACATGATCAATATTTTTCTTAGAACCCATGCTATATATTTGGTGTTTTGTTTCTAAAATGTGTTCAAAATTATGTGTAGGAAGCATGCTCTTTGGTGTAACTATACAACAGAAAAATTAAGAACTCTGGCTTCCTCAGAAATTTAATCAAATGCTGTCACGCAGATACTTTATTTTTCTTTAATTTCTGAAGACACAATAACCTTCTTTAAATATATAGTCGAAAATTGTCTAGATTTTCCTCTATATTAATATCTGTTGGTTGAGCTCACAAGAGTTAGCGAAGTCAGGTATTTATGACTTTCAAATGCCAGCAATACCCCTCCTATCCGTCACAAGAGTTAGCGAAGTCAGGAATATTACCGATGGAAAGTGATGAGAATATATTCATTTTTTATTTAATAATTAGGTGTTCGGGTCATATTGTGCACAAGCAAGCTCATTATGCTTTAAAAGAATACATCGGTGTCCAATTCGAAAAAAATAAAAATAAAACGAAATCAAGTTCAATGCATCATCAGTGCTCTAAAAGAAACAAAAACGAACCTCATAAATTAACAGCTTCCTACAGAAAAAATGTAGAAGAATAAAGTGAAATAAGTGGTAAGGGTATTGTCGTCTTTTTAGAGTCCCGATTTGTCAAGTTTTGACTGAAGGAAACTTCTAGAAAATTAAATGGAGGTCAGAAAAATTTATCCAAATATATAACTAAGGTTTTATGTCAATTGGACGTGAAGGTCAATCATAAATGTTAGTATTATTTTATTCAGTTAACTACCTAGAAAGCAAAGACTAAATAAAAACCGCGGAGTAGTTTCAAATTTGGAAAACTAGTGTTGAGATGACATTGAACATTTCCAGAAAACAGTTGACAAAATTTTAACTCCTGAGAAAATGTTAATTTCTTAATTAGTAAATGTTGAAAGAGGAGATTTTTCAATAGATATATCCATTATAAAGTTTATTCAATAAACTTGTTGCCGTTTAAAACTTGTTTTATTTTATCTGCCCCGCAAAAGAATTAGTAGCCAACCAAAACATCTCAACAAGGTTGCCAGCGCTTTTGACTAGGACTATTACAAGCAATCCACGACCAAAAAGGAAGGTTGACAAGTAACCAACCAAAACACACTGTTAGTTGTACGTTAATGTTTTATTTTATTTTTTGTGTGTATGCTCGTTAACAATCTCGAATACTCCTTTCATCGTGTAAAGTCAGTGCACCATGACAAAATGTGTAGTTTTTAATAATAAAATAAAGTATTTGCGTGAATAATTTTTAAACTTTCTTTACATTACATTGAAGATCTAGTTCTTTAGAAATTGGTGGAAAATTTAAAAATTCTCTGCATAGAAGCACTTTATATTCATTTGCTCAGCTATGACTTCATTTTTTCTTTTATCTATATGTTTATTTTGTAAAGTATAATTCACGTTACATAATCCTAAACACGTTCCTCTTTTTTATTTTTGACAATCTGTATAGGTATCTCTCAACAAGGGATAAATGCAGCCTTGCAAATCATGCTAGACACTTCTCCATGGGGAAGAAACAAGATAACGCTAGTCGAATCCGAGGCAGTTTTTGAGCTGATCGAGCTTGAGTTAAGTTTTCCAGAAAGGAAAACAACTGAATTAATTTTGGGAATTCTATTCCACTTGTGTTCTTGTGCTGATGGGAGGGAACAACTTATGCGTCACGCGGCAGGAATTGCGGTGGTCACGAAGCGGCTTCTAAAGGTTTCTCCGACGGCCGACGACCGAGCCATGTTGATTCTCTCACTGGTATGTAGGTTTTCATCTGGGTCATATTTGGTTTCTCAGGAGATGTTGAAGGTTGGGACTTTTACAAAGTTGTGCATAGTTCTTCAGGGTGACAGTCCCCCTTATTTGAAAGACAAGGCCAAGGAAACCCTTAGGGCACACTATGATGTGTGGAAGGATTCTCCTTGTATTGAAGTTATAACTGTATGAGAGAAGGTCTTGTATTTGTAGGTAATTTTTGCACCTAGAGAAAGTGTTTCATAAAGAAGATGATGGGTATGGGTGTTTACTGGTTCTTTTACTTCTTTATGATAAAATAATCGTGTGCGAGCGTGCCAGAGAGAGTTTCAATCTCCTCCCTCAGATTAACTTTGGAAAAACCAAGTCTAATCAGGCGATTGTGTTTTATTGGTTCAACTACCTCAATTAAGAGGATTTTTCTTTATAAGTGAAGAAATGCAAACCAATAACTCAGGAAATTAAAGAAACAATAAAGAAACAAGGTACTTCGATTGATAAATCAAAGATAAACTTACTTCGAAATTGTCTTCAACTTCAAATACAAATGTAACAGAACTTCGAACTGGTGATTGTTATAAGAACAACCGAGAATGAGTGATTGTTTTATGAAAACAATCAAAATTATCCTAACTACTTTCTAATCTACTTCCTAATCTACTTCCGAACTGAGTTCGAAATCCTAAACTACTTTGCCAATGAACAAACCAAGGATCATTTTTTGATAGCTGTTTGTTGAAGATTTGTTCGGGGATTTTACTCTTCAATTTCTTCTATTTATAGACGCTGCTTGTAGTTTGAACTTCCCGCTCAATGAATTTGAACTTGGCTTGCTTCGAACTCTAACTTCTGCTCTTTGAGTTGGCAGTTTCTTCCTTTCCCCACGTCTGAATTTGAATTCTTCAGATTCTTCCTCCTGAAGCTTTGATTTGAAATCTGCATAACTGCTCCACTAATTCAAATGATCACACGTTAAAAGGATAACTGCTTTTCGAGAAATACTCCACGTACTCTAACTGCCCATTATTCCATTTTATAGATTTACACGTGGAGCTTATGCGTTTAGCAATCAATATCGTGGCTTCGAAGTCAGTTTCTATTTTGTCCTTGACTTGTAACTGCCAATAACTGCTAATTTGAATTGAGGAACAATACGGCATCGTATTAACTCAATTCTCCTTCAATAATCCAGTGTATCTCTATTGACAAGTAATTGCCAACGTTTGGCATTTCTAATTACGTGTCAATCAACTATTGGATTTGTTAATTTTATACGTAAACAATGGGCTAAATCCATTTTTGGTGCATCAAATTTGGATTTGGACCATACATTTCATTCAATGTTCATTTTGGGTACTTTTTTTTAGTCCACCACAACATTTATGCATTTATCCAAGAAACAAAAGACATCTATGTATTTATGTTTGTATAGGATCATATAATACATACTGTACAACAACTGGGGCTGCAGCTAATTCTAAATAATTAAATTGGGGCTGCATTGGTTATTGGACTCCACTCCCATTGAATAATTCCTTCAAAGTGAAATTTACATGTCGTTTTAATCTAAAGGAGCTGCTCTAAATAGGGTTGAATTACTATTTTTTTTGGCTCGATCGGCAAAAGAAAGTTAGTATTATTGTTTGAATAAGATACAAAGATTAGAAGGAAACTCTCAAATATGCATTTAATCCTGTTGGCCCAATTAAATATGCAACGAGTACACTACAACAAAAATGACTTTTTTGGACTAAAGTCAGTGATGAAATTCGGTACCTTTTGGTGAGGATATAAGATTTCGTCACCATGAAACCTTAATGGTGAGGAAAGAGGAATTCGTAGCAAAAAGGTTTCCTTTGGCGAGTAAATTCACCAAAAAAAAATACCATTTTGGAGAGGAAATTTATATTTCCTCGCCAAATTGTCCCATGTTGGAATTTGGAATGAAAACATGTATCATCACCGAATTAAAGAGTAAAAATAAAAGGTATCATTTTATTCATTTGGCGACGAGGAAATTCCTATTTCCTAGCCAAATTGTACCTTGTTTTAATTTGGAGTGACAAAAACATATATCAACACCGAAAAAAGAAAAAAAAAGAAAAAAAAAAAAAAGGGCATCATTTGGTGACGAGATATGGGTTTCCTCATAGAAAAAATACCAGTTGGTCAGTTCAAGTCAAGGGCGGACACATGATTTGTCCTCAATGAGGACCCAAATTACATGTATTTTTACATTAATAACAAAAATTATAATTTATAGCCTATGATAGAAATATGGCTACTAACCAGTTTTGAAAAGAAGACGAGATTGTGTACCTATACATAATTACATATAGTTTTATAACCATGACCGAAAAATAGTCTATAACTTGAAATTCTACGGGATTTTTTTCACGCATTTTTTGGTTCAAAGTCTAGGTAAACGACTGATTCTTAGTCAACTGGGTTAGCTTCCTCTGCTTCCGGTGGTGGGATAAGCACTGATGCAGACAAAGGCTAGGTAAGGTCTATCCAACTAGCTCTACCCCGGTCAATGGGTCAATAATCGGACCGGGGGTTCTTCGACTGGAACCGGAATAGATCTTGGGCGATCGAGGTGGTGGTAGGGAAGTCAATGGGTATATCGAGAGAGAACAACAAAAACATGGTTCAAGAGAACCACGAAAACAAAAGCAAACTGAAAATTCAACAGAGAGTTGAATCTACGACAAGGAATACTATAAAAAACCAAGCCAAACTCTAAACTTCCAAACACTAATGCATCTTCAGATTGAGCATCCTCCTTCAATTACATCGAGCAGTAGCTACCACCAAAACAAACAGCCAGCAGGAACAAAAAGAGATATAGTAAACATTAGATCTTGATTTTCCTGATCCCATCGAGACAACGTTTAAAATCATCGATCGTATAATCATCCACTTTAAACCTGGCCTTGATCCAAAACGCCATTCTAGTCTTTGATAAATCAACAATATTATCAGGAATGAAGGCCTTATTTCTGAATACAAGATCATTTCTCCCACCCCAAATAGACCATATAGTAGAGTAAAATCAGGTGAACCAGCAGAATTTCTCAAGGTTTTTGAATTTAACAGAAGACCACATATGCAAGAAGGAATAGAGGTTGCTGGGACGCACCCATTTAAAGCCCCACCACTGGAAAATTGCAGACCAAACAACCCATGATTTATCACAAAAAAGCAGTAAATGGTTAGGGGATTCAGAGTATTCATTGCATAAAGGGCATTGAATTTGATCATTAGAAAGGACACCTCTCCTTACCAAGACTGACCTGGTTGCAATGGATTCCTGGACTGCTAGCCACACAAAGCATTTCACTTTAGGAGGAGCTAAGTTTTTCCATATGGATGACAATCCCAGATCTTCAATAAACTTCAGCATCTTCCACTTCTCATATGCAGATTTTACAGAAAATCTGGCATCATTCTTCCATACCCATATCAACCTATCTTGTTCTGAGCCTTGAATTTGCACACCACTGAGCAAATCTTTCAAATTTGCCAACTGAACTTCTTCCCACGAATAGCTAGAGTGCCTAGTTGCTTTTGAGTTCTATTTGAACTAGTTGAAAAGGATTTGATGTTTTCTTAGCGAATTAATAGAGTTGCTATTAGCAAGGGTATTAAGGTCTTTTTGTATTAGACATGTGATTAAAATGTAAGTCGGTTAATGGTAGTTTGTCTTAGACTATAAATAGTCTTACCCAGACTTCGGTTGTAACCAAGAGAGAAAGAAATGAGAAAGGCGGTTACTGCATCTTCTTCAATACTGTTTTCCTCTTCATTCTACATTACTACTTGACAGTTAGGGTTTTCTTCTTCATTAGTTTCACAAATTCATCATGGTATCAGAGCTAAAGAGACAATAGTCTACTCGATCCAGATAGAGATTGTTGACTCATCAATCGAACAAGTTTTGTTGGTGGTAGCTGTGTTTCAAAGTCATCGTTCTTGTTTTTCGATTTGATTTCAAGATTCGGTTCATCAAAGATCATATCGAACTCGGTAACTTTACCTTCTTCCCTCGCATTTACTGGTTTCAACTTCAATTCTCTGTGAACATCAAATTGGATGGATCTAACTACCTCTTGTGGAGAATCCAAGTAGAAAATGTGACAATAGCAAATGGCTATTATGATTACTTAGATGGTATTGTTGATTGTCCATCTCCTACGATTAGAAATGCTGAAGGTATTACAAGCCCTAATCCCGCATTTCAACTTTGGAATCGATTGATACAAAGATTACTTGCATGCTTAATCACTACGTTATCTCCGATGACTTTGCCTTATGTATTAGGCTACTACGTCATGTTCATCAAGTTTGGGAATCATTGTCAAATCGTTTTAATTGGTCTAAAAATCAAGTTCAAGATTTGAAGTGTAAATTGTATGGTGTAACAAAGACCTCAACGATAGAGGCTTACATTGACACAGTCAAGGAATATGCTCAAAAACTAGAAGTCTAATGAGCGATGAAGACTTGATATTTTATCTTCTATTTACCTAAAGTGTTTAACAGTTTTAGGACTGCACTAAGAACAAGAAGAGGAAATATTAGTTTTGATGAGGTTGTAAACATGCTAAAAAGTGAGGATCTGCAATTGATTCAAGAAACGTCTACTGAGTCAGACATTTCAACTGTGTTGGTTGCTACACATGGAAATTCTAGTAATCATTCACAGTCGAATTCTCAATCTCAAATGAACAACTCGGTGCCTATGAATATCTCAGTTCCTACATCCTCTCAGTTTGATGCTTCACAGCCCTCTCAGTATACTGTCTCTCAGTCTCATGTTGGAGGATCACAGTCTGGTTCTTTTCTACCACAACAGCCATATTATTCACAGTCTAATAGGAGTTCAAACAGAGACAGAGGAAGAGGATACAGAGGTACAAGGAATTTCAGAGATCCTTGTAGCATCTGTGGGCGAAATAACTATGCTACTGATATGTGTTACTACAGAACTTCATTTCAGAATCCTACATTTCAGAATGCATCATTTTTTACTCCTGATTCTAACTATCAAATGAGAGGAGGTGTTCCACCTTGGATGGTCCCTCCTTGGTCAAATCAGTATGTACAATCACCTATGTTTTCTCAAGGATTTCCAATATTACTGTAATGGGCGAATGGTATTACATTTTCAACCAGGTTTTCAGACGGAAATACATTTGGATATGGTAATGCAAGGTCTCCTTCTTCCGGAACTAGTGGGGGTTCAATGCCACAGGCACAAGCTCATTTCACAGAAGCTTTTTCTTCTCCATCATTTGTGAACCCTGGCCATCCTCAGTTTGGTTTTCCACCTCAGTTTAATGCTTCTTCACAGCAACAGTTTAGCACTACATCTCCAGCTAATACACCTCAGTGGTATTTTGATAGTGGGGCTACTCAACACATTACCAATAATCTACAAAATTTGGATCTTGCAAAGACTGCAACTCAGTCTGAAGGTATCATGGTTGGGAATGGCACAAGTCTTCTGTTTCTCACACAGTAGAGGTTTGTTACCTACTCCCTCTAGAAGTTTTTACATTGTTGTCTCATATTCTTCATTCACCTCATATTACACATAATCTTATCTCTTGTATCATTTTGCAAAAGATAATCATCAAATTACCTTTGATGCCAGGCCTTGTCATACAGGACAAGGACACACGTCAAATCCTGTATCAGGGGCCATGTCATCAGGGGCTATATCCCATTCTGAACTCATCTAAGGTGTCATCTTCTGGTGTGTCTTCCATTGCTCTTCTCGGCACATCATCCTCTGTTACTTTGTGGCATAATAAGCTGGGACATCCTAGTTCTTCTCTTTTTTACTTTTAATCAAACATAGTTTACCTGTTTCTCACTCTTTACAAGTAAACCCTTTATGTAACATGGCCAAGAGCCACAAACTACCATTTTCTTTGTCAGAAACTACTAGTTCCTCTCCTTTTGAACTTGTTCATATGGATGTTTGGGGACCATCTTCTGTTTCTTCTCATAAAGGATTCAAATATTACTTGTTGATCATTGATGATTTTACAAGATACTCATGGTTATATCCTTTACACTATAAATCTGAGGTGAAGCATACCATAGCTCATTTTAAAGCTTATGTCGGTCAATTTCACACCAATATTCAACATGTGAGAAGTGACAATGGGGGTGAGTTTGTCAACCATTTTCTTCTTGATTTGTTTCTTTCCACTGGCATAATACATCAAACCTCTTGCCCTCATACACCGGTGGTGAATGGTGTTGTAGAAAGGAAACATCGACATCTCATTGAAACCACAATTGCTCTTCTTTTACAAGCTGAATTACCTACTTCTTTTGGCTAGAATCCTTGACCACACTGATTTGTATATCTTGCCAATAGACTACCTCATTCACCATGAAGTTTCATTCCATACACTCTCTTATTTCACTCCAACCCAGTTACACATTTTGAAACCATTTGGTTGTTCCTATTATCCTTGGCTAAAGCCCTATAGGGCACATAAACTAGAACCAAAATCATTCCATGTATTTTCTTGGGGTATTGTCCATCCACAAAAGGGTATAAGTGCTTTGATCCGAAGATCCAATAAGGTGTTTATTTCCAGGACATGTAAAGTTCATAGAAACAGAGTTTCCCTATAAACGATTGATGACATCCGGTGTTTCTTCTCATTCATTCTTGTCTCTCCTACTACTCTCCATGTTCCTTTGACTTCTTTTAATGATATTCAAATTCAGTGTATAGTGGATTGTCTCCTCCTATTTCGCTTCGTCTCGATCTTTTCTTTGAATGACAATCCATCTTCTCTTGATTCATCTGCTTGTGTTCCTTTATCAACGCACTTTGTTCCTACTCCCATGTCTAATATTTCTTCTTTTCCTCCTTCTTCGTGTCTACATCTTTTACTCTTCCCGTTTTTCTTCTTCGAAAACACACATTCTATGGTTACTGAGTCTAAACATGGGATTCATAAACCCAAACTTCCTTTTGCTTTGATATGACTCAACAATCTTGAACCATCACATTTTTCAGGTCAGCAATGAGGGGAGGCCATGGCGAAAGAGTATGAAGCTCTTGTCAAGCAACATACCTGGACTCTTGTGTCTCCTCCCTCTCAGGGTAATGTAATTGGATGCCAATGGATTTTCAAAATCAAAAGGAATTCTGATGGTAGTATAGCCCGATACAAAGCTAGGTTGGTAGCAAATGGAAATCAACAAGCTGAGGGCATGGATTATACAGAGACATTCAGTCCTGTAATCAAACAACCCACAGTCAGAGTTGTGTTGAGTTTAGCTATGCATTTTCAGTGGTCTATTCGACAGTTTGATGTGTCAAATGCTTTCTTGCATGGGCACATTGAAGAGGATGTGTATATGAAACAACCTTTTGGTTACAAACATTCTCATTTTCCTAACTATGTGTGCAAGTTAAACAAAGCGTTGTATGGCTTAAAACAAGCCCCAAGAGCATGGTTTTCAACCTTTTCTACCTTCTTACTTCAGCAGGGGTTTTGCAACAGCAAATCAGATAGCTCTTTGTTTGTTCTTAAAACTGCTCAACATATTGTTTTGGTGTTAGTTTATGTGGATGCTATTCTCAGTTCTTTGGAAGTGATACTTTGATTTTATCTCTCGAGTTGGTTACTAAAATGGGGTCCCAATTTGTTATGAAAGATCTTGGACATCTTAGCTATTTTCAAATATAGAAGTATTGCATCATGATTCAACCTTCTATTATCTCAATCCAAATATGCTAGTGAGTTGCTTGTTAAATGGGCATGGGGGATTCAAACCAAGTCCATCCCCTTCTTGATCAAACCAAAGAAAATTACCTTGATTGATTTTCTTGATGCTCGGTGGTATAGAACAATAGTTGGCTCCCTTCAATACTTAACTTTGACTCGCCCGAGATTTCTTTTCTTGTCATCAACGTTGCTGTCAAATATGCATTCTCCTAAGCATAGTCATTTTGTTGTCACCTCTCGGATTCTAAGGTACATTAAAGGAAGTATCCATCAGGGGTTATATTTTGTTCCTGGTCCTTTGACATTAACTGCATACTCAGACTCAGATTGGGCAGGGGATCCATTAGATCGCAGGTCCACCACTGGATTTTGTTTGTTTCTTGGCCAGAATTTGGTGTCATGGTGTGCCAAGAAGCGGCATTTCCATCCATCCGGAGTATAGAGCTCTTGCTCAAACAAAAACCGATGTTACTTGGGTTCGAACTCCTCCGTGACTTGTTTGTTCCTTGTTCCTTACCTCCTATCCTTTGGTGTGACAATCAGTCCGCTATAGCTTTGGCAGCAAATCCCATTTTCCATGCTCGAACTAAGCATGTGGAGATAGATTATCATTTTATCAGGGAGAAGGTATTGAACAAACAAGTTGTCATTCAGCATATTGGTACTGCTAATCAGGTTGCTGATATATTTACTAAGCCTTTGTCTGTTGATAGGTTTTTGTTTCTCCGTTCCAAACTCATGGTAGTTCCTACTCCCATGAGTTTGCAGGGGTGTATTAGCAAGGGTCATTAGCAAGGGTATTAAGGTCTTTTTGTATTAGACATGTGATTAAAATGTAAGTCGGTTAATGGTAGTTTGTCTTAGACTATAAATAGTCTTACCCAGACTTCGGTTGTAACCAAGAGAGAAAGAAATGAGAAAGGCGGTTACTGCATCTTCTTCAATACTGTTTTCCTCTTCATTCTACATTACTACTTGACAGTTAGGGTTTTCTTCTTCATTAGTTTCACAAATTCATCAGTTGCCTCGCCTTTATATTGTATAGGTTACCCAATAGCGCATATTAGGTTAATCTCGAGCCGCACCTCAGGCCCTCGGCTGAACTATTGGTGGTACGCATGTATAGAAACTTATCAATTTTTTTTTTTTTAACTCAGGAGACTTGCATGGGCCGATCTATATAATTTTTTCAAATTAACTTGAAAATATAGTATAATAATTAGTGGGATAATTGGGGGATGTGCAAGAGCTCGGGACACCTCTTGCACCCCCTTCCATCCGCCCTCGCTGGTGATGCTTTAGCAGATTTGTCAACTTGGAAAAACATGTTTGGAATTGATTTGGGGAGCCTGTAGTCTTCTGATTTGATCGTTCTTCTCCGCAGTCGATGGTTTATATGTTTGTTAACTCTTAGCAGTAAGAATACATCCGCGAATCTCAACCATCAATTGTGAAAATAGATGGTCGAATTGAGGGACTATAATCCTATAATGCCTTGGGGCATTACCTGCCGGCTCCCCAAATCCGTTTGGAATGCTTGTTTCCATGCGATCATGTCCTCCACATGAAAAGCTCCCAATGATCTCATCTTCAACAATATAGAATCAACAGTGGGGGATTTAGGGTGGCTCTATGGATTAAAACTTGATTTGGCACCAAATTTTAGAGTGAGTTTTTTTCTAAAAATATCATCTTCCCATTGTACTTACTGTTTCCACTAAATTGTATTTTTATGATGTACGTAAGTAGAATGACTCAGACAGAGTACCAAAAATACCATGTGGAAAACTTGAATTGGGGGATGGTGCTGTCCCTAAAGGGACAACATCCATGTTGTCCCTAATTTGAGCTGTCCGTGCTCGGTATGGACGGCTCGGATTTGTTTCTAAAGGGACAACATGTTGTCCCCAATCTGGACCATCCGTGCTCGGTATGGACGGCTTGGATTTGTTTGGTAGCGGACGATTCGGATGTCTTTGGACAAGATGTGATCCTAGCCGTCCATCGCCTAGCATGGACGGCCCAAATCGGACAACATGGACAGCATGCACCCTGGGTCCGGAAAACTCAGCCTCCTCCACGGAGGATTTCAACGAGCATCTAGATGGTGCTGGTTGTGTAGTTCCAGTTTGGTGATGGTTTCCTACCTTCAATGATAGGCTGCATGTGTTTTTGCATTTATGATGTTGACGAAATCACTAATCAGTAATTATCCACTGGGCCGGGCCATAGGCTCCTTGTCTGGTATGGACTAGACTTGAGTTTGGGCTTTGGCTAATCGAACTTGGGCTTTTTAGTCCAAAATTATTGTGGTCAATTGAGCTTTTGATTGGCTACTTTAATTGATTGAGCTGCCAAAGCAAATGCGCACCAAGAGGATTGCCCCACGTGTTTTGATGGGTCGCATGATTAATTTGTTGTCTTTTTAAAGCTACGTAAATTTGTTAATTATGTTCGACTGAGATGGGCTAAATTTTAGTGGAGTTAGGTTGCTGCAAATTTTGACGGATAACTTAAAAGTTGTTCATGCATTATCCAATTCGGAAAAAGCTAATGTGTGTGTTAGAAACATTGTGTTGGATATTTTGGATATCAGTGCTACTTTTGAGTATATAAATGTAATTACGGTCACACATCGTGAGGTGAGGAATGCTCAAAATTACTCTTGCACAGCGTTACCTTTGTAATTTGGTTAATTAATGTATTATTTATGTTTATGGTTAAAAAAAAGAAGAAGAATTTTCTGTCTCTAAGTTGTGTGTTCTGTGATTGAGAGTACTATGTTAAGTTCACCATACAATTCTAGTGCGGTGTCATTGGATTGTTCAGCCGTTGTATCTTGCAAGACAGTTGTCCACAAAACCTCCAATAACTCGGACCTCGGTGAGGCGGTAAATCTTTTTTAAAACCCCTGGTGGGCCTCGGTTTGCATTTCCGCTTCCCAATTCTATTTCAATTCATACTCCCTTCATCCCAAAATGGATGTCCAAAACTACTATTCACGCTCCTCAAAAATCATTTATATATTGTAATCTATAATACATTTTTCCGATATTAAAGACTTTGTTTAATAAAACTAAGTAAAATCTATCAAACAAGATCCATATTACCTACATAATTCATTATAGCTTAAAAAAATATAAATGATTTTTTGAGCAGTGTGAAAAGTGTTTTGAGACATCAATTTTGAGACGGAGGGAGTATTACAATTGTTTTCTATAAGATTGTCGTTCTGTTCTTAATTTCCACGTTTGAATAAATTATTTACTGTTTTTTAGCATGGGTTTTTCCTACAAAAACAACAAAAAGTACTTGCTCACGGACCAGAGTCATGTTGTACTTGGTCAATCATAATTTGTCAATTTACCATGTGGATCTCATGCTATATTTAGGTAGTTATAAAAAAAATATTTAAAAACCCACCACTAATAAAGTATATATATGTAAGATGGAATCTGGAGTATTATAAGACACTAACGTTGAAGAAAAAAGTTCTAACAGCAGTGGAATTTATGGAAATAAAACTACAGAGAAGCCCACTGGGGCAGGGGTGGACCGGGGTGCGAGGGGGTGTTTGGCCCCTGCACTCATTCCAATTTTTTTTAATTATAGTAAAACATTTGAATTTTTTTGTAAAATTATTAAAGAGTGATCCCCGCAAACCAAGTCAAATTCTTAATATATTATGCAATAGGGACTAGTATTTTCAAAGTATGGCAAAATGGTTGGATCTATTCAAGATGACTTTTTGTTGACCCAAATACATAATGCATATATACATCTTTTAGAAAAAGTATTCACGCACTAGAAGAATTAGGATTTTGATCTGTTCTCTCATGTCATGTCATGTCCGCCGGTATATATTTTGTATATATAAAGAAATACTTATAGTCAAGGCACCGTTCATATATTACATCACAAAATGAATGTCCTTTTAAGAATGTCGGGACAGAGGCTGGTTTCACATTATTGGACCAAAAAATTAAGGTCGGGACCCAAGAGCCCGAGGAACTAAGAAAAATACCCATCTCTCTCAAAAAACTGGCCAAACACAAGGCCGCTCCTGATATTTTGGAGGCTTAAAATTTTTTTTTAAAAAAATGCAGCCTAAATTTTTTGTAAAGAAAATTCAATATAGGTTGCTAGTATAAGATAACGAGATTAAGCACGGTATTGTAGTTTCATAATTTACTAAAATAAAAATCTAAAAAAATTTATACAATTAGGAAAAAAAAAGAAAAAAGAATCAAACATAACAAAGTATTGCTCATACTATGTGTTTTCTCTAACTAATCATGTTATCAAATTTATACAATTAGAAAAATAATTTTTTGTGTTTTCTCTTATTAACCAATTTTCGCAATACTTTTTTTGGTGATCGCAACATTACATAAAATATATTATAATAATGATCGGTGAAAATGTCAAGAGAGAAAGCTACTTACTCACAAATTAAAAAATTTAGAAGCCAATACTTAAATATAAAAAAGTCAATTGAGCGAAAAAATCAACAAGTTGAATGGCCAACATTTGGTAAAGTAATGAGCCAAAATCTATAGGAAGATATAGTTGACTCGAGGAAGACCCCTGCCATATTTGAAAAGGTCAGGATCAAAGTTCCATTTTTATCATTAAAACCCCGTGAAGATATACTGTTTTGCCTAATTTGGTTCATTTTAATACTATTTTTAATTTTAATGCTCATTTCCCTACTTTTATAATAATAAAAAATTAGAAGTTTTTGGAAACTTTTATTTTAAATCCCGTAAAAATTGTGAGAATCGTATAAAACTGAAACAATATATATACTGCAATTTATTTACACATGTTTTGACAATAAAAATGCAATTGATTCACCTTCGCACTCCACAAACAACGCCTCAAAGCAGGCCTTGAGTTGAAGCATGAGCTGTGATCACTTTAGGTCCCTGAAAGTTTATGAATTTTAAGGCTCTGTTTGTTTGAGCGTAAAATATTTTCCTGTAATATTCATTTTGTGGTGTTTGGTTGGACAAATTATAAGTAAAACGTTTTCCGTGTAAAATATTTTCCATTAATCGGCGGAAAATGACTTATCAACCATTTTCCAATTCTGTTTCCCGTGATCACAACTGACAATCCCACGGTATTATCCTCTCCCTCATCGTGCAAATTCAGTTTCCACCTCTCAATTTCCCTAATTAGCTCTCTCTCTCTCTCTCTCTCTCTCTCTCATACCATTTATAATGGATGTGTGTGCATGTATCAACAGTGTACGTGTACATTTCTTAAAAACGAATCTCAATTTAAGCCGTGCCCCATCCCGTCCCCAGACCGGTTCCCAATTATCAGCCAAACATAATGGGTAGAAACTAAACCAAAAATGCTATAATTATCAACCAAACATCGGAAAACAAAAATGAAGCTTCTTCTTTTTTGGCAAAAATATTTTACATTGAAAGAAACGGAGCCTAAGAGTTTCTCCTATTTGCACTAAAAATAGTCCAACAAAAAAATGGTGCATCCATAATTTTCATTCTAGACCCTCAAAAGTCAGGGCCATGCAATGCTTACAAGTACTAGTTGCTCTGACTGTTTATGCTTAGTACTAGTTGTCACTACAGTTGGTGTTGGTGGGGCGGCGGCTCAGACCTTCCAAATAATACTACACATTATACTTTTCAATTTTCATGTATCGAAAATGACATTCGGTTTTGGCCCCTTTGGGTCTCCGACTCCTAGCTAGCTGTTGCATTACTACGGGGTGTTCCACTAACAACTACGGCGGTGTTCCACTAACAAAAAAGTTATATTTTTCAAACATTGAGAAATGTCATTCTCTCATAATACAGCACATAAAAAACCGTGAAAAATCAGTTTATTAAAAAAACTAGCTTAGTGGAACACCCCCGTAGTTGTAAATAGTTGACAAAATTTGGATTAGACTTTGAGCCTCCAAAGAGTTAACGGTCAAGAAAATTCAAAATCGCATACTTGTCCACTGAGATAAATCAAGATATTTTGCTAATTTTCTGACCTCAAATTGGATACGCTAACCCTAAGTGTACTGAAAATGTACAGATCGACCACATACGGGGCTTACTTTTGGATCTCACAAATGATTCGAACTATTTATTAATCTTTCAATAATTTTCTGGTGACCCTGCGAAAAATTAGCTCATTTCTATATGCATATTTGGTTGATCTAGTTTCATTCAGAAGGTGTTCCACTAAGGGAGTGTTGTTTTAAAACTGCATTGGTTTTTGTGTTCACACTTTTTTATGTGATGTATTATGAGAGGATGACATGTCTTGATTTTTGGAAGTGGAACACCCCCTGAATCGATTCAAAATGAAACAGGAAAATATTAGATCAACCATTTATGCATATTGTATTGAGCTGATTTTCAATTGGGCCAATTGAAAAATTATTTTAAGATAAGTGAACAGTTTGAATTATTCGTGTGTGACCCAAAAGTTGGTCCCCATTACGTTCTGTACATTTTCTGTGCCTTAAATGTTGTACCCCTAGTCAGGCCCAATTGGATATGTGTGTTGTATAGAACTTGAAGTGCGTAGAATTAATGTTTATTCGAAAAGAACAATACAATTAATACCACAGACACTCCTATATACCTCCTTTGACAAAAAAACTTAAACCAGATTATTGGTTTTTTGGGATACAAAAAACCAGGGTGCTTTGGGTAAAAAACTTAATCCAAAAAATCAGAGTGCTTTGGGTAATAATCCAATAATCCAGATTATTTGTTTGTCTTTATTCAAATTTTTTTTGCGTTCGTTAGTTTTGCATTAAGATTTTGTGGTTTCTGGATTCCTCTCGACGAGACGAATCTAACAAGTACAAAATCTTGATGCAAAACTAACGAATGCAAAAAAAATTTGAATAAGGACAAACGAATAATCCAATAATCCATAATCTGGATTATTAGCCAAAGGAGGGAATAATCTGGATTAAGTTTAAGAAAAAACCAAACCGGTTTTTTGGATTATTTGAGAAAAAACCAAAAAACCAATAATCTGGTTTAAGTTTTTTTCAAACCGGTTTTTTGGATTATTTAAGTTTTTTGGATTAGTAGTTAAATATTTGTTGTCACCCGGACACTCGAGTTATTTGGGAAAAAAAAAAGAACTCCTTAAGGCTACACAAAGATCTCCTTGGGCTATTACAAGTGTTGTTGGATTTGGCTATTTAAGCTACCATTATTGTTGGGTCCGATTATTGTTGTGCTATAATTGTTATATGGGCTATTGTATATGTTTATGATTGAGTTTTTATTAAAATATGCGATTTTTTTGACATATAATATTGATAATGATCTAGTATTCCAAACCCATTTAACATTATTGATTCAATTCGAGAAAATAAAATAAAATAAAAAAATAAAAAATAAACTGTTGAACCATATAACACTAAACCGAACCAAATCAAATATCAAATGGTTTGATTTGGTTAATAATTTTAGAAACCAAAATGTTTAAATTCGATCTGAAAAATGTCAAAAACCGGATCGAATCAGACCTATTACACCCCAGTCAAAGCAGTTGTGACAACACAAGGCCAAGCCAAGTAAATGGATTCGGTAAATAACGTAGAACACGGTATTCTAGTCATAAACCGTCGTCGGCAACCATATAATAATCAACCAATCAATTCGATCTCATCCATCCCGTCATCATCATCATCACATTAAAACAGCAATCTGGGCTATAATACTGGATATAGTTATAATACTAGTACTAGTGGGAGAAAAACTTGGTCCTATACCACGTGAGAGTATTTAGTAGGCATCCGGGTCGTCCAAATTTTTTTGGATGATCGAGATTTTAGAGAGATAAAGAGGAAAGGAAATTAAAAATTAAAGATTAAGGAGAGGGAGTAAGTAATCTGAGTTGTCTAAAAAATTTTACACTGCTGCTGAGATGTGCGTCAAAACATTACGTGTACGTACCCTATTTGCACCCAAAATTTCCTCCATTTGTGGAGAGAGAGAGTCAATGGCGGCGGCAACATACCACCTTCATCTTACACATTGGACACGCGCACACCAAACACACCATTTTCCCGTGTTTTGACTTTCTTATTTTTCAATCTCTCTCTCCCCTCTCTCTCTCTTCCATATATAAATATGCCATTAAACATTTCTCTACTCCAAGTTTCCAACCATCTTCAAACCAATTCACATCTCTTATTATTCTGATCATTTTCATCAACTAATTTCATCTTAATTGATCATCTGCTTCACTATTCTCCCCATGGATGAAATCGAAGTCCCTCCGTTTTTCGTCTGCCCCATCTCTCTAGAGATGATGAAAGATCCGGTGACAATCGCCACCGGTATCACCTACGACCGAGAAAGCATCGAGAGATGGATATTTACCGAGAAAAATAACATTTGTCCGGTAACCAAACAAGTCCTCTCCAAGCCAGCCGATCTAACCCCGAACCACACTCTCCGCCGTGTGATCCAATCTTGGTGCACCCTCAACGCCTCCAACGGCATCGAACGGGTCCCCACTCCTAAGCCACCCGTCAACAAATCCCAAATTATCAAGCTTCTCAACGAGGCGAAATTGCCACAGATGGAAATGAAATGCTTGAAGAGGCTCCGATCCATTGCTTCGACTAGCGAAACCAACAAACGCTGCATTGAGTCCTCCGGCGCGGTCGACTTCTTAGCTTCCCTTGTAAAAAATAGCAACCATACTGTTGGAGCATGCGACGAAGCCCTAAGCGTTCTCTTCTCTCTCCAACTATCCGAATCCGCCCTCAAATCCTTCACTTTTGTGAAAAACGGCGAATTCTTTGAGTCATTACTCAAAGTATTGCAAGCCGGATGCTATGAGTCTCGTGCTTATGCCGTGTTACTATTGAACTCGATTCTAGAAGTGGAGGAACCCATGAAACTCTTAGCCTTGAGACGGGAATTCTTCGTGGAGTTAGTGCAAATCTTGCACGATCAAATCTCTCCCAAGGCCTCCAAAGCGGCATTACAACTGCTGATCAATGTTGGGCAGTGGGGGAGAAATAGGGTGAAAGCGGTGGAAGCGGGTGCAGTCCAAGTACTGGTAGATCTTCTTCTTGATTCTTCTAATGAGAAGAGGGTTTGCGAGATGATCTTAACGGTGTTGGATCAGCTTTGCCAGTGTGCGGAGGGGAGATCGGAGTTGTTGAAGCACGGGGCCGGGTTGGCGGTCGTGTCGAAAAAAATAGTCAGGGTTTCGAAGGTGGGGACCGAACGAGCCGTGAGGATATTGCTTTCGATCGCGAAGTATTCTGGGAGTGGTGTGGTTGTTCAGGAAATGCTGCAGCTGGGTGTGGTGACGAAGCTGTGTTTGGTGCTTCAAGTGGATAGTGGAAGCAAGACCAAAGAGAAAGCTAGGGAGATACTAAAGTTGCATGCTAGGGCTTGGAAGAACTCTAATTGTATTTCAAAGACTCTTCTTTCTTCCTATCCATAGTGAATTTCATGAGAGAGACATTTACAAATTATTAGTTTCGGGTAGATATAAATTATTGTTTGAGCATTACCAACTAGTAAAAATTATTAGAAGAGGGATTAAGTTATCTCTACCGGCGGTGGAAACAAAGGTTTTCTCCGAATTGATTGTATTGCGCCATGTATCCAAAAAGATTCATTAATCTTTACTGGGAAAAGTTTTGATGCTATTTGGATCAGTTTTCATGTCTTTCTTTCTTTTTTTTGATCGGCAAAAATTTTTTGAAACTCGACAAATGGTACATCGAGATAAAAGCCAAAGCCCAAGCACAAAGCAAGGGAAAGGCAAAGCAACCGCATCTAACGAAGTGCTGAATGGGAAGCAAGAGAAAGGTAAAATTAAACAGAGAAGAAATAAAGCCAAAATATTCAGGCTAATCATAACAAGAGTCATGCCCCTAGTATAAGAAATACATTCTGGGTAGTGGCACCAGGGACGGAGCTAGGAATTTACTACGCAAGGGCAAATTTTTTTTCCCAAAATACTTTGCAGGGGCGAACTTATATAATTCATGGGAATTTTTTTTTTTTCAATATAATACTAGAGGTTCCCCCTTACAGGGGCAATCGCCCCTACTGGCCCCCCTCTAGCTTCATCTCAGACAACACACCAGTATCGAGCTTGTGAAGAAAAAACAAGAGCCTTCATTGTGGGATCCAAAGTAACGGCCTCCAATTCTCAAGATATACCAGCCCTAATTAGTATGAGAAAACATTAGCAGCAGCCTCCGAAATTGAGTTTTCATGTCTTTCTTTGTACATTATTGATTGCTTTTTTTTTTTTTTTTTACTTTTTGTGTTCCCTTGAAGAATTTATTTTAAAAAAATTCGCAAAAAATTAAAGTGCTAATTATATAGAGAAATATCATTTTTGGAGTTTGAAAAATTCCTACAGTGGACCCTTTAAAGTGGATGGAGGGAATAATGGTTATCGATTTTGGGTACTTATGCTCTCAAATTATTGCAATGACTTCCATATGAAAGTTTTTTTTTTTTTTTCCTGAAGTATTTTTAACTATGCAAAGTAGATTGAGGAAGACCCCTGCCATATTTGAAAAGCTCAGGATCAAACTTCCATTTTTATCATTATAACCCCGTGAAGATACTGTTTTGCCTAATCTGGTTCATCTTATACTATGTTTAATTTTGATGTTAGTACGACCTCATTTCCCTAGTACTTTATCAAATTTTTAGAAGTTTTTGGGAACTTTTAGTTTCAATCCAGTAGAAATTGTGAGAATCATACTATAAAGCTAAAACAAAAAACTGCAATTTATTTACTGATCATGTTTTGACAATGCAAATGCAATTGATTCAAGTTTGCACTCCACAAACTACGCGTCGAAGCAGGTCTTGAGTTGAAGCTTGAGGTCCAATCGCTTTAGGTCTTTTAAAGGTGATGAATTTTAAGAGTTTCTCCTACTTTTGCATTAAAATAGTCCGGCAAAAAAGAGTGCGTCTATAATTTTTATTTAAACCCTCAAAAGTGGATTATATTATCAGAAAGTCTAGGTACCCAGAAAGTCTAGGTACCCAAAATGGTACCCAGAAATTACTTAGAATTTGAACATCAACAGCCCAGATTTTAGCTGAGTGAATCTGACCGTTGAAGTTCAAGTTTTTGGGTACCTATTCTTTGGGTAGTTTTTCTGGGTAGTTTTTGCTCGGACTGTTTTTGCTTAATAGTACTAGTTGTCACTCCAGTTGGTGTTGGTGGCGGCGGCTCAGACCTTCCAAGTATACCTTTCATTAGTACTGTAGTACGTTGTAAATAGTTGACAAAATTTGGATTAGACTTTGAGCCTCGAAAGAGTTCACGATCAAGAAAATTCAAATCATCCATGGGCGCATACTTGTCCGCTGAGATAAATCAAGAGATTTTGCTAATTCCTGACCTCAAATTGGATATGTGTGTTTAATTTATACAATTAATGTTTATTCAAATACAACAATTAATACTAGTAAAATAGAAATGATATACACTCTTATTCGGGTGTTCACTACATATAGTTTGGCTATAAAACATTCTAATCAAACAGTTACTATATTGTAGTTAAATAGCTGTTGTCACCCGGACACTTGAGTTATATGGAAAAATTAAAAGTTGTTCTAAAAAATGTGTTGGAATGTTGCGTGCTTAGCCATATATATATATATGATCTTGACTAAAAAAGAAACATGCATGATGCATGTGAAATAATTGGCCAAAGGTTGGGCTGAAACTAAAACCGACCAAACCGAAAAAATTGGACCAAAAAAATCAGTTTGGTTTGATATTTTCCTAACCAAACTGATTTTTGTTGGTCCTGACCATTGTTGTGCTACCCTCCAAAAAAAAAAATGTTGGATTTGGCTATTTGAGCTACCAATATTGTTGAGCCTGACTATTGTTGTGCTATAATTGTTATTTGGGTTATTGTATATACTTATGATGGAGTTTTAATCCAACTGATTGGCACGCAATATCGTAGATATAAGTGCTTGAATAGGGTAGTTCTAACACGGTTTTATCTTATTTATTCCCTATTTTCCACTTGATGCGTTGTTTTGGTATGCTTTTGTGTTTTTGTTAAATCTTAGGAAAATAAGGCTGTTTTAGCGCCAAGATTAGATTGCAGAGACTTGAAGGCCGTGATAGAGCTTGAGAGCATGGAAGGCTGTTGAGACCAAGTGGTGAAGTTAATTTCTCGAGGGAAGCACTTCGGATCGTTAGGAGCGCTACAAGGATTTTGGTGGAGCGCTCAAAAGTGGCAAAACAGGGCTCAGAAAGTGAACAGAAGCTTGGCGAGCGCTACACCAAAAGAGGTGTAGCGCTACCGAATGATTAGAAGGTCAACCGGTCAAAGGGCGGTCAACGGTCAAATTGAGAGTTAATGGGTGCTTGACCGACCAGGTGACTAAAAATAAGACGAATAAAGACGCGTCCCAAGCGTAGGACTCTCGACCAGTGTAGCACAATAATTCCGGAAGTACCGGAGTCGAATCCACAGAGACGGACGAACGTGTGCAGGACTCAAAGATGACGGGTTCACAGTTTATCTTGGCTCTTAGCTAGCCACCCTTTGTTCAATGAGATTAATCTACTAACTAAATTACCCAACTAACTTGATTAAATATGGATTTGAAAAGAGGAGTACAGCCGTGGGAACCCATCGTCCGCAACTAGCCTAACCAATGTTTACTCGGGCCACAATTATTCAATTTATTGATTTTAGAATAGGAAAAAGGATCCCTAACAAATGCGCACCACCTGTCACCAGATTCCGTGCGCATTCGAATTCCGGCGATGCCTGGGTTTTGTTTGTTAGAAGAGTTTTCGTCTTCTAAAATTGCTCAAGAATTAAACTAATTCGATCCCGAGGTAGAACATTAATCAGACTAGCCACGGAGCGCCTTCGCCCCGCGGCCGCACTCTACGAAATTACTCACTCATGCTTTCAACGGACGCAATAAACATATATTTAGAACTAAACATAAAATACGAAGGAAGAACAAGAATTTAAAGCTGGAAAACCTGAAGAACTTGGATTAAAACTTGAATCTGCAAATTAATCCTGAGATCAGCCGCCAAAGTTAAGAAAATAAAACCTAAGTTATGAATGTCTGGATGGATAATTTCGAGTTATAACGGGGTATTTATAGTAATCCCCTTTAATTTACAATTAAAATCCTAAAACAAATCGGAATTGGACCCGCATACGACTCAAAACGCCGTCGTTTCAAAGCCAAGATAAGCTCTCGGTAGGGCTACACCAAAAATGGTGTAGCCCTCCCTAACTTAAAGGGCAAAGTTAAGCCGCCGATAGCAAACACCACTTTTGGTGTATTATAACCTATTAACTCTCAATTTGACCGTTGACCGCCCTTTGACCGGTTGACCTTCTAATCATTGGATAGCGCTACACCTCTTTTGGTGTAGCGCCGCAAGCTTCAACACTGTTCACTTTCAGCCCCCTGTTTTGCCACTTTTGAGCGCTCCACCAAAATCCTTGTAGCGCTCCTAACGATCCGTAGTGCTTCCCTCGAGAAATTACCTTCACCACTTGGTCTCAACAGCCTTCCATGCTCTCAAGCTCTATCACGGCCTTCAAGTCTCTGCAATCCAATCTTGGCGCTAAAACAACCTTATTTTCCTAAGAATTAACAAAAACACAAAAGCATACCAAAACAACGCATCAAGTGGAAAATAGGGAATAAATAAGATAAAACCGTGTTAGAACTACCCTATTCAGGCACTTATATCTACGATATTGCGTGCCAATCAATGGGTTAGGTAGCGCTACACCAAAAGTGGTGTAGCGCTACCGCGGGCTTAACTTTGCCTTGTAACGGTTAGGGAGGGCTACACCATTTTTGGTGTAGCCCTACCGAGAGCTTATCTTGGCTTTGAAACGGCGGCGGTTTGAGTCGTATGCGGGTCTAATTCCGATTTGTTTTAGGATTTAATTGTAAATTAAAGGGGATTACTATAAATACCCCGTTATAACTCGAAATTAGGGATCCAGACAATTCATAATTTAGGTTTTAGTTTTCTTAACTTTTGGCGGCTGGTTTTTCAGGATTATTTCAGATTCAAGTTTAATTCAAGTTCTTCAGGATTTTCAGTTTTCAATTCTTGTTCTTCGCATCCGTTCTCTCGCTGCAAATATTTGGTATCGTGTTTTATTTATTTCAATTGTTTGAAGCATGTTTAGATCTAGGGTTAGTATTATTGCTGCGTTTAATAGAATCATGAGCGAGTAGTTTTATTGAGTGCGGCCGCGGGGCGAAGGCGCTCCGTGGCTAGTTTGATTAATGTTCTACCTCGGGATCGAATTAATTTAATCTTTGAGCAATTTTAGGAGACGAAAACTCTTCTAACAAACAAAACCCAGGCATCGCCGGAATTCGAATGCGCACGGAATCTGGTGACAGGTGGTGCGCATTTGTTAGGGATCCTTTTTCCTATTCTAAAATCAATAAATTGAATAATTGTGGCCCGAGTAAACATTGGTTAGGCTAGTTGCGGACGATGGGTTCCCACGGCTGTACTCCTCTTTTCAAATCCATATTTAATCAAGTTAGTTGGGTAATTTAGTTAGTAGATTAATCTCATTGAACAAAGGGTGGCTACCTAAGAGCCAAGATAAATTGTGAACCCGTCATCTTTGAGTCCGGCACACGTTCGTCCGTCTCTGTGGATTCGACTCCGGTACTTCCGGATATTATGCTACATCGGTCGAGAGTCCTACGCTTGGGACGCGTCTTTATTTTAAGTCACTCGGTCGGGAAGCACCAACCTTGTGAATTTTTTGACCTAATAATAAAAAAAAGTCTATTAATCCAGGCCCAAATACTCCCTCGGTCCATTTTGTTTGTCCCTCATTGGGAACCTAACTTATTAAGGAAACATAATAATTATTATTATTTTTAAAAAGGTTACAAGTTTATAGAGAAACTTGATAGGGGTACATCAAGTTGGGGGATGGGGGAGGGGATTCAACCAATGGTTGAAAAACAAACCATAAACACCCAAATTGAAACCTAGTAACATATAACACTTTAGACCGCCATAATCCTTGTTTGTCAAAAAGTGGGGTCAACACCAAAACACAATCTTCTGACCTAACAGTCGACAAAAGCAAGGCAGGAAGACCCGTATCTGCAGGTGGGGCCAACACCCAAAGCACCGTCTTTCGAACGTACACATGCAAATCTACATCATTGAAACTGGCCGCCCAAAAAACTCCGCGAAGAAAACCAGCACCTTAAGCAACCCGTCTTAGGTCGCCTCCGACGAACCTTGCTGATTCCAGCGCGCAGTCATCGGAAATAGGCTCCATCCATGTTTGTTGGTCAAAAAACGTACTTTTTTTCATTCCTTAAAGTTGTGTTTAATTGAAAAAGTTAATGAGTAAATTGTGTCAATTTCACTCTTTTACCTTTACCTTCAAATATTTAATTAACAAATCAATCATGATTGAACGGTAAAATTGGAAAGACAAGGATTATACAAAGTAATCATGATGTTCTCTAAGAAAATTGAAAACCCCAAAATGGAGTAACAAATATGGACATAAAGAGTACTTGTACTTTTTTTAACTTTTCAATTTTGCCCATTGATGGGATGTTTTCAAAATTCTAACCTATTTAAAGTAAAAGAAAAGGCGGGGGGAATAGGGGAATATATATGGCATTACATTTTTGGAAACTTTCTAAAATGAACAATCATTCTGGGACATCCAAAAATAGAATAGTGGACCATCTTTGCGGGACGGAGGGAGTAACATTTCTGATCGAAATGAGAAAATTGAATAAAAAAACCCCGGCTGAACTGTAAATACCGAGTCAAACCAAATCGAATATCAAACAGTTTGTTTCGGTTTACAAATTTAGAAATCAAATGTTCAATACAAACCGAAAAAATATCAAAACCCAGACCGAACCGGACTAATTTACACCCATAGTAAAAGGAGTTGGAACCACACAAGGCCAAGTAAATGGATTCGAAACCGTCGCCGATAGCAAACTACCACTTTGTACATATTATAATTAGTCTAGATGAGAAAATTTAACAGTGGGTTCATAATATTGGATATGAAAATTTAACACCCGAAATTGCACTCTCAACACTGTAATAGGATAATGATTTACAAATAAGTATATGGCCACAAATAGTGCAAAAAAGATTTGCTCTCCTATGCTTATTTGTAGCCACAAGCTTAGTCTACTGACTCTCTTTTCATGTCAATCGGAAATGACATTCTTGTGGTTTCATTTAGGAACTTGCATTATCCGTTAATTTTGTGATTAACTAAATAAATGGTTAAATGATCAATGGCTCGGATGTTGTCTTACTATAAATTGTAGTGGGACTTGTACACTGGGTCTGAGCCATCCCGAATCCCTCGGACTCCCAGCTGTTGCATTAGTACGTTGGAAATAGTTGACAAAATTTGGATTAAGAGTTTGAGAATCTTCCATGGCGGTTTCCAGCCCAATGTACGTACCACGTTATGCCCCGTGAGATTGGTTATAAAGAGACATTTTCATGGAGTAATTCTTTGTTTTATCCTTATACCTAGTAATTCGCTTTAACCAATTTTACAACTATATAATTCGTTAACTATTTCCCTATTCTAGTCAAACAGTAACCATTATATAGTTAAATGTTTGTTCTCGCAAGCAAGTAAGCGGCGTGATCAAAATCTCAAATTTAGGGGTAAAGAAATCTGGTTTTTTTGGCAAAAAAGAAATCTGGTTTTTTTGGTTGTCTTTAGTCAATTTTTTTTTTTGCATTTGTTAATTTTGCGTCAAACTTTTGTGGTTTATGGATTCGTTTCGACGAGATGAATCCAACGAGTATAAAATTATGGTAAAAAATAATATTTTTTTGAATAAAGCTGAAAATAAACAAAAATAAACCAGTTTATTGGTTTAATTTTGGTTTTATGAAAAAAAAATTAGTTTCGACCATAATTTTATATTCTTCGAATCCATAAACCACGAAAATTTGACGTAAAACCAACAAATGCAAAAAAAAAATTGAATAAAGACAACCAAAAAACCGATTTTTTCTTTTTGACCAAAGCACCCCTAATCAATGTAACGCGAAACCTGATGCAGACACTTGAGTTATAAAAAAAAAAATTGTTCTAAAAAATTGTGGAATATATGCCGCTTAGCCATAGATAAACAAACATGCATGTATACTATTTCCTCCGTCCTAATTTGTTTCCCCGTTTTAGGGAAGCGAAATTCTTATGGGGGAATGATTGGACATTTGATTGGATTTGACTTTGTCATTTTATCTTTTTTTAATATTTTTTTAATATTTGATTTTAACTTTTCAAAGTGTATATTTTATTGGAGAAAGTATATGCAAGTGTATTAATTGGTCAAGGGAGTGGAACCGAACAACACAAGGCCAAGTAAATGGGATTCGGTAAATAACGTAAATGGACGGTATCTTCATGAATAATAATCAATCAATTCGATCTCATTCATCTCGTCATCACATTAAAAAAGCACGAGGCAACTTACCACTTTCTTCTTACAATTTGCACATGCACACACCAAACACACCTTTTTCCCGTGTTTTGACTTTCTTCGCTATAAATATGCCTTCAACGTTTCTCTACTCCAACCAACACATCCATCAAATAAAAATTCATCTTAATTGATTGATCATCTGCTTTACTATTCTCCCTCCCCATGGATGAAATCGAAGTCCCTCCGTTTTTCATCTGCCCCATCTCTCTAGAAATGATGAAAGATCCGGTGACAATCGCCACCGGTATCACCTACGACCGAGAAAGCATCGAGAAATGGATATTCACCAAGAAAAACAACATTTGTCCCGTAACAAAACAAGTCCTCTCCAAGCCAGCTGATCTAACACCGAACCACACTCTCCGCCGTGTGATCCAATCTTGGTGCACCCTCAACGCCTCCAACGG
The DNA here is from genome assembly GCA_016920895.1 of Vaccinium myrtillus. Lineage (NCBI taxonomy): Eukaryota > Viridiplantae > Streptophyta > Magnoliopsida > Ericales > Ericaceae > Vaccinium > Vaccinium myrtillus. Next base: position 8,757,391 of record CM029280.1, read on the forward strand.
CATCGAACGGGTCCCCACTCCTAAGCCACCCATCAACAAGTCCCAAATTATGAAGCTTCTCAACGATGCGAAATCGCCGCAGATGCAAATGAAATGCTTGAAGAGGCTCCGATCCATTGCTACCATTAGCGAAACCAACAAACGCTGCATTGAGTCCTCCGGTGCGGTTGACTTCTTAGCTTCCCTTGTCAAAAACACCAACCATACTACTTCAGTTGGAGCATGCGATGAAGCCCTAAGCGTTCTCTTCTCTCTCCAACTATCCGAATCTGCCCTCAAATCCTTCACTTTTGTGAAAAACGGCGAATTCTTCGATCGTTACTCAAAGTATTGCAAGCCGGATGCTACGAGTCTCGTGCTTATGCCGTGTTACTATTGAACTCGATTCTAGAAGTGGAGGAACCCATGAAACTCGGAGCCTTGAAACAGGAATTCTTTGTCGAGTTAGTGCATCTCTTGCACGATCAAATCTCTCCCAAGGCCTCCAAAGCAGCGTTACAACTGCTGATCAACGTTGGGCAGTGGGGGAGAAATAGGGTGAAAGCAGTGGAAGCGGGTGCAGTGGACGCACTGGTAGATCTTCTTCTTGATTCTTCTAATGAGAAGAGGGTTTGCGAGATGATCTTAACGGCGGTGGATCAGCTTTGCCAGTGTGCGGAGGGGAGATCCGAGCTGTTGAAGCACGGGGCCGGGTTGGCGGTCTTGTCGAAAAAAATACTCAGGGTTTCGAAGGTGGGGACCGAACGGGCCGTGAGGATATTGCTTTCGATCGCGAAGTATTCTGGGAGTGGTGTGGTTGTTCAGGAAATGCTGCAGCTGGGTGTGGTGATGAAGCTGTGTTTGGTGCTTCAAATGGATAGTGGAAGCAAGGCCAAAGAGAAAGCTAGGGAGATACTAAAGTTGCATGCTAGGGTTTGGAAGAACTCTAATTGTATTTCAATGACTTTTCTTTCTTCATATCCATAGTGAATTTCATGAGAGAGACATGTACAACGATATACTACTAGCTAGTTTCTGGTAGAAAAGTAGGAGAAATACAATTCTTGTTTGAATTTATATTAGAATTCTTGTTTACAGTTTCTACAATATTATTGTTCTGTTGTTAATTTCCAAATTTGAATAAATTATATACTCTATTTTAGCATGGTTTTTTTCCTACGAAAACAACAAAAAAGTACTTGCTCACAGACCAGAGTCATGTTGTACTTGGTCAAATCATTATTCGCCAATGTACCATGTGGATATCATGTTCCGATAATTATATGGGTACAGACCCACACATACAGAAAATGCACAGATCGAGTTCGGGGATCTACTTTTGGTCTCACACGAACAATCAAAACCGTTCATTCATCTTAGAATGAAATTTCGAAGGGCCCAATGAAAAATTAGCTCAATCGGATGTCTTTAAGTGCTTGATCTAAGAGTCCCCCGTTTCAGTCAAAAACAATTTAACTGAAACGGAGGGCTCTTAGATCAAGCACCTAAAGATGTTCGATTGAGATGATTTTTCATAGGGCCCTTCGGAATTTTATTCTAAGATAAATGAACGATTCGGATTATTCGTGTGAGACCCAAAAGTAGGTTCCCGATCTTGATTTTTGCATTTTGTGTGTGTGTGTGTCTGTACCAATAGTCTGGTCCTATCATGTTATATAGGTAATTATAAAAAAAAAAAAAAAGAAGAAGCTTTTAAACAGTCAATTGTTTGACTTAAACCCACCGCTGATAAATAATACATTAGTAGTATAATAAGTAAATGGAGTGTGGACCAAAATAAAATATTAACGTTGAAGAAAAAAGTTCCAAACATCTGTGGAATTTGTGGAAGTAAACCCAAGGGGCTATCGCAGTAGTTCATTAACTTGTCTCGATAGCAGGCCCGGTGTTTGTTTGACCCCCAAAGTCGCAGTGGCCATGTTCATTAACTTGTCTCGATAGGGCCGGTTTCCACCCCAAAGTCGCACTGGCCATGTTCGGTTGCAAGTTTTGGTTTAGTTTTGGTTTTGAGGACATCATCATTTCCCTCATTTCTCTCTCTATCTTTTTCCACTTATTACATCTGCTTACATTATCAAAACAAAACTAAACTCCAAACCGAACAAGGCCAGTGTAATCCCCTAGGCAGCCACACCTCACACAAACGGATGAAAATGGTTGTAGGAGGGGGCTAGAAAGATAAGTGTTTATCTAAGCCTTTTTTATAAGTAACTGATGGATTTTAAAATATTGTAACGGTTGTTCGTGTTCAGATAATTATATATTTACATTTTGTAATAGTAAATCTTTTGTAATGATTTTTATAAATACTCTTTCTTGACCAACATTTGTATGCAAAACATAAAGTGGGTCTCGTTTAATGAGTTCATTTCCGGACTCTAAATCTTTGAGCCGATCGAAGCAAAAGATATCAAAGCAATGATGTCTCAAACAACTTCTCTTCTTGTGGTTGGATCTCCAATTTTTGGAATGCATCAAATTCAACTTAATTAGCATCCAAATCTGAGTCAATACCTGCAAAAACACCTCTGAACAAGGTTCTAGCGCCATGCTAAATGAGCCCAAAGAAGAAGAGCAAAGTAAATGAAACATGCCTAAAAGTAAACCAACCCCTTGGACTACTGCTGCTCTGTCTATGGGTAGAGCCAACTTTGGGTGGATCTCCCTCCCTTCAATGATGGACGCCTACCTCCGCTGATATGGTCATGATCAACATTACATAAAATAATGAGCGGTGAAAATGTCAAGAGAGGAAGCTACTCACTCACAAATTAAATAATTTAGAAGCCAATACATAAATAAAAATGTCAATTGAGAGAAAAAATCAAGAAGTTGAATGGGCGACATTTGGAAAAAGTAAAGAGCCAAAATCTATGAGGAGTTAAATATAGTGGGGCCTTAATTATGCGGAATAATCAATTTTTTTCAGGGAGTCTGATGGCTGACTTGCAAATTGGTCTATAATTTTTATATTTTACAGCAGTTGATGGTTGACTTGGTTGACTTCAAACTTGGTCTCTAATTTTTATTTTTATTTTATCAGCAAAAAATTTCCTTCATCACAAGGATAAGAATATGAAACTCGTATAATAAGAAAAGAAACACATTGAGAGAGTCTCGGAGACGGAGACGGAGACGATGAGTGCAGAACAGTACTCTTCTACTAACAATTACAGTGCTTTCTCAACCTACCCGGTTTCTCAACCAAACTTTTTTTTTTTTTTTTTTTTTTCGGTCTTCCTCTTTGTCTGTTGGCTGGCATCTTGCCTCCCATTTCAGTTTCGGATTTTGAGCAGCAAATGATTGTCCATTCCATGGGTGCCACCATAGTTGAGATGTATGGTTGTGATGTCTTTTGCTCTTTTCCCTTTATCATTGTAATCGTTTCCCTTTTGCGATGATTAATAAAAGGAAATGGCTACAATACACACCACTTATTTGGGTGTATCATATATACCTATTGTATGGTATAGATTGTGCCACCTCATCAACAATCGTAACATTTTTTAGTTTTCGTAAGTTTTCAGCAATATGATTCGTAACATTTTCTATGATTCGTAACATTTTGGTGTGTTTCATAATTTTTATAAAAAAAATCGTAACTTTTACAAAAAAAAAATCGTAACTTTTATAGGGGTGTGTATTGTAGCCTTTTCCTAAATAAAATCTTTGCTTATAAAAAAAAAATCACTTTAGGCCCCGAAAGTGTTGCCCCAGTGGTTAGGGCGAGTGTCTGACTTTAGGGGTAGTCTCTTTGGTCGGTGTCGATTCTTGCCTCCATTTCAGTACTTCGGGTTTTGAGCAGCAAATGATTGTCCATTCCATGGGTGCCACCATACATCATTGGGATGATTAATAAAAGTAGAAATGGCTCACTGTCTTTTGGGGGCCCTGTTTTACGGTGATGGGTGTGTTTCATAATTTTTATAAAAAAATCGACCAAAAAAAAAATCATCAACCAAAGCAATCCGAGGTTTGGGTCCGACTTTAGGGTGGTTCTGGTAAGTGCAATTGTCAAGGCAATCCGTTTGGGTCCTCTGGTTAAAAAAAATAAAAAAATAAATTATGAATTTTAAGAGTGTCTCCTATGTTTGCACTTAAAATAGTCCTACAAAAAGAGTGCATCCATAATTTTCATTTTAGACCCTCAAAAGTCAGCGCCATTTTTTTTGGTACTTCGGAAATGTTAAAAAATCAGTGGCATATGTGGGTTATGAAAGTTCGAAATTTCCAAACGGATTGCTTTGACTGTTTGTAATCGTTGTCACTGGCCAGTTGCTGTTGGTGGTGGTGGCGGCTCAGACCTTCCAAGTAATACACATTATACTTTTCAATGTTTTCATGTCAATCGAAAATGGCATTCGGTTTTGGGTCTCGGACTCCTAGCTAGCTGTTGCATTAGTACGTTGTAAATAGTTGACAAAATTTGGATTAGACTTTGAGCCTCGAAAGAGTAATTAACGGCCAAGAAAATTCAAAATCATCCATTAATTCGCATACTTGTCCGCCGAGATAAGTCAAGAGATTTTGCTAATTTCCTGACCTCAAATTGGATATGTGTGTCAATTACCAAGATGACGGCTTCCACCCCAAAATTCATAGTTTTAAATACCGGTTGTTACGTAACTGTTTTTTGGCTCTCCGATACCGTTGCACCCTGATACCTCCGAGAGTAAAAATCGTCTGCGTATTGCCCAGTTCCCGTCACGTATCGGTCCGTATCCGAGTCACGGGCGTTACGGCTGATACTCGACCGTTACATATCAAACGGTTTGGTTTTCGATTTATATATTTAAAAATCGAAATGTTCAATTCAATCCGAAAAAATATCAAAAGCCAGACCCATTAGACCCTGTTTGGATGCCGGACTAGGCACCCGGATTTGGAGAACACCCGGATATGTAATCTCGGGCCCACCTTACTCCGGCGTTTGGCAGCAACTCCACCGATTCATCTCCGCCCTGATTTGAATACTGTTGGGACTACAAATCAGGGAGAAGCCTCGTTAGCTAACGATAGGCTCAACCCCGTTGTTAGCAAATCCGGGTGGATTTCGCCATTTTCGTTCCTGTTTTACCCCTCCAAATCCGGGCGATTTGGAGGGTTTTTGTACACTTATTTGTGATGTCTGAGTTCCGGAATGGCCAAAAATGGCGGAAATTATGTTTTCCAGCTACAAGATGAACGGGGAAGACGATGGAAATGGCCAACAATGGCGGAAACCGGCCGGGGAAGAAGAAGAAGATGAACGTGATGGTGTTTTCTTTTTAGTTAAATCACAGTAGAACCCCTTGATTGCTTGCAGTGAAGCCCCTCATTTCCTTTTTAGTTAAATCACACTAGAACCCCCTCTATGATTGGGTGAAGGCACCTAATGACCAAAAAATATAACAATATGTAAATTTTCACCAAAAATAATAATAATACCATTTATTTGAACTCTTTATTTATTTTTAACATCTAATATATATTTTACGTTTATTTATGTATTTATTGTGTATTTACTGTAATTATGATGTATTTATTACAATTATAATGAAATTAATCAATTTTATTTATTACATTAATAAATTGGGGGTAATTCGGTCTTTTGCCCTCATATCCACCTTCCAAATCCGTCTTCTCAAAATATCATCCAAACACCTCACTAACAAATCCACCCTTCTTATAAGGTGGGGTCACCCTCATTATCAAATCCACCCTCATTACAAATCCACCTTCAAATTCACCCTCATTACAAATCCACCCAAATCATCTCCGGCATCCAAACGGGGTGTTACATCATTAGTGAAAGGAATTGGAACAAGACAAAGGCCAAGTAAATGGATTCGGTAAATAACGTAAAACACGGTAGGTCCCCATAATAAACCGTCGTCGGCAACCATACACATATAATAATCTACCAATCAATTCGATCTCATCCATCTCGTCATCATCGTCACATTAAAACCTTGATAACATAGTGGAAGAAAAACTCGGTCCTGGCTGGGTACCACATGACGTACCTACCCAGTTGACAACTTAGCAGTCTTAACGTATTTTGAACGGTTCGAATTTTATATAGAGAAAAGAAGAGGAAAAGGAAAGTAAAAGGGAGTAATCTGGACCGTCTAAAATATTTTTACATTGCTGCTGAGATACATACTAGAGCGCTATGTATGCGGTACTCTATTTACACCCAAAATTTCCTCTATACGTGGAGAGAGAAAGTCAATGGAGGAGGCAACTGACCACATTAATCTTACCGTTACACGCGCACACAAACATGCATCATTCCGTGTTTTGACTTTCTCATTTTTTAATCTCACTCTCCTCGCTTCTATATAAATATGGCTTTAACCATTTCTCTACTCCTACAATCTTCAAGTTCAAACCCATTCACAACTCCAACCAACACTTCGATCTCTTATTTTTCATCAACAAATTTCATCATCTGCTTTACTATTCTCTTCTTCCCATGGATGAAATCGAAGTCCCTCCATTTTTCATCTGCCCCATCTCTCTAGAGCTAATGAAAGATCCGGTGACAATCGCCACTGGTATCACCTACGATCGAGAAAGCATCGAGAGATGGATATTCACCGACAAGAACAACATTTGTCTGGTAACCAAACAAATTATTTCCATCGCCGGTTCTAAATCAATCACAGCAGTTCGTGTGATTGTGTAGTCCATGTGATTATGTTGTACACAATCACACATACCGCTCTGATTGATTTGGAGGAAATATTTGTTTCCACCGTCGGCGGAAATAACTTATACTCTATAGTAATGGATTGCATTGTTTTGTGTACTTTGTGTGCCCTTGAAGATTTATAGTGTACTCCCTTCATCCCTTTCTAAATTTTCCATTTGGAAAATAATCGGTTTTTGGGTTTGAAAAATTCCCATAGTGAACCCTTTAAAAGGAATGGAGGGAATAATTGTTACCGATTCTAGTCCATTCAAAAAAGTTCTCTTTTAAGTCTCACAAAACTCAGAGCCGGCCCTGAGGTGGCGAATTAATTGGTTCGCATTTCCAGTTCTATTTCAATTTATATTTCCATTCTTGTATTGATTTCCAAAATTGGATAAATTTCTCCCTCCGTTCCAAAGTTTTAGTCCATGTTACTATTCTAACTTGACCAAATTTTTTTTTATATCTTGTAATGTATAAGACTTTATATATAAGTCTTATATATTACTCCCTCCGTCCCATTTTAAATGTAGACATTTTCATTTTGGGCTGTCCCTAAATAAGTGTGTGGTTTGAAAAGTTAATGGGTAAAAGTTTGTACAATTATCATTTTGCCCTTTGAAAAGTTAGTGGGTAAAGAGTTAATGGGTAAAAGTGGAGGATAATTTTGGAAAGTATGAGTAAAAGTTGATGTGAAAAGTGTAAAGTGGAGAAAAAAGTTGATGCGAAATGTGTAATAATGATGTTTCTTTAATAAGTTGGATTTACGAAGTAACACATTTAAAAAGGGACGGAGGGAGTATAAGATAGATTTTCTTTGATAGATCTCAATTAGTTTTATTAAACAAATTTTTTGACATCTTAAAAACTATTATAAATTGAAAAATATAGAAAATCGAAAAAAATAAAAGTGGACTAAAATTTTGGATGGGAAGAAATATTTACGGTATTTTAGCATGGTTTTCTCCTTCACAAACAACAAAAAGTACTTGCTCACTGACCAGAGTAATGTTTGTACTCGGTCAAACCATTATTCGTCAATGTACCATGTGGATATCATGTTATAATTGGGTAATTATAAAAAGAGTCTTTCTTCAACAAGGACATGATATATGGGTCAATCATGGAAATAGAACACAAACTAATTTTTTAATACCAAAATGACAAATCACTCACACATTCTAAAAATGCCCCCGCTAGCCCATGAAAGTGTCTAAAGCCTCCAAATTTTATGAAAGTGCCTATACTCTCAAACCTAATGAAAGTGTCTAAATCCCTAAACCTAATAAAAGTGCCTAAACCTAAATCTTAGGGTACCCTATGAAAGTGTCTAAACCACTAAAACTTTATAATTGAAAAATGCACCCTAAACATAAACCATAGGGTACCCTATGAAAGTGTCTAAAATTCTAGGGTACCCTATGAAAGTGCATAAACCACTAAAACCCTATAATTGGAAAATGCACCATAAGTGCCTAAACCCAAAATGCCTAAACTCAAGATACCCTACCCCAAAGAGTCTAAATCCCCTAAAATTAAATCAAAAAATTGAACCTACCCCAAAATTGAAGAGAGAAAAATTAATTTTATTACTTCCATCAATTAATACCCACTCATGAGAGAGAGAGAGAGAGAGAGAGAGAGAGAGAGAGAGAGAGAGAGAGAGAAGTCTTGCATTGTCCCATCAACCATCAATTAATAGTTGTCATACCCATTCCACGTTTCTCTCTCATCACCAATCCGATTCCCACGAATCTCATTTCCCATGAATCCCAATTAATAGTTGTCTACCGCATTTTTTACGTCCATCCCATTTCCCACCGAGTGGGAAAGCTCCAGACCCGACATTCCACATTTTTTATACAGTGCACCTAAGTGGTAGTGGTTCATTAAGGGTATTCTTGTCTAGTATTGTCCTTGAACCCTAAAAAATTCTCTATTAATATATTGAAGGCCTTAACATAAGTTAGGTTGGACTAAACACTTTTTAAAGCCTCAAACTTGGCCTTTTGGCCAATTGTCTGTTATAAAAAAGGTTTTTAAACAATCAATTGTTACACTTAAACCCACCACTGATACATAATATATTAGTATATACGTATATGACGGAGTCTGGAGCAATCTCACGTAAACGGATGAAAATGACTATACGAGAGGGCTAGAGAGATTAGTCTGGTTCATGCCCACTGGGAACTGGTTGGATATACAATTTCGGATGACTTCTTGTTGACCCAAAAATACAAATCTCCATAATGTTTTAGAGAAAAGTATATATGCCCTATAAGAATTTAGTATTTTAAAAGTCATCAGTCCTCTCATGTCCCTCCACCGAGTAGTTATTCAGTGTTCTTTCGAACACTTTCACGTGATGACCCACCACCTTTTTTCATCACCACATTTTTACGGTGTCAATACATCTAGTACCGGATGATTCCATAAAAATGTGTAGTAGGAAAAGGTGTTGAGGCAGCATCCCCAAGACGAGCAAATATTTTTCCCTCCGACCCTCTATATCGACCATAGGTCCCAAGGATGCAGATTGATGATTTGGCAGTTGCGCAACAAAACAAACCTACCATGCCATATTAGTGTAATTTCTAGCTTCTTCGACAGTCAAAAAATAATTCCACTACTCTTTTTTGATGAAATAATTCCACTACTCTATTTCCAAGTTTCCTATAAAGTTAATATATAATATGTGCAATTAGCATTTTTTAATATTTAACAAATATAAAAGTCTTGTTTCAAACATCACAAAAGGATTTTTAAAAAAAGTCTGAGAGAACCTTTTACTTCAATCCAAAAGCTTAAAGTATTAGGTGGAATGGTCCCAATAATATATTATATGATCCCATATTATACCAAGCAGTATGGGATTGTATCGATAAACTATATATGTACGGTTATTATAAAAAATCTGCTCGGATGAAGCCCTTCCGGGTAATTTTTTTTTGTGGTGATTTCTCGCGTTGGCCTTGGGAAACACGTTTTAAACACATTGGATGGTTCGGATCGTCGAAATTTCATCCCGAAAGTCAAAAATAGGGGTGGTCCACACGGAGGGATCCGTGAGGGAGTCCTTAGGAGATCATGAGTAATATATATATAAGAGGCATTTCTAGTAAGAGCTCCCTATATAAGCTACGGTGCCGGATTTTTCGTTCGAGATCGAATTTCGACGATCCGAACCGTTAGATGTGGTTAAAATGCATTTTTAAGGTCCAATGCAAGGATTTATCGAAAACAAAAAAATGTACATATACACATTTTATTGAAAACGGCTCGGATCAAGCCTTTCCGAGTAATTTTTTTTAATAATCCTAGCGTTAGACCTTAAAAACACGTTTTAAACACATCTACGGTTCGGATCGTCGAAATTCGATCCCGAACAAAAAATCCCGAACCGTAGAAAGTAAGGGAGCCCTTATTGGATATTTGTTGTGTATATATACACACACCAATGCATAAAAGTATTGAGGGAGCCATGTAAAGATATTTTCACCTTTTAAACCATATGCATGTAATTGTTCCTAAATATGCGAAATTACATGAAGGCACATTTTGGTATAAAAGTCCAATGTTCATATGATTTAATTAGGGTTACCAGCCGCAAGATTACGAGAAAGCCCATCAAAGAGTATCTCTCCAATGGGTACATACAGGGTAGTTTGGTTCATTTGGAAGGTTTCTAGTACATATGTGTTTTCTCTGGTAAATTTGCGCTGCTGCAGTTGAGTTGGTATTGAAGCTGAGAAAGTGTGCAATTTTATTGCAGTTTTGGTGCATCTGGTTTTCGGTTTTGCATCAATTAGGGAATATGTGTGACTTAGTTGTAATTTTCACTCCTTTAGTTGACATCTTGCCAACCAAATGGTGTTATTTTTCCTCTTTGGGTCCTTCATGGCATATGGGAGAGTGGGGGTGTCATCTTAATTGGGATGTTCGTGCTCTGTTGTGATGCTGAAATGCTTAGGTCCTTCTAATCTTTGTAATTTATTTTCCAAGACTAATGAAAAGAAATTGTTGTTCAAATTAAATTAAAAAAAAGAGTATCTCCTTAATTTGGGCAGAGTTGGCTTAAAAGCAAAGTCCAAGAAGTTTGGGCTTTAGGCCCATAAAAAATACTTAAAATGTGGGCCTCCAATTTTTTAAGACCCCTATTATAAGACCCAAATAGTGTTTGTCAAGTCTTTGGGTTAATTGTTCTAGGGTCCAGAAGTGGGGACTTATTGGGCATTTAGTCCATGTTAAAGTTTTACAAGGAGGTCCATGAATTTTATTTATTTATTTTTTTAGAATTTAGGCACTTTCAAAGGGTACCCTAGGGTTTAGGTTTTATGGTGCACTTTCCTATTGTAGGGTTTTATTGGTTTAGGCACTTTCACAGGATACCCTAGGATTTAGGCACTTTCATAGGGTACCCTAGGGTTTTAGACACATTCATACGGTACCCTAGGGTTTAGGTTTTAGAGTGCACTTTCTTATTATAGGGTTTTAGTGGTTTAGTCATTTTCATAGGGTACTCTAGGTTTTAGGCACTTTCGTAGGGTACCCTAGGATTTTAGGCACTTTCATAGGGTACAAACTTTTTTGGCACTTTCATAGGGTACAAACTTTTTTATGGTAAAAAAAAAAAAAAATGCCAGCGTTAGGACTAGATAGATTATAAATTTGTTTGGTGGATTAACGGGGTTACAAAAATTCTTTGCCTAGGACTTTTGAACAAGTTGCCCTTTACTCTTTTACGGATGTGTACTGAAAATTCTCTTCATATGCAGAAAAGCCCAGGGGGTGCCCTTCTTGGGCAGTGTTGGGCCAGGGATTTAAAAATTCGGGCAGTGCTTTTCTTGGGAATTATTGGGCCCTGTCTATCTGGACTAAAACCCAGCTCCATGGAAGGAAAACCAAACATTAATTGGTCATTTGAAAAAATACCATAGGAGTACCTTTTTACTATTCACACTCCTTTTTTTTTTTTTTTTTTATCCGTATGAATTTATTCAATATCCCTGATATGTAGAAAAAGGAACTAATAAAAGGATAAAATGATAATTTCACGTGAATAAAGACAGATGGTAACAAATGGAGTGCGAAAATTACTACCCTTTTTCATTTTTGAAAATTTTTGGTTCTTTTCTAGCTTTGAAGTTCATGCTCGTGTGGATTTTCCCCCTCATACAGTTCAAAAAAGGTGCTAGCATTTTATTGAAAAAAAAAAAAAGGTGTTGTGCTTGTCCTTTTTGTACCATTTTATTATTTTCTCTCTTGGTAGGTATGGAACCACAAATGAAATGTGTTTGTTGAGGGCCTATTTTATTATTTTTTTCGTTTGTTAGTTTTACATCGATTTTTTTGTGTATTATTGGTTCGTCTCAGCGAGAGGAATCCAAAAAGGTAAAAGATTATGACTAGAAGTTTCAATTTTTTTAATAAAAACGAAAAAAGTGTAAAAAGCTGACTTTTTGGCTTATTTTTGTCTTTATTCAAAAAAAAATTAAGCATCGGTCATAATTTTATACTTTTTTGATTCCTCTCGTCGAGATAAACCTATAATACACAAAAAGTTGATGAAAAACTAAAAAATGTGAAAAAAAAATCAAATAAAGACAAAAAAATAAGCCAGCCAACTTATTTGGCCAAACCTCATTTTATTATGCCTAAGCACCTGTTTATGGTCGAGCCGACGTGCCCTAAACTATCTATCTCTCTCTCTCTCTCTCTCCTCAATAGCTCTGTCTTTTGGATGGATAGCTAGAAGTATCTAGTACTATTTCTTGTCAATATTCGTACGAGTGTCTGAGTCTATGTATTTGCTCTCTTAAATCTAGAGCTTTGTGCTGCTCATCTTGGATTGTAGTAGTGGTTGTTTGGAGATCAACTGTACATGTACATACATTATGGCTTTCATGGGCCAATTACAGGTTAGCCTCAAACTCAGGTAACTTAGGATAAGGATTGGATTTGTAATTCCGCTTTCCTTTCCTATCACTAAAACTGGCACTGGGTGTACTGTCGGGGCCGGAATTCATCAATGAATTTGGTTAAACAATATCACATTTTGCGATTGTTTTAAAATCAGACTTGCGAAAGCGATATCGAATAGTATCATGAAAAGACTTTTCTAAGAGAGATGGTGTGGAAAAACGATCCAACATGTACTAAAAAGCATCTTTCCGTAGTATGAGAACTCAAGAAGATATTGATCAAAGAAATGTAGTATATGGATGAGAGCTATTTCTTCTCTTCAATTTGGTGAAAAAATCGAAAAAGGAAAAGATGAAAATTAGTGGTCCCAAGCACTGGGAGAGGAATCTTTTGTCTTTTTTTTTTTTTTTTTTTGACGGTAAGAAATATTTAAGCCAGGTTTAGGACTAGAAGATTTACAAGAAATTACTCTTTTACCGCATAATTCCAAGAATTGAACCTTCAACTATATAGAAAATAAATTCACCAACTAATCGGATTAACTCTTATGGCGGCCCGGGGAGAGGAATCTGCTTACTATAATCAGCTCAAAAGGGCAGTTGATGCTTTTAACATGGGAATAAATGTACGTCGGCTTGAACGTTCTCTTCCTTTTTCCATCCGAGTCCGACTATGGCTACACCAAATGTGCACCATATTGTGTGAGATTTCATTCGCTATTTCACACAAATGATTGAAGCCACTCAACTTATTTAAAATATGCAAATGTGTTTTCAAAGGACCCTTATAAAAAATCAGCTCATTTAGATATCAGTAAGGGCTTGATTGATTCTTAGCTTAATTTCTTGTTAGAAAATTGACCAAATACCTGATCAAGCATCTACCAATATTTTACCGAGCTGATTTTTTTTTAAAGGATCCTTAAAGTTATATTAAAACAAATTGAGCGATTTCAGTCATTTATGTGAGACTCTGAGATATATAAGCCTCACACAAACGCGACGTGCAATTGATGTATACCAAATGGTGTATGCATAGTTTTATTGTTTCCACCCCATTTCCATTTTAGTTCCATATACTAGGTTTAGGGTACCAAGGAAAGAATCATTTGTTGCTATGAAGTTATAAAAGATTTTGGTAACCAAATAGTACTCTCTCCGTCCGGATTTTTTGTCCTTCGTTCTATGGCAACCGGATAAAAAATTAGTACTCTCTCCGTCCCTTTTTAAATATGTTACTTCGTAATTAATCCAACTTATTAAATGAAAAGAGAGTCTAGAGAGCGTTTTTCTCTAAACTATCCCGTTTGTGTTCGATTGTTGCACGTCTTTTCTACCTAAAAAAAATAATATATATTTTTTGATCGGCAACAAAAATTTTATTAAAAAAGGCTCGACAAAGGTTACATCAAGCGAGAAGATCCAACCAAAGGTTGGAGCACCCAAAGGGCAAAGCCCAAACACCCATGGGCCTGAAAGCCCTGATAAAACAATGAAAATAACACCCGAAAGGCCAACAAAGCCCAAATATAGCATTGAAGTACAAAGAAAAACCAAGCCCAAAAAAGTGGGCAAGGCCCAAACCCTAGAAAACCCTAAACCTAATCCCCAGCCAAGTGCAAAACATCATCCTTCACCGCCACCAAAGTTCCTGATAGCCACCAACACACCCGTCGGCCACCACCACCTCAAACCACCGCACCACCACTGGAAAAACCGCGAAAATGGCAGAGCCGAACGACAACCAACCCAAACTATCTCGGAAGCTCCACAAGCCGTTAAGAAAGGACCACGGAACCCACCGGCAACCGTAGCGGGAGACCACGACGATCCCACTTCCACCGCACAAAACCATGCTGTTAAGCCAAACCGTAGTCAAGGACGGAGTTAGGAATAAATACACCACTTGAAATATATATAGTCAAGGACGGAGTCAGGAATTTCACTACGCGGGGACGAATTTTTTTCCCAAAATACTTTGCAAGCCTATATAATTCGTAAGAAAATACTTTGCAAGCCCATTACTGGCCGCCCTCTGACTCCATCCTTGTGTATAGTAATCATGTATGAATCCTCCAATAATACATTTTTGACAATAATTTTTGCTTACAACAAGTATGAAATGTTTTCAAATACATTTCCGTGTGGAAAATAAAGGGAAATGATTTTCACACCCCCCATTTTACAATCCACACTCCCATTTTGTCTTTATCTTATGTGAATTTACAATATTGCCCTTTTTCAATACACATTTTTCATACATCCAAGGGTAATATTGTAAATTCACGTAAGATAAAGACAAAAGGGGAGTGTGGATTGTAAAATTAATGAGGGGTTCACAATATAAATTACAGATAAGACTATTTTAAACACCGACTAAATAATTAAACATTGTTAAGGATATAACCAACTTTACACTACAGATATTGAGAAATCATATCAAATGATGAAAGAAACTTCGTACAAAATCTAATTTGGACAAAAGGCAGAGCGTGATTGGAGGGCCCTCAAAATTAACTTTTGACTCTTTGGGTCAGTTTGGACCGGAGTCCCTCTCCCCCTTTTTTCTTATTTTTCGTTTTGATGTGCCAACTTACGCGCACATCTTCTAATTCCCTATTCGGTTCTGGCCATCCACGCAGTTACACGAGAGTACGAGATTCAAAAGAATTACTTTCAGACGGCCGGTTCCCAAGAATCTAACTCTAGTCAAATTTTGTGGAAAATTAACCCGTCAACAAATCAGATTCTTCTTATTTCCCATTAGCTAATATGTGAGTTGATTTTAACGAATAATTTTCTCATTTACTAAAATCAACCCACTTAATTTTATGAGATTCTCATTTTATCACACGGGAAATAAAGACTAAAAGTGAAAAGGTTAAATCTAGAGATATGCGACGCCCTAAATTTGTCTCTAGTTTGTGGACCAACCAAAAGTTTCCTTTGCACCGCCAAATCCACACCGACTTGCAGAATAAAGAAGTGAGAATTTTTAGCACCACATATGTGATATATACATGGGTCCCTCTCTATTATGAAAGTCCGTGGCGACCACATATATATATATGCTGCCTTTTGTCGAAACGAGATTTATATGAATTTTCCTTCATCAGTTGGTATGATGCCCATGTTCCTTAATTAGCATTGGTTCAGATTTTGCAACACGTTAAAGCATCGGTCCTTCAAAGTTTGTCTATTATAAGGTGAATATTTTTTCGATAAAAGATAGAATACTTTTGCCTATAGTTTTTACGTTTTTAAGAGACGTCGACATAGTTTTGGACCACCATACATCCCGGAATCCAAGAAATTGGTCAATCTTTTTTTTTTTTTTTTGCAATGAAATTGATCGTTAGGTTGGATATAAAGATAATAGTATATTATTAAAAAAACATTCATTACACATTTCACATCAACTTTTTCACTTTCCACATCAACTTTTACCTCCACTTTCCAAAATTATCCTTCACCCTTACCCATTAACTTTTTACCCACTAACTTTTCAAAAGGGCAAAATGATAATTCTACAAACTTTTACCCATTAACTTTTCAAAACACACACTTATTAAGGGACAACCAAAAATGAAAATGATCGTTAGGTTGGATATAAAGATAATAGTATATAGTAGTTGTGTACATGCACGAAAGGAAAGAGTGTCTGCTTCAAATTCTCCACCGACAAATACTGTAAATTTTAATTTATTGCTAAACAGATTTATTCCAACAAAGTCTTGAATGGTACTATGGTAGGGCCCTAAAATGTCAATTTTCTTTAATTCTTATCCTCGTTCATATATGCTATTAATTCCTTTCCATGCAAGTGCCATAGTTTTTTTTTTTTTTTTTTTTCAGAACTTACGAGTCTAGGCTAGCTTATGCGCGACTTCGATTAATCCTGGGGTCCAATTCAACCCTCACTCATGAGAGTCCTTGTTAATAGCACTTGAAAGGTTTCAAACTTGAACCCTTAAGTATCATGTCTTGACCACTAGGTCAATCCCGTGAGATCGTAACCTAGCTGTTCTTGGAAGTAAGTAAATATATACTGAGTGCTTTTAGCTAAATAGAAAGGGTATTTCCTTAATTTGCTTTCCACCACTGTAAATTAAACAAGTAAGATTCACACTCTATGCATGGGATTATGCTTAGTATTACTTCAAAATTTGGAAAATCATTTTTTTTTCCTACGTAAAGAAATAAATTGGTCCAAACTGCACAAATCTCTCACTTGTAATATCTATGATCTTTTTTTGTGCAAAAATGAAAGTGTAGGTATAGTATCCCGTCACTTCTATCAGAGAGTTTTGCTCCGTAATCACGCCACCATTTGTAGGGGATCCACCATCTAGAGATCTAGATTAAGGTCTCATCATCACGTGTGGATGGTGCTAGGAGTATGAACCGAAGTACTTCCGTCTTACCCAACCAAGTCCGAGTTTCCTCCGGTGAAACCAGCCCCTCGTTAGTCATGTACATGTAATAGGATCAGATTGGGCTTGCAGAAACTTTAACCCTTTTGTTCATATACCAAGTGAGTTTCACACTCATCCTGTTATGCATATATATAATCCTCTCTTATCCTTAAATATGTTGAGGCCTGATGGTACCTAACAATACTTTACAGAAAAGTAAAAAATAAGGGTAGATGGCATTTCATATAATGTTTTTACAGTATTAAAAATGGAGGGAAAAGATTAATATTCCTAAAATAAAAGAGAAAAATGAATAAAGGTTTAGAAACGAAATGAATAAATAAATATTATCTCTGTCACAAGATTGTCTGATCTGTAAAAGAAGAAATAAGGAAAATGAATATTCCTTGATAATAATGCATTATTTTAAAGTTCTTGTTTTACGGGATGAACAATCTTTTTAATAGCGGTAGATATAGTATAGGCCTAATGGGGACATGGGCCCGCTGAATTACCGCCAATTGATTTTTTGTTTTTTTGTTTCCATTTTTCCTTATAAGTTGTCTCTCATAAGTAGTTCTCCTTTTAATGAATCTAATATATTATGTTTCTATATATCATTTCGTCCTCAATTTTATATTTTATTATATTAAAACAATTCCATTACACTAGTGATTAAAACTGAAAACTGAAATTTCTCGTTGTACAATGCAAAGCTGACAGACTTCAGTCTCCTGTCCTCCCTTTACTTCATTTTAAGCAACGTTCATGTCTCTTTCTTTTGAAATGACAACTATACCCTTCTCCTTTATACTCCTATAATTTTTATTTTTTAACTGCCTTCACTTTTATACTATTCCTGCCTTCACTTTTTTACTAACTGTCTTCACTTTTTATACATACTTTGAGAAATTTTATAAGATTTCAAAAACATTGCTAAATACTCTCTCTGTACCAAATTGCTGTTCCATTTTTACTATTTTGGACCTCTTAAAAAAATAGTCTATATCTTTTAATTTATAATATTTTTTTATAACCTATATGGATATTGTTCGCTAAATCCCAATTAGTTTTATTAAATAAAATTTTCAAAATCATAAACAATGAGATCTCGAAATGGCTCTTGGATGAGGATCTTAAAATTAACCAAACAATTTGCTCAATTATGGTCTTTAATGTGCTCCTAATACAAGCTTCTAAGGGCGACTCCTAACACATTAGCTAAATTTGGTAGCATTGTAGCTACCTCCAAGTGAGACACAAAATTTTTAAATCTTTTTTTGACATGGAATTTTCAAAAGATAAAAGGGCCTTGTTCGTTTATCTATTTAGTTTTAGTTTGAGTTTTGATGACATCATCATTTTCCTTATTTCTCTCTCTATCTCTCACAACTCATTACACCTGATGACATCATCAAAACTAAACTAAACTATTTAACCAAACACAGCTAAGATTTTTAGCAAGCTCTTGCTAGCCCATTGAGTACACATATCCTCTCTAAAATTAGGAAGCTTTAGGAGTCAAAAATGGATTCCAATTATACTCATGTGTACGCTGTAAAAATTATTTTTAGAGAGCTCATTGTTGATGCTCTCATAGTAGCTATATGTATTACACTTTAGCTACTATTCATAATTTTGACAATATTCTTATTTCTTTATCCCTCGTGTTAAAACCGTAACGCAATTTGAGTTCGCAGATTAAGGACTAAAATTTGAAAAAATGACATATCTTTATGTATTAAGATTGCTAAATTCTAGAATTTAGTTATTGTGCATTAAATCACTCTTAAGACTTGATTAAAGGTTTTCTTTGATTATTCTTGTAAGTAACTTTCTTGATAAATATGTTACCTTCTTATTATTTTTAGCAGTTTTTGTTTTTTGGTTCTAGCTAGCGTTGATTTACACAATTTGTTTTGGATCGAGCCTTCATCAGTACGATGATTTCTATTTTCTAGCTCCGCCACTACTTCACGAATGGAGTTAGAAAATAGCTAAAGTGAAGTTACCGAAAGGGCCGTAAGAGAGGAAGGGTGGTTTTATTTTCTTTGCTAAAATTGAAGGTTTGGTGTGCCATCAATTACCACATTGAAGATTAATGCATGAGCGCTGCTTACGGCAATAATTAAAGAAACTGTGTACCTAACTGGCTAACCATAGTTGGACAGAAATAATAAAATAACTTTTTTTTTTTTTTTCATTGTTTCTTCAGTGGGCATTATGGGGGTTTCCTTGTTTATTCTTATAATTTAACACAGTTGACAAACATACTTAGGCCACTAATTTTTTTTATCTCAATATAATACAAACTTATGTTTTGCTTTTGATAAGCGACCTAATTTTTTTTAACGGAAAAAAGGAATTTTATATTAATCAAATATCGAAGATACAAGATATTACGGGACAAGAAAAAAAAATCAAAGCGAGGAGCGGCATCACATCCGGCGGCAATCATATGCCTCTCGAGACCCAAAAAATCCGAACAGAAACAGGATCGAGTGAACTTATTTTTACTAGCTTGTTTTCAAATGTCATTCTTTGCTTCTTTGATAACATTATTCCCAGTTTTTTTCTTAAAAGAAGAGGTAGAACTTTTTTGCAACAACTTCTCACCCTGGCGTGCTAGAGAAACTTCGTCAAAAGTAAACATTGAATGGAGTAAGTTCTTTAATACTAACCTGAAGGCTAAACCCATTTAAGCCGTCCATCTCGACAATTAACGATTTAAATAGATAATATATTCTAACCGGTAAGAATGGTAAGGATATATTTGTGAATCTAAAACATTGATTGTAGAGATGGACAATTCAGATGGAGAGTTGGCAGTACATGTCGTTCCTGCGAAACATCAAGGCCCCAGGTTCGTTTAATAATGCATCATAGGTGTTGTAATAATCTAAGGGCTCCTTTGGTAAAAAAAACTTAATCCCGTTTTTCGGTTTTTCTGTTTTGTTTTTATTCAAATTTATTTTGCATTTGTCAGTTTTGCGTCAAGATTTTGTAGTTTCTGAATTCCTCTCGACGAGACGAATCTAACAAGTACAAATTTATGGTCAAACCAAATATTTTTTTGAATAAAGCTGAAAATACTTGGATTATTGGATTAGTTTTGGTTTTATTCAAAAAAACTTGAGTTCTGACCACAATTTTATACTTGTTAGATTCGTCTCATCGAGATAAATCCAGAAACCACAAATTTTGATACAAAACTAATAATTCAAAAAAAAATTAAATGAAGACAAAATGAATAATCCAATATTTGCCAAAGGACAAGTTGAACTTTTTACTAAATACGATGCAAGATGTTAGATTTACCAACACACGTCTCGCTTACACAAATGGCATTGGCATTTGAAAATGTGCGGGGCAAATACATTAAACAAATTTTTGCAGCATTGAAGTACGATTGCCGGTTGCAACTTTTAAATATTATGCATTGCCAAAATTTGGTTGGACATTTTTTTTTTAAATATTTTTAAATGCATGCAATGCCAAAATTTGGTTTGACATTTCATTTTTTTGGATTTTCGGTCCAAATAGGGGTGGTTTCGGGATATTTCGGTCCAAATTGGCATGATTTCGTTTGGTTCGGTTCCAAACCTATTTCCGAAGTCAACCAACCGATAATTTTTCTTCGCTTCGGTTTTCGATTCGAAAACCGAAAACCGAACCGGTTGGTCGGTTTTTTTCGATTTTTTCGGTTTTTCTTTCACCCCTAATTATGCATGCAATGCCAAAATTTGGTTTGACTGCCATTTTTGTTTCGATCAAAACTAGAATAAAATGACCAAAGTACAAATTAACAGACTGGTAAAGTCGTATGTATCCAAGAAAAACCGTTCATGTATTCACCCAATGTTGCCATGGGAATATTCTGTGGAAACAACAGTACTATATACTATTGTTTGTGAATCTCTTTTGGAAACTCTTTTGGAAAAAATGTCTGTGAATAAATAAGATATTCAGATTTTATCTCACGTTCATGATATCCTCTGTTGCGTCTTCCGTGATTATTGGGCCAAGACATCAGAAAATTATTGCATTATCCACTAACAAAAAAAAATATATAATACATATCATTCTCTCACAATACATCACATAAAAAATCGTGAAAAGTTAATTTATTCTAAAAACGTCATTACCGGAACACTCCCTTAGTATACAACTTTCTTTTATCCGTAGCAATCGTAATAGATGCTATCCTAAGCAAGGGCGGATCCATAAATTCAATCCAGTGGGGGCATCTTATTAATTGTAATCGTGAAATTTTTTTCCTAGCCAACAATTTTTTTAGGGACAAGAAATCGTGTAAGATTAAATCTAAACCTAATATTAGACAAGAAATTATTAAAGGCTATGAGACCATTGTGAAAGATCTCTAAAATTAAAAAATATCTAAGTTAAACAATTTTCTCATCATTTTGTAACATTTTCTTAAAAAGAAGGGACAAAATTAAAATTCAGGAAAAAATATATTAGGGGAATTATTTATTTACCATTATAGGTTCAAAATATATAACAAAACTACTAAGTTGTTGTACAATGAATGTTGATGGTCTAGTGGTAAGAGGAGAGGCATTGGTTTTGGGACCAGAGGTCTAGGGTTCAAACCTCAACAATAACTTTTATTTGATAAGCTTTCAAATTTTCATGGCTTAAAAAAGAAGAGCCAAGAGTCAAACACGCAACCTTTGGCTTGGTGTTAGTGTGCCTTATCACCAAGCACCACACAAATTATGTTGCAAGATTCCGACTCAAATAATATATATACAAAACTTATTTCCCAATTGTTTTTTTGCATTGACCCGTGGGGGTCAGCGGGGGCACGTGACCCCGTGCCCCTGTGTGCATCCATCCCTGATCCTAAGGCCTTGTTTGTTTGGTGGGATTTGGGAGTATGATGGAGTGGACCTAAAATCTCATGATTGTTATCCTTTTTTTCGGATGAGATTTGAAATTCCGCACCAATTTTTATCTCAATCCATACGAGATATAAAATCTCGGGGTGCTAACTTTTCGTGTTTAGTCAATTTTTTAATATTTTACTAATAATTTTTACTTAATGAATGGAGGTATACTATATACATTCAAAAAGTTTAAAAAATAAGTCAAAATTTAAACAAAAATTATTGAAGACAAAAAAAAAAAAAAAAACGAATGATGAAACAGTGAAAATTTTTTGGGATAAATTTTCCACTGTAATTACATACTGTACCAAACAAAGCGAATTCACACAGTCCATTAAAGAGCATGCTATAATTCCAAGATAGTAATAGCACCTTCTATCAGGCCGGAAAAACAGCTCACTGATTTCCAGAACCAACCATGGGACCCAATCTGCTACAATACCCACTTTTCATAAATTATTACTCCGTACTACTATTGTTGTCGAAAGTACACAAATACCCTTACGCTTTAGGCAAATAATGGCTTCACGGTCACAACATGCCCAGAGTTTCTGGTGCCTGAAGAGAAGGAAGGGTACGGATTGTATACATAGCCATCTTTGTTTTTTTTTCGGTAAATAGTTACAGCCATCTTTCATTTCACTCTGAATTTCAGATATACTCTTATTTCCATCTCATTTGGGAATTTCTCATCCAGTCGACAAAATCAAAATCCTCTTTTATGATAAAAACTGGCCATTTCAAGCTTCCACTGCAATTTACATCTTATTTTTTCATGTTCTTTTTTTTTCTTCAATTTTTGCACACTCTTCTCACTCCAATCCCTCTCTTTACATCTCATCTGAAACCCTTCTTCCTCTCACTCTTTATTGCAAGATTTGACATGGGTATTTCAAGAAACAGCCATTAGAGCTCACATGTAGTCTTTTCTCAGCTACTGGCACTTGGGTTTCAAAGATTTGCTATGGATGTTGACCAGATAAGGCTTGTTACAGCATTTTTTCTCTCTCTTGTTTCAGTTGTTTTTAGTGCTACAGACCCTAGTGACTTTGCCATTCTTGACCAGTTCAGAAAAGGGTTGGATAACCCTGAGCTCTTGAACTGGCCTTCAAATGGCAATGACCCATGTGGTCCCCCCAGTTGGAAACATGTGTTTTGTGTTGGTAATAGGGTTTCTCAGATTCAGGTTGAGAGTTTGGGATTGAAGGGTCCTTTGCCTGAGAACTTCAACCAATTGGCTAAACTCTACAATATAGGTCTCCAGAGGAACCAATTCAATGGAAAATTGCCATCTTTTAGTGGGTTATCCGGATTGCAATTTGCGTTTCTGGATTACAACAATTTCGATTCGATTCCGTCGGATTTCTTTGATGGGTTGGTCAATTTAAGGACTTTTGCTTTGGATTCTAACCCCCTTAATGCTACAACAGGTTGGTCACTGCCTTCTGAGTTGCAAAACTCACCTCAATTGACCACTCTTTCTTTGATGAATTGTAATTTGGTTGGTTCATTGCCTGATTTTTTGGGTAGTATGTCGTCACTCACATCTTTGAAACTAGCGTTGAATCGGATTTCCGGTAGTTTTCCAGCTAGCTTTTACAACTTAGGCTTGCAGTCTTTGTGGTTGAATAGCCAATCCGGTGGGGGAATGAACGGTCCGATCGACGTGGTTGCATCGATGGTTTCACTCACTAGTCTATGGCTTCATGGCAACACATTTTCAGGTAAACTTCCTGAAAACATTGGGGACTTAACTTCTTTGAAGGATTTCAATGTCAATAGCAATAATCTTGTGGGCTTGTTACCTGATAGCTTGGCTGATATGCAACTAAACAAATTGGATTTGAACAATAATCAGTTTATGGGTCCTACTCCAAATTTCAAAGCAGTTAACTACTCTTACAGTTCAAACAATTTTTGTCAATCTGATGTGGGTGTTCCTTGTGCCCCTGAAGTTATGGCACTATTAGAATTTCTTGATTCTGTGAATTACCCTTCAAAGCTTGTTTCTTCTTGGTCTGGCAATGACCCTTGTGGGGGACAATGGTTGGGAGTTAGCTGTGATGCCAACAATAAGGTTTCTAGAATCAATTTGGCCAAGTATAATCTTACTGGTACCTTGAGTCCTTCAGTTGCAAATATAGCTTCCCTTACTCAAATTAAGCTCTCTTCTAATCAACTTACTGGTCCAATTCCGGAAAACTGGACTAGCTTGAAATCTTTGACCTTGTTGGATTTAAGTGGCAACAACCTTTCTGCTCCATTGCCAAATTTCAGTAGCTCTGTCAAACTGTCCTTGGACAATAATCCTTTACTAAATTCTAATCAGATCGAGCCAGCCCCTTCGCCAATAAACAACACCCCGCCAATAAACAACACCCCGCCATCTCGAGGTTCACAAAACAACACCCCACCATCTCGAGGTTCACAATCCTCTCCCAATAATCATCCATCTACATATCCTACTAGTCCTCCTTATGAATCAACAACTCAAGGGGAAACCTCCAAAAAGTCTAAATTCCTCGTAATTGTGGTCCCTGTCGCCAGTTTTGCAGCTGTGGTCTTTTTGGTTGTTCCTGTGTTAATTTATTGTTGTAAGAAGAGAAAGGATGCCTCCGCCCAAGCTCCAACTTCTCTTGTGATTCACCCTAGAGACCCCTCTGATTCAGATAACAGGGTTAAGATTGCTGTTGCAAATAACAGCAGTGGAAGTGGTTCTGGGAGCAGAAACAGCAGTGGAATTGGTGAGTCACATGTCATTGAGGCTGGAAATTTGGTTATATCTGTTCAAGTTCTTCGGAAGGTGACCAAGAATTTCGCCCCTGAAAATGAGCTTGGCCGCGGTGGTTTTGGGGTGGTTTATAAGGGAGAACTGGATGATGGGACGGAAATAGCCGTGAAGAGAATGGAATCTGGCGTTATTAACAGCAAAGCTTTAGATGAGTTTCAATCCGAAATTGCCGTTCTTTCAAAGGTTCGCCATCGTCATTTGGTTTCTCTTCTTGGTTATTCGATTGAAGGCTGGGAGAGGCTTTTGGTTTATGAGTACATGCCTCAAGGGGCTCTAAGCAAGCACCTTTTTCACTGGAAGAGCTTGAAGTTAGAACCTCTGTCTTGGAAGAGGAGGCTGAACATCGCTTTGGATGTGGCAAGGGGGATGGAGTATCTCCATAGTCTGGCTCATCAGAGCTTCATACACAGGGATCTAAAATCCTCAAATATCTTACTTGGTGATGATTTTAGGGCAAAAGTTTCAGATTTTGGACTAGTGAAACTTGCTCCTGATGGGGAGAGATCTGTGGCAACCAGGCTTGCTGGAACTTTTGGATATTTAGCACCAGAATATGCCGGTATTTTTTCCTTCTACCTTCTTGCCTATGCATTGCTTTTAATGTTTAGTATTATTATGTCTTTTGATATTTGTATTTGTTGTAGTTTAAAATGATTAACAGTCTGAGGCTTAGAATTACCAAAATGAATCGCAGACCTTTTCTGTTCGGCCTTTTGAATTTGAGTTGGCACCTATTTCTGTTTTTCACATTGCATTTGGATGTATTTCAAGTAGCAGAATTTCTTGAGATATCTTGATTCTAGTTTCGTTAAACAACAAAAATTCACAATCTTAGATCCTTTTCCAAAGTGATTACCATTGTCCCGAAATGGCTCCGTTGACAGATTTCGACATTCATATACTTGAGGAAATAGGCTGATTCTTTTTGTTGACTGGAAGGCGAGGAAATAGTTGTACACGACATGCTCTAAATTATAGTGCGGCAGGAGTAGATTTCTATAGATAAAAATATTTGAATATATTTAGATCTTCTATAGGTTGACATCCAATGAAATAGACATTATTTGTCTGATTACTCACATAAAACACATTTCTAGGAACATTATGATTAGTATTTTGACAGCATCTTCCCAAATTCATAGGAAAAACTTTTGAATCTCTTTGGATTGCTAAATTTACCGTCTTAGACTACAAGCGTACCCTATTTCAGAACATGTAGTCCTAAATATATTCTCTAGGGATAGCGCTTTTTGCTAATTCTGGCTAATTTCAAATTCACAGGTGGTTTATCATAAGTTTGTACTTTTCAACAATTATTCTGGACTTTGTTGGAGTTAAGTTTGAAATAACGGTGACTATCTGTAACCTGTCAATTTCTGCAGTCATGGGTAAAATTACGACAAAATCCGATGTCTTCAGCTTTGGTGTTGTGTTAATGGAACTTTTAACCGGTTTGACGGCACTTGATCAGGACAGACCAGAGGAAACCCAGTACCTGGCGGCGTGGTTCTGGAAAATCAAATCAAGTATGGAGAAGCTTATGACTGCAGTTGATCCATCCCTTGATACCGAAAAAGAGGAAACAGTAGAAAGCATTTTGATACTTGCAGAATTAGCCGGGCACTGCACTGCAAGGGAACCAAGCCAACGTCCCGATATGGGCCATGTTGTGAACGTGTTGTCCCCTCTTGTTGAGAAATGGAAACCGGTGGACGATGAAAAGGAGGAGTATTGTGGCATTGATTACAGCCTTCCACTTACCCAAATGGTGAAGGGATGGCAAGAAGCGGAAGAAAAGGATGTAAGTTATGTGGACTTAGACAATAGCAAGGGAAGCATACCGTCGAGGCCCACTGGATTCGCAGATTCTTTTACTTCAGCTGATGGTCGATAAGAGGAGGTAACACTCTATTGACATTTGTATGATTATGAGTTTATGAGTGTAGATGTTTATAGTATGTTGTTTTTCTTGATGGCTGAAATTTGTTAGTGCCAACATATTCTAGTAGTGTTGCTTTTTTTGTGGATATTGTTCAAGACCTAAAATTCATATGTTATATGTAACGAATGAAGTCGCGAATTTTGTATGGTATTTTTTTGCTGCCTCTTCTTGTAAGATTCTGTATCTGTAAGTTTTGGCCAATATGCTGATATTTGTTTGATTCGGAATATCATCTGTTATCATGGCTTCTTATGTAACTTGTATGGATGCAACCACGACTAATTATGTGCAGTTTAACTATGTTGGCGTTTTATATGTTTTGCCAAGCATGAAACCCTTTTGGACCGGGTGTTCCATGGGGCATGTTCGAACACATTTTCGAATTTTGGTGAACTTAAAATAATTTGTTCAGGAGCCATAGCCTGAGCTTCAGCAGAAGTCCCAAGAATAGATACAGACTTCGTAGCACCAACACTTTCACCGGAAGCAACATACCGTTCTGGGACACGTATCGGAAACGGACACACTCCAGACACGTAAACGACTTCTCCAACAAACTTCTCCAACAGCCAAAACGACGTCGTTTGGCTGTGCTGAAAAAAAAAAATTTCCAAAACCAAATCTGGTTCATTCGACCAAAGAGAGAAAGAGAGGGCAACCACCTCCCATTCCACCACCACCGGCGACCCAGCTCCTCTGGCCTCCCTCTCCACCTCCGGCGACCGCCTCCGTCGCCGCCGCCAAGAAAAGTCTAAAACAGCTGACCCTCGCCACACAAACCCAGTACATTACCCAGCGAACGATCTCTTCGAACCCAGAATCCTATAAATGAGTCAATTGTTGGATGCAATATGTTTCCTAAATCTACTCACGAGACATTTGCCCAGAAGTTGTACCAGACATTTGCAAAAAAACAAGCGCTTTGCTAAACCTAAGCTTTCTCGAACTAGACATTCGGGCCCTCTTTTCTATTGGTACCAGTCGTCTGTTGCCGCCGCCGGAGGTGGAGAGGGAGGAAGAAGGAGGAGGAAGAGAGGGAGGAGGTGGGTCGGTAGTGGTGGTGGTTGTCTCTGTGTTTGGTCGAGTGAATAGGGGCGGGGGAGGGAGTCCCGATCTGGTTTTGGAAAGAAAAAAAAATTCCAGCACAGCCAAAACGACGTCGTTTTGGCTGTTGGAGAAGTTTGTTGGAGAAAAGTGATGTACGTGTATCATTTCTCATTCTATAGCCAATCCTTGAAGATAGGGAGAGATCTTTTGCTGTCTTTTTTCTCTCCCTTAGGGCTTATTTGGTGGGCGGATAAGATTTTTGGGATAAGAAAGACGGGTGAATAAGAGGTCGATCTATAACAAGTGGGAATCAGGGAATCAGTAAAAAAAAAAAACTGAACTTGACCTTCTGGGAATTTTTTTTTTCAAAAGTGGATTTAGTGATAAATTGTCCCTTTTTTTTTTGGTAAGTCGGTACTGATCAGTGATCACTCTGTTACAATTTAGGTCTATTTTTCTGATTTAACCTATGTCAATCTTTAAACGACCAAAAATAACACTTTTTTTGGTAAGAATAACACATTAAGTATTTAATAAATCAAATAACCGGGAACAGATGTGTTTGATAGATGGTGGGTTATAGCTAAGGTTAGTCCGGTTAGTTGGTGGATCCCTACGCAATTTACCAGAGTTTTATTATTGAAGTTAGGTCGCAAGAGAGCAATTTTCTTGTGAATTCCTATTCCCGTTGTGGATGGCATGGCATACCTTTGATTGGACTGGAGAGAAGATAATTGAAATGCTCGTAAATTGGTCCGGACACCCTCACTGTCAGAAATAAAGCAAAAAGATAGATGGTGGGTTATGGGTTGGACCTTTATGGGTTGGACCATATGAAAGGAAGAGCGTGAAGGGTTGCTATCAGAGGCCAGCAGATGTGGATTACGTGAATGCCATGAGGATGATTATTATTTGTAATAATGCATGGTGATTAATTAGTTTTTGTTTTTTTCAAATGTATCAGATGGTAATTACCAAATTTTAGTCGACGGGATATTTCCGATTAGTGATAGAAGGATATCCGTAAGAAATACCTATTAAACTGCTCAAACCGTCATAATAATTGAACAAAGTCGGGGGATTTTGATTGCTTTTTTAAATTTGATTTGTTTTAGAGGGTTTTAATTATGTGAAAATTGAACCAAATCGGTTCGGCATCGGTTCATACACTTGAAAACTGTTTGAAACCTAACTGACCAAATACAATCCTTCTTTATTTCACCTTCCAATTGGGCAATTAGCTTCCTAAACCAAAACTCTCGGACCAATTTGTAAGGGACATCTATATTTGTGGGACATACTCCGAAAATTATTTTAACTTTTCATACTTTATGATTCTCTGGGGACCAAAGTAGGGATGGATTAAGAAATCTAGTCTAGTGGAGATACTTTACTAGTCATATAATTGTAAAAATTTATTTTTACTAGTCAATCCCTGGACATGTATTACTAAGTGCAAAAGTTTATAATTCATACCTTTTCTAAAAGTATCTAAAAATGAGCATAAAATCTTTTAAAATATGACTACACAATGATTAAAAATAAAGAGAATCAAGAAATAAATACTTCGAATAGACAAACACTTTGTAAATTATAAACCAACCATACAACAAAAGTTGAAACACTGTATTAATCATATATATTTATTCGCGAGATTGGATTCAAGTGTTTATGCTAAATTAGTCGGACACTCATATAAATTATGCTAGATATATAAGATTATTTAGTTGAAATCCTTAGTTTTGCGTTAAGGACACATGGGGTCACATGCCACCAGATATCTCCGTCATTGGACCAAAGTCGATGGAACTCTTTATTCTTTAAAACAAACTTTTTTGATCTGATTCCCCCTCCTCCTTCTTGCTTATCAGGTGTCGGAAACATTTTGCATCGATTAATTCTCCGGGTACATGCAGTCCCCTAATCCCACATGTACATAATTATCAAGCCTAAGCGGCTTCGCCCAGGGGCTAACTTCAAGGGGAAGTGAGTAATGAAATTTCACTATATGTCCACCCCTTGAGATTTGAATCTTAGACCTCCCATTTGGAAATTCTATGTTCTGGCCTAAAGGAGTTGACAACGAGAATCGATGATTCCCCTTTTCAAAATGGAAAAATCAAATGAAATAAAACAAAGGCCACATGGAATGGGGAAAATTTGGTTTTTTAGAGCATCTCCAATGACTTCGGCTATTTCTTAAACAGAACAAGGGTACATGAAAAAACTGGTGTTTTATATGGTTCTTTCTTCTTATTTTACATTAGAGCTTTCTCTGCTAATTTTCGAAGATTCTTCTTTGGAGTTTGGGTTTGAAAAGATTAATTTAAAGTACAAGGTTGATGCAGACAAGATTCGACGAATTCGTTGGGTTTGGGCTTATTGGTCCAGTCCGTAAAACTCGAGGACGAGTTTCTTCAAGCCGGAGAGAATGATGAAGACCAATATTGGAAGTATTTTAGAAATATAGGAATTTTATTTTATTATTTAAAATTAGTATTTTAGTAGGTGTGTTTTATTTAAATAAGATTTTACTTTCCTATTTTGTTTTAATGTAGTAGGAATATTTATTTCTATATCTTGCTAGGATTCTTCAAATTAGGAAATTAGGTATCTTAGAGTAATTAGTTTCCTAGTTTAATGTTTCCTTTTTTCTTTATTTCTTTATTAACCGGGATTCAGCTTCCTATTTTGTTGTCTCCTTTTCGATCCTAGTTTTCTAGTATAAAATAAGCTGTAGGGTGACATTAAAACAAAGGCCACATGGAATGGAGAAAAACTGGTGTTTTATAGCATCTCCAATGACTTTGGCTATTTCTTAAGAGGCAAATGTCATGTTTTGACTTGCTCAAATATTATTTGGTAAAAATTTGGCAAAAGTGCTCAAATAATCCTAAAGCCAATATTTGGCCGCTATGTTTTGCAGCCTACTGAAGTGTTCACATAAGCCATTATTAAAACATAACCCTGGCAAGAAATGGATCGAGTTATTTTTTGGCTCTCAAAATGGCTCGCCGTCGGAGGAGGGAATTTTGGTTGAAGCCAAGATATGGCTTTGCCTTCCAAAATAGTTCTGCATTGGAGATGGTCTTAGCATGTAAAAAAAAATACAAATAAACAGAACAAGGGTACATGAAAAAACTGGTGTTTTATATGGTTCTTTCTTCTTATTTTACGTGTTGGGCTTTTCCTTCAATTTGGTTGGAGAGCGCTCGGATTGGTCCAATCTTTTTTCCTGGACCTGAATAGGGCTCATATCGGTAGGCCCAATCATTTATTCGTTAGGCTAATGGGATTAATCCAAGTTGGGTTTGGGCTTGGTCCAGTCCGTCCCAAAAAACTAAGTGCCAAAGCTCAATCGGTATGGCTTGATGAGATAAGACCCATCCCATCCCACAGAACAAAAACAACCAAACGCATTACTTGATCCCCAAGGAACGTCTAAATATACAGTGTTTGCGAACACGGATGCGTGATGCTTTCGAGTCTCTTTAACACCACGTATTCTAATAAATGCGACTGAATGAAATCGACTCTACATAAACGGGTGAGGTTGATTCCGTGCTTTGCTAGGCGCTATTAAATAATTACTAGCAAGCAACAATCCCTTCGGTCACGTGGTGTTCCGTGCCAGTTTAACTTCACGTATCCTTGTTCTACGACTAAATGGATCGACTTGAAATAAATGGGTGAAGTTGAATCCGTGCTCCCGGACTATTGAATAATTACTTGCAAGCAACAATCCTTTCCCTACAAGAATTTCTGGAACCAACTGAAATTTACTACTTAATCCCCAAAACCCTCTTCATAAATACTCTCTCTTCCTCACACAGTCTCTGTAACAGTAACAGAGTATCCACACGTCTCTCCCTCTCTGTGAAGATGGCGGAGGACGGTGGCAAGATTTTCCCTGTAATTTTCTCCGACGGCGAGCGCGAAGTTCTCATGGGCAATGTCAAGATACAACCGTCAACCGATTTCAAGACCTTCCAAGAAAGTCTCAGCGACAGGATCGGAATCTCCCAAAACCAGATTAACGTCTACCTCACGGAGGAACGACGGCGGATTCCAGTCAGCAAGGCCAACTTCGCCGCCGCCATAGCAGATCAAACAACTGGCTTTTCCTTCCTCATCGTGTTGAAGCGGTCAGGGAGGCGTAGTGCTAGCCGGAGGTCTCCGAAGCCGAAACTGGGTGGGTTCCGATTCGGCGATGGAATGGCTCCAGTGCCGGAAAATTACCGTCTGCTCAGGCGAGACCATCCTGGCGTGATCAATCCGTACGGTTATGACCAGATTTCGGCGTTGGAGTACGCGGATTTCAACGAGAGGTTTAGGAATTTGGAGATCCAGCGAGAGAATTACGCGATGATGATGAGGAATTTCGATTTGAATGCGATTCGCGTAAATGGCGTAAATGGAAATGTTTTTAGGGCTTCGTCGACGGCGGCTGAGAAAGACCTGTTTTGCGAGGAGTGTGCCAAGGCGAGTGCCGAGGGCGCAAAGGCGCCGTTTCATCACTGCGTGTTCGATGCCGTCGTTGTAGGGTTCCGATCGACGACGGGTCCGGTTGCTCGGCCGCGTAAAGCTGTTTCCTCTCATCGATTGGCTTGTTGAAGAAGCTCTTCCGATGGGGTCAGAGGAATTTTTAGATTTTTCTTTTTCTTTTGTGCATTTTTAAGAAATCAAGGAGGGTGGGCTCTTGGTACCCCGGATTAGAAGGCAATATGGGGTAAAAATACGCGATTTTTGGGCAAATCCAGAATTTGTACCTAGTAGGGTCAAATACTTGGGTTCATTAATAATTTGATCGATGAACTTTAGAACATTCGAGGTGTTCTCTAACACGTGAAATGAATTGGGTCAAAATCTAGTGAAAACGATACGGAAAATATTACAATACGTGAAAAGTATCCCAAAATGGTCCAATTTCGGAGATACTTTTCATATACTTTTGCTATCCCTAAAACGACAACATTCTATGTGATTTTTCATTCGAAGCGAGGGTTGGGTGACCCAACTCAGCTGTTCTTGGGTTGTAGACGAGGGCAAGTGAGCTTGTTTGGCTAAGATAAAGGAGCATACCAGGGTGAGGACAAATGTGTCGTGGGATAATAATGGAGTAATATTTGTGATACAGTTACTCCTTCGGTCCATTTTTGTAAATGTGTTGTTTTGTAAATCTAATTTATTAAAAAAATATTATCATTATATATTTTACGTTAATTTTTATTTCCATTTTATACTTTTTACATCAACTTTTACTTTCACTTTTCAAAATTATCTTCCACTTTTACCCATTAAATCTTTACCCTTTTCAAAGTTCAAAATGATAATTGTATAAACTTTTATCATTAACTTTGCAAAAAACACACTTATTAAAGAACAACCCAAAATAAAAATGTCACTAAAAAAGAGACGGAGGGAGTATAATTTGTGATATTCCCTCCGTCCCCAATCTTTAGTCCCAAACATCACTTTTTGTTGTTTTAAATTTTTTGTCCCAATTCAAAACTAAGGGGGCATTAGCTAATGAAATTTCACTTTTACCATTTGGTTTTTAGAGTAAGCACATGAAAATTATGATAAAGAAAGAGACTTTAAGAATCCTTTTTTTTTTTTAGAAATCAGAACATAACTTATAATAATATATCTATATTACAATACAAAGCGATTTTTGTCCCCGTGATCATTTTACATTTTGTCCGTCTCTCTGCCAACTCACTCTCCCTCTCTCTCTACCCTTTTCCTCTATCGATCCACTACAACCAAAATTCAAACCACATTCTCTCTCTCTCTCTCTCTCTCTCTCTCTCTCTCTCTCTCTCCCCTTTTCGAAATTCAAACCACATTCTCTTTCACTACCTCCTCTTTTTCCTCCTCTCTGAAATTCGAAGGACCATAAAAACTAGGAACGGGCACGGAAACGAGCGTTGATTGCTCAAGTCGTGCCTTTAGGTATGGGCACACACTAGAGATACTACTATAGAGAATCCTTGATCGGGGTAGTAATAAAGTTCGAGTATAAAACAAATGAAGATAGATTCTATAAAATATAAAATGGATTTAGTAATTTGGCACAAGAAACTAAAGTTCGAACAAGCTCAATTTGTTCAGTTCAAAAAAAAAAAAAAAAAGGCTCAATTTGACAAGGCCCAAAGGTGAAGATATTATTTAATCGAGATAAAAATATCTAGTTTATAGAAACTCTAGAATATCTAGCTTGTAGAAGCTCTAGAATGTCATTGTGGCATGTCTAGATTTTTTGTGAGAATTAGTCACATGTGTAATTCTATAACCTACCTTAAGGTTATCTTGTATGAAAATATCTTTGAACTAGAGCCTTCCATGTACTAGTATAAATATGATAGGTTCTAGAAATTTTGTACCAAGCAAAAAAAAAAATTGAGTTTGAATCAAGTGTAATACAAATACTCTCATTCCCCACTCTTGGCTTAAGTATTTCTCCATCTCCCAAAATGTTGTCCAACTAAACTTTAGAAACTTTTACTATTCCCAATAAACGTATCTTAAGATACATGATACGTAACCCGATATGAATTATACAATGAAAAAACAAAATTCGATACATGTCTCAATTAGAAAACAATTGTGAGTTGAATGGGCAACTATGGTGGGTTGAAGTGGCAGCGGCGATGGGTGATTGCAGCGATAAGTGGCTTACGAGTGGTGGAGGTAAGTGGTTGCCGGAATAGACAAATTTTTGGGTTAAATCACTTCTAAAGAATTGTAGAAAGAAGATGAATTTTATCACAAATTTTCGTGAAAACCCAAGTCCTTAATCTCTGTTATCAAACTAAACCGGAATGCATAGACAATCCTGGTAATTAAGAGGATGAATTTTAATCTCTCACACCTGCACACCAGAGTTAAATCACTTCTAAAACAATTGTGGAAAGAATACTTGTATGGCTTTACCATCTGTAAGATCATAAATCCCAAAGTAGCAACACCATTTTCTTTATCAACAGCAACACTCAGTAAAATTATTATTTGTGTATAGTATTATACATATCAAGAAACACAAGCCTATACATACAAAAAAAAAAAAAAAAATTGCTGGATTCTCTCCGGTCCATCGGACTGAATGGCGCAGTTCAAATAATTTTCCGACTTTTCTTGAGCTCACGTCATGAATAATTGAGATTGTCCATTTTGTAGACCTTGTTGAGAATATTAATTACGCAAAAAATTTCATTGATCAAATATCGTTAAATATAATTTTGGAACACGGATTTTCTTTAGTAATGAAAACAAAAGGGTAACGACATTGAAACTCATTTATTCTTTTTCTCAAGATTTTTGTATATCAAAATCATATATGCTACAATACTCGATCAATGTAATTTTTTGCGATGTTGATATTTTTGACTCGTTGTAAAAAGTTAACGATCTCAATCACCGATGTGAACCCAATAATATCTTGAAAATTGCTTGAACTCGCGCTATAATCAATATCTACACATCAAAAATGAAAGAGCTCCCGCAAAAGCTTGTGAAACTACGTAAGGGTGAGTTTCTGTTGCGGTATTTTCGGTATTCTGAACAAGTTGTCAAATCAATTGATGTATGTGAGGAGAATAATTTTATAAGAGAATACCGAAAATACCTCGATGAAAACTCAGCCTTAGCCGTTAAATCACACATACACTACACACGTTTTTGGCAACCCATTTCCGTTCTCCAACAATTTTCCAGGACCCACCGGACCATAAAATTTCACGTCCAAATCCTCACAAAACACCCTCATACTCAATTCCCGCCGCCACACCGTCCCCGATCTCACGGTCGCCTCCGCAGCCATCCGCAGCCCGAACCTCACCGTCCCGCTCCGCCTGTCCTCCACCAACCCATGATAACTCCCATCCGAACTCTTCCCCCCCTGCGTATCCGCCGCAGTCGACACATTCATCTCAAAAACCACCTCTCCCTTGGTCGACACACCAAAAGGGTCCGCGTCAGCCAGCCCCAAAATCTCGTCCTCGTACACGATCACCCCCTCCAACCGCTCGAAGTAAAGGTCGAGTTTTTCGTTGGAGTTTTTTACGGTGACGTTAACGTCCCATGTGGCCGTTAAGGTGCTATCGGAGGCGTTAAACGACGGAACAGATAGGGATTTGATATAGAATTGTGGGGTTATGGAGCCGAAGAAGAGCCGCGCCAGCAAGGACAAGGCGAATGCGAAAATTAGGAGTACGAATATTGATGTTAGGATGAATCGGACGACGGTGAGGTGGTTGCTGGGTTGGTTATAGACGGGAGGGTGTGAGTAGTAGGCAGTGGGTGGTGCGGCGGCGTAGGGGTAGGTGGCGTTGATGGGAGGGTACGGCGGAGGGTAGGATTGGTACGGTGGTGGAGGGTGGTTTGAATATGAATGGGTGTAGGTTGGAGGTGGAAGGTGTGGATTTGAGTAATGCTTTGATTGGTCGTCCGTCGCCATGGCAGAAGCCATGGTTAATTAATTACGCTCCTCTCCCTCTCTCTCGCCGTTCCTTCGGCGCGGCTGTTTTAGGTTGAAGAGAGGAGAGAAGAGAGGTGTTTTTGGTTGTGGTGAATTTGGACAAAATGATTTCGAATGAGGACGAGAGAAAGGGAGAGATATGAGGAATGAATATAGGAATAGGAAACCAATTAATACGACACGAACCTAGCGTTCCAATCGTTGAATTTTTTAGTTTTTCTGACTTTTCACGCTTTACGTAACGAGTCATTCACTTTACATACGTCAACATGGAATGGAATTATGGCAGCAAATTATGTTGGACCATGGGTTGGTCTAAAATTTGCTACAGCCCAAAACTCAAGTATGATAAATTGGACATGAGCTTAGTATGCAATATGATACTCGCTGATAACAATTGCATATATTTAGCAATAGCATAAAAGTACCCCGGCTGCTTTCTATTTTTATAGCATTTTGTTGCCTCTACCGAAAACACAATTCAGATGCATCAATCTTTGGAATGTAGAAGATCAAGACGAGGATCAGCCAATTAACAATTTAGCTAGATTGATTTTTTTTTTTCCCTCTCTTTTGCGTGCCTAAGGCCTGATTACATCCCCTGTGAAAATGTTCTTGTCGGCTGAAGAATCGACGTGCCTTTGTGCAGAGACTAAGATGTATATGTTCTGTTCTGTTATTTTTCACATCATCATTGTCGTATTCTGATAGAATGCTATAGTTCCCTTGATGAGAAAATGCTTCACGAAGCTTGTTCTACATGTCGTTAGTTACCTGTGATAGTCGTTCTTAGAGATCGATTGTCAGCCCATCATGTCTTAGAAGGCGCATTTGATGCACTCATTGTAAGTGAGTTTCACCATTGGGAAGGGATTTGGTTCTCAGAGGTTAGATTGGCTCAATACAGGAAAGGTGCGCGCTCTTGAAGTTTTTCGTTTCAAGGTAATTCGTCACTGAGTTCTACGGAGTATTTGTTATCCCTCTTATAGGCTGGACATCAGGGAGATCAGTAATTTTGCGGAGTGCATGCATCTGAATATCAACAGCATTGTGCGTCGACAACTTAAATTTGCACTTGGAGGTATCATTTGTTCGCCCTGTTATGGTTTATGTTTTGAGTTGAATTCTTTTCAACTCTTTGTTGTTTTGGTTGCTGTGTTTTTTGTTGCTCTTGGCGTTTTTTTGGTTTGCTGCTGATAGTGGGTCTCTTTGGCTCCTATCTCTCTCCTTCTTGCTTTGGGCTCTTTGTGTATTTTTTTCTCCCTTATTGATCAATATATTTCTTTCTTTGCCGATCAAAAAAAAAAAAGAAAGACCAAAAGAGTGTGATATTTCTTTCTTCTCTAAGTGTACACGACGTTTGTTTCCTTGCAGATTTGTTCTAAATTTTCGTTGGATAAGTGCAGTGACTATTTTCCTATTTAGTGGTAGATGAAAGTAAGGCTCCGTTTGTTTCGGGCGGAAAATGTTTTCTAAAAAATCTTTTCCATGGAAAACTTTTTCTAGAAAATAAAATGTTTCCCAGTGTTTGGTTGTGATATGAAAACATTTTCTAGAAAACATTTTCCATTATTTGGTAGACATGGAAAATCACTAACACGATAAAATGACCAAAATCTAGCAAGATTAAGAAATGAAATGCAAAGAAAAATAAAATTAGATTAACCTCAATTGTAATAAACCTCGTAGCCGATAAAATGACCAAAATCCAGCAAGATTAAGGCTTCGTTTGTTTCGGGCAGAAAACGTTTTCTAGGAAAACATTTTCAGTGGAAAATATTTTCCGGTGTTTGGGTACCCAAAAAAAAAGAGTCAACGGAAAACTTTTTCCAAAATAAAAAAAGTCAAAAGGAAAATGAACCAACATGTTTTGAAAATGTTTTCCAGATTTAAGAAGCAAAAATGTTTTCCATCACTACACTGCTCTGCCCCGACTCCAAGACTCCTAACTCCCCACAGAGGTCATCTCTCTCTCTCTCTCTCTCTCTCTCTCTCTCACACACACACACACACCACCCACCATCCCTCTCTCTCTTCCATTCTCTCCAGTGTGAGCATGGTTCTTGTGAATGCCAAAAGTCGTCCTCGTCTTGAAGCACTGCCATCGTCGAAGTCTTCCTCGTCTTGACTCTGCGGTAGGCTATATCTCGTGATTATGTAGTCTTCCTCGTTTTGTTGGGGAAGGTTTTGTAGTTTAACTTGATTATTTTTAATACTATTACTTTTGTGGATAATTGGGGTATTACATGTTCGATGAAATGTCTGAGACATTGGGTTCAAGTTTTTTATGCATCGGTAATGAGGCCTTGTGGTTGTTAGACATTCCTTGTATTGAAAAATAGTGGATAGAGCCAAATTGGGGTATTACCTGTTTGTTGAAATGTCTGAGACTTTAGGTGCATTTTGTAAAAAAACAGTATGCACCTAAAGTCTCAGACATTTCAACAAACAGGTACAAAGATTAAAGGGAACCAAGGGAACGGCATCACAACGTGTAGGAGCATCCCAACTATGTTGGCACCCAACTACACGACAATCATATGCCACCTAGGACCTGAAAGAGACAAGTTGATCAGGGATCAACCAGCGAACAACCAATACAAACAAGAAAATAACACTAGGGATTATACCAGCTATCAAAACATAGAGCAATAGACCTAAAAACAACAATCCCGGTCAGCATAAAACGCCACAATCACCAGTGCATCACAACAGCAAGATACCATCGCTTTAGCATGCGTCCAGAATGCTCCTAAGTCTGTAGATGAAGTCGTTGATCGAATAATCTGCATGATTCTAGTTTGGTTTAACCCAAAAGGTCGCCCTTAGTTTAATTAGATCAGTCACTTCCTGCCAATTGGGATCCTTGTTTTGAAAGATGGATTCATTACGCATTTTCCAAAGAGACCACCATAACACTGGATATGGAATGCAATCCCAGATCATTCGAGCTTTTGGTTTAACCTTGACATATTGCCACCATTTGAGCAAGTATGAGACTGAAGAAGGGGTTGCCCAACTAATACCCCACCAATCTAACATTTTCCCCCACACCATACATACTTGTTTACAAAGGAGGAGAGAGTGGTCTAAGTTTTCAATAACTTCTCCACAGAATCTACACAGTGCTTGATCTTGCTGATGAATAACACCAATTTTCAAAAGGAAGTCTCATGTTTTCAACTTACCCAACTGAACCATCCAAGCAAAACACTGAACTCTAAACGGTGCAACATTGTGCCAAATCCATTTGAAAGTTTTCCTAGTATTCACCTCATAGTTGTTAAGGGGGAGAAGAGACAACTTATACATGGAAGAGACAGAGTATGACTTTGAGTTGCATGCATTCCAAGAGAGATGGTCTGGACTTGATAAAAAAGAAATTTGCAGATTATCTAACATATTCAGCATACCTGCTAGCTCCTCAGATTCCCAAATGAAGAGATTTCTTCTGTGTTGAAAGTCCCATCCAAGTTGTTCTTCCTTTCTAAGATACACTTCAGCAAGACATTCATTTGTATGTATAATGGTGCTAAAAATTCTAGGATACAACACATTGAGACTATTCCCATTTACCCAAGGATCAGTCCAGAAAAGTATTGAAGAGCCATCACCAATTGAGATTCTGACATTTTCTGTATACTTGGAGAAGACAAGTGGCCTTCTGTTTTGAATATGAACAATGTCTTTCCAAACCATAGAAACATGTCTGTTGATGTTCATGATTGGTTGCCATAGATTTGAATCCATGCCATATTTTGCACAGATTTTTCTTCTCCAAAGAGCATGCTTTTCAGTACCAAATCTCCACCACCATTTTAGCAACAAAGCCTCATTCATTTCCCTAAGGCCTCTTACCCCCAAACCACCATTTTCCTTGGAGAGTTTGATTTTTTCCCAGCTAACCATGTGAATCTTCTTTTTCAGATCGTAGTTGCCCCATAAGAATCTTCACTGGATCCCTTCAATGGACCTAGCAACTGCCTCAGGCATCTTGAAAAGTGACATATACTAAATGGGAAGACTAGAAAGGACTGATTTGATGAGTGTTAACCTGCCACCAAAAGATAGAGATCTTTTTTTCCATGAGGATAGTTTAGACTTTATTTTCTCTATAACTAGTTTCCATGTGGATTTCAACCTAGGACTAGCACCAAGTGGCATGTCTAGGTACTTGATAGGGAGGGACTGAGATTTGCAACCAAGAGCCTTTGCAAAAACATCCAGTTAAGACTAATTCAAACCCACTCCACATACTACACTCTTGTGGTAGTTAATTGTTAGGCCTGACACTAGTTCAAACCCATTTAGAAGACCTCTAATGGTAGTGATTTCATCCAGATTTGCACTACAAAAGATAAGGGTATCATCTGCATATTGCAAATGTGTCAAAATAGGACCATCATCACCTATTCTCAATCCCTGTAGTCTGCCCTGGGAAATAGCTTCTTGGAAGATGCAATTCAGACTTTCAGCTGCTAGGATGAAGAGAAAAGGGGATAGTGGATCCCCTTGCCTGATACCTTTATGCATTTGGAATTCCCTGGTGGCAGATCCATTAACAAGGACAGATACCCAAGCTGTGGATAGGCACTCGTGAATCCATTCAATCCATCTATTAGGATAACCAAGCATTCTCATCATTTTGAAAAGAAATGTCCAGTTCAAATTATCAAAGGCTTTTTCCAAGTCTAACTTGATGATAATACCTTTTGTTTTCCTTTTCCTCCAGCCATCAACAACTTCATTGGCAATAAGGACACTATCTTGGATGTTTCTCCCACCAGTGAATGTTGATTGGACTTCACCAATGACAGAATTCAGAGTAAGTTTGAGTCTTGCTGCCAGCACCTTAGAGAGTATCTTATACATGCATCCAATTAAGCTAATAGGCCTGTAATCATTAAGCTTTGTAGGGTTGTCATTTTTGGGAACAAGAGTAATGAAAGAGGTATTGAGACCTTTGGGGAGGTTGCAGTTAAGAAAGAATTTATCCATGAACTTCATGATATCAGCCTTCATGAATTACCAGCCTTTCTTTATACATGTAAAGTTAAAACCATCAGGGCCTGGAGCTTTATTCCCATCACAACATCTGATTGCATCCCATACTTCATCCTTAGTGAATCTAGAAATCAAGCTGGAACATTGGGAAGTCATCAATAGGGTTACCTCTATTTGAGCAAAAGAAAGGTCTGACAGCCCAATCTTCTGAAAAAAGTTTCTTAAAGTGCTTGAAGACTTCCTCTTTCACTAGTACTAGGTCCTCAACAAGATGGTTATTTATAAGAATAGAGTTGATGGAATTTCTGGATTGTCTGAACTTGGCCATGGTATGGAAATACTTGGTATTCCTGTCCCCCTTGAGATGCCATTGGACTCTTGATTTCTTGAGCTACATTCTATCAATAAGTCTGCTCAAATGCCACATTTCTGTTTTTAAATCCTTTCTTCTGAGGTTGTCAGCTTGCTGGATGGTACCATTTTCTGCTTGAAGGTCCAAAAGATGTAGTTGGTTCTCCACAGTGTTAAACTTCATTTGGAGGCTTCCAAATTCCTCATGACTCTAGGATTTTACAGCTTCTTTCATGGATTTCAGCTTCTTAGCTATTCTAAGTGCAGTCCAATCTTGATCATTTACACCTTCCCAAGCTGACTTCATAACTTTTAAGCAATTGGGGTTGGAGAGCCAGAAGTTGTAGAATTTGAAAGGTTTGGGTCCCCAATTTCTATCATCTTCTTTGAGCAATATGGGGTAGTGATTAGAAAGAGTTTTGGGGAGACCCCACAGTTTTAGCTTGAAAGTATCAATCCATTCAGGATGAACAAGGAACATGTCAAGCCTACTCCATTTCTCTTCCAATTGGGAATTCAACCAGGTAAATTTCCTCCCAAGCATTGGAAAGTCAAGAAATTCCATATCATCAATGAACTTGTTCAAATCTTGCATGCATGTGCATCTAGTAGAACACCCTTGCTTTCTGAGATATTTCTGACCTCATTAAGGTCCCCACCTAGGCACCAAGGGTCTGTAAATTCTGACTTTAAACTGACAAGTGATGTCCAAACTTTTCTTCTTTGAATGGTGCAGCAGGGGCAGTAGGTGTTGACAAGCACACATTGGAAAGATTGGTTAACCGTACCTTTAAGTATGATGAAGTTCCTAGAGCCACAAGATTCCTTCAAAGCAAACACTTTAGGATTCCATATGCATATTAAACCTCCAGAAGTTCCTGCAGCTTCAACGTCCAGAATTGAAAGTTGTCTTCCCACCAAATGGACTTAATGAACTCATCAGAAATTGAGCCTTGCTTGCATTCCTGCAGGAAAACCATGTCCACTCTATTTTCTCTTAGTAATTTTTTAATTTTACTCATTTTCTCCCTTCTCCCTAGACCCCTAACATTCCAAGATAATAGCTTCATAATGATAGATAAGGGTTAGGGCATGTGGTCCATTCAGGGAAGGCAATCAGTCCTAGACTTCCTTTGGACCTCCATCTCCACTAGTTTGCTGATGACTTCATCTTCATTACCATCATAGCCTATGTTGTTAAGCTTGTTCAATTCCCAGGTGGTTTGAGCTTCATTAAGCAGGATTCTATTTCTGTTGTTTATACCTTGTGAAGATAATGATGCAGACAAGGCGGCAGCAGCAACTGCTGATCTGAGAACAACACATTTATTCTTACCCCTGCCCTTCTTTTGATAGCACGATTTGTCTTTTGAAAATCCCAGAATTTTGTCAATGGTTTTCCTTCTCTTTTTACCTTTAACACATTTAATTGCAGCTTCAACTTGCGGGATATTGACTTCAAGAGGGTCTACATATAGCTCTTCATTTCTATCTTCAGAATGAGTATCCTCAAACTCTCCAATCTCCTCACTCTCTGATTTACTATTGTCTTTCTGATGAACAATATCTTCTAAAGCAATTGACTTCCTAACTTCCAAATCTTCAGCAATAAAATCCTCATGTTGTTGATCAGGTCTGGCATTGCTTTTTATTTTTTCAATGTCATTAGGAGAGTTAGAATCCCCATCCAAACTCCCATCAAAGCTATCCATTACCTTCTCACTGCCATTGACCTTTGCTCTTCCCACTGCTGATGTTTCAAGCCCCAAAGAAGTGGAGCTAATAAAGTCTCCAACAACTGCCAATTCATTAATGTGCACGCCAGAATATGCTTGTAGGTGGCTGTTGTAATGGCCATGAACCCCATTTGAAGCCATTTCAAAATTATTAATCCCCACATCAGAATTATTTTCCACCATGTCATTATTGTTGACCAATACAAATCTATTATATT
Source organism: Vaccinium myrtillus (assembly GCA_016920895.1). NCBI lineage: Eukaryota > Viridiplantae > Streptophyta > Magnoliopsida > Ericales > Ericaceae > Vaccinium > Vaccinium myrtillus. The sequence continues at coordinate 8,800,884 of CM029280.1, forward strand.
CCACCTCATCAGCCTTGTCACCATCTTCAACCTGTAGATGCTCTTTTTCCATGGTTGGAGCAAGAAGATTAGATTCTATAGTTCTGAAAGAAGATTCCTCCTCCACTCTAACATCAAATCTTCTTCCATTAACTATCAGCTCAATAATGCCCTCAATTCTTTGAAACTTTTCCGTGGTAATGAGAATACGAGCCTTGGCAAAAGATTTCTCCTCAAGTGTGTTTTCATCCACCTGCATAAAGTGACCCCATTTGTTGCCAATATCTCTAAATGTGGGTACAGACCAAGCATTCAAGGGCATACCAATACATGCTAACCATACAAATCTTTCAATTTTTGCTTGTTCTCCTTCCCATGGTTTGCACTCAACTAACCAGTTGGATAACCAATCGAGCTTGATTGTTGCATCCCTTGCTGCCTGATCAGGAAAAGTGATGACAATGAATCTCCCTCCAATTGCTCTGATTTGAAAATTTTGTATCCCTTCCTTCATAAAGACAGATTCCAAATTTTTAATTGGTAATAGTCTCTTGGTTTTAGCAATTGCACTCCTAAAAAGCCAGCCATTTCCAACTGGGTTGGTATGAATGGTAAAGATTTTTGGTTCAGGACTTTTAACAAACACTTCCTCTGCATCATTGGCCATTGTTCTATTTCTTTCTTCACCTTGTTTACTTGATTCTACAATTCCTTTCCTTCTCCAGACTTCTTTCCCTCTCTGACCAGATTGATTGTTTGATTCTAAGCCACCTTTCTTTCTCCAAGCTTCTTTTCCTCTCTGACCAAAATGAGTTTTAGCAAACTCAGAATGCCTCTGAGTTGTATCATCAAATTTTCTTAAGTATTTTGCATAATGGGCACTTAATCTCTGTCCCCAGTGCCAAGCTTCGTTGACCACTGAAATGGCAAAAGCAGCTTCGTCTCTGCTGGTGTATCTCACTAAACCAAAACTTTGCCCAGTAATCTTGCTCCTTTTGAAGGGGATAAAAATATCCCTAATTTTGCCAAACTTAGAGAAGAGATTATAAACCCATACTTTTCGAATCTGGTAGGGAAGATTGTCTACGAAGACCGTCGGGTTTTCCATGGTGAAATCCTTTGGAATAGCTCGTCCCTAGAGTAGTTGGAGAACAAAACCTCACCAAGCGAAACGGGCGATGAGATGCCAGAGATACATTCACCCCGACCCTTATCCACAGGCTTTTACCGTTGCCGGCGGTGGAGGTCGGACCGGCAATCCAGTACTCTTGATCTCCTAACAGCCCGTTCGCTCTCTCTAGGTCAAAACAACTACTATATATTCAAACAAACAAAGCATATTAGCTGGCTTTTTTTTCTTTTTTTTTCTTTTTTCCTGTTATTGGTTTTGACGTCTTAATTAAGATGTCCCTTGTCTGATGTATATAGATCTTTGGTTTTTTTCCAAACCTCAATTTTGTTTGACATAAGCTAACTGAAATGCTTTATGATGCAAGAACTTGGACCGGAAATCTCATTTAAATTGATTTTACCAAGCGGTTTTTTTTTTCTTTTTTTTTTAAAAACTTGTAGCATTGGCTTATTTCTGTTTAGTACGCCGAGGTCTTTCACATTGTTTTCTTTGTTTCTAGCTAATAAGAATTCTTTTCGTACTCTAATTCTTGCATCACGTACAGTTGGTAATTATCGGGCTTAAGCCCTAGAATGAACTCAAGACAAAGCGAGAGTAAAGTTTTTCCAGGTGTATTGATGCACCACGTAAGGTTCGAACTTCGTAATCTTCTTGTGTATAAGAATTGGACGACGCAGTTTGTCACATTTTATTGAACTGTTAACATCATAGCTAGTACAGGCAACCAAATGGTTCGTACCCATAAATTGGCAAAATGCCTTGAGTTTAATTTGCCTGATTTGCTCATTGATTTATTGGGTGATTGCCTTTCCCATGACTTTCATTTTACATCCCTCTTTTAAGGGTTCTCTCCTCGTGCTTTATTCCATTCTCTTTTCTGGATTTTTTCTCTTTCATTTAACCATGGAACTTTTCACTTTTGTTTTTGTTTTCATTATTGGTTTGTCTCTAACGAAAAATGTTTTTATCTTTTGAAGTTTTTATTTAATCAGGAGGATCAAATGTGTTCTGGAATATATACCCCGGTATCTAATCGAAATGATTTGATTTTTGGTGAGATTATTTTCGTTAACATTCGCTAAATTTAAACAATTTTTTCCATCAGAATAGAGCAGAAAAAATGCTCACATCAGCCCCTTTAAGGGACGGGATGGAATCCAAATGCAACTTCAAATGTTCAAAAATCAAGGATGATGTTGTGGGGGCAGATGAGAAGGAATGAAGGAAATTAAGTTTTCAGCAGTGCTACATAACTCAGAAAATGTATTCAGAAATTGTTTGGAATTTGAAATCAGTAACTCAAGTGAATCTGAGCAACTAAATTTGAAATCAGTAGCTTAAGTGAATTTGAGCTACTAATTTCAAAAACCTGGACAATTTCAAAGATAAATTTTACGGATACTTAGCATTTGTTAGAAGAGATTGTAGCCAAAGGTATTTGGGGGGGGGAATAGCCACCACACTATGGGCCTAGGTGATATATGAGGATATTGCTGGTTTTTGTTTTTCTTAAATTTCAATGTTTGAGAGAACATGCGTGGCATTATATATCTAAGAGACCATAGGCATTATTGGGCGCTCTGAGATAAGTTACGTGGCGCTCTATGACCCTAAGAGGACAATAACTTAGGTCCAAAATTAAGAATCTTACGTAAATTTGTGGTGGTTTAAGATGCCATCACGTGGCGCTTCAAAATCTACATCAGTCTATAATTAAAGTTCTACATGACTCTGTAGAAGATCAAGATAAAGAAAAAGGAGGCGAGAGAACCTTGCGAATGATAAATTTATAACAAAATAGAGTTCGTCATAAATAGTAGGTAGCCAATTAGGTCAAGCCCAACAAGCCTAGGTGAAACAATTTTTAGCTATTTTGTTAAGGGAAAATGCAAAAATCAAGCTACAACAGCCTAGGTAAACGCACGCCTAGCTTTTTTACATTTGTCTACAGTACCTCTTCAATTGGGGCAAGATTTGGAGATGCATTGTTCACTACCCAATGAATAGAATATGGATTTATTTCACATCCTAGCTCTCTCTCACTTCTCTCCTCCTCGTCCCAAAGAGAAGAACAATAATATTTTAAGAGAAGGAAAAATATTTTAATACATAATACGTAAAATGGATAATATTGTTGGAGTGTTTAAAGATATATGTGTAGTTAAAGTAAAAAATATACATTGTTCATTAGTATTTTTTACTCAAAATTTACCTAGACTCTTGTACATGCTTTAAGTCTCCAGTCTAGAAGTATCCAATATGTATTTTGGATTCCGATCATTGAAAAACTCTATATATATATGAACCGAACATTTACCACTAAATTGATCTTCGTTTCGATATAGATTCAGATCTTGTGGAGAATTCACTCAACGTTCCTATGTTACTAATTTACTATACGGTCACATAGTATACCAGATCTTTTTTCCACCACCTACACATTTATCCTGAGTCTCACACAAATAATGTGATAAAAAAGAGGCCTGAAGAACCACGTGGCGGTATATTCCAATGGCATTGATAAATTTTTCGAATTTGTGAGTTGTTTGCCACAGGCCAAGTGATTCTTGCCAACCTTTAATTCTTGGGTTTCTTTAATTTTTGCCCGAGTGATATTTAGAAGCTTGGATGGACAAAACAAAAGAGTCTGAGCTGTAGGGATTTTTTTTACCGGTTGGACGGTGTCAATATGGTCTTGATCACATGTGTGCTTGGTTTATTAGGTCCAAGTAGCATCGGACCCGCCGACCAAATTGTTCACATAGTGTTTGTTTCAAGTCATGCTATAAAACTGAGCTAATTGTTACTCCCAGTCCCATAATGTCTTTTTTTTCTTTTTTTTTTCATTAGCGAATATTCGAGTCAGTTTGCTCGCACCTCGACTAATTCCGAAGATTTGGAGGTAAGGACCGAGTATAACCCCGTCACATAATGTTGATCCTCTATTCCATTTTGTTATACGTAACTTTTCAAATAAGACTATAGGTGATAGTTAAGGGGTAGAAATTAATGAAATTAGTGCTCATTGTAAAAGCAAATATGTATTTAATATACAGTCCCTTAAAAAGTTGGAATCCCCAAAATTATTGAAATTCGCCAGATTGAGAATTTACTAGAGGATATGTGACCAAGGGTAAGAGGGAGGTACTAAGGGCCTGTTTGGATGGGGTGTTATAGGGGGCCATAAATATGGAGGATATGATCTATGCCTGGACTCACACATATGAAATGGTTTGCCAACAAAAAGTGCAGGGGTATTATTTATCACTCGGATTAAATATCACCCCTGCAGGGGTATTATTTATGGACAGCCCAGGGGGTGTCCATATTTAACACCCCCTAATACCCCTGTCAAAATTACCTAATTGCCCAAAATAACACCCCCTCACCTCTCCCTCCCAGCCCAATACCGTCCATTATTCTTCTTTTGGTCGTAGCATTACTTCTTCTTTTTTTTTTTTGAACGGGATAACACTATGTAGACACCCCAATTTTAATCCAAGTGTTCTTTCATCATCGTCTCTCATCCGAGACTCGAATGACATAGGTCATGTCACCATCGGGTCGCCTCTTGATCGAGTCACCCTTGTCTGTCGCTCGAAAATCTGGCTAAGTATGGAAAATTAACTTTTTTTGGGAAGATTTGATTTGGCCAATAAAAAGTCCCGGTAATTGTTCCTTGGATTTTTCTAATCAAAATGGTATAATCGGAAGTTATTTTTGAGTAAGGCAAAGTCATCTTTCGCCCCTTTTCTTCGGAGAAAAATGTGCCCGTTTTCGATTTTGTACTAAAAGTGGGGAGATGAGATTTTGATTGGATTGGGATATCAAAATTCTGACAATGCCATTTTTTCCGAAAGGGGGGTACTTCCTTATTTTCATAAATAAATTAAAGTAAAGAAAACTCAAAATTATAATTTTGGATTGGGATATCAAAATTCTAACAATGCCATTGTTTCCGGAGCCGTACCGGCGATTTTTCTCGATAAACGCACGGTACGATTCGTACCGGATGTAAATTTTACTTTAGCAACTTATTTTCAAACAAGAACAGATTATTTGGGGTTGATTTGAAAGAGAAAACCAAACTTCAAACCAATTTTGGACTCACTGGTCCTGAAACAAAATTTTCAAAAATGCAGCTGTACGCAAGCCGTACGGCTTGAGGTACAAGCCGCACGGCTCTAGTGGAGGAGCCGTACGGCTCCTGTTTTCCTCTGTTAACCCCCTGTTTTTCTGTTTTCTGTTCGTTTAAAACCCTTTTCTTTTATATTACAGTTTACCCCCCCTTATTTTTCGTTTATTGCAATTTACTCCTCCTTTTCTTTCTATTTAATTTTATTTCTGTTATGGTTTTGTTGTCTTATTTGTATGTTTGTTTAAAGTTTTCCTAACCAAATATTTTCTATGAAAATCCCACAAATTATTTAGTAAAGACCGGGAATTTCCCGGGCGAGCGGGGTGCATTTTTCAATAAAACCTTCCCCGCGTGTAACCTGGCTTCCGAATCCAAAAGAATCTTTTCGCAGATCAAACCTTTTCCAAAACGGCATAAGAGTCGACAACTATTCTTAAAACGGTTTTTTGGGTACCAAACATTTTCTAAATTTAAACCCCGGGTGGCGACTCACATTTTTCGTTTTCGCGATTTTCAAACCAAATCGCACTCGAGAGCCAGCCGCGTGGATCTCACCGTCCACACACTACTTGTTGTAAACTATGTTTTATCAAGACAAAGTAAAAGAAAATTGACCTTTTTTTAACAAGAAAAAGTCAAAAAAAAAAAAAAAACTGATATTGTTCGAAAAACTCAAAGTGTAAATGGAAAGTCAAATTATGACACTTCAATTTTGTCCATTTTTCGTTTACTATATATGGTGTTGGGATATAATAAAAAAATTGTGAAATGAATTTTACATGCAAATTACAATTAATTTTAATATATATATATATATATATACATCCCGCCAAATCCATTTGTTTTGATGCTTTTAAAAATTGTTTTTGGGAAATCCGAGCCGTCAATGTGTTCAAAGGTGTTTTCCAAGGTCCATTTCTTCAAAAAAAAATAAAATCCAAATTTTCGTATATATATATTTTTTGAAATTGATCAAGCCCTTTATTTTTTTTGAAGATTTCCGCAAAAACACCTTTTGAACACATTAATTTTTGATCCGATATGAATTCCGGGATCCCGGACTAGATAAGGACTGTATATATATATATACATTGCCAAATTTTTTAAAAAATGTTGTCATAAATAATAAGTTTTTAATTTTTTTTAAATATTGCAATTAGTTATTATAGCTTTTCTGTTGACAAGGGTAGTAAATTAATAAGTTTTGTATTTGATTAAGTAACAAATGCATAAATTGTAATATGGGCACGCACAAGGCCAATTTGGTCTTTTGACTGTTTTTTACATCATTGTACCCTCATTTAAACTACCATTCAAACCAAGTACTATTTATTCCCTCATATTACCAAAATCATCCAAACCAAATATTACTTAATTTCTCCTCCATAAATGTCACATCATCGTGGGGCCACCCTTCATATATATTACTTTCTACTATCTTGTACCCCTCCATATATAATACCCCGAAAATTAATCCAACATCCAATCGGGCCATAGGATTATAGTAGAACTCAAGAATCAAAGACTTAATCCATGTGCCAAAAGGGTATTTGCCTTAGATAAGTAGATATTAGTCGAGTACGAGGTATTTTATCTAATAGGTTAGCTAGATGACTAGATCCCATTAACTGAAAAAAAAAAAATACAAAAATAGAACCAACTACCTCGACCTTTTCGTAAATGTCTACCTACCACCTCCACTTTTTCTTTTTTTTTTTTTTTTTTTTTTTTTTTTTTGTGTGTATACTGGAAATCAAAGTTCCCAAGATTATTTTTTGTTTTTCCAAAAAGATATAATCCTTCGACATTTTTTAAGTGCGTTGTTTCGTAAATTCAATTTATTAGAGAAACATCATCATTAGTTTTTTCAAATCAATTTTTACCTCTACTTTACACCTTTCACATCAATTTTTACCTACACTTTTCAAAATTATTCTCCACTTTTACCTATTAATTTTTCAAAAGGGCAAAATAATAATTGTCAAACTTTTATCTATTAACTTTCTAAAATATACACTTATTAAGAGACTGCCTAAAATGGAATACTCAATAATTAAAAAGGGATGGATGGAGTAAATATAATATGTATATGTATTTATACAATAAATATCCAATAAGCGCTCCCTCAATTTCTACGGAGCGGGAATTTTTGTTCGGGATTGAATTTCGACAATCATATACGTTTTTATAGAAAACTGGTCGGATCAAGCCCTTCCGGGCATTTTTTTTTTACAAATCCTCGCGTTGGACCTTAAAAACACGTTTTAAACACATCTAACGGTTCGGATCGTCAAAATTCGATCCTGAACAAAAATTCCCGCACCGTAGCTATATAAGGGAGCCCTTACTAGAAAGAATAAAAAGCTCACCCTTTCCCATTCTTTCTAATTGATTTTTTTCCGTTCTTATTCTCCTTTCTCATAAAAGGGGAGACATAGACACACCCACACACACACACAAATTAGGTTATGAATCAGGACAAAAATTCTATTTCTCTAAAGTTGTATATTAAAAAGAAAGAATAAAAAGCTCACCCTTTCCCATTATTTCTAATTGATTTTTTTTTTCGTTCTTATTTTCCTTTCTCATGAAAGAGGAGACATAGAAAAGGTAAAAGATTCTTTCATTCATGATAGGGAATACTGCTTGATCCTTTCTACTAATTTAAACCCGCTATTCGAATTATTTTAATTAAGAAATGTCCACTTGGCTAACTTTTCAAATTTCAATTACTAATCCTTTTTGTATATTCGTGTTTGCAACCATCTACTCTTTTTGACTTGTCGGACCGCTTTTCCACCATTTTTCCAAAATCAATTGGTGTTAGGAAAGTGATCTTCAATTAAAAGCATTCGATATCACACCCTCATGTCTGTTTTTAGAGCGGTCTCAATGAGTGACATTGTATAACTAAATCTATAAAGACATAGTGTTCATCAAGAAGAAAGAGAAAAAGGCAAACACGGGCTTCGTGATGAGGCATAGTGTTAGGCCAGGAAAAAGCGACCAACGAAAAATTGAATGATGAGAAACAAAAGCAAAAACACCCAAAATTTGTGATCACTCAAGTTCAGACATCACAAGGAAGCATCCTCACTCAAGTTCCCTAGATTATTCTTAATTTCTAGGCCAGTTGCTCTAAAGTAGTATAGTTTTTCTTTTCTTTTTAAGTGGCACGCGCGGTAAAATTTTAATAGTTGGGTATTATGAGAAAACATTATTTAAACCGGCGGGGTAAACCAAAATTTTCTCCAAATCGATTGTATTGCGCCATATGTGTCCATGTAGTCGAAGAAGGAAAGAAAATATTGTTTGCGAAAAAAAAAAATGAACACAACGATGATAATATTGTGTTCACATGGGGTAGGGAGTATTTCCAAATGAGGTGGTTAGAAACTTCCAAGCAACAATGGTGGTATGCTTGGAGAAAGTAGAGGATGACCTGGAATTGGCGGCCTACCCTTATCCAACAAAAAATTAGTATTTGATTAGGGGAGAGAGAGAGAGCAGTGTCAGTAGAAGATTATTGTCACATAAGTGATGTTACTTAATTAATTAATGATAAAGAGAGATTGAGAAAGTGGGTGGAAAAAAACTTCTTCCTTTTCAAAAGTTTGTGATAAAAGAATTGGTCCTAGGGGCGACTCTAGCCTTTGTTCAATGATGTCAAGCGACATCGATGGGTTCAAAAAATGAACTAAAACAAAATATTTTTTGTCGATAGAAATTAAATTTTTTTTAGTATTAGCAGCGCTAGGTTTACTCGTGCAAAGTTAAAATAAATGAAAGTCTAACTAAATATTATACGACAATGAAACAAAATAAGCCTAGCCCAATAAGTTTATTGTTTATTCAATTAGAACCCAATATAATATTAAGAAAAGTTCAATATAATATTAATTAGCAAAAGTTCAATACATATGTATATTTTGCATAGACCTTTTCATCATAGATATGCTATGTATTTTTGTCTTCGCTGGATCAAAATCCTAGAGGCGCTCCTAGAATTGGATCAAGTCTACCCTTGTTAATAGTTACTGTAATGCCAGAATATCTTCTTTTACTATTCCGAACACCTAAAAAAATTACTTAAATTTTTGAACATATAAGTTTTTACATGTGCAACATGAACCTTATTTGATAGATCGTGATTAAATCTAGTAAATGAACTTTTCAAAATCAGTGGCGTAGCCAGGATTAGGCTCAGTGTGGACACTATAAATTAACCACAAGGTCCGAGAATAGCCAAGTTTCAACAACAACCTACACGCCCACGAGTTAATGGTTGTTGGCAATGTGATGGTGACATGCGCCTTGCGGCGTGATAAATTAATGATAGTTTCAGATTTTGTGTAAAGTGTTATTTTATTATTCACGCCCCTAAAAGTTAAAAGTAAGTGAATATCACTAAGTGAAAAATTGTTTAAATAATGATAATTGTTTGGTTGTGTGAAAGAGTCTTCCAAAAACCTTCCAGAAAACTAAAATTCGTGAGAGCGAAGATTGAGAGCGCGAGTGTAGAGTGAGAAGTGAAAGCGGGAGTGAAGGCCATTTTGAAGGATTAAGTGACTAAGGCCTAAGGGTTCAAGTAGCAAGTAAAACTAGCAAAATAAAAACCCCCAACAAGTAGCTCAAGTGGCAACATGGATAAGCTGTAAACCTTGACATCTTTGAAACTTGGCAACCTCTTACCAAAACAAAATGGTATGCATCCAAAACATCTTCAGGGATGAGTTGTTCACTTGTCTAGTGGCACTTCTCCTAACTTTGACTTTTTGAAATAATAAATCTACAACAAAAAAATATTAAAAAAATATTACACAACTTTAAAACATAACTCCAGACATAACTACTTCCAAAACTGTTTGATGCGGATGGATTCATATGCATCGAACGGCTCCAGAAACAGTTGTGTCATTCATTGTGTTTTAAAATTTGTTAGTAGCTTTGCTCTTTTTGTTTTGATTGGCCTTTATATTACAGTAATTTTTTTTTTTAACCCGCACCCTTTATTAACTTGAACACATAAAAGACAAAGTACAACAAATTAGGTCTCGTTTCAATAAGTAAATTTTTTGGCTTTTTAATTCTGCATACTTTACGATATAAATAATTCTTCTCACACACATCAATTAAAAAAACCCAAAAAAGCGAAGCTTAAGCTCTCTTACATCCATTCACAACGCCACAACGCTTTTTTCCATATTGTAATGCTGTGTTTCCTTTTCCATATTGCAAAGTATGCCTTGACTTTTTGGGGACCTAAAAATATTTATCTTTTTTAACAAAAGGTCCGGAAGTGGTTAACATGGTCGTTTAATGAATGGGTATAGCCTGCGATCAAAGTAACCACCTGTCATACGAGTGGAATTAATATAGAGGGTAGAAAATATAAGCCAAAGGTTCATCACTCCAGCCGAAATTACAATTAATCGGGCAAGCTCGGCAAACTCATCAACTAGCATAAGCTAATTTAATTTGAAAGAAAGCTGAAGGCAAGAGACAATGATACCCGTTTGAACTGGGTTCAAAGGATTGATTCCCCGATAAAGATGGACTTTGTCTGTTGGACTATTATAAATGGTAATCCTTAAAAATCGTAAATTTTCATGGGCCTAAAAACAGCCGCAAATGAAGCTTTAGCTCAAGGTCAACTTTATTCTAACGTCTCACATTCGATTTTCTTTGCTAACAGGCCAACTCACCTCACTTGTTAGCTTGAAAACAACTACGAGAGGTACTTTCAGAGCTGTCAATTAAAAGCCACGCTAACTGGCCCGAAACACCCATTACTATTAAATTTTTAAAAAGAAACTGTAGACAATAAAATATTTTCTCACCACAACTATTGCAGCATGCACACTAAAAAGTCGTTCTAGGCACGGCATGCCCATTCTATAGCAAAGAACCTCTCATGCTTCTACCCACCATCTCACCCACTACATTCCCACTTCAATATATATACATGAAACCATTAAGCCCACCACACACCCTCTCTAATTTCTCCCAAACCCCCCCTTAGTTCCTCCGTAGCATCATGACCACCATGTCCGGAAAGGAGTGCGAACACCACCACAGCAAGGTGCCCAAAATCCTCCGCTGGGTTTTCGTCGGACTTTTGATCTTCTGCTTCACTGTCCTGGTCATTGTTCTCATAACGCGGGCCATTCTGCAGCCTACGAAGCCCCAATTTGTGCTCCAGGACGCCACCGTCTATGCCCTGAACGTCTCCGCTCCAAACTTCGTCTCCACCACCATCTCCCTCACTATCTCCTCCCGCAACACCAACAACAATATCGGCATCTACTACAACCAGCTTGACGTCTACGCTACCTACCAGGATCAGCAGATCACCTACTACACCGCCATTCCACCCACGTACCAGGTATTAGATTGTTAACCACCAACTGAATCAACTATCACAACTGACTTTCAGTTTTTATCCTCTCTTTTTTTAAAAAATTAATTAAAACCGAACAAGATTCTCTACAGTGTGATATTGGATTGCAGAGAGCCGTTCATTTGATCTTAATCATCAAAAAGTGTTTTTAGGCTTTTTTTTCCCTTACTAAAATGGAAATCCCATAAAATCAAGTAGGTTAATTTTAGCAAATGAGGAAACCATTTGCTAAAACTAACCCATTTAATTTTCTAGAATTCCCATTTTAGCAAATGGAAAATATATAAGACCTTAAATATTCAGATTTATTTCAATATTAAATGGAACCACGGGGATTTCTCTGCAGCTAAATTGGACCGCAGATAAGACGGGTCTAATTAAATAGCATTCATCAATGTATCTAAAAACCCAAATTGTTAGAGTGAATCAAAATTTGATACTTCTTTTTTTTCTTTAACAGGGTAACAACGACGTCAACGTCTGGTCGCCGTACATCATGGGGACTAACGTGCCGGTGGCGCCTAACAACGGGATGTCACTGGGTCAGGACGAAGCCGATGGAGCAATAACGTTGTTAATCAAAATTAACGGTCGTGTGAGGTGGAAGGTCGGAACAATTACCACCGGTGATTACCATCTATACGTTACATGTCCGGCGTTAATCACGTTCGGTAGCCATAGCACGGGCATCCCCGTCGGAAACGCCGCCATTAAGTACCAGCTGGTCCAGAGTTGTAGCGTTAGCGTGTGATGAGGTGGTGGTTGAGGACCGAGTAACGAAGTTAAAAGCATATTTGTTTCTCTCTCTTTAGATGTAATTATTTAATAAAAAAAAACTATTCGGACGCACGCCCCGCGTACGAATAATGCACGGACGGTGCATCTTGACCATCCATACGTGTTTTCGACGGTTCGGATATTAAAAAACTCTATCCATGTACTCTTACATGGAACATGGAAGAGTTTTTTAAAATCCGGACCGTTGATTTCTGAAATGGACGGTCCAAATGTGTTCGTTCGCGTACGTACGTGTGTGTACGTAAGTGTAGTCGGACTGTTATTTAATGTGGGGTGGCACCGGTGGCGAACGCAGGATTTGAGTCAAGCAGGGGCTAAATCATGTGTATTTTCATATTCGTGGGAAAAAATATTTTGTAAGTGGTCCAAAGAAGAGACGATATTGTGTGCATGTGCGTAGCCACTATTTAATTTTAGAAAAGCAACTTAAAAAATGATTGATAACTTGAAATTTTAGGAGTTTTTACCTCACACAAGTAGAAATTTTAAGAATTTTTTTTCACTCGAGACTTGCAAGACCTAATCCCATAGAACTTTTCTTAATTAAGCTGAAAAATTAGTATTACACGTGAGAATACTTGGAGTTGTGCAGGGGCCAGGATCCCCCCTTGCACCCCCTTGGTACCGCCCCTGACCGTCACGTGAAACTCCAGCACTCTTTAACATTACACATCTACACGAAATCCATTCGTGGAGTCCGCGTGAACGTGTGGTGTTGGAGAGCTCCGAGTCGTGACGAGACGGTGTTATAGCTAGGTTTTATTTTGATATTTTCCCATTAGTAGTTTTCTGTTGCGCTGCTATATATACGTGGTTGAATTGTACATTTTGCTAATGAACAAAAAAATAATAATAATAAATAATAGAAGAGGGACAGAAATAGCAAAATTACAATATTCTGATTTTAGTAACAATGCAAGTATATATAAAATGGTGGGAAAAAATTGCTTTGAAAAAAGGATGGCCAAGAATTGGTGCCGAGCGGACGATGGCACGACGCTTTCAATTTCTAAATCTATCTTTGCTTCTTTTTTACGCTTTTCTATTTCTTAATACGAGCGCATGTCTATGCCCGTGCCCGTGCCCGTGCCTAAAGGCACTCGAACAATCGATGCACGCGAATCATTTGACAAAAATATAAAAATTTCAATTATAGTAGGAAGAGTTGGTTCTCAAATACAATGTGGCTGGCTAAGTTAACTCATCCTTGCAGAAGCAATCAAAAGGTTTTACATCATAAAATTTTCGAAATTTAAAATAAGAAAATCCTAACTTCAAGAAAAAATACGAAAGAACTAAGATACAAAGCAACCCTGGGATGAAGAAAACGGAAATAGGGGGTGCTGTGCAGCGTGCTGTGCGGGCCCTTTTCGGCCCCGCGCCGGTTCCGTTCTGACGATCGGAGTCGTCCACCGCGTAGAGCTCGTCGAGTACTATAAATGTATCAAAAATCAACTCAATCCGATATTGTTAAGTGCCTCATCGGAACACAAATATGTTGAAAAAAATGGTTTCAATGGTTTTCATTTAATGTTTCAAGACATGTGTGTTCCAATTTTTTACAACTTATTTGTGTTCCGATGAGGCACTTAACAATATCCGATCGACTTGATTTTTGATAAATTTGTAGTACTCGACGAGCTCTACACGGTGGACGTATCCGATCGTCGAAACAGTGCCGGAACGGCGCCGAAATGAGCCGCACAGCACGCTGCGCAGCACGAGGCTGCGCAGCACCTCCCCGGTTCCAAAACAGCCCTCCAGCTTTATGGACTTGAGAGATCCAAATGATCAGTTTTAGCAGCTTTGAGAAGTTTTCCAGTGAGATCAACTCCAAGAATCCCAGCCAACGTGCTAGCTGTATGGCTGTATTAGAAAAGCATACCAGGTATTCAATAGATATCATACCTTCCATCAACTCTGCCACTGTCTTATCACCATCACGAACAAATTCCTAAAAAAAAAAAAATCATACCTCTGAATTTTAAACAAACCCAATAAACATTTCAGTCATTCATTTTCCTGTGCGTATCCTGCTGCTAAAATCGCCGGAACAGCTGAGCAACATGCACAAAGAGAGAAAGAAAAAGAGGTAGAAGTACCTGTGAAGGATATAGTATCCACATTCCAGTTTCCACACTAAAATCTCAGTGCTGAAAGCAGCAGTTTCCTCTCTTCCTCCTCCGTGTGCCCAAGATGCGAGGCTCTAACTACGGTACTCTCTCTCAAATGTGTTTGAAGATCTGCTAATCAAACATTCCAATTTGCAAGAGAGAGTGCATTTTTTTTAAAATGCAAATGCTAAAAGCTCCTTTAAACATTCCAACTTATTAGCTACCATCATACAAACAGATGTGAAGTGCCAAGCATTAGGACTTTTTCCATTTGAAAGAGGTCCAGTTAGAATTCCCGGATTCCCTTGAATGGAGAGAGTATAGAATTTGCAAAAAAGTTTGAAAGTAGAATATTAACTTCATTCTCAAGTAAAATGAACTTTGGAAACATGTATTGGTAAAGGATAGGAAGTAAGAAAAGTATTTCCTTATACATCAACGCCTTCAGAACTCAATGAATGTGGTAGTGTTGCCAATTTTCGTCAAAACTTCTGGGGATTTGCTAATTTCTTCGAGCAGAGCCAGGGTCATGCGTGGGAGCAGAAGGTTAAACTATTAAGTCAGAATTCTTAAAATTGCAACAAAGAATCAGAAATTCATGCCCAACCAATATAGGACACACGTATCTATTAAAACAAACGTTTCACACATTTCATCAAGCAGTTGGAATGCTTAGAAAAGATTAGAAGAGACATGAGAAAAAGGAAAAAAATAAAGTATGAAACAGAGGGGGGCGGTGTGATCTACATTCTACAGTAAACCATACCCATTTCAATTATGTCGTGCCTTAGCAGCTGGTAACGCAATACCTCCGGTGGTGGTTGATTGCCACGAAAATTCAGCGTAGATGTACTTTTTGGGAGAGAAAACAGAACGGAGTCGGAGAGAGAGATAGAGAGCCTGTGGTCATGGGGTTTTGTTAGAGAGAGAACGTGAGCAGTTTCATAGAAGATGTGTGTGGGATGAACCGTCGTTCATGAGCGGGAAATGTTCTGAGCCCTCTAGCAATAACCCCAACCTTTAATCGGTGCCCCAATATTACTTACCATGAACACTGGATCTACAAATTATAAAAACATGTCATTCTTACCATAAATAAATATAGGATTTACTTACCACAATTTATGGCCTATACGTGTGGCAAGTAGAGCATGTGTTTGTGGTAAGTAAAGCCTATCATAGTAAGTACAATTGCACAAGAAAAGAGCAAAACCACCCTCATTTTTGTGGTGGTTTCATCTAATGGTTCAGATTCATCTATTTTTTTCATCTAATGGCTTAGATTTAGTGGGTCACCGGTGCCCCAAATACCACATTGGGCACCATAGAAATATTCTTTAGATTTAGGGAATGTTCATCCAGGGGTTGAAAATATAAGAGAGATTAAAAAACTGAGCTCCCTTATAATATAGATTTAGGGAATGTTCATCCAAGGGTTGAAAATATAAGAGAGATTAAAAAACTGAGCTCCCTTATTATATAGATTGTTGGTTTTGATTATTTTAAATTTCAATGTTTGAGAGAGCATACATGGCTCTATATATCGAAGAGACCATTGGCATCGTTGGCATTGTTGGGCGCTCTCAGATAAGTTACGTGGCGCTCTACAATCTTAAGAGGACAATAACTTCGTCCAAAATTAAGAATCTTACATAAATTTGTGGTGGTTTAAGATGCCATCACGTGGCGCTACAAAATCTATGTCGGTCTACAATTAAGGTTCTACATGACTGTAGTAGATCAAGATAAAGAAAGAGAAGGCGAGAGAACCTTGCCAGTTGTGAATGATAAATTTATAACAAATAGAGTTCCTCATAAATAGCAGGCAGCCAATTAGGGCAAGCCCAACAATCATAGGTAAAAACAATTTTTAGGTATTTTGTTCAGGAAAAATGCAAAAATCAAGCTACAACAGCCTAGGTAAACGCCTAGCTTTTTTACATTTGTCTGCAGTCAGGGACAGAGCCAAGATTTTAGGTTAGTGGAGTAAAAAATTAGATCTTTGTACAAGTTATTTTTCTTTTTGCTCAGGCAAATAAATAACTAAAATTATGAGGTTAACTATAACGTAGATTTAGAGTGATACAGGTACTTTTGCTTTATAATTGGTCTCAACGATTTATTATATTACGAAAATGATGTACGATAGCCTCATTTGTAGTACTATCAACTCTCGAAAAAAAACAAAAAAAAACTTGAGAAGTCTACGCATTTTAAGCAAGTTGGGTCAATTTATGAAATTTTTACGGGGTCAAAATTGTAAATTTAGGTCTAAACTATCAAAAATCCTTATGAGAAATTAAAATGAGATGGGTCAAGTGACCCCTCTTGTACCAAGATGCTTCCGCCCATGTCTACAATACATTTTCAATTGGGGCAAGATGCTTCCGCCCATGTCTACAATACCTTTTCACCACCCAATGAATAGAATATGGATTTATGTCACATACTAGCTCTCTCTCACTTCTCTCTCCCTCTTCCCAAAGAGAAGAAACATATTTTAATGGAAGGACAAATATTTTAATAAATAATACGTAAAATGAATAATATTGTTGGAGTATTTAAAGATATGTGGGTAGCTAAAGTAAAAAAATATGCATTGTTTATTAGTATTTTTCGGCTCAAAATTTACCTAGACTCTTGGTGATGTCCTTATAGAGAGGCACTGTAGTTTTAGATTTTTTACCTAGCCTTTTAGCTGTCACGCCCTCAAATTTAATAATCCAAATGTAAATAAAATCCACGTGGAACAAGTCAAAGTCTCACAATTTCCCTTTAATTAGTCAAAGTCAACAAGATACAACCTCACCATTTCGAACAAGCAAGTTCTATCCACTAGCGACCATAACCCGAATGCATAAGTACAAGGTTTCAAAGTTATTACATTGCCAAATAGTCAAAAAGATAAACTATAGAAGTTACAACACCATCTTTCCAAAAATATAATACAAAGATGGAAAAATAACTTCATGCATGTTCAAACTCCATGTAAGTGTCACTCGACAAACATCCGACTTCATGCTCCATGCCGTGTACCTGAAAATTAATAGGTTGAGCTCACTAGCCCAGTAGGAAAACTATTCTACCAACGCTAGGTGTATAAACATGATACATGCATAATGAATGAGTATGAAGATGGATACAACCAAGTCTGAGGTTAAGATTAACGAAAGGCTATAGTTCAACCACGAAGTAACCAAAGTGTGTCCAAGTGTCCAAAATGTGTTTAAGTATCCCAAATGTGTTTAAGTATCCCACCAAAACCCAAGTAGTTACCAAAATCCACATTTTCATATATCGATAGCCAATTTTCGTCAAATACGCCAAATTAATCCAAATTCATCATAACCGACATTTCATAAGAAAACATTCATATATTTCTATAGGGAAATATCCCTCTGCCGGATTTCATGGGCTCCGTGCACCCCTGCCGAATTTCGTGGGCTCCGTGCACCCTTGCCGGATTTCATGGGCTCCGTGCACCATACCCAGCTCTGCTGGTAATAATAATAACAATATTGTATACCAACTTTATCACAACGTGACTCACTTTAGCTTAAAGCATATCCACTCATCAACTATACACTCATCCTAAGTACGTAACGTCCCACCTATTCTCGACCATTCCTGATTCTCTCATTTTCACAAGCCATAGTGTCATCCTTCACTTTCTCCTACAAGGATCCATATTTCCAAGGGAATACCGGCATATTCGAAAGTAGTCTAAGTGTCCATTGTTTTATTCCTAACCGTTACAATTTGTGTTGTGTGTTCAATGTCACCAAAACACCACATTTTTCATAAAACATCTCATTCTCAAGTATTTCGTGAATTAACCAATTGTTTTAATAGGAATTAGATCCCTCCGCCGGATTTCGTGGGCTCCGAACACCCATTGCTAGGAACGCACCAAAAGGTGGCCCTAGAATAAGCAAATTATCCTTTTCAAAGTTTATCAAACAATCAGGTGTCCAAAAATCTCCATGTAAATCATTTAGTTCGAAAGCTCGTAGTGTGTCGGTTGTGACAAAATTAATATGTGTCCAAGAACGTGAGAGATCATGACAAAACATCATTCATACCACGATAGGCTACCAAAGCTTAGAAGTCGATTTGTGAAGCTTAGGAAAGACCAATTAAGGCCCGGCGCAAAGAAACATGAAAATGGAGTTATGAACCTCGAGAAAAAAACCCGACACCTTGATAGGAAAAAGTACATTTCTTTCAAAATACAAAGGCTATGAATATGAGACCAATTGGGTTTGAAAGTAGACTCATAGAGCTTTCTAACGGTTCAAGAATCGCCTCAATCGGAGTTTGGATGAATCCGGGGCGTGCCCGCGAAGTTGGGTAAAAATCTGCCGCAGTGGGTATCGATACTAAGGAAAGGCTGTATCGATACCGGGTAACTAAAATCTAGACAGAAACGCTGGGTATCGATACCGATGAAAGGGGTATCGATACAAAGGCCATCTCGAGCAAAATTTTTAGATTTCCAGATTTTTCCAAAATGGAGGGGGTTTCAACCCAAGCCAAAAATTTGAGGTTCTAGGCCAAAAATTGGAAATGTAGAGCAACTAACGGACATCAAAGGAGTGCAAATCAATCATCAAGTGCATCAAACAAGTACGCAAATCATAGATCACAAAATTGAGCTCAAACAAACCCATTTATGGAGAAACTCATGATTTTGATGGAATTGAACAACAAGAGCAAGAGATATGCTATACATCACATAGATACAACTAGAGAGAGTAGAATTTGTCTTCCTACCTCAAAGATTGAGCTTGAAATGGGTAGGAAAATGCAAAACCTTAGCCTTTGAGACACTCCAACCGAAATAGCCTTGCTCCAAGCAAAACCACGGAGACCCAAGCTCCAAATCACGCGTAGAAGACGATTTTAAGGTTGAATCTTGAGTTTGGGGATTGAGAGGGGTGTATTTTGGTGGGGTTTTGTGGAGAACTTGAGAGGAGAAGAAGAGAGAGGAAGGGGGCTGATTTTTTTAGAGAGGAAGAGAAGAGTGATTTTTGCTCCAAAATCAGCCACACACACACAAACTTATACACACACCCCTTTGCACTTTCACCCCTTTAGTTTCTAATGTATTACAAAGACACCCAAGTGCATATACTAACTACACATTGAACCCGTAGCATTTTAAAACATTTCCCACATTTCCCCAATATTATTTCCGAAAAGAATTATATAAAAACACGGGTCCTCACAATCATTTCTAAGCACTCAAACACCACCCAAGTTTGCATTGTTGTTTCACCAAACTACCCAAGTAATTCACACAAGTCCAAATCCAAGTTCACACGTTGAGTTTCGACAACACA
Organism: Vaccinium myrtillus; assembly: GCA_016920895.1. Classification (NCBI taxonomy): domain Eukaryota; kingdom Viridiplantae; phylum Streptophyta; class Magnoliopsida; order Ericales; family Ericaceae; genus Vaccinium; species Vaccinium myrtillus. Next base: position 8,820,787 of record CM029280.1, read on the forward strand.
CGAAAGATGGTTTATAATCTCATTTCTCACTTCTTTCATTGAAGAAAAGTCATCATTACTCATCACATTCCTTTTCAAACATTTATTTATTCTCCGGGCATGCCATATAGGCCCCGTGTCACTCCGGGCATACCATAAAGGTCCCGTGTCACTCCGGGCATACCATAAAGGTCCCGTGTCACTCCGGGCATACCCTAATGGGCCCCGTGTCACATATTTCACATTTTAGCTATCTGTTTGAGGTCTTATTTTGTCGAATTGACCTAGTAAATTAGCTAAGAGAGGCTTTTAGAAAGTCTCTTGTGCATGTTTTAAGTCTCGAGTCTAGAAGTATTGAACATGTATTTTGGATTCTGATCATTGAAAATCAATATGTCATTTTGAAAAACTCTATATATATGAACAAAAAAAATGTTTCCCAACATTTACCACTACATTGATGTTTGTTTCGGTATACATTCGACTCTTGTGGAGAATTTGATCAGTGTTCATGTGTTAATAAACTGTCACATGATACTCCAAATCTCTTTTTCACCACCTACACACTTATCTTGAGTCTCACACAAATTATGTGATGGAAAAGAGACTTAAAGAACCACGTGGCAGTATATTCCGGGGGCATTGATAAATTTTGGGATTATTACCTCTAGGTCTAGAAAAGAGATGCCTAATTACCACTAAGGTAAGTCATTTTTTTAAATTACCACTAAGGTAAGTCACTCTTTTTTGGAGTTTAGGTTTAGGGTGCACTTTCCTATTATAGGGTTTTAGTGGTTTAGGCACTTTTATAGAGTACCCTAGGATTTTAGGCACTTTTATAGGGTACCCTAGTCGTAGGGGTACCCTAGTCATTGTGGTACCCTAGAGTTTAGGTTTATGGTGCACTTTCCTATTATAGGGTTTTAGTGGTTTAGGCACTTTCATAGAGTACCCTAGGATTTTAGGCACTTTCGTTGGGTACCTTAATCGTAGGGTACCCTAGTCATAGGGGTGCCCTAGAGTTTAGGTTTAGGGCTCACTTTCCTATTATATGGTTTTAGTGGTTTAGACACTTTCATAGAGTACCATAGGATTTTAGACACTTTCGTAGGATACCCTAGTCGTACGGCACCCTAGAGTTTAGGTTTAGGGTGCACTTTCCTATTATAGGGTTTTAGTGGTTTAGGCACTTTTCATATGGTATCGCTTTAACCTAATGGGAATTTTTTAGAATTGGGCTTGATCTGATGATAATTATGGAATCCAAGGGTGACATGATAGTAAATGTATCGATCCTGTGAGTTGTTTGCCACGGGCCAAGTGATTCTTGCCAACCTTAAACTCTTGGGCCAAGTGATATTTAGACGCTTGGATAAGTTGGATGGAAAAAAACAAGAGAGTCTGAGCTGTAGGCTTTTTTTACCGGTAGCCCGGTGTCTTGTTCACTTGTGTGGTCGGTTTATTAGGTCCAGTACTATAGGGCCCACCGACCCAATTGTTCGCATGGTGTTTGTTTCAAGTCATGCTATTAAGGGGGGTATTCCACTAAAAAAAAATTTTTTTTTTCAAACACCGAGACAGGTCATTCTCTCGCAACACATCACATAAAAAACCGTAAAAATTCAATTTTTTCAAAAAACTGAGTTAGCGGAACACTCCCTAAAACTGAGCTAATTGTTACTCTCCGTCCCAAGTCCCATAATGTTTTTTTTTTCTTTTTTTTTTATCAGCGGATGTCGGGGTCAGTTTGCCCGCATTTCGATTAATTCCAAATAGTTGGAGATAACGACCGACTATAACTCCCGTCTCATAATGTTGATCCTGTATTCAATTTTGTTATGTCTAAAAATATTAGTCTTATTTGAAAAGTATAAAATGTTTGAGGATTTCTAAATTAACCTTTTAAAATATTTTAAAATAACTTTATAGGTGAGAGTTAAGGGTAGAAATTAATGAAAATCACTGCTCATTTTGAAAGGAGGCATGTATTTAATATACAGTTCTTTAAAAAAGTTAGAATCTTCAAAATTATTAAAATTTGCCAGAGCGCAAATTTACTAGAGGATATGTGACCAAGGGTAAGAGCGAGGTACTAAGATTATATAGAACTCAAGAATCAAATACTTAATCCATGTGCCATGCAAAATGGTATTTGCCTTAATTAAGTAGATATTATCTAATTTGTATCCCTAATCCATGTGGGTTGCAAAAGCTATGAGTCAAAAGTCTCAAGTTTAATACGTCTTCATCACAAGTAAGGGTGCAAGTCCATTGATAACTCTTGATTTCAAGGTAAACCTAACTTGTGCTTTATAGCTTTGTATAGCTTCTTTCTGTTTGCTAATTGCCAAACTTTTAGCATCTCAATTTCTTATTTGCTTTTAGCAAATGGTTCTTTTAGTAAAAATGACAAAACGATTTTAGCAACAGGCACTTTATCAACAATTAAAAGGGAAAATGACAATTGACACTTTTATCAAATGACTTTTAGCTAATGAGAAACAAATGATTTCAATAATTTAGCTTTTATCATTTTTATGCAAACATAGCTTCTAGTGTTGGGTTCTAAAAACGGGAAACCCAGCCCAGTAGTATTTCTTGATCTAGTAGTCCAAAACATGATCGGACGGCTGAGGGGTGCTAACAAATCAACCTGCATGTGTTAGTCTGCAAGACACTAAACAAAAAAAAAAAGAAAAGAAGGAAAAGAAACGCTACTATAGACTCTGCAAAACATTGAAATCCACCACTTTCGTCACGTGAAAGACACGGGTACTACTTTTCTCCCTAATTATCTCACTTAAATTTGTGTAGAGAAGGTCATCATAACAATCCCGGGTAAGTCACGACTCAACAGGTTAAATCACTCAAGGTTTTTCCTTAAAGAAATCAGAGCCAATCGTCTTTTATGACTATCTGAGACACGGCAATAAGATTGTTAGAAATCCAGATACACAAATTTAAGGCTAGAAATTAGGACCATCCGCAAATCCTGTACCATTCAACATATTAGAACCTCTGATCCCCATGAGCACGCTACCTCGAAAAGCATCCCATTATTGTCATCCCCAAACAAAATCTTCTCTTCAGTAGGATCTAGGGAAGCCATAATATGCGAAGAAGAAACCTGATTTCCAATTTTTTCGTGCATTGTTTCCGAGTTCATCCCACTATCTAGACCTTGACCATAAGAATTGCTGGATAAATTTTCCCCATGAAGTCCATGTCTGGAATCCAAGGAACCATCTTGCATATTAACGTGATCTGGGAATCCAGTGAACAGATTACTTGGAAAAGAATTGTTGTACATTGTCATTTGTCGAGCCGGAGGCTTATCTGGTGGGACGTGAGAATACTGGAGTGAAGTGCCTCTAGAACTAGAACCAGGAACCCTGTATAAAGATTGATCAACCCGTTGTTGAGGAAACAAACCCATTGAGCTTAGTGCCTGACCATGCTCAGGGGAAAATCTAAATCCATTAACTGCCGGAGAAGCCCACGGATAACTTGATGCTTCAGTAATTTGAGTAATGGGAGTGCCGTGTATTAGAGTATGTGAATGGCTTCTGTGATGAAGGGATTCTGGTTCAGTGAATTCTGTCTAATTGCTTCAAGTTGCTGAATCTGTTGCTGCCTCTGAAACTCTTGCATTTTCCTCAACATGGCCTGTTGTTGCAGTAGCTGCATGTCGCTAACCCAGGAGGGAACAAAGATTGCATAATGCCTGTTTGTTGTCTGCTTATTCCGTTGTTGGCTACCACAAAAATCAAAACTAACGGGTGATTCACATGATTCCGACCTAACTAAAGTTTTATTATTTTCAACATCATTCCCTTGTTTGGATTCAAAAATAGATGAGCCTCTTGGCATTATATTACTGTGCTGAGATTCTAAATCCACTCCCAAAAAGTTTGACCCATTCTATCTCGTCTGTAAAATGTGATGTCCATGAATATAGCCATTCAAGTTTGGATTCTGACTTTGAGGCTTCCTGTTAGCGGAGCTCCGGCCACACTGCTGGCTGCCAAAACCTTACTCCATGAGACACTGGACTAGAATAACTGCTATGTCCTCTCTCAATATCTGTTTATGCCCAAAGAAAATACGTGGCTTGCCGCTTGCGTATGAGAAGCGCAGAATTCATTTTTAAACAATTGGTATTAACCCTAATTCATATAACGTAAACACAAATGAAAAATAAAAAGTCTTGCTGCCACAGGATGACTGATCAAACCATTACAAAGATAGTAATTGGTCACATAGAAAGCCAAAATATTAAAAAGTAATACCTGATTGCCCTATATTGTAATCTTTTGAACTGGAATTTGGTAAACCATTATGTGTTTGACTTCCAGCCCCAAAACTAATATTGTAATCTTTTGAACTGGAATTTGGTAAACCATTATGTGTTTGACTTCCAGCCCCAAAACTGATACTCCCTGGTCAACAGCCTGCACTACAAGAAAGAGTAACTGTACCGGTGCTTAAAAAACCGGCGCTGAGGACAACGCCAATTATTAGCCGTCGTTTTCCTTGAAAACCGCCGAGTAAGGAGTAAGATAAACAGATGGTGGGGCGCGTGTCATTCAATGTGTCATCGTTTTGTAATTGCTTTACCAAAACGTGTCATCGCCGCTTATTATTCTTTTGCTATTGAGAAGGGCATTACTCCTATTATGTTGGCCTTTGAAAACGATGGAGATTCCCTCTCTCTGACTCTCTCTTTCGTTCTCGAAGAGACGAAGGATTTCGCAGAGGGTGAAATGGCCTCTCGATTCATCACTCTCTCTCGAAGCAGCTGATTGAGTGCTGGTTGAGCTAGATTCGAAGAGCTCGCTTGTTTCGAGATCATTGATGATGATATCTACATTGAAAACCCTAGGTATGAGATCGGCTTGTTTGAGATTATTGATGACAATATCTTCATTGAAACCCTAGGTACGTATGAGATTTATTTGGATACTGAATTTCCTTGAATTCTGAAACCCTAACAGCTTAAATTGCAACTTCATTACTGATTAGGAAAATGAAGAGGGGGCTAAGGATTATGGCAATCAGTTGCCGGAAGTAATTGCCGGAGATTCTTGCGGCCAAAGGTAGTCGAGATGATCATCGATAGCCATGTCAAAGCCCTAGGTATGTTAGTTTTCGCTTTTGAATATAGTCCTTTTGTGTTTGCCAAATTTTCTGTAATTCGAATACTGAATTTCCTTGAAAGATTGTTTATATGCTCAGTTTGTGTTTATGACAATAGAAATTGATTGATTTCCCTACTAATTGGAAGGATACCTTTTAGTTTGCTACGTAAATGTAAATATAGCGTTACTTGCTTTCATATTCCTCTTTTAGTCTTCATCCCTGTTTTCATGGTTGATGCTGTGAAAACACCGGTGTGGATCAGTAATTGGGCCCTAACTTGTTTTCATAATCCTTCTTGCCAAAATTACATATTCCCACTCAAGCGACATAAAAAATCCTCTATTAGAGGTTTGAATTTTTCCTTTTTTTTTTTTTTTCATCAGTTGAATAATTGATCATAGTTCTTTAAGAATGGAAATGGATAAACCCTGAGGTTGTTTGGAGGTTAAAGTTTGTTCTGATTTAGTTCATATATGCAATTTTTTCCTTCTATGGTCATTAGTGCTGCGTTGATGATTCTTGTCATTTTCCACTTTTTGTCTTCTATTTCAGCTGGCAAAGCTAGGGGCTCTGATCTCCCAGTTCATTTCAAGGTATGTGTTTCTCTTGACTTTACATATGCATGGATTGTGTGTCATCTCTATGCTGTCTCTCTACTGTGGTTCAATCTAAGTTATAAGAACTCTGTTATGAAGAGGCTGAAATGTGAAAGAGTCATAGTATTGGTTGGCTGAAATGTGAAAAAATGGTACAATCCCATAAACATGAATTGACACTTATCCAGAAAACATTTATCAGGACCATTTGACACTTTCAGTTGTTTTTTTCAATCATGTGTGAAACTTTGCTAAAAGCTGGTAATTTGTGCTTGTGATGCCCAAGTTGGTACTTCTATGCAAGCACAGCTCGATGGAAGCCTTAGCTTAGTTTGCATAAACTGGTCTCAAACTCAAGTTAGACCTGGGAATAATGGAATGAAACACAGTGATGTGACAGTAGATAAAATCCTGCAGTTTTTTTGGTCATGTAATCATATTCCTTTGTGAAATGCATTTTTGGTGTGGGAATGAATATTAGTTTGGTTTTTGTAATTATTTGTTGGCTAATAATAAATGTTCTAAGTAAGATTTTCGTTTTTGTATTGGTTTGCTGTTGAGGTAATTAACTTCGAGATAACTTTGAGATAATGAAAGCAAACTTCTTTACGCGTCACTCCAACAAGCAAATTGCCAGCCACAATCTGCATATTTATGGGAAGAAAAACTAAAACTGGTGAGTTGAACAATGGAAAAATAAAAATATTAGGGGCAAGCAATCGTGTCAAGAGACTCCATAATTTCAAGCATTACAAAAAACTGTTAAACTCAGAAGGCCTTTTATTGATCTTTCTTCAAATAAGAACACAATAAATTCAGGAAATAAGAAACCAAGCACATGGTGATGCATGAATGACTATACGATTCTGAGGGTTTTATCAAAGGGTGGAATGAAATGAAAGAACAAATAGCTATTATGTTCTTACCACCCAAGGCGGTAGCTTGGTGGTCAGTGAGTTACCCCCACAAGGTTTGGACCTTGAGAGGTGACAGCCCTACAGTTCCCACCCATTGGCTGCTTGCCCGGGTGGGGCGGTAGTTGCCGTGGCTCTTTGATTCCTTCGGGCGGGCCTTGAGAGGTGACAAGTTCGAGTCATGCTAACCACCCCCTCAACCCTGCTCTACAGTTCCCGCCTATTGGCTGCTTGCCCGAGGTGGGGCGGTAGTTGCTATGCCTATGGCTCTTTGATTTCTTCAGGGAACCTCCGGCGGTCTAGAATAACTAGGGTCAAACTCAAAAGGAGGGTTGTTACGCCTGGTTGCCCCTCACTCCACTCTGTTTGACTAAGCAAAAAACATATTACAATGTTCTCTTAAACCTGACTCTTGGATCAAACTATTCGTATCCTCAACTTGAAAGGAATTTTACAACCAAATAAAGACAGAAAAAATGTACATGGATGAAGTGCAAGTCCGCCACAGAGGCTCAGCACAAAGGATAAAAAAAAAAACTTGTCCATTTAAACAATCTTAGAGGCCTTTTCCACCCACCCTTTTGTATTCACCACCTCTATCCCTAAAGAAAAGAAATTTCCCGAAAAAAAAAAAAATACAAAAACCTCTTTTTCCAAATTAAGGTCACAAAATCAGTTTCAAGTGTGAACACCAACAAGGAACTTCTACTGGTTGATAGATTCCTGGATAACAGTTGAGTACCCACATTCACTAAGCTACAAATAATAGCACCAGATTTATGAAATTACCAAGGATGGATACAATTCAAGTCATATAAATTTAGAAAGTACTCCAAACTGAAATGAAACGCACTCTTCCCCCTCAGTGAATCTGCATAAAAACCCAACCAATGCCTACCATGACTGAGTCATTCAACTTAAAAGTACCATACTAATATTATCTGTAGATACATATGTATTTGTGTATATATATGTGGGGCAAGCTTCTAGTCCGGACTCCGAGACTCCGGACCTCCAAGTTCCCGATATTTTTTTTATGATCCGAACCGTCCAATGTGTTTAAAACGTGTTTTTAAGGGCCCCCGCGAGAAATCATAAAAAAAATACCGGGAAGGGGCTTGATCCAAACAGTTTTTCCACAAAACTTTATTTGTACAGTTTTGTGAAAAACTGCTCGGATCAAGGTCTTCCCGGTAATTTTTTTTTGATGATTTCTATTGTGGACCTTAAAAACACTTTTTAAACACATTGGACGGTTCGGATTTTGCAAAAACAATTTTTAAAAACTTCAAAACACCCAAAATCCTCCAGTCAGGCCTGACTGGAAGCTTGCCATATTATATATATATATATATATATATATATAGAGAGAGAGAGAGGGAGAGGGAGAGAGGGAGAGAGTACTCAAAAGACAATCAACGCATAATATCCCAATTGGCGAAACAAACTAGAATACGCAAAACAGACTAAGAGGCTGTTTGGGCGCCTGTTTTTTCCATTTTCCCGTTTTGGTTTTCCAGTTTTTCATGTTTGGGCGCCAGTTCTGAGAATGAGTTTCTCCATTTTTTAGGATAGAGGCAAGAAGCGAAAATCAGCTCTTGAGTTCCTTTTCCCATTCTCGTTTTTGGATTCTCGTTTTCCATTTCCCGTGAACCTTTTCTCTGTCATCCATACCCCTGTGTTACCCCTATTCTCTTCCACACAACAGACGAGAGAAACAGAGAAGAGAGAAGAGACCCCTGCGAGTAGAGAGAGAAAGAGGTCACGTTGCTTCTGTTTCTTCTTCAGATCTACTGACATTCAACCATTGTTGAGGTAAACTTTCTAACCCTAACTTCAAAATCGATCGGTATTGGGTTTTGTTTGCATATTTCTCATCTTCTTCCATGAAAACCCTAAGTAATCTTCCCCCCCCAACTTCGAAATCGTTCGGTATTGGGTAGATTTCTCACCTTCTTGCATCAAAACCCTAAGTTTAATCTTCTTAAAAATCGTTGGTATTGGGTTTTGTTTGAAGATTTGTCATCTTGTTGCATCAAAACCCTTGTAAGTTTTTAGATCTACAACAGTAAAATGACAAAAAAATTGTGCAATGAACTTCAAAAAATACTGAACTTGGTATTGACAGAGCCCCTCAGTTCTTTGAACAAGATAGGATGTGGCCGAGTTCCCATCATGTAAGTAGCATAGGATGTGCATTTTCAGCACATTGTGACACTGTAAAAGGGTTTAACAAGTTCTAAATCATGCGGTGGCTCGTGGACAGAGTTGATTCTTTGGTTAGTTCTGTCTTTGTATGAGTTTTGTATTCCCATTATGTATACCATTGTTAGGGTGCTATTAAGGAAAACAAAAATCTATTACTCTTTACCATTTACAAACAACAATATGTACACAATGCGTAGATAAAATTGAGTTTTACTAAAAGAAGTTATACACATCACTGATGCACGCATATTTTGATGAAGGGAATGTCGTCAAGGAATAGTTATTATTACCAAGCCGGGAATGAGGCGGACAAAGGGATTACCAGCACCCCCAAACTCGTGTATAAACCAAGAGTTTGTCGATGTGGTCTGGGGGCTGAAATTAAGATTGTTGAATCAGAGAAGGCTTCGAAGGGAGAATTGTACTTTAGATGTCCTAAGCCGCATAGGGAGAGGTGTGAGTTCTTTAACTGGTGTCTCCCTGAGGGGTGGGGCAAACACCAGAATTTGGGGGACACCAGTTAAAGAATCCACACCTCTCCCTATGCGGCTTAGGGCATCTAAAGTACAATTCTCCCTTCGAAGCCTTCTCTGATCACTCAAGTTCCCTAGATTATTCTAAATTTCTAGGCCAGTTGCCTTGAGTAGTATAGTTTTTCTTCTTTTCTTTTTAAGTGGCTCACGCGGTAAAATTTTAACTGGGTATTATGAGAAAACATTCTTTATACCGATGGTGTAACCTAAAATTTCCTCCAAATTAATTGCATTGCTCTAATGATAATATTGTGTTCACGTGGGGATAAGGAGTATTTCCTAATTTTCCAAATTAGGTGATAATATGGTGTCCAGGCAACAATGGTGGTATGCTTGGAGAAAGTAGGGGATGACCTGGACTTGGCGGCCAAACAAAAGATTAGTAGTATTTGATTAGGGGAGAGAGAGAGAGCAGTGGTCAGTACAAGATTACTGTCACATAAGTGATGTTAATTAATTAATGATAAAGAGAGATTGAGAAAGTGGGTGGAAATATTATTCTTTTTCAAAAGTTTGTGATAAAGAATTGGATCAAGTCTACCATTGTAAATAGTTACTGTAACGCCCGAATATCTTCTTTTATTATTCCGAACACCACAAAAACTTACTTAAATTTTTTAGTATATAAGTTTTTAAATGTGCAACACGAATCTTATTTGATAGACCTTGATTAAATATAGTAAATAAAGTTTTCAAAATTATATAAACAATCATAAATCAAAATATATAAGGAATGTAAAAATGAGACGCATGCCGAAAACGGTGAATTTTGTTTTGAATTGGATTAACTCTAGTAAACCAAAAAGGGTTTGCGTGTTTTTTTTTTAAAATAATAATGTGACTAGTAGGCCTCTTGCTGAATGTTCTTATTTTGTTTTAAATTGGATTTTTGCTACATATGCTTACAATGTTTTTATGCAATTACTATGCTGTAAAATTAGCCAATTGATTGTGTTATTGTATAATAAGTAGCTCGGTCCTCTTAGTTACCATACTGAGAACTTCTTTGATTAAATCGATTCTTTTGAACTAATCTATGGACTTTGTTCCGATTTTAATTAGTCTATCGTTAGTGGACGATAAAATTAGTTTATCGGACATTAGTTGGAGAAAACGTATTTTAACCCTTATCCACATCAATCCTTCAAAGAATCATCTAATCTTGCTCTCAATTCTTACTAGCGCTTTAAATTCCCGAACAGTCGAATTTTATTATTTTGAAATATTTTTGACAAATAATTTCACGCTCCCGCTCTTATATCCACACGAGCACGCGCAATACCTGAGTTGGAATATACCCAGCACTACGAGTTGTTAAAAACAATAACGGGATACGGGATACCATTGACATTTACTTTGGAAGTGTAAAAGGCGAAGTTCATATTCATAGCTCATGTCTTTTTCTTCTTGTATCATTTTACAACGATTTTTTTTTTGGTAAAGAGATAGAAATATCAATAAAAAAACGCAATCTAATACAAGCCGAGGTCCTGCAAGCTGAGAACATATATAACAAGAAGGAAGGATAACATACAAAGTACATACTACTAAAGAAAACTGAAACTAAAAGGAGATTCCATCACCGGTGTCCGAGTGAGGAACAAAAAGGGCAAGCGCATGTTTAGCCAAGAGGTGCGCACATTGGACTTTCTTCCGCTCTACCTTAGTAATTTGACAAAAACTCAACTTTGCTATCTCCTCACGTAGGTTGCGTATCAAAAAAGTGTCTTGATAGTGAAACTCACTCCTCCTCCCTATCTGCATAATAGCATTAAAACAGTCAGAAAGAATATAAATAGCATTAAAATTGAATTTTACAACGATTTTTATTCAATTATTGCGATGATGATTTCATTTTTATTATACTGGAAGTTGACTGGTATGACCACCGTGATGATTCGCTAACAAGTCTAATCCAATCCATCGTTAAATTTGAACCCGGAGTTTAAACTTGAATTTTTTTTTAAATCAGCTCACTAAGATGTCGTTAAGATTTAAAAAATGTGTTTAAATGTATTAAAAGTATATAGAAATGTGTAAGAGTGTATAGAAAAGTAAAAAAATGAACACTGAAACATGTGTGTCGTTTTGTTTTCTTCTTATCTTATCATCAACCCAGTGGATTACACGTTTTTATTCAAATGGTTTTTAGCCAAACTGTTTTTCAAAATAGATTAAAAAAAAAAAATTGAGTAGTGAGAGTCATATGTGACTTTTAGCCCTTTTTTTACTTTTAGCACAATGGGAACTCACGTTTAGGGGTGATTTCCCATTTTTAGCCTAAAATTACTTTTAATCTACTTTTATCCAAATTGTTCTCTAATAAAGCCAAAAGTTGATATACGTGAGGAGAGTAACAAGTCTTGAAATCCATATTTTTTTAAAAAAAAAACTTTTAGCACAATAGGTAACTCCCACTTAATTTGCATTTATTTTTCTCGTACTATTTGCAAGGAATATTTGACAAATATTTAGCATAAATGAGAGAAATGTCGTAATACATGAAAAATTATTTTATGCCCTTGGAGCACTGCCACAGTGCCCCCGATGACCCTTTTTCACCACATATTGTGGGGTGGGTTCTACGGGACGCAGAAACAAAATGGGAAAGAAGAACTGTAACGACCCGGATTTTCGTAAATAAAAATTTCATTTAACAATGTAATTATTTATTTTTAATTTCCGATTTATTGGATTATTTTATTATTAAAATATTATATAAATCATTTAATTCAAATAACGAAATTTCTAGCCGTACATACTAACGTGCAAGACCGAGTAACACATCCGTTACACTACCGTGGCACCCGGGAACCGTGTTTAATACCCGAAACCTACCCAACCACCGTCTTTATGTTTCCCAACTAAACCGTACCTTGGATAGTACCCACCATCCTTACCTTGGAACTTGATGTTTGACCAAGTTAGAGAGAGAGAGAGAGAGAGAGCCACAGAGAGAGATGCCGAGAGAGAGATCGGTAGAGATCGGTAGAGAGAGAGAGAGGGTGTGTTTGTGTTTTGTGTGCATGCATGTAAGTACAATGCACATGCATGAGTTAATGCTTAGTTCACTTGTGCAAGCAAGTGGAGGGGTAGAGGAAGCTTCCCAAATCTAAGGTTTTGTACCCAAAACTAGTTAGAACAAGCCTTGCTATTTTAGGAGTAACATTTGCATACCCACACAATACATGTATTAGAGCACAATCTACACAACCTAAGCATACTTACACTAGACCTTGGGGCCCAAGCTTCCTTGAAACATGCTTCCTTTTTTTGGGGAAAGAATATTCTCCCTATCTCTAGCCCATTAAGGCTACCCCATAGCCATAACTCCCATGCACATGCCTATTGTACATATTAGCTCCTAAAAACACCCCGTAACAAAGGTGACCACGCAAAAACCTACACAACGAGAGGCATAATTTCCCCCACCCTTTGATTCCCACGTTGGTTACCTTGTATGTACCCATATTTGTTCATTTTGCAAGAGTAATAGCCTAGATTCCTAGTCTAGGACCTACATCAACTTGGGTACTTGACCATGTGCCATCAAAACACCACATTTACTCCTCCCACATGGAAACTTTCGGCCAACCAAGGGGTGTGTGTACCGAAAATTTCAAAGAGGAAGAGGGGAGGTCCATTTTGCTATAAATAGCACACCCATTGTTCATTTGGACCCCATATACCCCACTTTAATTGTTGTCTCTCTTATTCCCAACAAACCCACTACTTCTACCACCTTTTAGCCAACTTATTAGGACCCTAATTAGCTACTTACTAAGTTAATTAGTAAGTAAGCTAGGTAGATTAAGGGATCTCTACACCAAAGGATAGCTTTTCAGCTTCCGGTTTACACCCGGAAAACAAGGTAGTTTACTAAACTACTCTTCTAATTAGTTAATTCTAGTTCTATTAAGTTGTTCTAATTAAGTTTCTAAGCATGATTTTAGAATTTGATTGAGTTAATTTATGCATGTGTTAAGTTGCTAAGCATGTTTCTTAGTAATTTAGAAAGAGGATTTCATGTTAAAAGATTAACAAGAATGTTTATGAGGTTCTAATTAGAGTAGTTCTTCATGAAATTAGAAGTGGGATTAGTTGATTAGAAGTAACTAGAAGGTGATTAGAAAGTGATTAGAAGTGATTAGAAGTTGATTAGAAGATATGTATTTTTTTAGACAATGTTCTAGTATTATTATGTTAATATTTCTTAGAAAAATTAGTTAATCTTGGTTGATTAACCCATTGGATGTTGTTTGAAATGTTATTTCTTAAATAAGTGGATTAACTTATTTTTATGAGGGATTTGTTCTTACTAGAAAGAGATGCCTATTGTTTATTAAATTTTTTGGTAAGAAAGTATGGAGTTTTATTAAATAAATATGAAGTGAGGGTTTTTCATAATTGATTTCTAGAAATGTTTTACTAAAATATTTGTGAGTTTGTTTGATTTAATTTTCTAGAAAGAAAATTGTGATTTTACTAGATAGAGAAAAAGATGTTTCATTTGAGTTTTCTAGAAATATAAAGAGTATATTATTGGAGAGATTAAATAGTTTTAGAAAGTTCATAAATAATGGAGATAAATTCTTGGCAAGAAATTTCTAGAGAAAGAAGTTTTGTTTAAATTATTTTAGAGAGAGCAAGTTGTCTAGTTGTATTTCTTTTGGAAGAAATAAAATAGTTTGAAAAAAGGGCAAGGAAGAAATGAGATTTTTGATGAGGAATAAATTTGAGAGAAATGGAGATATTTTTTTTTTTTTGGAGAGTTTTAAATGCATGATTTTATGTGTGAAGATTTTTTAGAAGGAATATTATTTTGAAGGAAATTGGTGCATTAAAAGGTATGAATTTGTGTGGGAATATTTCTTGAGGAAATATTATTCTTTTTAGAGAGTTGGTGTATTTTGATGTATGATTTTATGTGAGAAATATGTATTTGGAGAAATATAATTATGGAATATTGCTTAGGCATGATTTTGAGCATGTAACATTGAGCACGTACACCATACGTTACGACACCGGATGTGAAATTGAATAGTCGTTGATGATAAATAGAGATGAGAATGAAAATGGTTTTGAAATGAGAAATGAGATTTTCGGGAAATGAAATGAAATGAAATGTGATGAGATGATTTGTTACCACTTCAAATTCGCGGAGAGAATTTGGAGGAATGGTTTTGATGCGGTAGTGCAGCGAGAGCGCCACTTCCAGTTCGCGGAGAGAACTAGGATGTATGGGCTAAGCGTGCATGCACAACACACAGTGAACGGACCTTGCAAACAGGCTGTTAAGTTCGGTGATGCAAGACGGCCGGTACTGTGTCATGTGAGTCGCGCGGTGGTCGGACCGTGCAAACATGCTGTTAAGTTCGGTGATGCACGATAACCGGAACCTCGAGCGGAAAGGTTGGTACCGTCAGCTGAAAGGAGGCGTAAACGGACCAATAACTTTCAAGTGATGGGAGATATATGAAATTTGAATAAGAATGCTGAAAGAGGCACCGATATGAGAATAACGATTTTTGGGAAAACGGTTGATAAATGAATTAAGTTTGAGAAACTAAACGAGTAATTATTTTGAGAAAATTAAACGTGGCACAGTTTGAGAATTTTGCAATGAGATATTGTTATCTGCGCATGTTTACTCTGATCCGTATAGACACACATGATATATTGCATGGTTTACTGTTCACAAGTTTTATATACTGTTTATGAAACTATTGTTCTAGAATTGCTACTTAGAAGATTAGCATAGTGAACTACTGGGCTTTGCTCACGGTGTTGCACTCGTGTAACCCTGACATAATACCATGATGTTGCATGTGCGACTCAGACGTATTATGTCAGATTATCTAAATGGACAGGAACACTATTGTGGAGACCTGTCCTATGGAGCAGGAAATGCAGCCGGAGTGGGGAATGACCCGGCGCAGGGATAGACGAAGACCTAGAACCACCCCGGTTATTATTTATATAGTGTTTGAGGACATTATTATTTGTATTAAAGTTCAAGGTTGAACTTAATTATGGTTTGTAATAATAATTAACGTGCCCAAATTTTGGGGGCGTTACAAGAACATATTCAAAGGCATTACTTAATTTTTCAGTTAATTTTTACAATTCGAATTAAACATGACCAAATATATTGTTCCAGAAACTAACTTATTCCTAATCTGATTTGTTATATTTTTATGAGACGTGTCATTCTCTCACAACACATTAACTCAAAAAGCCAACTTATGCCAGTTCCTGAATTAAGTTAGTTTCTGGAACAATTTAAGTGAGCATCTCCAGCAATTTCTCTATCCCCACCTCCTCGCCACCACTAGCGAGCCAACCCTCTAAAATCCCCCAAAATGCTACCGCAGCAGCTTCGCCATCACCCAGGCCATCGGAGCATGTGCTACAGTGACTGGCCATAGCAGGCGAGTCACTGTAGCCTCGCCTCTCTCTCTCTCTCTCTCTCTCTCTCTCTCTCTGAAATTGACGGCGACAAAGACCAAAGGCGGAGACTCGCCAGAAGGAGACCAAAAACACAAATTCTGGAAAACGACAACGATGGCGACATGTCCTAAAATCGATTTGAGACCAGAAGGTAGTAGATCGATCTTCTCAAGACGATTTCAACGGTGTAAGATCTGTCATCGACAAATTCCACAGGGAGTCACACACGCCGGTCGGTGGCCGCGCGTGTCAAAGAGTGAGCCAGTGAGGTAGAAGACGATCTTTTTTTTTTTGAGCCAAATGGCTATTCTGTTGGGTACCTCCCTTATTTGATGACTAGCCAAAATAGAATTTGGTTCATTTCTAGACAAAAATTGCTAGAATTTTGCTTAGGCAGATGGAGATGCTTTTACAAAATATCAAATATGCAATACTAAAGAGTGTGATTATATTTCTTACGAATTTTCGTAACTTGTGAAATTGTGATATAAGTACTCCCTCGGATGTCTCCAAGTTTTAGTCTCAAATGACACTTTTTGTTCTCCCCAAAAATTGTCCTAATTCAAATGTAATGGGGAAAAACTATTAAGTTTACTATTTTACTCTTACTTTTTAAAAGTAAATACCTGTAATAATGATATTTTAAAGGATAAAAGAAATATATATATGACATTTTAAATGATGATAGTATTTCTCTAGTATTGACGGGACTATTGGATTAATGGATTCGTATTCAACTGCTGAAGGTCGCCTATTCGGTGGGCTAGTATATTCTAGGAACCGTGCCCACAGAAATTGGTTGGCAGAGGGAGGAGTTGTGTGACTGTGATCAAGATAAGTGGGCCCCATTTTTGAAACGTGTGGAGGCTGATTGGCTGTGAACCTCCCCAATCACCATCATACGGTCAGGAAAACACTTCACTTTGTCTAGTGGCACTTCTCTTAACTTTGACTTTTTGAAATAATAAATCTTAAATAAAAAAAATTCACACCACCACTTTAAAACATAACTCCGGTAATAACAGCGTCTGAAACCATTCGATATATATGGATCCATGTTCATCGAAAGGCTCCAGAAGCATTTGCATCCGTAATTGTGTTTTCAAAATTGTTAGTAGCTTTGCTCTTTTATGTCATTTTTTGATCGGCTTTTATTAACTCGAACACACAAAAAGTATAAGGTCTGTTTCAATAAGTGGATTTTTGAGCTTTTTAATTTCTCATGCTTTTATGAGATAGATTATTTTCATGCTAGGGGTACATAACTTTTTGTACATAAAATGTGCAAATCAGTTGGTTTGGGAATATTCCGGGTCCTATACGGATAATCGGATCCGTTCATATTCTTCAAAATAATATTTTATTGTACCCCGTAAAAAATTAGCTCAATCAGATATCGGTAAATACTTCATCTGTTTATCCAGTTTTTTTGTTCATAACAAAAAATGGATATACAGATGGAGCATTTACCGACATCCGATTGAGCTGATTTTTTACGAGGTACAATGAAATATTATTTTAAAGAACACGAAATTCTTCGATCATCCGCGTGGGACTCGGAATGGACCCAAATAAAAACTTTTGTACATTTTATGTACAATTTCTCTGTACTCATATCTTTTTCAAAAAGAAAGCATATGGTCCGTTACATCCATTCACAACGCCACTACGCTTTTTCCCATATCGTAATGCTGTTTTTTTAACTTTAATTGTTTTTCCCTTTCGTTCCCGAGAAGAGAACTATAACATCCAACTGGTGCGGAAAACCCATGTGCAAACTAGTATAGTAATAAATAAAAAATAAATAAAACTCAGGTATCCGGCATGCTTGTGTGCACCTAAATTAATTAGCGGGTTTAATATCACTTCATTTGTGAGGAGCCTAATTAAAACCTGAGAAAGCCCATCTTTAAATTGGTTTTTTATTTTTATGATCCGAATCTTTTTTTTTTATTTTTCAAGATCCCGAATCTTTAAATTGGTTGATACTTCCAAGAACATCGTTCCATTCAAATAGTAAAAGTTACAAAAAGAGTGGGAACGCAAGGGAATTTTTAAAAAATTCAAGTTAAAATTGGGGAAATATTTCGGGATATATAACCGACTAATATTATAAGTACATGAATTGCACTAAATACAAATTTCAATGTAGTTGGTAATACCAGTGTCAAGTACTATAAATCAGTAAATCACAGCTATATATATATATATATATTGAGCTGATTAATATGTTGTAACTAACCGTTGACTTAAACGATTACAATCTTCAAGACTTTAATTTATTTACGCTGAAGTCATTCTTCGCCTTTTTCCCATTTTTTTCCCCCTACATATGATTCCCATACAACTTTTTCTCTTTTCTACTATTATACACGGTGTTCTCGATCAACTTGCGTACGACGGACTAATCCTAATTAATACCCCTTTTCACGCTTATACGCAACATGAAGTGACCTTAAGATCGAGTTTCTGACAAGTAGTGGAATTTTATTTGAAACCTTAGGAAGGGGCCAGTAAACTCCCGAGCCATAAGTCAAGACCACTAAGCGAACCTCTCGGGTCTATTCCCAAACAGCATTGGAAGCCATATTCTGTAAATCTAGCTCGTAGTTTTCAATGTACTTGCCAATCCCAAGTGCCTTTTTTTTTATATTCTTTTTCTATCCCACTATTTGTCCCCAGATCCTAACTGGTAGGTTGACATTGTTGATTCAGAAAAAGAAGGGGGATCAAAGAAAGAGGTTGTGTCATATTCAATCCTACGTTACCTTTTTTTCCGGTATAAGTTTATTCGTTTCTTGGTCAAAATTATAAAATTTATTCAGTGATATATGACATGGAAATATGAAATTTGGGATGCTGTAGTGCGGAGCCGCACCACATTGTTGTAGTGCAGCATCCGAGTCGTTAATTTCATAATCACTGGTCTTGATTTCATTTCGGCACTTGCATGATCCGGGCCGTCCATTGCCGAGATGAAATTAGAGCCGACACTACGGGATCTCCGGTTCCCAAAAACAGAGGTGTTAAAAACTATATGTATATCCGTAGTAGTATATATGTGGTCCACCACAGAACTAGTAGGACCCATACGGACGTATGATTTTAAAACCTCTGGTTAGAAGCGTAAGAAATTATTCGATTGAGTCAACACGTTCGCAGCCGGGGTAATAACGTTTGGATTTGGTGATCTGTTGGAATCATGAGATCTATTCACACACGCATGTACATATATTTCAACCTTTTGCCCAACATTGATGCAATAAAATCCAAGGGGTTGGCCCCAAAGAACTCCAGCACTTGGACTTAGGGATTTGCTGACGCAGCGTAGCGTTGTAATGGAAGAAGACTAGATATCGTTCTAACAGGCGAATTAATTAGATATCATTTTAACAAACGAACTCTTGAATCCACAAAAGAAATAATAATGACCTAATCACAACAAGGAAAATCGAGAGAACTCTAGAATTTTATTGATGAAGAATTGGAATTTTTTTTTAGCCCTTAGGCGTACAACCATATTTATAAAAGTAGAGAAATCCTATTTTAGGTAGGAATCAAACCATTAGCTTAGCAAATGAAAATGGTTTGATTTCAGCGCCTAGTTTCCTTATTTGCTAAAATCACCCACTTGATTTTACAGGATTCCCATTTTAGCAAATAGAAAACCAGACCTAAATTCCCCCAAGATTTAAAGATGGACTTTATTTGTTGGACAATTAAAAAGGGTACAAAAGGAGGAACCCTTAAAAATCGCAAATTTTCGCGGGCCTAAAACAGCCGCAAATCATACTTTAGCTCAAGAGATCGACTTTGTTCTAACGTCTGACATTCGATTTTCTTTGCCAACAACCCACCTCACCTCACTTGTTAGCCTAAAAACGACTACGAGAGGGACTTTCAAAGTAGTCGAAAGTCCACGCTAACTGGCCCAGAACACCAATTATTATAAAATTTTAGAGAAAAACAACTGTATGACAGTAAAATATTTTCTCACCACCACTATTGCAGCATGCACACTCAAAAGTCGTTCTCGGCACGGCATGACCATTTTATAGCAAAGAACCTCTCATGCCTCTACCCACCCTCTTACCCACTATAATATTCCCACTTCAATATATATCACACAATTAAGCCCCCCCCACACCCTCTCTAAATTTCTCCCAAACCACCTTAGCTCCGCCGTCGCGTGACCACCATGTCCGGAAAGGAGTGCGACTACCACAGCGGCAAGTGGAAAAGAATCCTCCGCCGGGTTTTCGCCGGACTTTTGATCTTCTGCTTCATTGTCCTGGTCATTTTTCTCATAACATGGGCCATCCTGCAGCCTAAGAAGCCCCAATTTGTGCTGCAGGACGCCACCGTCTACGCCCTGAACGTCTCCGCTCCAAACTTCGTCTCCACCACCATCTCCCTCACCATCTCCTCCCGCAACCCCAACGACAAAATCGGCATCTACTACGACCAGCTCGACGTCTACGCTAACTACCAGAACCAGCAGATCACCTACTACACCGCCATTCCGCCCACGTACCAGGTATTAGATTGTTAACTGAATCAACTATCACAACTGACTTTGATTTTTAAAAACCCAAATTGTTCGATCGAATGAAAATTTGATTTCAGATTTTAAAACTTTTTTTCTATAACAGGGTGACGACGACGTCAACGTCTGGTCGCCGTACATCGTGGGAACTAACGTGCCGGTGGCGCCGTACAACGGGATGTCACTGGGTCAGGACGAAGCCGACGGAGCAATAACGCTGATGATCAAAATTAACGGCCGCGTGAGGTGGAAGGTCGGAACAGTGACCACAGGCGATTACCACCTATACGTTACCTGTCCGGCGTTAATCACGTTCGGAAGCCAAAACACGGGCATCCCTGTCGGAAACGCCGCCGTTAAGTACCAGCTGGTCCAGAGTTGCAGCGTCAGCGTGTGATGCGGTGGTTGACCGAGTAACGGAGTCAAAAAGCATTGTTTCTCTCGCTTTAGATATAATTATTTAATGTCGAGTAGCACCGTCACGTGAAACTCCGAAACTCTTTTAAATTTTAACATTACACGTTTACACAAAATCCATTCACGGAGTCCGGGTGAACGTGTTGTGTGGGAGAGCTCCGGATCGTAATGAGACGGTGTTATAGGTTTTATTTTGGTATTTTTCCCATTAGTCGTTTTCTTTATTTTGTGGTGGTATACTTTTTGTTGAATTGTACATTTTGCTAATGAACAAAAAGGAAGAGGGACAGAAATAGCAAAATTACAATATTCTGATTTTCGTAAACAAGTTATTATATATATAAAATGGTGAAAATAATTGCCTTGAAAAAGGATAAGCCAAGTTGTGGTGCCAAGTGGACGTTGTCATGACGCTTTCATTTTTAATAAATCTGTCTTTGCTTCTCTTTTACGCTGTTCAATTTCTTTAAGTATTGGGTGATTTATTTAATCAGGATTTGGAAACTTCGTTGAAACATCACATTCAGTTTATGTGCTTAATTCTTGCCAATCTCGAGGGAGTGAGGTGGAAATTGCATGTCCCGTTACGTACCGGCCTGTTTCCGACTCGCAGATAGTTTCAAGGCCGATACTCGACACACCTTGTAATAATTTAAGCCCCTTGTTTCAAGGCCGATACTCGTAGATAGTCTGGATCATCTTACATTTTAAATAAACATTTTACATATAATTTAAGCCTATTTTATCCGGACCGTCGATCGCTGATTGGACAACCGTGCTGAGCTCAACACACCCTGTAATGAGTTCGACTTACTAGAGGCCCATTCTTTTTTAGTGGGGTTAGAGATCATGTGTCCAACTAGACAAAATCAATTGGTGCGATTGAGTTATGCATTCAAAATTAAGGTATAAGGAATCTGGGGATGGCCTTTTCGTAATGTTAACGTTTTTGTCCGGTCTGTTTTGGGTTTAATCAAAATCGGGTGGTGGAGACTTGGAGAAGGCCACGCCACTGAGAGAGGTGTTATTGTGGGGAGTTGATATTTATTTCATTTGTTTATGGGAGGTGGATTACAAGTTGGCCATTTGACAATATGTAACAGTGTCGGTACGAGGTCATAGACATATGGAAAATGGGAGTATATATCTATAGTGCCTCAAAAGCGATAAAATTTTGAGTACCGATTGGGTATCACGTGACCGAGCCTATGTGGTATTCGAACATTGAATTCGGGCCGTTGAAAAGTGTATTTGACCGCTCAGATTGAAACCCTGTTTCTTTCTCTATAATCCGAACTGTCCAAAATCGAAATAAACGACCCAGATCACGAGCTCACTGCACGGTGTATGTTTATACATATGTGTATAAACTGATGGGATTTGGATTTGGATTTTATTAGTTTCAGATTTATTCTAGTCTATTGACGGGTCTACTACTCTCAACTTTTGCTACACGGTATGAATAATTGTGAGAAAGAGTAGTGGAAATCCCAAAAATATCCTTGTGCACACATTCATGTAATCCCCCAATCTGTAACGAGGAATAAATTACAGTACTTTGTATAAAATTGTATAAATTTTTGTTAACTTTTGTTTTTTCCACTGGTGATTTCAATATGTTGGTCACAATTCTGTAAATTGTTAGATTTCTATCGTAGAAATGAATTAGTAATATTCTTCAAAATAATAATATAGTTAAAAATAATATGAGTAGAATAAGGTGAATTGGATCGCCCGTTAGTGCGGTAATACCCGGTGTGATTAGTCCACCCAAAATTAATCGGGATGTGCTTAAACTTAGCTGAGTAATAAGAAAAAGGGTAGTATAAGGTGATGTAAATGTTTGAATTATTGGGAGACGTTGGAGTGTGGTTAGGGGTAGGTTCACCTCCCACATGCCCTTTGAGGAATGCAGTGGTCCTCCACCCTTTCTCTCTCAACTACTTATAATGGCGTCATGGAAAGAGACTTTGATATTTCTACTTTCTACAACCCTACCTAGGTCCCACAACCCGCCCCAAAATATAGAGGCCAACAAGAACCCGTAGGGTTTGGCCTCGAGTTTAAGATAGTAGAAATTTGTTCTCTTTTAAACTTCTGAGGTTCAAAATCTCTTAGGTGTAATCAACTCTTTTAGATTTGACATACGGATATTTGCACCGGCTTTAATTGGACTTTCCACGAGTAGTCGTGGAGTTAGATTCTAGGAATTAATCGAGGTGTGCATAAAAGCTAGCTGACATAGGGACAGAGCCAGAAATTCCACTACGCAGGGACAAAATTTTTTCCAAAATACTTTGCACGGAAGATCCTATATAATTCACAGGAATTTTTTTTTTCCTATATAATACTAGAGAGTTATTTTTTTCCTTGCAGGAACGACCACTCCTACTGCCCCAACACCTGAATTAGAAATGGCTTGCATGGCCTTATCTTCCACCCAACACATGATTAGGAATACACAACACTTAGCTTCAGCAGGATATTTTCCTTTTTTCTTTTTTTTTTTCGATTCATTTACATTTTACACCAACTAGACTTTTTTTTATTTTGGGTGTTATCGACTACACCAACTAACCAATACGCACTTCTTTATTTTAATGGGCATGATAAAAAATAAAAAAAAAACTTCAGCTATTTGATAGGTGCCGAAAAGCACCCATTGAACCTCGTTAACTCGTACTTTGTTAGGCAAATTAGGTTGTTATTTGATTAGCGTTTGTTGGTTAATGGTGTTACAGGTGCCGAGTGCCCAACGACGTGGAAAACACCTTTGGAGTGGTTAAGAAGCGTCAAGGATGCGAAGAGTAGCAAAAGAGGACCAAATGGCCGATTTTTGGTAGCATGGTCCGGACCATGCAAATCCCCGTCCGGACCATGGTCCTCGTGAGCATCAGTGAGCAAACTGCACCCATGGTCCGGACCACGGTATCCCCGTCCGGACCATGGCGACGGGAATTCGTGTTTTTTCTGGTTTTTGTGTATTTTGAGGGCCCTAGGTATAAATATCACAACCTAACATTGTTTTAGGGATATTTTCCTTTTTTCTTTGTTTTTTCGATTCATTTACATTTTACACCAACTAGACTTTTTTTATTTTGGGTGTTATCGACTACACCAACTAACCAATACTCACTTCTTTATTTTAATGGGCATGATAAAAAAAAAAAAACTTGAGCTATTAAACACCGTGTTAATGTTTTGATCAACAAGACAACAAAAAGAAAACCATGTTAGTATAATAGCATTTCATGGTTCTTACATCAATTTGAGCACCCCAAGTATTTTTCTTATTTTTTGGTAAATTTAAATTTGGTGCTTTCAGCATTTACACATATATTCCAACAATCAAAGAGTTAAAGGACACAAATTTTAATAGAATTTTCACCTTTGAAAATTCAGCTCTGGGCAATATCAAACAATTCATGCTATAACAACTAAAACGTGGTCTCAGTTCTTGGAAAATATTATTTTAGGAGTTACAGAAGATTAAATAACTTAAAACTAGCTTTTCGCGCTGCAAAAGTAGTGAAAAACTTGGGTTGGAAATAGGTACGGTTGACGTGGTATCCGAGCGCGCATCTCGGTCGTCTAAAAGTATTTTTGGACGACACACTCTCTCTCCCCTCTTTTCTCTCTCTAAAATCTTGACCGTTAAAAACACTTTCGGATGGTAGAGATGCGCGCTGTGTGCCGCGTGAGTTCTTCAGCAATTGGCAAGAGCACAAAAACAGAGGAGGGAAAAAATAGAAAATTAATAGAGTTCATTAGATAAGAGTGAGTGAGATCAAAGTCTTCGGGATTTCGGGCCTTCTTTCGTGCAGTATAGCAAATTTCTTCAAGAAGGTGGAGCTTTCATTTGGTTGGTGAGTCATACTCATGGGACATGAATGTCGTCTAGAGCTTTAAAGCTTGAATCTGAATACCTTTCTTGTTTGATATTCACTCCGTCGACTCTGTTATTTAGCCAATTTTGAGATTTCAATTTTTTTTTAAGGAGACAAAATAATAAAAGTTTTGAGCTTTCAATATTACGCCTCACTTTTGGAACTTTAAATTAGAGTCCACATTTTCAAACACATGCTTTTTAAAAAAAGAGGGGTAATTAAGGTGACTTTCTAAAGTCAACTTAGAGTTTGGACAAATATTTTCGTATATGTAAAAATTAAAAAGCAGTTCTTAAACAAACAAGGATGGAGGGAATAGGCTTGGAATGTTCGGAAAGGCCTTCGCAGCCTTCGATCTCATAAACCTAGAGATGTATGGAAGCTTGTGGGGACGGGACGTTGAGGAATTCAGGCGTTGAAGCTTTGATCTTCGAGGGTTAGCAGGATATATAAAAAGTATCTTCAAAAGTGTCGAAAAAATGAGAATGAATGACTTAGATTCACATAGCGTCTTTGTCAATTCAATTATGCCAAGTGACTCAATTGCGTGGACCGAACTTGACAAATTGAAAGCTGTCATTGGAACAAGTGTCGTGTGATTGGTAGATTCCGTGTTTTCTTGACTAAAAGAGACCCATAGACACTTTGATTGGACAAAATTTTGCATGTGAAGTGTCTGCAACTACAAGTGACAATATTCAGCATTATAGGGTTCTAGTACAATCTACTATTCAACTCTACTTGAATAGACAGTAAAGGGTTGTTCTATAAAACTGACGTAAATTCGAAATTTCACTGAATAAGCGAGGAATAAATCAGTTGGTGGAACACTCTCTAACTGTAACGAATTTGATGGGCTTCGGCTTGAGGGATCTAGAGCTTATTCTCAAATTGAATTACTTGCAGCTAGATTGATGGCCCTCGTAACTATTCACATCACACCTTACTGCGATGGTAATGAGTCATCTTGTTAAAAATGCATTACTATATACACAGTTCGCAATACCCAATTATACGTTATCGAACGATGTTTGTACGTTAACCTGTATTTGAGATGTATGCATGTATGCCTCTGTTTTGGAAAAGAGAAAAAGGAAAAATCAAAGAGGATCTCTTAAGTTCACAAAGTCTGAAGGCAGCAATTGAATAGCATCATGCACATACGATGAAAGTTCTAATTATAATTTTTTATTTTTTCGATTCTTCTTGTCGAGACGAACCAATATAATACTATATAAAAATAAACACGCAAAATTAACACACACAAAAAAAAAATTAAATAAGGACGAAAAAAATAAGTCAAATTGAGTTATAAGTCCAAAATAGGTAAATGACATCTTCTTTTGGTCATCGTTGAAAATGGCAACTACTTTCCAGCTTCCTTTTAAAATACTTTCTACTAGGATATCAAAATTGGCCCAAACAGTTGGGTCGGTTCGTGGAAGAAGACCAATGAAATTTCGTCCAGCCCATAACAATTGGGCCAGTTGCAGAGTCTGAAAGGTTTCTGAGCCACCAATTGTAATTTTTTCCTTTCGAAGATTTTTTTTTTTAACAGAAAGACATTTCAATATATTATAAATCTGAAAGAAGGATATTGCGTAACTCAGCTGGTATCAAAGATATCCAGTTCTGAGGTAGCCATTCAGATACAAAAGAAGCAACCCAATGGGCAACCCCATTGAGGGCTCTAGGAATCCAAGACACAAGCAAATTTAGATCCTTTACAATCGCTCTAATATCGCGTAAAACACAAGTGCATTCCCATGGTGGGTCTAATTCTGAAACACTCAAGTGAACAAGTTCTCTATTATCACTCTCAATCTGTACTTCATGTAAATTCAGGGATTTAGCCATAAGACATGCTTCTCTCAAAGCCAGAGCTTCACAAACCAATGCTGATGCACCTACAACTTTAAATTTCCTCCCGTCGATTAATTCCCCCTTATGGTTCCTCATAACCACTGCTCCGAAACCATCATTAGATTCACTCTTCCATGAAGCATCACAATTAAGCTTAACTTTTTCCCTTTCCGGAGGCTGCCATTTACCTGCATTAGGAGACATAAGGCTGTGACTGCTTGGATGTTGTTTCGTATGCTTGATCATAAGAGATTGTATTTCATCCCAAGCTTGTTCCATCTTCAGAGCAATCTTCTTAGTGACAATTGGGGAACTTTGGAAAATAAATTCATTCCTCGCTTTCCAAATACTCCACCCTGCCATGGCTACTCTACTCATGAATTCTTTGGTAAAAGCCTTTCCTAGGTTGCTCGACATCACCTCGCAACTCCATTTTGATACAGAACTAGCATCCCACCGAAAGACCTCTGGAAGGTTGCAACAGTTCCAAACAACCTTGGTTTTTTTGCACCGAAACAAAAGATGCTCAATGGATTCCACACACTTGAGACATAGAGGGCACAAGGGATTCCTGGCACATTTCCTTTTGTACAAATTTTCTTTGGTTGCTAAAATATTCCTGCAAGCTCTCCACAAAAAATGTTTGACTTTGGGGGGTACGTTAAGATTCCAAACAAATTTCCAAAAAGAGGGAGGGGGTATGAAAGAAGAGGAAGGGTTAGAGGTGTTGCTAGCAAGCCCAGTCGATCTAGCAATATGATAACCGCTCTTCACTGAATAGCAACCATTCTTAGAGAAATGCCATATCAATCTATCTGATTCACCAAGCTTAGAAAGGGGAATAGTGGAGATAGCCTTAACTTCCTGTTCAAAGACATTTTGTTTCAACTTATCAACATTCCATTCTTTGGTTGATTGGTCTATGAAAGAAGCAACCAAAGTCTGGTCCTCATCGGCTCCTCTAGATGATTGGATCTGAAAATTGCACAAAGAAGGGACCCATTTATCAGTCCAGAACTTGACCTCATAACCTGACTTGACTTGCCATCTGAGACCTTTCTTCAAGAGCTCTCTTCCTTGACACAGGCTACTCCAAATCCAAGAAGGTCGAGCTCCTCTAGAAGCCTCCAAAAAACTTGTTCTGGGGAAATAGATGCCTTTAAGCATTCTAACCCAATAAGCTCCTGGGTTGTTCATAATCCTCCACCCTTGTTTGGCTAGTAAAGCCAAGTTGAAATCTCTTAGATCCCTGAAACCCATGCCCCATTGCCATTTTGGTTTACATAGCTCTTCTCCTTTAAGCCAATGTATTTTTGTCTCCTTAGGATCCCCTGACCACCAAAATCTTCTAATGTGAGAATTCAACTTGTTGCTAAATTGGACTGGGAGAACGAAACATGACATAACATAGCTAGGGATAGCCTGCACAACAGATTTGATCATAATTTCCCTCCCTCCATAAGAAAGATCATTGGCTTTCGATCCTTGAATCTTGTTGACTGCTCTCTCAATCAAGTAAGCATAGGTATCAGATTTCGATCTTCCCCAGCAAGAAGGAATACCCAGGTACTTAGCCTCAGCCTTCATCTCCTCCATTTTGAGAATGTCCATAATAGATCTCCTCTTATCAAGAGGTGTATTTGCAGAAAACTTCAAAGATGACTTGTCAAAGTTAATCAGTTGTCCAGAGGCAAATTCAAACACATTGATAGTCTCCAATAAATTCTGCACCCCATGAGGAGAAGGATCCACAAATAAAAGAGCATCGTCGGCAAAAAATAAATGGGAAAGATAAGGGCAACTTCTCTTAATTTGAATTCCAAAGAATTTATGGGAGCTGATTCCTTGGTAAGAACATCCATGATTAGGAGGAATAAGTATGGGGAGAGAGGATCCCCTTGTCTGAGACCTCTTTCTGGTTTGAAGGAAAATTTGCTTTCTCCATTCACAGTGACAGAATAGGACACAGTAGTGACAACCTGCATAATAAGATGGACCCAGTCCCGATTGAAGCCCATGCGAATCATAACCTCCTCCAAGAAGTCCCATTGGACTCTGTCATAGGCTTTGTTATAATCCAACTTCACAGCTAAAGCTTGCTTTTTTCCTTTCCCATGAGTCTTGAGGTAATGGAATGCTTCGTTGGCTACGATGATATTATCCTGAATCATCCTTCCTGGGACAAATGCTGATTGGTTGGGAGGAATGATCTTGTCCAAAACCAACTTGAGGCGATTAGCAACGACCTTACAAATGATTTTCATACTGAAATTGCACAAGCTGATTGGGCGGAATTGGGATAGACTTTCAGGATTGACCACTTTAGTTTCCTAATACAGATAGGAAATATAGGGCACGTGATGCCTAAACCATTAAGTGATCAATACCTATAAATACAGCGCTATGCCCATGAAGAAAGGTACGCTGTGAAACCCTGTCATACGCTTTGTTCCTTGCTTACTTAGTAAATCCCATTACTAACTTAAGCATCGGAGGGCCTTTGCCGACGAGAGGCAAAGGTGCTCTAACCCTTGTTTGTCTTGCAGATCTAGGGTTCTGACGAAGACGCACATGATCAAGACCCTACGTGGATTTTATCCCCGTACAGATTTATGGAGAAAATTTCAAGGAATGATTGTATATATGGGGGAAATTTCAAGGAATGATTGTATATATAAATTAGTGCCTATCAAACAGATAAAATTCCCGCTGTTTTATTTTTGTTGTATTTGGTAAACCTCGTCGGAAGCTACTCAAAATGAAAAAAAGAAGCTATGACAGATTACATGCGTGAAAGGAAAGAGGTGGTCAACTTGGTGTTTAATTTGGCAAACATGTTGTGCTTTGGTCTCTGAGTTGAAAAAACCAGTAGTCTAGTTACTGCACACTTGGGGGCTAAGAAAATTTCAAATGTAGTGCTTAAATTGCCTTGTGTGTGCTAGACATGACATGCCAAGTTTATACTGCCAATGCATTTGTAGCGATTCACCAAGTATTAAAATAGTATCATAATTTATTAGGCTTATCAACTATTTTAGTCCCTACAATCCGTGCAAGTTGTAAACTAAAACCTTGAGAAGAAGACTGATTTTGCCGAAGGGGACCGACAGATCCATCAGAATTCCCGTGTTCCTGGGATTCATTCATCCACCTTGTGAAGAAGCTCGAGCATATTTTGACTGCAGTGGACATTTACGAATTTTCAAAGGCATCATATGCATGCAAGTGATTTAATCTAAAACAATATACAGGCAAGAAAGGGAAACATTAGCAGCTGAAAACTAAGCCAGAACAACAAAAGTTTGCCAAATTGTAAAGTTGACATCCCAAATTACATGTTTCTTGACATCACAAGATAGTTTTGACTTTTAGAGTGGTGTATAGGCTCATTTCCCTGACATCTTTCTTTTTTTCTTTTTTTGGTTTCTTGGCCGTCTTTTGTAACGGGTGGAATCCCCTACTGCCTTCTTAAGTTCTTATAGTCTTTATTACTCACCCAAAAAAGAAAAACTGACATGTTGTAAAGCATAACTCAATGCTCTGAACACATGCGTCAATTAACATGAACTATGAATCTGAACAAGTATAACAACAAAAACACACACAACATTGATTTGCATGAGAAGAATAGTACATCTTCAAAACTGCATGGAATGCTTTGAGATCCTCATATCCTGAAGTCCAGTGGGCTAGCCTTTGGTTCCCACATCATGCGCCAAGATGGTCATTACCGTCACATGAATCTTGCAACTAGAGATGGGCTTCATTCTTGGGGATTATTTCATATGCCACTTGTGTAGTCTGTGGATGTTCTGAAGGAACACAACCACCTCTCCTTCGCTTGTCATTTTCCCTCTCAAGTTTAGCAAGTAGTGCTAAGGAAATGTGGCCGTGATAGAACTACTGCTATTCTGGCTTCTGAGTTGGTGTGGGCTTGGCAGTTTGGTAGAGGTAAGCCCTTGAAAAGTAAGTCTCCAGACTTTCTTTACCTGCTTCCTTTTATAATATATTTGGGTTGAAAGAAATGGGAGGATTTTCCAACATAAAGTGCTTGAAGTGGAAGGAGTTCTAGCCGAGATTGTTACATCTATTAGAGCTTACATGTCAGAATGGAGGTGAATTCCAAAATTTGAAGGGAATAGAGCTTTGGCTGAATTTGGAAAATTTCCGATGAAATGTTTAAGGCTACACTGCTTTCTTTTTTATGTCTTAATGTCGTAGTTTTCTAAAGTTTGATGGGCTGTTTATGTTTCCATGGTCCTATGAATCTATGATAGTCCTAGTTCTTAGCAGTATGGTTTTGTTGTGTGCTTTGTAGGCTTTCAAGGTATGCAATCTGTTTCTTTGTGGTTTGATAGGTTCTTAATTAATTAACTTCCCAACAAAAAAAGGTCGTAAAGGTATGTATTCTTAAAACCTCCAACCATATAGCTTACACAAAAGAAGCATTAGATTCCATAATATATCATCCAAGTTCTACTTATAGAACATGTACAAGAAAACAGGAAAACAATAAGCAGTACTTAACCCCCAAGTCATTCAAGTTCTATTCTACTCAACCCAAAGTTCTAGACCTTTTGCACAATGGGCCATACTTTTGTCTGTGAGCTAGGAGGCAGTTCAATATATCTCCATTTTCCACCAATATATATGTCTTGCTGCAATAATCACACCTTTGTTCAGTGCAGCTTGAACACATTCACAACCCACTTGGTCAGTAACATCAAACATGTGCAAAATTACTCCATATGAACTTTTCCCAATTACAAGAACGTCGAGCAGGCCCGGCCCTGTGGGCAGGCCCAGGCCTGGGCCCCCCAAAAATGGGCTATTTTTGGGGCCCCAACTAGGTACATATAACTTGGTAAGTAATAAATAATTAATGTAGTTCAAGTATTACGTCAAAGGCTTTCAGCACAGTGGAAAAGCCTCCCGTCTCTAGAGTGTGTGGCAGGGTTCGAATCTCCCTGACATTCTTTCTTTTGTTTTTGTTTTTTTCCCGCTGTGTACTACGACAATGTAAAGAAGAAGAAGTCAGGGTGCAATGTGAAGGTTCATTCTCTTTCTTAATTATTTTTCCCTCTCCATGAGATTTCTATTATAATTTTTTTTAGGTTTTCTTTTGCATTAAACGTTGGTAGACACCTTTGCTATAAAAGATTTATACTTGTTTAAAGGTTGTTTCATTAAATTTTTAGTTCAAATTACCTCAAAAAGGTGTTTCAATTGTGCGATTAATGATAAAAATATTATACTAAGTTCAAAACTATCATCTTAGAAGAAATCAATTGCGTGAACATATTATTCCACCACATCCATATTGTTTGTTTACTTTTTTAAGAAAAATTTGTCAGTATTGTCATCAAAGGAAAATAAATAAAACACTTCTTGTGTATTCGTAAAATATTTGCATCGATTTGTCGATTTCAATATTTTTTTATTGTTGCAATAAAAATGAATAATTACGACCAAAAACTATTGTTTATTGACATAACGACAAATTACAAAAACGACTAAATATAGAACTAAGTATTTATCATTTGAAGTTAATATTGGTCCTCTAAATTTTTCTTATAAGAAAAACATAGGGCCCTGTTTTAAATTCTCGTCTGGGGCCACGAATTTCTCAGGGCCGGGCCTGACGTCGAGAAGCAACTTTCCCCATAGGAGTTCGAGTTTGCAATGTAACTATGCTTACACTCCTATATTATGCACAAAATGATGAATTATACCATGTAACCAACCGCCATATTCCCCTAGCAAAGAGGAGATTTGACCCATCCACAAGTCCTTAGGGATAGGATTCAAATGGACCCAATACATTGATACATGTCAAAACCTGACGCACGCACCCAAGACCAAGGAACATATATATTCACCCCACGAGGAAGACCAAAACTTCTAATGGGCTTGAACAAAATGAGTCTGTCTACAAGTGTACGAGAATAACTATGAAAGACAAGAAATACAAAAAGTCTAATGAGCCCAAAATAATAAGCCTTCAAATCTTCAAATAAATGTAGCATTTCTCCTTTCATGTCATAAAAAATGAATTTCAATCACTGTCGAATCGACAAAAGAAACAAATTTTACTGATTAACTACCTTTATTGAGCAGCCTTCTTTAGTTCACGTATGCTAACAGATCTGTCAAAGGGAGCAGAAGTATTAAGTGCAAAACCTGGAAAAGTTCTTCTGGAAGGTGTGTCATCTATCCCATTTTTGTTTCTTTGTATATCCTGTGAATGCCAGTGTAAACAAAGTAATTTAAAAAAATTTAGCTGAGATAAGAACTAGAATGCTTTAAAAATAACAAATAACACAAGCCCAAATTCACCTTCTCGATTTCAGAGGAAGTTTTTGGGAAATGACCAAAAGTTTTGGAGTGCCCGAAAAAACCCTGATTGGGACTGTATGATGCGCGAGGAACCTGATGGGACATGGCCTGCGAGTGGCTAGCCAGTTCGATTCCACGAGTTCTTCGGCCAGAATGACCAGATGACTTTTCCTTGCCTCTAGGAAAATTCTGTGACTCAACTCCATCTGACCAATTACCTTCCCTTATGTCACCAGTTGTAGTGTGCTAGCATAAGTTGGAGCCAGGGCTGTCGCTAAAATTCTCTTTTCTATCACACTTCTCTGTCTCATGCATTTTAACTGCATCCTCAGCAGAGTTTTCTATGGACTTTCTGTTGGTTGGGCCAAGACCCCGAAACACTCTTGGCGTTCATTTCGGTATCTAAAGAATTAGCAGCATTTCCATAAATCTGAATCCCTTCAGTAAGTGGTTTTTGTAGAGGATTGTGACTTAACCATTTGCTTCCTTCTTCTGAGGATTGCTGAATTGATCTATCACTAGTATTCCTCTGCGGCCTCTCACTATGTTCATATGAAAATCTCTGTCCGGATTGCTGCAATCCTGTGAAACCTTGATAGCCATTGTTGACATTGGCATCGTTAGGGAGGGGAGTCGATCCAGAATTCCATATTGTCTGTTGTTTGGCAGTATCTTCATTGGCTGAAGGTTGGAGATTTCTAGCTGGAACTTCTGTATTCTGAGAACGCAGACCACTCCATTCTTCGTGGAGCCCAACGTCATTGCTACTAGTTTCAACAGTAGACTGCATCAAAGCACTCCAACTCCTACTTTGTAAAGAAGGAAATCCATCCGCAAATCCTGTACCATTCAACATATTAGAACCTCCGATCCCCATGAGCACGCTACCTCGAAAAGCATCCCATTATTGTCATCCCCAAACAAAATCTTCTCTTCAGTAGGATCTAGGGAAGCCATAATATGCGAAGAAGAAACCTGATTTCCAATTTTTTCGTGCATTGTTTCCGAGTTCATCCCACTATCTAGACCTTGACCATAAGAATTGCTGGATAAGTTTTCCCCATGAAGTCCATGTCTGGAATCCAAGGAACCATTTTGCATATTAACGTGATCTGGGAATCCAGTGAACTGATTACTTGGAAAAGAATTGTTGTACATTGTCATTTGTCAAGCCGGAGGCTTATCTAGTGGGACGTGAGAATACTGGAGTGAAGTGCCTCTAGAACTAGAACCAGGAACCCCGTATAAAGATTGATCAACCCGTTGTTGAGGAAACAAACCCATTGAGCTTAGTGCCTGACCATGCTCAGGGGAAAATCTAAATCCATTAACTACCGGAGAAGCCCACGGATAATTTGATGCTTCAGTAATTTGAGTAATGGGAGGGCCGTGTATTAGAGTATGTGAATGGCTGCCAGATGCCTGCTCTGTGATGAAGGGAATCTGGTTCAGTGAATTCTGTCTAATTGCTTCAAGTTGCTGAATCTGTTGCTACCTCTGAAACTCTTGCATTTTCCTCAACATGGCCTGTTTTTGCAGTAGCTGCATGTCGCTAAACCCAGGAGGGGGCAAAGATTGCATAATGCCTGTTTGTTGTCTGCTTATTCCGTTGTTGGCTACCACAAAAATCAAAACTAACGGGTCATTCACATGATTCCGACCTAACTAAAGTTTTATTATTTTCAACATCATTCCCTTGTTTGGATTCAAAAATAGATGAGCCGCTTGGCATTATATTACTGTGCTGAGATTCTAAATCCACTCCCAAAAAGTTTGACCCATTCTGTCTCGCAGCTTATTATTCTTTTGTTATTGAGAAGGGCATTACTCCTATTTTGTTGGCCTTTAAAAACGGTGGAGACTCCCTCTCTCTGACTCTCTCTTTCGTTCTCGAAGAGACGAAGGATTTCGCAGAGGGTGAAATGGCCTCTCGATTCATCACTCTCTCTCGAAGCAGCTGATTGATTGCTGGTCGAGCTAGATTCGAAGAGCTCGCTTGTATCGAGATCATTGATGATGATATCTACATTGAAAACCCTAGGTATGAGATCGGCTTGTTTGAGATTATTGATGACAATATCTTCATCGAAACCCTAGGTACGTATGAGATTTATTTGGATACTGAATTTCCTTGAATTCTGAAACCCTAACAGCTTAAATTGCAACTTTATTACTGATTAGGAAAATGAAGATGGGGCTAAGGATTACGGCAATCAGTTGCCGGAAGTAATTGCCCGAGATTTTTGCGGCCAAAGGTAGTCGAGATGATCATCGAGAGCCATGTCGCCCTAGGTATGTTAGTTTTCGCTTTTGAAAATAGTCCTTTTGTGTTTGCCAAATTTTCTGTAATTCGAATACTGAATTTCCTTGAAAGATTGTTTTTATGCTCAGTTTTTGTTTATGACAATCGAAATTGATTGATTTCCCTACTAATTGGAAGGATACCTTTTAGTTTGCTACGTAAATATAGCGTTACTTGCTTTCATATTCCTCTTTTAGTCTTCATCCCTGTTTTCATGGTTGATGCTGTGAAAACACCGGTGTGGATCAGTAATTGGGCCCTAACTTGCTTTCATAATCCTTCTGGCCAAAACCCAAAATTACATATTCCCGCTCGAGCGACATCAAAAATCCTCTAGTAGAGGTTTGAATTTTTCCTTTTTTTTTTTTCATCAGTTGAATAATCGATCAGAGTTCTTTAACAATGGAAATGGATAAACCCTGAGGTTATTTGGAGGTTAAAGTTTGTTCTGGTTTAGTTCATATATGCAATTTTTTCCTTCTATGGTCATTAGTGCTGCGTTGATGATTCTTGTCATTTTCCACTTTTTGTCTTCTATTTCAGCTTGCAAAGCTAGGGGCTTTGATCTCCCAGTTCATTTCAAGGTATGTGTTTCTCTTGACTTTACATATGCATGGATTGTGTGTCATCTCTATGCTGTCTCTCTACTGTGGTTCAATCTAAGTTATAAGAACTCCGTTATGAAGAGGCTGAAATGTGAAAGAGTCATAGTATTACAAAAAACTGTTAAACTCAGAAGACCTTTTATTGATCTTTCTTCAAATAATAACACAATAAATTCAGGAAATAAGAAACCAAGCACATGGTGATGCATGAATGACTATATGATTCCGAGGGTTTTATCAAAGGGTGGATTGAAATGAAAGAACAAATAGCTATTATGTTCTTACCACCCAAGGCTGTAGCTTGGTGGTCAGTGAGTTACCCCCACAAGGTTGGACCTTGAGAGGTGACAAGTTCGAGTCATGCTAACCAACCCCTCAACCCTGCCCTACAATTCCCACCCATTGGCTGCTTGCCTGGGTGGGGCGGTAGTTGTCGTGGCTCTTTGATTCCTTCGGGCGGGCCTTGAGAGGTGACAAGTTCGAACCATGCTAACCACCCCCTCAACCAACCCTGCCCTACAGTTCCCGCCTATTGGCTGCTTGCCCGAGGTGGGGCGATAGTTGCTATGGCTCTTTGATTTCTTCGGGGAATCTCTGGCGGCCTAGAATAACTAGGGTCAAACTCAAAAGGAGGGTTGCTACGCCTGGTTGCCCCTCACTCCACTCTGTTTGACTAAGCAAAAAACATATTACAATGTTCTTTTAAACCTGACTCTTGGATCAAACTATTCATGTCCTCAACTTGAAAGGAACTTTACATCAACTTTTTCCTCCACTTTACACTTTTCAAATCAACTTTTACATCTACTTTCCAAAATTGTCCTTCACTTTTACCCATTAACTCTTTACCCACTTACTTTTCAAAAGGCAAAATGATAATTGTACAAACTTTTACCCATTAACTTTTCAAACCACACACTTATTTAGGGACAGCCCAAAATGGAAAGTTAAACATTTAAAAAGGGACGGATGGAGTATAGTTTTTCTTTTCATTTTAAGTGGCACGCACGGTAAAATTTTAGCTGGGTATTATGAGAAAACATTCTTTACACTGGTGGTGTAAACTAAAATATTCTCCGAATTGATTGTATTGCGCTACTTATAATATTGTGTTCGCGTGGGGATAAGGAGTATTTCCAAATTAGGTGGTTAGATATTTCCGAGCAACAATGGTGGTATGCTTGGAGAAAGTAGAGGATGACCTGGACTTGGCGGCCTACCCTTATCAAACAAAAGATTCGGAAAACCTATGGGTACATACCCATAGATACAGAAAATGCACAGAGGTATTTGGGGACCCACTTGTCCGAAGGGCCCCGCAAGAAATCACCTAGATCCAAGATATTGGATCAACTACTTACAAACGTCGGATCGAGGTGATTTCTTGCGGGGCCCCTCGAAAAATTATTCTAAGATGAATGAATGGTACAGATCACCAGCGTGGGACCCAAAAGTGGGTTCTCGAACACCTCTGTGCATTTTTTGTACGTGTACATTCTGTACACGTGGCATCCTCCCAAAAGATTAGTATTTGATCAGGAGAGAGAGAGTAGTGGTCAGCAAAAAATTAGGATCCCTCAACTCCACAAATTTAACGCTAAACCTAACCCACGTCTTCTTCCGTTTCTCTCTCTCTCTCTCTCTCTCAATCCCTCTCAATCTCAATCTCTTGTCCATTCCTGCTCTCATTCTCCCCAAATCCACCCTCCCGCCGTTGTTGGAATCGTATTGAGCCCTCGCCCCGCTTTTCTCACGTTACCAAGACGACGGCAAGAGGTTACCGATTCAGTCGCCTCGCAATACTACCGTCGCCGGAATTGAAGCCTCTGATTTTTTCTACTGCATCGTTTAAGGTACTACAGTATTTTTTCAGCGAGGAAGTTAAATGTTATGGTCGCAAATTTTTTTATAGCAGTGCTATTTGATTGAGTAGAGAGGAGTTGAATGGTGTTGTCTAGTGTGGTGTTAAATTATCGGATGCTAAGAAGTTAGTAGGCAAACATGATTCATTAGAACCGCCCCTCGCCGCCAACAAACTAGTGAAATTTGGAGCTTCAAATTGTGGTTGAATTTACCCCAGTTCATTGCCGTAAGATAAAATTAGTAGTTATGCAGAGTCAAATTCACAATTTTTTCCAATTGACAGCAAACCTTCTTGTATATCCAAGGACCTTTGTAATCTCTTAAGCTTTTTTTTTTTTTTTTTTCCAATCGATATGAAGAATTTATTGATCAAATCAAAACAGAAACATCTAGGGCGGCTTCTCTACAAATCCAACCTGGGAAAGTCCCCTGCCAGGTTGTAGGTAAAGCCAATGATAGGGCATACTTGGCTATAACATTAGCCACCCCATTACAGTTACGCGAAACGAAATTAAAAGAACACGAATTAAGACGACTTGCTAAATAAATAGAATCTCTGATGACAACTTCTAAATTGGCCTTGACATTGGACGTCCCTTGCAGCATCTGAATTACCGATTGAGCATCCCCCTCCACAATGTAGGCTTTATCCGCATTATTTACTGCTAGATACAAAGCAAATCTGACCCCCAAAGCCTCAACTAATTCTGCCGAAAAACTGATTGGAATTGGTATGGCTTTCGCTTCCACAGTGTTGCCCAGACTATCCCGAACCACCAGCCCTACTCCCCCTTTACCGGATCGTGCATCAAAGGCCCCATCAACGTTAATTTTAAACACTCCCTCTGTAGGCGGATTCCAGCAAGTATTAACACCTTCTGTTCGTGGTTCCTTCTCGACTTTAGTGTTGCTTAATTCTAAAGTATACGTAGAGAAATCTTCCATAGCCTTTGCATGAATTCTTGTTTCAACTACTCTCTCCCCCTTAAATATCAATTCGTTTCGGGCCAGCCAAATATGCCAACAGTAGGTAGCAAATAAACCCAATGCAGTCCACTTTTCTTCCCCTTGAGCGCTTACTCCAATTGCCTTCCAGACATCTCCCAATTGTACCGTACCCATTAACTCTGGCCGAAAGCTGAACGGAGACAACAACCAAACTCTACGGGCTCGATCACAATTGAAAAGCATATGAGATATTGTTTCCTGCTCCAACCCACACACCAAGCACGTTGTATCCACTTGGATTTGTCTCTGGGATAAAGTTGTGTTTACTGGCACAATATTTTGAAGACACCGCCACATAAAAAACTTGATTTTTCTCTGAGCCTTCATATGCCAAATCCTTGTCCATTTGCCTTCATCTTCACAACTTCCACTTGTCTGCCCCCTCGCTTCAGGACAATTTCTCTTTCTCTGAACCAATTCCTTCGCAATAACATAAGCAGACTTAACCGTAAACTTCGCAATAGCATAGGTTTAGCGTTAAATTTGTGAAGTTGAGGGATCCTAATTTTTTGCTACTGGGCTGTCCATGTCAGCAGCTGGTACAATTGTTTGTGAGATTGTTAGTGCCCGTAGCATTCCTCATTAATTAATGATAAAGAGAGATTGAGAAAGTGGGTGGAAAAAGGACTTCTTCTTTTTCAAAAGTTTGAGATAAAGAATTGGATCAAGTCTACCCATGTAAATAGTAAGGGCATCCTCATCAGACTCGACAAAAAAAACACCAAATTTAACCTCAAAAACACCTTTTATAAATTAGCAAGCCACTTATCCAAAAATTCACAAAATTAGACTCTCTATCCTAACTTTACTATTCCCCTCAAGTCTCATAAAAAAAAACCCTTTGTCTTAAAATATTCTTCCCCAGTTGGGGAATTGTGCAAGTGGAGACTTTAAGAATAAAAAATTATTAAACAGAGAGAGAGAGACGGAGAGAAAGAGTGAGTGGGGCCGGCGGGGTGCAGTTGGCAGAGAGTAAAGGACGAGTTACTGTAGCAATATATTAAAGTATTTGGTAACCCATGAACAGTAACATTACCCAGCTAGCGAGTTACTGTAGCAAATATATAAATTTTGCAATTTAGCCCAACACTTGTTGAGGCTGATTTTCAGGGGTTTTCTACCATTTGGCTCAACAAAATAACCACAAGGGGTATTTGTAGTACCTGATGGGGATGCTCTAAGGGGTAGTTTTTTGGTTTTTTTCATTTTGTCCTTATTCAAAAAAAAATAGCATTTGTTAGTTTTTGGTCAATTTTTTTTTATTTCTTGGTTTGTCTCGACGAGAGGAATCTAGAAAGTATAAAATTATTAGCCAAACTTAAAGTTTTGTGAATAAAGACGAAAAATAATCTAAAAAACTGGTTTATTTTCGGATTTATTCAAAAAACTATTACTTTTGACCATAATTTTATACTCTTTGGATTTGTCTCGACGAGATAAATCCAGAAACCACAAAATTTTGACGCAAAACTAACAAATGCAAAAAAAAATTGAATAAAGACAAAATGAAAAAAAACAAAAAATCAGTTTTTTCAAATTAGCCAAATTTTGTAACGCACGAATATCTTCTTTTAGTATTTCGAACACATCAAGAAATTACTTAAATTTTTGGATATATAAGTTTTTAAAATTGCAACATGAGCCTTATTTGATAGATCTTGATTAAATCTAGTAAATAAAGTTTTCAAAATTATATAAACAATTATAGATCAAAATATATAAGTAATGTAAAAATGAGACGCATGCTGAAAAACAGTGAATTTTGTTTTGAATTGGATTAAAATCTAGGAAACCAAAAAGGGGTTGCATGCTTTAAATAATAAAGTGCCTAGTAGGCCTCTTGCTGGGAACTGGGGGTGTTGTGCATCCCAATGTAAGTCCCTCTTGCTGAATGTTCTTATTTTGTTTTAAATTGGATTTTTCTACATATCCTTACAATGTTTTTATGCAATTACAATGTTGTAAAATTAGCCAATTGATTGTGTTATTGTATAATAAGTAGCTCGGTCCTTTTAGTTACCATACTGAGAACTTCTTTGATTCAATCGATTCTTTTGAACTAGTCTATGGACTTTGTTCCGATTTTAATTAGTCTATCGTTAGTGGACGATAAAATTAGTTTATCGGACATTAGTTGGAGAAAACGTATTTGTAACGACCCAGATCCACAAGCACCTCGAAAATAACATAAAATTAATCAATAACCAATCTCACTTCCTTCCATACTTACCTTAGTAATTGGACTTCCTTCCGCTCTACCTTATAGTAACTTTGCTATCTCCTCACGTAGGTTGCGTATCAAAAAAATGTCTTGATAGTGACACTCACTCCTCCTCCCTATATGCATAATAGCATTAAAACAGTCAGAAAGAATATAGATAGCATTAAAATTGAATTTTACAATGATTTTTATTCAATTATTGCGATGATGATTTCATTTTTATTATCTTATCATCAGCCCAGTGGATTACACGTTTTTATTCAAATGACTTTTAGCCAAACTGTTTTTCAAAATAAATATAAAAAAAAGAAGGAAAATTAAGGTTGAAAAAGTGTATTGAAATGTGTGAAAAGTGTATAGGGATATGTGAAAGTGTATTGAAAAGTGTAAAAGGTATATTGAAGTGTTTGTTGTTTTTGTTTGTTTGTGTGCTTAAGTTGTCTCATTAGGCAGACGTTAGCAAGACAAAAAAAAAATGGTAGTGAGAGTGACATGTGACTTGTAGCCCTTTTTTGACTTTTAGCACAATGGGAAACTCACGCTTAGGGGTCCCCATTTTTAGCTTAAAATAACTTTTAATCTACTTTTAGCCAAATTGTTCTCTAATAAAGCCAAAAATTGATATACGTGAGGAGAGTAACAAGTCTTGAAATCCATGTTTTTTTAAAAAAAGAACTTTTAGCACAATAGGTAACTCCCCCTTAATTTGGATTTATTTTTCTCGTACTATTTGCAAGGAATATTTGACAAATATTTAGTATAGATCAGAGAAATGTCGTAATACACTAAAAATTATTATATGCCCTTGGAACAATGCCGATGACCCTTTTCCACCACATATTGTGGGGTGGGGTCTACGGGACGCAGAAACAAAATGGGACAGAAGAACATATTCGAAGGCATCACTTAATTTTTCAGTTAATTTTTATAATTCGAATTAAACATGACCAA
This sequence comes from Vaccinium myrtillus, assembly GCA_016920895.1. Classification (NCBI taxonomy): domain Eukaryota; kingdom Viridiplantae; phylum Streptophyta; class Magnoliopsida; order Ericales; family Ericaceae; genus Vaccinium; species Vaccinium myrtillus. The sequence continues at coordinate 8,862,605 of CM029280.1, forward strand.
TTATATTGTTCTGATTTGCTAGAATTTTGCTTAGGCTGATGGAGATGTTTTTACAAAATATCAAATATGCAATATTAAAGAGTGTGATTATATTTCTTACGAATTTTCGTATCTTGTGAAATTGTGATATAAGTAGTACTCCCTCGGATGTCTCCAATTTTTAGTTTCAAATGACAACTTTTTGTTCTCCCAAAAAATTGTCCTAATTCAAATGTAATGGGAAAAAACTGTTAAGTTTACTATTTTACTCTTACTTTTTAAAAGTAAATACATGTACTAATGATATTTTGAAGGATGAAAGGGAAAAAAAAAATATTACATTTTTAATGATAATATTTCTCTAGTATTGACGAGACTATAATGGATTCGTATTCAACTACTGAAGGTCGCCTATTCGGTGGGCTAGTATATTCTAGGAACCGTGCCCACAGAAATTGGTTTGCAGAGGGGGGAGTTGTGTGACTGTGATCAAGATAAGTGGGGCCCATTTTTGAAACGTGTGGAGGCTGATTGGCTGTGAACCTCCCCAATCACCATCATACGGTCAGGAAAACACTTCACTTGTCTAGTGGCACTTCTCTTAACTTTTGACTTTTTGAAATAATAAATCTTAAATAAAAAAAAATTCACTCCACCACTTTCAAACATAACTCCTCCGGTAATAACAGTGTCTGAAACCATTCGATACATATGGATCCATGTGCATCGAAAGGCTCTAGAAGCATTTGCATCCGTAATTGTGTTTTCAAATTTGTTAGTAGCTTTGCTCTTTTATTTCATTTTTTGATCGGCCTATATTAACTCGAACACACAAAAAGTATAACAAGGTCTGTTTCAATCAGTGGATTTTTGAGCATTTTAATTTTTCATTCTTCATGAGATAGATTATTTTCATGCTAGGGGTACATAATTTTTTGTACATAAAAATGTACAAATCAGTTGTTTCGGGACTATTTAGGGTCCTATACGGATAATCGGAGCCGTTTATATTTTTCAAAATAATATTTTATTGTACCCCGTAAAAAATTAGTTCAATCGGATATCAGTAAATACTTCATCTGTTTGTCCAAAAAGTTCTGAAATAGTTATACATTCTCTGTGCATCACCTTCTTTTAAGAGCTTTCTTCTCTTATTGCCCAAAAAGTTTTGCACATCCATTTTCATGCAGCCAATAGGAATACCGACACCAGCTTGATGCTCTAATACTGACACTATTTGCCGAGGGGGTACACCGGCATCATTAAGAACATTAATGAGATTTTTCTGAGCAAGAGTTATTCCTCTGTGTCCTCGAAGTAAAACTGTACTTTTTGGAGAACAAAACTCATGATTATGCTCGTCCACAAACTTACTTACCACCCATTTTTCCTCGTCTCTTCTCACACTCATCATTGCTTTACATCCAATCATCGTTTCAGAGCGATGTGCAACATTCTTATGCTTCTTGTGATAACTCGGACGGCGAAATCCTTCTCTATAACAAGAAAATTCAACTCCAATTATCATTGAATGATCAGTTCGAGATCGGCGATTACGACTTTTTCGAATACTAAAGCCCTTTTTTTTTGCATATGCTTTGTAACAACTCATAGCATCTTCCAATTCCTCAAAAACCAAGCCAATACATGGCTCTCGAGAACCCATATTCAAAGAGGATTTAATAGGTTCATATTTTTCCTTTTCCGAAAATTCTAGATCACTTAAACTTTCCATTGAATTTGTGTCTACAAAGTTCTCTCCCAAATCTGAATCTTTGAAATCATCCATAGAATTTTTCTCTACAAAGTACTCTGCTTCCAAATTTCCTCCAATTGATGTGTTTTCCATGACAATTCTACAACAACAGTAAAATGCTGACATCAATTATAAGCAATCAATTGGAAATAAGAAAAAAAATAACATAAGGATTAAAAAACCTAATTTTTTGGGTTTTTTGAAGTTTTTCGTTTTCCTGGTTACTCCATATATTTTGGGTTTTTTGGATTTGAGGGTTAGGGTTTTTGAGTTGGAATATGGAAAATACATACAAAATAGTTGTATATATGTAGTTCATCAGATCGAAGAACAATAAAAAAGAATAAAGGGTAAGAGATGCTGACCTCGTGGAGAAGCTACGGAGATGACGATCACGAGTCTCTGCTGCGGCACAACATCTGCCTTTTTCTCTTCTCCGTATTCTCTATTACTGGGCTGTAGCCTTTTACGTAATTCTTGGAACCTTTAAGGGGTAAGTTCGGCTTGAAAAAATGGTTGGGTTAACTCTAGTTAGAATTTACACCACTAGTAATTGACTGTACCATTATTAGACACTATTTAGATGATGTGGCACTTGGTGATTGGTTTGGAGGAAAAGTGGGGTTTTACACCGCCGGTGTAAAGAATGTTTTCTCTTTTAAAATTGGCTTTTGTTAATATGTGTCCTAGAGGCACATGATAATGATCATTAAATGAGACCACTAAAGCTATTAATATGGAAAATAGTGACAAATCATTAATATTTCAGACAATAGCCCACTAATAGGAAAACTTGTGTTTTGTGAGACCAAAATAGCCTTTGGCTTTCTCTCCATCTTTTCAACTTCTTCCCTTCATTTCTCAAGCTTCCAATTTTCACAAATAGATTAGAAAGGGTTCAAAAATATTGTTTAACTTGAACCAAAGTTCAAGGGAATTTTCTCTATGGATAGTCCAAAAAAGATACTCAGAAATTTCTCTCTTTCTTTACTTCAGAATATTCGGCAGTATGCTATCGATTTGTTTTCCCTTTATAGTTCGCCTTGGCAAGGGAAAAAAAATCCAAATCTAGAAAAAACACAAAAAAGTAAACCACTTTTTTTGGAAACATTTGTGGTATATTTATTGTTTAATTTGTCGATTTCACTCATCTAGTAGAATTGAAAAAAGTAAATCTTGTATAGAAAATGAAAAAACAAAAATGATTCGGCTATTTACGTACTAACAAAAGATGAAGAAAACCCAACCTCCTGAGCTTACAAAAGAGGGAAAAGACATCTCTCAACCGATAGGAATTTTTTTTTTTTTTTTTGAGTTTGGGTTTAATTTGTTGAAATTAATTATAGGGCTGACTATTGGATAAGAGCATCAATATCAGGCTTGCTATTTTAGCCAAATGGTTAATTTGTTGAGTCCAAGTGGAAAAAACACTCCAAAATCAGCCTCAACAAATACTTGGCTAATTTGCAAATTTTATAGTTTTGCTACAGTAACTCGCTAGTTGGGTAAGGTTACTGTTCACGGGTTACCGAATAGTTTAATACTTTCGCTACAGTAAATCGTTTCCCTCCCTGCCGTTATTCCCCTTCCGGCCCCACCACATTAAAGTTTCGGCAGAAACTTCCCTCTCTCCCTCTCTCTCTCTCTCTTTAATAATATTTTATACATTAAAATATTGTTGCACAGCTCCCCAATCGGGGGAAAACAATATTTAAAGAAAAATGTTTTTTTTTTTTTATAGATTTGAGGGGAGTAGTTTAATATAGTAAAGTTTGGATAGAGAGTCTGATTTTTTGAGTTTTTGATAAAGTGACTTGCTAAATTGTAAAAGGTGTTTTTGTGGTTTAATTTGGTCCAAAATTTGTTGATCCTGATGAGGATGCCCATGATACCAAACAAATGCTCATGTAGGGCATTTCCGTCCAATATCGAAGAAGTTAATTTTTTCCAGAACAGACTTTATTGCCTCACTTTACATTCCCCATAAATAGTGGGGTCAGCTAAAGGTGTTAATGCTTGTCTAACAAATGTCCTTAGAGCATCAATATGTGCCTACCCAAATAGTTTTGTTACAGTACCGCACCAAATTTTGTGCGGTAATGTTCACGCACCAAACCTTTTTTTAATTGTTTCCGGCATTGGTTGCTGTCAGAAACAGAAGAAATTAATGGCGACACGTGAGTGGGGGAAGAATTTATGGCTGAAGGGGTTGGTAAATACTTCATCTGTTTGTCCAGTTTTTCTGTTCAAAACAAAAAAATGGATAAACGGATAGAGCATTTACCGACATCCGATTAAGCTGATTTTTTACAGGGCACAATGAAATATTATTTTAAAGAACATGAATAAAATCCAAGGGGTTGGCCCCGTAGCACTTTAGCACTTGGACTTAGGGATTTGCTGATGTAGCGTTGTAGTGGGAGAAGACTAAATAACGTTCTAACAGACGAATTAATTAGATGTCGTTCTAACAAACGAATTCTTGAATCTACAAAAGAAATGCTAAACACCTTACGCACAAGGAAAATAAAGAGAACTCTAAAATTTTATTGATGAAGAATTGGAATTTTTTTTAGCCCTTAGGCGTACATCCGTATTTATAAGTAGAGAAGTCCTATTTTAGGTAGGAATCAAACCTTTAGCTTAGCAAATGGAATGGTTTGATTTTAGCGCCTAGTTTCCTTATTTACTAAAATCACTCACTTGATTTACATTTTACGGGATTCCCATTTTAGCAAATAGGAAAGCAGGCCTAAATTCCCCCAAGATTTAAAGGTGGACTTAATTTTTAAGGGTACAAAAGGAGGAACCCTTAAAAATCGTAAATTTTCACAGGCCTAAAACAACCGCAAATCAAAATTTAGCTCAAGACCAACTTTGTTCTAACGTCTCACATTCGATTTTCTTTGCCAACAAGTCACCTCGCCTCACTTGTTAGCCTAAAAACGACTACAAGGGACTTTCAGAGCAGTCGAAAGTCCACGCTAATTGGCCCGGAACACCCATTATTATACAATTTTTTTTATAAAAAAAAAAACTGTATGACAATAAAGTATTTTCTCACCACAACTATTGCAGCATGCACACTCAAAAGTCGTTCTAGGCACGGCAAGACCATTCTATAGCAAAGAACCTCTCATGCTTCTACCCACCATCTCACCCACTACATTCCCACTTCAATATATATATACATCAAACCCTTAAGCCCACCACACACCCTCTCTAATTTCTCCCAAACCCCCTTAGCCCCGCCTTAGCATCATGACCACCACGTGCGGGAAAGAGTGCGAACACCACCACAGCAAGGTGCCCAAAATCCTCCGCTGGGTTTTCGTCACCATCTTCGTCACCATCTTCGTAAAGGAGTGCGAACACCACCACGGCAAGGTGCCCAAAATCCTCCGCCGGGTTTTCGCCGGACTTTTGATCTTCTGCTTCATTGTCCTGGTCATTTTTCTCATAACATGGGCCATCCTGCAGCCTAAGAATCCCCAATTTGTGCTGCAGGCCGCCACCGTCTACGTCCTGAACGTCTCCGCTCCAAACTTCGTCTCCACCACCATCTCCCTCACCATCTCCTCACGCAACCCCAACGACAAAATCGGCATCTACTATGACCAGCTCGACGTCTACGCTACCTACCAGAACCAGCAGATCACCTACTACACCGCCATTCCGCCCACGTACCAGGTATTAAATTGTTAAACTGCAGATATTTCTCTGCCGTTGAATTAGACTGCAGATAAGCGCCGGGTCTAATTAAAATGGACATGATTTTGTTAGTATATGAATCAATCACATATGAGATTCTTAATCATCAATGTATCGAAAAACCCAAATTGTTAGATCGAATGGAAATTTGATTTCAAATTTGATGCTTTTTTTTCTATGACAGGGTGACGACGACGTCAACGTCTGGTCGCCGTACATCGTGGGGACTAATGTGCCGGTGGCGCCGTACAACTGGTTGTCACTGTGTCAGGACGAAGCCAACGGAGCAATAACGGTGATGATCAACATTAACGGCCGGGTGAGGTGGAAGGTTGGAACAGTGACCACCGGCGATTACCATCTATACATTACATGTCCGGCGTTAATCACGATCGGTAGCCAGAGCACGGGCATCCCCGTCGGAAATGCCGCCATTAAGTACCAGCTGGTTAAGAGTTGCAGCGTCAGCGTCAGCGTGTGATGCAGTGGTTGACCGAGTAATGGAGTTAAAAAGCATTGTTTCTCTCTCTTAAGATAGTAATTATTTAATGCCGAGTCGCATCGTCACGTGAAATTCCGGAACTCTTTTAAGTTCTAAGGGCATCTCTAGTGCACTACCTAAAATCACTACCTAAAGTGTCCTAACTAGTTAGCTAAGAAAAACCTCAAAAAATCAGGATTTGGAAACTTCGTTGAAACATCACGTTCAGTTTATGTGCTTAATTCTTGCCAATCTCGAGGGAGTGAGGTGGAAATTGCATGTGAATAGACTTGTTCCCTTCCTGTTACGTACCGGCCTGTTTCCGACTCGCAGATAGTTTCAAGGCCGATACTCGACTAGTAAGGGTGATATAGAAACTTAACTTTCATTTTGCCAGAATTAATTTTTAAAAATTCTCGACTACTATATTTAATTTTCGCAACAGTTAGAGTCACGATTCCGTTATTTAAAATCTTGGTTGAGGGGGCTCTGTAGTGTAGTGAGCTCAGCTCGGCGATCGACAGTCTGGATCACCTTACATTTTAAATAAACATTTTACATATAATTTAAAACTCATTTATCCAGACCATCGATCGCTGATTGGACAACCGTGCTGAGCTCAACACACCTTATAATAATGAGTTCGACTTACTATAGGCCCATTCCTTTTTAGTGGGGTTAGCGATCATGTGTCCAACTAGACAAAATCAATTGGTGCGATTGAGTTATGCATTCAAAATTAAGGTATAAGGAATCTGGGGATGGCCTTTTCGTAATGTTAACGTTTTTGTCCGGTCTGTTTTGGGTTTAATCAAAATCGGGTGGTGGAGACTGAAGAAGGCCACGCCACTGAGACTCTGTTCATTTGCCAAGAATGTTATGCGAAAAAGTTAATCCTGAGAAAAGTGAAATGAAGTGAAGTAAAAGAAAGGAAAATTTACTTTCCAATGAGTGTTCACGTGATAAAAGATTTTTCTAGGAAAGTTTAATCGATGGGAGCAAACTTTCCCACGACACATAATTTCTTCCTTTTTGCTGGATGCATTTTGAGAGAAAATGAGTCCTAGTGGGAAAAATATTTTTGTGGGTCCCATTATTTTCCTGCTAACTGAACACTCAAAAAGTTATGGGAAAGTTGATTTTTTTTTTTTTTTTTGGGTAAATTAGCTTGAAATAGAAAAAAGGTTAACCGAATATACAGCCTACAAGGGGCATACCCCAGGAGGAAAAGAAAAATAAGGAGAAAAGAAAAGAAAAACTAAAACCTAACCATAGAAAGAAAACAAATATCCAACAAAGCACACTTCTAAGAAGCAACACCAAAACACCAAAACAAAAGAAGGTCATGCTAGCCTCAAGAACTAAACTCTTGAAGCCTTTAACATCTTGATTTTCTCTTGAAGCTTTTTTTTGTTTTGATCTCTAGTGGATGAAGGAGTTAGGGAATCACCCACCACTTGGTTCAAACAATGTCGAGCTCCAATGAAATCGCCTTCCAAGGGAATTCGTGGAGGCTCTCGAAACCGAGTAGACCGGCGGAGAGCCACGGGAGGAAGCTCTTGTTGAGTACTACCTTGACCATGGAGAATCGGGGTAACATCACAAGAAACAACCCCCGCACCATCTATCTTTGTCACCTCCACAGCGGAGGAGTCACCCGAGTCCTCGCATTTCTCAAGAACGCCAAACGCATTAGTTGTAGAAGGAACAGTGCTAGACAATGAGATGTCCAAAGGCACACCCGGATTTTGAATTTTCCTCTTCACCACCTCTACCCAATCATCTTTACTTTCACTAAATACTCCATCTTTTGCATTTCGCTCCTGAGCAATCGGGACATCTTGTCCGGGAAAGTTGATTTTTCCATCCTTTCTCATACTTTTTGACAACTGAACGAGGCCTGAGAGAGGTGTTATTGTGGGGAGTTGATATTTATTTGATTTGTTTATGGGAGGTGGATTACAAGTTGACCATTGACAATATGTAACAGTGTCGGTATGAGGTCATAGATATATGGAAAATGGGAGTATCTATAGTGCCTCAAAAGCGAAAAAATTTTGAGTACCTATTGGGTATCACGTGACCGAGCCTATATGGTATTCGAACATTGAATTCGGGCCGTTGAAAAGTGTATTTGACAGCTCAGATTGAAACCCTCTCTCTCTCTCTCTCCTGTGTCTTTCTCTATAATCCGGACTGTCCAAAACCGAAATAAACGACCCAGATCACACCCGCACTGCACGGTGTATGTTTATACATATGTGTATAAAACTGATGGGATTCGGATTTGGATTTTATTAGTTCCAGATTTATTCTAGTCCATTGACGGGTCTACTCTCAACTTGGTACACACGGTATGAATAATTGTGAGAAAGAGTAGTGGAAATCCCAAAAATATCCTTGTGCACACATTCATGTAATCCCCCAATCTGTATTTGACTTCGGTAACGAGGAATAAATTAGAATTACAGTACTTTGTTTTCGAAAATAGTAGCAGCCGACTCTAACGGCTTGAAATGAACAATCAAAAAATAAATCTTGATATAAACTTTTTCCCTTGTATGAATTTTTATGTTTCGCATCTAATTTGTTTTTTAGATTATATGTTCGTCTTGATATAAAAATATTATTAGCGACGAAAAAATTAAAAAAGTTCACCAAAGATTAAAATTGTATAAATTTTTGTTAACTTTTGTTTTTTCCACTGGTGATTTCAATATGTTGGTCACAATTCTGTAAATTGTTAGATTTCTATCGTTGAAATGAATTAGTAGTAATATTCTTCAAAAGTTTTGACGTAAACCAAAAAGTTTATACATATTTAAAAAAAAAATCAATAATAAAGTTAAGCCCAAGACACATTCCTGCGCCAAAGAAACGCCTGAACTCGGCTTCATATTAAAAAATTCAAGACACCCAGTAAGTAGTACGGGCGGTGGTCCTAATAAATCTTAAGATGAAAAGTTAACAAGCATGGTTTTTTCTTTTTAGTAATCCCTCCAGCCTGAATTACTGGTCTTTTTTGTTTGGGTAAGTCTGGGTACCCAGAAAGGGTACCAAGAATTGACCACGAATTGGAAAATCAACGGCCCGGATTCATTTGGAATGTACATATACCATGAAAACGTAAATGTACTGCTATATGATCACTCAGGTGTCCGGGCCACTTAACACGCACTTCAGACTAATCATGGGAACCAATCCCACCATCCACTAACCCCACCGCCCACTATACGGTCACAATGTAATGAATTGAATCGAGATTTCTGTTTCGTTTTTCTGAAGGTAATTTACCTCGGACTTTCAGAATCCTCAGGGTTTTCACTGGATGGTTCAGTGGAAAGGGAAGAAGAGCAGTGAACCTGATGAAGATGCCGCCCAGCTTTCGATCTTCTGAACCTTTTGGAGGATTCGAATGCAAATGTTGGAGAGGAAAATCGAACAGTACATGCCATAAAGTGCGAGTAAACTTCTGAATTACTGGTCTAAATATAACGAGTAAGTATTCATATCTCTTCTCACAGTAGAGTGAGTTACGAGGTTGGTATTATATTTTTTCCAAGTCCTGAGTTTTTGGTGCATGAATCTCCAAGAGGGTACTATAGATGGATTAGCAACCACAAAGATTCTGCTAATAACAATATAGTTAAAAAGTACTCCCTCCGTCTCGAGAAAGATGTCCAAAATCACTGTTCACACTTCTCAAAAGATTATCTATATTTTTTAACGTATAATGATTTACGTATGCAATATGGATCTCGATTGATAGATCTCATTTAATTCTATTAAACAATGTTTTTAAAATCACAAAAAAATATTATAAATTGCAAGATGTAGATAATTTTTTTAGGGTGGTGAATAGTGATTTTGGACATTCTTTTTGGGACGGAGGGAGTAATAAGAGTACTAGAATAAGGTGAATTGGATCTCCCGTTAGTGCGGTAATACTCGGTGTGATTGGTCCACCCAAAATTAATCGGGATGCGCTTAAACTTAGCTGAGTAATAAGAAAAAGGGTAGTATAAGGTGATGTAAATGTTGGAATTATTGGGAGACGTTGGAGTGTGGTTAGGGGTAGGCTCACCTCCCACATGCCCTTCGAGGCATGCAGTGGTCCTCCACCCTTTCTCTCTCAACTACTTATAATGGCGTCATGAAAAGAGGAGAAAATTTTGGGTGCGTGTAGGGCAGGGTACACGTGGTGCCCTTGCACTGCATCCGAAAAGAGACTTTGATATTTCTACTTTCTACGACCCTACCTAGGTCCCACAACCCGCCCCAAAATATAGAGGCAAACAAGAACCCGTAAGGATTGGCCACGAGTTTCAGGTGGTAGAATTTAGAAATTTGTTCCCTTTTAAGCTTCTCAAGTTCAAAATCTCTCAAGTGTGATCAACTCTTTTTAGAATTGTCTTACGGATATTTGCACCGGCTTTAATTGGACTTTCCACGAGTAGCCGTGGAGTTGGATTCCAGGAATTAATCGAGTTGTGCATAAGCTAGCTGACATAGGGACGGAGTCGGGAATTCCACTACGCAGGGACAAATTTTTTTTAAATACTTTACACGGGCAATCCTATATACTCAATTCACAGGAAATTTTTTTTTTCCTATATAATACTAGAGGGTTTTTTTTTCCTTGCAGGGACGACCACCTCTACTACCCGAACACCTGAATCAGAAATGGCTTGCATGGCCTTAATTATCTTCCACCCAACACATGATTAGGAATACGCAACACTTAGCTTCAGCAGGATATTTCCTCTTTTTTTTTCGATTCATTTACATTTTACACCAACTAGCCTTTTTTTTTTTTTTTTTTTTGGTGTGTTATCGACTACACCAACTAACCAATACTCGGTTACATCAATTTGAGCGCCCAAAGTATTTTATTGTTTTTGGTAAATTTAAATTTGGTGCTTTCAGCAGTTACACAGAAATTCCAACAATCAAAGAGTTACAGGACACAAATTTTAACAGGATTTTCACCTTTGAAAATTCAGTTCTGGCAATATCAAACAATTCATGCTATAACAACTAAAACGTGGTCTCAGCTCTTGGAAAATATTATTTTAGGAGTTACAGAAGATTCAATAACTTAAAACTAGCTTCTCGCACTGCTAAAGTAGTGAAAAACTTGGGTTGCAAATAGGTACGGTTGACGGGGTACCCGAGCGCGCATCTCGGTCGTCTAAAAGTATTTTTGGACAACGCACTCTCTCTCCCCTCTTTTCTCTCTCTAAAATCTGGACCGTTAAATCCACGCTGAGTACCGCGTAAGTTCTTCAGCAATTGGCAAGAGCACAAAAACAGAGGAGGGAAAAAATAGAAAATTAATAGAGTTCATTAGATAAGAGTGAGCGAGATCAAAGTCTTCGGGATTTTGAGGCTTCAACAAGGTGGAGCTTTCATTTGGTTGGTGAGTCATACTCATGGGACATGAATGTCGTCTAGAGCTCTAAAGCTTGAATCTGAAATCTGAATAGCTTTCTTGTTTGATATTCACTCCGTCGACTCTGTTATTTGACCAATTTTGAGATTTCAATTTTTTAAGGAGACAAAATAATAAAAAATTGTGAGTTTCAATATTACCCCTCACTTTTTGAACTTTAAATTAGAGTCCACATTTTCAAACACATGCTTTTTCAAAAAAGAGGGGTAATTATGGTGACTTTCTAAAGTCAACTTAGAGTTGGACAAATATTTTCGTATATGTAAAAATTAAAAAAGCAGTTATTAAACAAACAAGGATGGAGGGAATAGGCTTGGAAAGTTCGGAAAGGCCTTAGCAGCCTTGATGAATTCAGGTGTTGAAGCTTTGATCTTCGAGGGTTAGTAGGATATATAAAAAGTATTTTCAAAAGTGTCAAAAAAAATAATGAAAATGAAAGACTCAGATTCACATAACGTCTTTATCAATTCAATTATGCCAAGTGACTCAATTGCGTTGCGTGGACCGAACTTGACAAATTGAAAGCTGTCATTTGAACAAGTGCCATGTGATTGGTAGATTCCGTGTTTTCTTGACTTAAAACGAGGAATAATGATACATACACAAACTTTGTGCCACAATCAACCACAACCCCACTCACATGGGGTGTGGGGCCCGCATGTGGGGCCCATGTGGGACCCACACCCCATGTGAGTGGAGTTGTGGTTGGTTGTGGCACAAAGTTTGTGTCACAATCATTTTTGTAAAACGAGACCCATAGACACTTCGGTAAAAATTTGATTGGACAAAACTTTGCACGTCCAGTGTCTACAACTACAAGGGACAATATTATTTCTTAACAGCAGTTTAGGGTTCTAGTACAATCTGCTATTCTTTTCCAAAAGATTTTAGCAATTCAGTTGCTAAAATCAACCATGATTTCAGCAAATGAGTTCAGCAGGTTTTAAAATCATGATTTTGAAATCAAAAAAATGAAGTGGTTCTGTGTATCGTTTCTTCGATTTTTTTGCACCAAATTAAAGTACTCCTCGTGTACTTTAATTCGGTGTGAAAATTTCAAAAAATAATACACGAAAACACTTAATTTTTTAATTTGAAATACCATGATTTTAGCATCTGCTGAACTCATTTGTTAAAATCATGATTGATTTTAGTAACTGAGTTGCTAAAATCTTTTGAAAAACTATGTACTCTACCTAGGGGTGAAAATCGGTCGGTTCGGTTCCGTTTTTGGGGTGTCCCGGACCGAACCGATTGGTTCGGGGTGGTTTTGCTGGGAACCGATCCCGACCGAAAAAAACAATGGACCGATCGGTTCGGGGTGGTTCGGTTTTTTCGGTCCGGCGTTAAGATTGAGATGGACGGCTAGGATTTGTTATTTTTGGGGGGTCAAGATCGTTTTTTTGGGTTTTCGGTCCAATTAGGGGTGGTTTCGGGGTAATTCGGTCCAAATTGGCATGATTTTGGTTCGGTTCGGTTCGGTCCAAGCCAATTTCCAGGAAACCGAGACCGAACCGATAATTTTTCAGTTCGGTTCGGTCCAAACCGAAGTCAGCCGACACAACTTTTCCCCGACCGAAAACTGAACCGGTCGGTCGGTTTTTTTCGGTTTTTCTTTCACCCCTAACTCTACCTGAATAGACAGTAAAGCGTTGTTCTATAAAACTGACTTAAATTTGAAATTTCACTGAATAAGCGAGGAATAAGTCAGTTTGTGGAACTCTAACTGTAACGAATTTGATGGGCTTCGGCTTGAGGGATCTAGAGCTTATTGTTATGATCCAGTGCAAGGTATGGGACTTGTCCCACATTGGGAGTATGGGCTCCTAGTGGGGGGTTTATAAATCCCTGGGCACCTTTCCCCCTTGAGCTAGCTTTTGGGGGCGAGTTCTACCCAAGGGCTTGTTACACTTATTCTCAAATTGAATTACTTGTAGCTAGATCGATGGCCCTCGTGATTATTCACTTCACACTTTACCGTGATGGTAACGGTTCATCTTGCTAAAAATGCATAACTACTATGTACACAGTTTGCAATACCCAATTGTACGTTGTCGGACAATGTCTGTACGTTAACCTGTATTTGAGAGGTATGCATCTCTTTCGGAAAAGAGAAAAAGAAAAATCAAAGAGGATCTCTTAAGTTTACAAAGTCTGAGGGCAGTAATTGAATAGCATCATGCACAGACGATGAGAGTTCTAATCATAATTTTTTATTTTTTCTATTCTTGTTGTCAAGACGAACCGATATAATATATAAAAATAAACACGCAAAATTAACACACACAAAAAAAAATAATTTAAATAAGGACGAAAAAAATAAGTCAAATTGAGTTATAAGTCCAAAAGAGGTAAATGACATCTTCTTTTGGTCATCGTTGAAAATGGCAACTACTTTCCGGACACGGGGTTGCTGTTGTGCAGCACCCGCACATCACCTGTTGTGCACTATCCGAGCTGTCCGTTGCTTGAATGGACGGCCCAGATTTTACCTCAGCACATTTGCATCCGAAACGTTCGTTGTCGTGCATGCAAAATGAAATCTTGGTCATCCATCCAAGCAACGAACGGCTCGGATTGTACACAGCAGCTGTTATGCGGGGTGCTGCACAGCTGCAACCCCAAATCCCTACTTTCTAGCTTCCTTTTAAAATACTTTCTACTAGGGGTGCTCACGGTCCGGATTGGCATGAATCCAATCCTAATCCGTGAGTCACGGTTTTTTGAAAATACAATCCGTGTCCGGTCCAAAAGTCTCACGGTTCGGTTCCAATCCGAACCGCGAGTCACGGATCGGTTCCGGATTAATCCGCGGATTTTCAACTTATTCGGAAAAAACAACAAACAAAGGCAGTAAGGCACTAGCAAGTAGCAAATGCACTAAATAGAAAGTTCAAAGTTGGAAATTCCAATAAAAAACGACAAAGGCAGTTAGACAAATAGTTATATAATTGAACAAATAAAGGCACAAACTTATATTACCACAAAGGATAGCAGATAGTTACTTCCGGTTCACTCACAAAGACAATAGCAGATAGTTACTTCCAGTTCACTCACAAACAGAGAGTATATATATATAGTAGCACTTATAATACTTTACCCCCCCCCCCCCAAATATAGAGATAACAATATTCGCACCATAACTCCTACAACAGTATAATCAAACCGTAAGTCTGCTAAATTAACAATATCTATATCACTATAATTATAAAAGTGATAAAATTATATATAATAAAAATCTCACGGTCCGGATCGGTTAATCCACGGTTTCAAAATCAAAATCCGTGTCCGATCCAAAAGTCACGGTTTTTTATTTTTTGAATCCGTGTCCGGATCATTAATCCACGGTTAAAATCCAAAAGGTACGGATCGGTTCGGTCCGGACCGGATTCACGGTTCACCGGTTTTTTTGAGCAGCCCTACTTTCTACTAGGATATCAAAATTGGCCCAAACAGTTGGGTCGGTTCGTGGAAGAAGACCAAGGAAATTTCGTCCAGCCCATAACAATTGGGCCAGTTGCAGAGTCTGAAAGGTTTCTGAGCCACCAATTGTAATTTTTTCCTTTCGAAGATTAAAGGTTGTGTTAGTTGAATTCTAAATTTCAGAGATAAATCTATTTATACAAACACATATACGATCTATACAGGAACATCATATACAAAATTATTTTTCCGTTGCAAGCCAACAACCAGTGACGAAGCCAAGATTTTGGTCCAAGGGAGACCGACTTAATAGACATATTTTCATCTAATCACATGCTTAAGGTGAGTTTCCCATTTTTAGCTAATAAAAATCCTAAAAGTGCAAAAACTCCTAAAAGTAGTTGATGAAATGAGGAGAATAACCTCTCTCGCAATCCTTGTTTAGGCGTTTTAGGAAATGAGAAGCTTTCGTTAGGCTACTAGTAGTATAACAATAGCATGCTTATTTTGTACTCCTATTTATTTAAAGAAAATGAGAAATAAGAATGTAAAATAACATGATTTTATTAAAATTAAACCAAAATTAGTAAAGATTATATGAAACTAATGATATTAATAATACAGAAATCTATACACTTATCACATAAAAATTACTAGTATTTAAAACTTCGGGACCAGGGCTTCGCCCGGCTCCTTAATTCCACCAGTACTGCCAACAACCAACAAGTGGAAAACCTGTCCCTATCGCCTTGAGAAATCAATTTTTTCTTCTTTTTTTTTTTTTTTTTTTATACTAATTAGGTGTACGGGTCGGTTTTCGCGCACCAAATTAATTCCAACGTCCACTAGCGGGGGCCCATTTAAAGCCAGAGTAAAACTCGTATAAACTAGCCCCAAATGAGTTGATAACACCTACGAGTGTTCGAATTTGAGACCAATAAGGAAGCAAACTCCTAAGTCTCAAGCCTTCAACTTTCATTATAGTAACACTCTTCAAAAAAATATTTTCCACACATTTTGTGAGTAGAGCCATCAGTATCATACTTTCAGGGTTTTTTTTTTTTTTTTGTTTTATCATGTTTACAGAATTAAAAAAAAAATTCCAAACTAATCACGAGTTAGATGAATTCTACAATTAATTTGATTTATATGTTTTACAAACATGTAAACATAGATGACCAGTAAAAAAGTGATCAAGGGCTCATTTGAATATCAACTTTATTGGCTTATGTTTTTTGCTTTTACAACAACAGAATGGTTTGACATGGGGAATCAGCTTTGGATATTGGCTCGGAGATCCGATTGGCTATGATGATGGATTTTTTAGCTCACCAACAGCAACGATGGCATCGTCTGCAACTGATTCAGTGGTGGTCCTTCAACCTGCGGCGGAAACAAGCTTCAGAAGGTGCATATCTGGGCAGTCCTCCACCCTCCTTCTTGAGTGTGTGTGATGGGTCCAACCTCGATGTTGAATTCTTGCCCTTTTTTGGTTTGTTTTTGTTTTTGTTTTTTTGGTTGTAATCTCTTCCCTCATTAGGCCTATGGGTCGCATAGTTTGTATCTAGTTTTTATCAATAAAAACTGCATTTTCTTGTTTCTCAAAAAACAAAACTTGTACGCTAATCTCGATAATTAAAGGTCCATAATACAAAAAAATCTAAAAGAAAGATAAATATCTTGCATGTAGGATATTTTTAAATAATCTGAACAATTATAAACACTTTCAACCAAAAAATAATGTGGACGAGTTTTTGCTAATAGTGAGTCTTTGGATTGCATACAAGCCAGATCTGTAAGGGCCTGATTGGATGAGGAATTAATTTCTGGTGGATAAAATTTGGAGGGCATAAGATAATAAGTAGTACTCCCTCCGTCCCTTTTTAAATGTAGACATTTCCATTTTGGGCTGTCCCTAAATAAGTGTGTGGTTTGAAAAGTTAATGGGTAAAAGTTTGTACAATTATCATTTTGCCCTTTGAAAAGTTAGTGGGTAAAGAGTTAATTGGTAAAAGTAGAGGATAATTTTGGAAAGTAGGGGTAAAAGTTGATGTGAAAAGTGTAAAGTGGAGGAAAAAGTTGATGTGAAAGATGTAATGATGATGTTTCTTTAATAAGTTGGATTTACGAAGTAACACATTTAAAAAGGGACGGAGGGAGTTATTTTTTGAGAGTTGACCAATGTACATTGATGTGACTTTTATGGAGAGTGGATAAAAAGTACTACTCCCTCCGTCCGAATTTGTTGGTCCGTTTTGGGGATTCCAACTTTTTTTCCATTACTTTTTGTGTTTGTTGTTTGCACATCATCAAAAGTAATTTTTCCCTATTTTATCCTTTAACTTTTGAAAAATGGACAAACATTTTCGGACTTGAAAAAGTATGTTTGTGGACCAACAAATCCGGACGGAGGGAGTACTACAATTACAATGAAATGGGGGAGGAAGGGGATAAAACAAGCCTTATTTGTAGTTGAATGGGGGAGGAGAGGGATAAAACAAGCCTTATTTGTAGTTGAATGGGGGAGGAGAGGGATAAAACAAGCCTTATTTGTAGTTGAATGGGGGAGGAGAGGGATAAAACAAGCCTTATCTGGCTGAATTATTTTTGGACACCACGAAATGGACGCGGGGTTACTGTTGTGCAGTCTCTGCACAGCAGCTGCTGTGCACAATCGCAGCCGTTCATAAGTGTTTTTAACGGTTCGGATTGAAAACAAATTGTTCGCGCGAACAATTCGTATCTGCTGTTTGAAATCTAGGTCGTTTATCCAAGCAACCGATAGCTGCGATTGTGCGCAGCAGCCACCCCAGGTCCCCACGAAATCCATCTACATTTTATTCGTCCGCGCCCCCCTTTGGCCGGATCAAATCGGAAGGGAGGAAAGCTCATCCACCGAAACCAAACCAAACTTTCCACATCAAACCCTTATCCGGACGGAAAAATTATCTGGCTCTCTTTTTACTGCATTCAATCGACCCCTAATGTTAATGGGTAACCCAAAAAGTTGCTAATAGGTAGCTCAAAAAAGTCCATAGTTTCTTTTCAACTAGATGGCTTTGAGTTTAATGTGCTTGATGTACCTTTTAACTGTGATATGAACGTTAGCCTACCCTTTCACGTCAGATGCATTAAACCCATTTAATACACACACAAGAAGCATCTAAAAATGCAGGTAGAACGTCATACATCAATGGACTCGTGCTTTCACAATTAACCTCCTACAACATTTACATATACACATTTACGTTACCCCCACCAACAGGTTAGTAGTAGTACTATTATTATTTTTCAACAACTCGGTGTTCAGGTTAATTTATGGAGTACATAATTTGGCTAATTTAGTAGACGTAATCTCCACTTTCCACCTAGGGGGAGTAAGATTAAAATCAATGCAATGTCTCTTATAGACTGTCCCATAAAGGTTGGTAAAAAACCCCATTCAACTAATAACTTAGCTTATTTACTTTCAAATATGATGCTTCGAACAATCAAAATTAGTGGAACAAGGCGTGGGACGTTTCGAACATGATGCTTTAGAAGAGAGAAAAACTTGGGTACTGTTTATCCAAAAAAAAACTTGGGTACTGGTCGGATATAGTCACGTGGTGTCTAACCGTGTATCTCGGTCGGCCCAGATTGCTCTAGACTGTTCAAAACAGTTTTGAAAACAGATGAGATACGTGATCAGACATTGCGTGACCATACCCGACTGACACCCAAGTTTTTCTTAGAAGGCATGCAATAGTTTATGACCAACAAACGACACCGTCAAGACGCACATTCTCCAAACCCACTTAAAACCCCCGGATCGGAGAAGCCGATGGAGTATAGTACGAGGGCGAACCGCACGGCGTCGAGTACGGCGGCGTTTCGATTTCGCAGTCGCAATTACCCACCAATGTCACCGTCACTACCTCCTCCTCCTCCTCCTCCGTCAAGTCTCCGTCGATGTTAAAACACTCCTCGAGCGAAAGCTGCGAAACCCGTCTCGTCTTCTCAAGCGATTTCTCAGCAGAAGCAGAGGAAACAGATTGCTCTGCCTCTGATGACTCCACATCTTCTCTCTCCTCCTCTTTTATCGTGAACAGGACCCTCGATGGGCCCCGCATCGCCTGCAGCTTTAAAATGTCGATCACCTCATCAGTCGGGTCCTCCACCGACGACGACGACTGCCCGTTACATCCAGTTTCTGGATCCGACCCTCCGCCTCCACCTCCGCCGCCGTCGGGTTCGACCCGCGACTGGTGCTGCTTCCAGCATAGCAAGTAGAGGAGCTCCTTCGAGGTTGGGAACGAACTTCTGAAATAAAATAAAAAACGACCACGTTTTTGCTTGGCGGAGTTAGAAAAAATTTAAGCCCATGCCGTCGGGTATCAGTGCAAAAAGTTGAATATTTCCTTAGAAATTTAGACAAGTCATAATTTTTTTTTACTTTTTCGCTTCACAAAAGTTTAATGAAAATTAATAAATGCGAAAAAAATTTGAATAAAAATAAAGAAAAAAGAAAACCAAAAATCACTTTTAGTCAAGTGAGTTGTTATCGGTGAAAATAATCAGAAGTGAAACGACTTTGGTACCTTAGTGGGGCTGCGTCGCTGCCGTCCGTGGCTGTGGACTGACGGCGGAAGAAGCGGCGGCGCCATAGGACGTAGAAGAGCTCGGCGACGAGGGCGAGGAGAGAGACGACGAAGATGACAGAGAGAGCTTGCCCAAGTTTGCTTAGACCACTGGTAGTACTCATGTCTGAAGACTCTGAACAACAAACAATACTTTTAATTTACCGACAAATGATATATTAATGGGGGTTGACTGGTGGGGAACCGGGAAGGTGGAGAGGGAGAGGGGGAATGTGGGATGGCCGACTACCTGTGATAGCCGGTTGACGGTTGGAGTTCTGTGAATGTTGGTTGTAACGGGTGGGAAAAATGGTCTTTCAATCCAGTACCTCAACTCTCCAGTTTTAGTTGTTGTGCTCGTTACGGATCCACATCAATGATTGGAATCGTTCACGTTTGTAGATCTCATTGGGAACTTAAATCGCTACAAAATTTGTATTGATCTGCACACATTTATTTTCCAAAAAGAGATACACAAATGGGTCCGAATTGAGTGTGAAAAAAAAGAAAGAATTATAATTCTTTCGATATAAACGTTTGACAATTACGTAACTATTGGTATCCGATCAGCATGATTTTTCGTGTGGTTGAAGTTCTCAACGAGATCTATAACATGAACGGTTTTTATTATTGTTGTGGCCTGGGATGGGGCCAATAAAATGCAAACTCGAGAGGACCGGAGAGAGGAGCTGTGTTGGAGAGGAGCTAGTTCCATACTATAATTGTTTCTTGGAAAATGTGGAAAAGAAGTAGGCGAGTGACGTGGACGTCTGAGGTGGCAAGACATGATAGTGGGTGAATTGGAAAAAGTTTTCTGATTAAAAAAAATTAGAATTGGATAAGTTTCAAATTTGAATTCTGTGGGCGGATGGAAAGGACTTCAATATACACATATACAAAACATACATTGGCTAAAAAAAAAATATTAAAAAACTTAACAAAGTTGCGAATGGACAAAAAACACTTTTTATTTGATATCATTTTTTAGAAAAATAAATGGACTTGTTGGACAGGTAATGCACAAGTCCGGCCCATTTATAATTTGACTTCATTTAATATGCCCAAGCCGAACCCAAATAAAATGTTAATTTTTCAAAATCTACTATAAGAACAGCCTGTACCCAACTCATCCATTTGTATGTGCCCCCAGTTTGGCAGTTTATATACTATTTTATACTTAGGCTCCGTTTGTTTCGGGCGGAAAACATTTTCTAGAAAACCTTTTCCATGGAAAACTTTTTCTACAAAATATAATATTTTCTGGTGTTTGGTTGTGATATGAAAACATTTTCTGGAAAACATTTTCTATTGTTTGGTAGGTATGGAAAATCACGAAAATGATAAAATGAATAAAATGCTCTTTCTTTAAAATAAATTAAAAAAACATCTGTCTGAATTTTAGATGAGGCGATCTCAAAGACCGTTAAAAAATTCATTTTGGCCAAATACAACTCATCTTATAGTTGTCGAAATCTCAGACCCATGCTCATTTGGGCCAAAAGCAGCAGTTCATTTCGACACCTCTTTCCTTTTCCTTCTCCCATATCCCTATGTTGTGACCAAAATTTGTCCAAAACCTCTAAGAAACGTCCATAAAATCCAGCAGCCCAAGACGGTTAAAGGATAGCTTGGCCTGCAACAAATGGTTGCGGCGATTCGTCAAACACCTAGTCTGCGGTTTTTCGATTCATGAACTGAAAGTCTGAAACTAAACTCACTGTGCCATAACACGAGAGAGAGAGAGAGAGAGAGAAAGAGAGAGAGAGAGGTTGGTGGGTGGTGGGAAGAGGAGGAATCGGCAGCGGCCTTGCGGAAGAGGGAGAGGTTGTCCAGGTCGTTGGGGAGAGAGATTGGGAGGGTGCGGGGTGCTTGACCGAAATCCTATACCTAAATTAATGGGTTGCCCCAAGCATAGGGCGGAGACCGGTGTAGCATAATACCCGGTAAGACCAGAATCGAATCGAATCCACAGAGAAGGTGGAAAGTGCTTACTAAAAACTCGGGTTGCTAATGTTTAACACGGCTCTTAGGTAGCCACCCTTTTGATTTGATTGATGAATTAATTAACCTAAGAGAAAAACTGATTTTAATTAAATTATTTAAAAGAAAGTACGGTCGTAGGGTTCATAACACGGTGACCAGGTCCAGACAGTTTCGCTCCGTTCGGTGTTCTAAAAACGTTTGATTTTAGAGAGAAAAAGGTAACCCGAAAGATGCGAATCATCGTGGTCGCCGTTTACCCATGTACAACGAAGAACGAGTTTTGGTCCCCCGTTCCCCGCGTTACCTGGGCTCCGACAATGCCCGGATTCGTCCACGGAAGTTCTTTAATAACCTAAAATTGCTTGTCCGTTTATTAATTCTGAAAACAGGAGCGAGAACATACCTAGCCCTGGCCACGGCGTGTTAATCACCCCGTGACCATACCTATGGATCTACTCACTCATATTGAACAGAACAGATAACATAACTCTGAAATCACACATGCTAGTTTACTTGAATATGAATAAAACAAAGATTAATGTAAATAAAACAGAAAGTTACCGAAGCAATACTTGAATCTGCTAACGAAACTTCAAAAACTTCAATGAAAATAATCCCGGAAAGTAGAATCTCCCAGAACAACCAAACGGCTGCTCCCTCGAAATTAGAACAGAAGTTCGGAACCCTAATTCTGACTCAAAACGGAGTATTTATGCCCTCTCAAAGTCAACACACGTGGCAAAGTCAAAACAGGCAAATTAAGGCCCTCGGTATCGATACAGGAGAAGTCCTGTATCGATACCCATAGCCTCTGTTCGCGTATGTTGCACCCGGTATCGATACAGGACAATCCCTGTATCGATACCGACTCCTCTAAATTGCTTCCTCAGCTTGTGTGGTCGTCCTGGCTTGGGTCCCACCGGTTCCCAACATGCCCGAGTGCCTTGTGTCCGCTTTACGTGCTCTTTTGGCCTGTTTCCTACAAATCAACACAACAATACCAAAACACAAGGCAACACCGCATCAAGTGGAAAATGGAATAAATCGCGCCTCTAATGCGCTAATTCGCCCTACTTAGGCGCTTATATATTGAGATATTGCGCGCCTATCACACCCCCCAACTTGAGCGTTGCTAGTCCCGAGCAACGAAAAGAATAAAACAAATAAATAAAAGGATAGATCTTTTAAACCCCCAGGCGGCCCCGGTAGGACGAGTGAAGTCTCGTGAGGGTTTTCAGCAGTGATAACCCACAAAACACAAAAGACTCGGACCTTTGGATGCAACTCAACCCAATCAATAGCTTCTCAAAACACTACAGTGACTGTCAGGCAAGTCAAAGACAAGACATTTCATCCATGGACAAAGTTAAACAAGTGAACTTCGCATCAAACTTAGCACAAAAATTAATCCTCTCACCTACGATCGGATAGGGATTTATCACATAACATGCGTGTATGGAAAAACCACATATAGAAATTCACCAATCCTCAAGAATAGTTCACACACCGTTGATAGCCCAATATTTCTTTAAGCACACTCCTTCCCTTTTCTTTTCTTTCTTTTTTTTTTCTTTGTGTGGTCGTGCAATGCGGGATCTCTCGGGCTTTCTAGTTGACTCTTTAACGAGCTTTGGGTCGGCTATCCCCAAGCCAAACGGCCTTAGAGCACCAGGTTTTAAGAGACCCCTACGGACCTAATTGCTCAAGTCAAAAAGGCTTTATTGAGATCCAAGCTAACCAAACTTAGCGATACTTTCACAAGGTCTATCCATCTTTTGACGTGAACAACACGGTGGGAGCATACCCCGGTTGTCCGGTTACTACTCAATGGACGCCCGGATAAGCATTAATAATACAGCACACATAACTTGTTCTTCTTTTTTTTCATTTTAGGAAGGAGTTATAAGTCAACACATACCGCAATATCAAAGGCATACAACCAAACTCAATCCACTACTTAAGTGGAACCAGAGCATGTTTCAAATGACCAAACGCTATCCGACTATAGATGATACGAGCTAACTAAGTGGTTCCTAAACATCATGTTCACGAGCTTAAGTCTATCCATGAAATCATATCGAGACTTCGACTCGCACAACAACCCCTATAGTTTGAATTAGCAGTCGTCAACCAAGAATAGTTACACCCAAGCATCCAAAATCTCTTCTTTTTTTTTTTCTTGTTTTTTTTTTTTTTTTTTTTAATAAAAAAAAACATGTACGAAGTACACCTTCCCCCCAACTTAGAACATGCTATGTCCTCAGAGCATGAAGACAATAAGAAAATAAAGAACAAGAGAGAGCGATGGACCGTCGGATGGCAGCCAACCATCATGACCCCGATGTATGGGGAATTTGTTGTCACCATCGCGTTTCAACTAGACATTCTGCAAAAGACTAAAGAACCAACTAAAAGGCAACAAATGACATTAGTATCGCCCACTCGTGAAAGCCGGGCCACAACAAATAAAGAGAAAAAATAAAGAACACCACCAGACATTCACGCAGTCTCACGTGTCATACTTTTCTCCCCATCCCCCAACTTGAATTGAAGAGTGGGTGGTTATACAAGACCATCATGGTTTTTTTTTGTTTTTTTTTTTGTTTTTTTTCTTTTTGAATGAATTTTAATTGAGAGAGAGAGAGAGAGAGAGAGAGAGATCTTTGAAACGTGGAATTCGAAAAGTAATCAAACCCACAAAGATGAACCCCATGAATGCACCACCCCACGCTAAGCTTTTTGCTAAAAACTAAACTCGGCCAGACCACAAGAAAAGATACTTCGAGTAAAGCAATTGCCGAATTATTTTAAGAAATTGAAGTGCCTCTAAGTGCTCACGTGGAACCAAATTAAGTTTCGAGCAGTGGACATGATTTGCAATAGAAGGAAGATAAACAAAATCGTTATCATCAACACCAAGAAAATCAATATGTTCCACTACCGTCGACTTCGACTCTTCTACCAAAACCTCCTCCGCCAAGTTTGTTTTCTCAACTAATTCCTCCTCAACAAAGTCTTGGTCCCCAAACATAAGAGACTCACTCTCAAACCCATACTTCCTATCTTGCTCGTCCATTAAGGACTGCAAACAATCAATCTCAATGTCCCACTCCTCAGCAGTGGGAGATTTTTCTATCGGACCATCATCCATAGGGCAGTGAGCTCCTCGTTCTCTAGACTCATAGGAACGCAAAAGGAAAACGTAGGCAGCGCGGATCAACATGGGAGATACATGGGAGGGGGATCGTTACATTAGACTCAAGGAGAGGACCCCGATTAGCTCCGCATTCTCTCCCAACTTGGAGGTTCCTCCAAACAATCATCCACCCCACCCTCAATGATAAGTGGCTCAACTTCCTCTTCTCTAGCAGTAAGCTCCTCAACCCCTCCAAATTCAGAGGACTGTGGTAAGACCAAGTCAACCTCCTCAACATCGTTAACTAGACCTATTTCCTCGTCCTTGGGAGTAAACTCCTCATTCCCTCCAAACTAGGAAGGTTCCTCCAAACGATCATCAACCCGTCCATCAATGAGAAATGGGTCGACTTCCTCTCTTCTATTGACTTGAGGCGGAGAAGGCAATGTTTCCCACTCCTGTTGGCTTTGTCCCCTTTGCACCTCCTCGTGAGTTGAGTCAAGCCGGGACCTAAGGTCCTCAATTGCTTGGGTGGTTTCCGCGGTTAAGGTCATTTGCGATCGCACAATAGTCTGTACCATCTCCTCAAGCTCCTCATCATGAGGGGGATAAGTCAGCTCTGGGGGTGGGCCAGTAGAATAAAGATCAAACTCTTGCGGGCCTTGGAAAAAGGAGCCAAATTGGGGCATGTGATCCGGGAAGGTTCGACCATATGTATTTCTTGCGAGAGGGGAAGGCGGTGCTGTGGTGGCAAAATACCACCACCAAAAAGTAGGGTGGTGGGACCACCAAATGTGTTTGGATATGGATCCCACCGCCGATTAATAACACTCACCCTAGCCTGATTATTTCGATACGCTTCCTTGAGTGCATAAAAAGCGGAGCAGGTATAAACAGAATGCCCCCAACACTCACACATATCACAGAATTCTTCCATTCTCACCTCCCTATTACTTTTTTTTTTTTTTTTTTAATGAAGAAAGATAAAATTAAAACTAAAATTTAAAAGACACTAACTACCCGAATTCTTAACACCTCTTGCCTTCCCCGGCAACGGCGCCAAAAATGCTTGACCGAAATCCTATACCTAAATTAATGGGTTGCCCCAAGCGTAGGGCGGAGACCGGTGTAGCATAATACCCGGTAAGACCGGAATCGAATCCACAGAGAAGGTGGAAAGTGCTTACTAAAAACTCGGGTTGCTAATGTTTAACACGGCTCTTAGGTAGCCACCCTTTTGATTTGATTGGTGAATTAATTAACCTAAGAGAAAAACTGATTTTAATTAAATTATTTAAAAGAAAGTACGGTCGTAGGGTTCATAACACGGTGACCAGGTCCAGACAGTTTCGCTCCGTTCGGTGTTCTAAAAACGTTTGATTTTAGAGAGAAAAAGGTAACCCGAAAGATGCGAATCATCGTGGTCGCCGTTTACCCATGTACAACGAAGAACGAGTTTTGGTCCCCCGTTCCCCGCGTTACCTGGGCTCCGACAATGCCCGGATTCGTCCACGGAAGTTCTTTAATAACCTAAAATTGCTTGTCCGTTTATTAATTCTGAAAACAGGAGCGAGAACATACCTAGCCCTGGCCACGGCGTGTTAATCACCCCGTGACCATACCTATGGATCTACTCACTCATATTGAACAGAACAGATAACATAACTCTGAAATCACACATGCTAGTTTACTTGAATATGAATAAAACAAAGATTAATGTAAATAAAACAGAAAGTTACCGAAGCAATACTTGAATCTGCTAACGAAACTTCAAAAACTTCAATGAAAATAATCCCGGAAAGTAGAATCTCCCAGAACAACCAAACGGCTGCTCCCTCGAAATTAGAACAGAAGTTCGGAACCCTAATTCTGACTCAAAACGGAGTATTTATGCCCTCTCAAAGTCAACACACGTGGCAAAGTCAAAACGGGCAAATTAAGGCCGCGGGTATCGATACGAGAAGTCTGTATCGATACCCTCCTTATGTTGCACCGGTATCGATGCAGGACAATCCCTATATCGATACCGACTCCTCTAAATTGCTTCCTCAGCTTGTGTGGTCGTCCTGGCTTGGGTCCCACCGGTTCCCAACATGCCCGAGTGCCTTGTGTCCGCTTTACGTGCTCTTTTGGCCTGTTTCCTACAAATCAACACAACAATACCAAAACACAAGGCAACACCGCATCAAGTGGAAAATGGAATAAATCGCGCCTCTAATGCGCTAATTCGCCCTACTTAGGCGCTTATATCTTGAGATATTGCGCGCCTATCACGGGGAGGGAGGGACTACCTGTTGACGGGAAGAGTGGGCACGTCTATTGTTGGGTTCACAAGGCCTGAAAACGATTTCCGCTTTTAAAATCCGGAAATCATTTTCCACCACTTCTGGGTCCTTTTCAACCTCCTTAGGAAAACGTTTTCCCCTTAATTTTATTTTTATGCCTTACCAAACACAGGAAATTGTTTTCCGTGGAAAATATTTTCCTAGAAAACGTTTTCCACCCCAAACAAACGGAGCCTTATATCAAACGAGATCTATATTAATACAAAATTATTTTCGTAAGTACATTACTTAAGAGTTTGAAAATTACAAGTAATTTCGTAGTAGACTATTAAATTGAGACGGAGTGAAACCGTAAACAATGATGTTCGAACCCGTTACGTATAGCAAAAGCATGGAGAATGGAACTTAGGAAGGCCAACTGAACGGATTCGGGGGGGTGTTGCGCACCCCATGCTGTGCGCGGTGCTGCGCGGGCAAAACTACGTAGTTTTGATGGTTTTTTGGCTCAAAACACTTGGGAGGGAAGGACTGTGTTTGGAACCCCCCAAAACCCTTTTTTTTTGCTCTGGCGGCAAACTTTCTAAACCCTAACCAAAACACTGCTCTCCATCAACGTTTTGTCTGCTCATCTACTGCTGCTACTTTTCTCTCAATCTCATTGAATAGGTATGGGCTTTTCCGATCAAAGAATAATCATTCTCGTTTTTTTCTCTCCCTTTCCGATCATTCTCGTTTATGTTTTCATTAGGTAGTGTTCTTCGTTTTTTCTCTCCCTGTTGATGTGTTTTGCAAGATGATTGATTTTTTGAGCAGAGCAGATGATTGATAAGCAAGCATTTTCCTCGCTAGAGATCAAATGCTGATAGCTAAGAGCATCTCCACTCTTGGACCAAATTTTTCATCAAATTTAAATTTGAGTAAAAATCACCCAAAAACTCAATCCACTCCTTCACCAAATCCTTCACCAAATTTGCTCAACACCAAATTTGCTCAAATTTTTCACCAAATTTGCTCAACACCAAATCCTTCACCAAATTTGCAACCCCTCTTTTTGTTCAAATCAGTGTACTATTTGCTCATTGTTTCATTGTTTCCGCAGATGAGGAAGGTGAGGAAGATGAGAAATTTGTTCACTGTTTTCACTAGAGGCAAAATGAAAAAAAAAAAAACCGTTTTTACAAAATGGTGGGAAAGTTTTAGAGCCAAAATGAAAAAAAAAACTGTTTTTGACAAAATTTTAACTACAATTTTGTAAAAATGGTGGTTTCCCATTGAAAGGGTTGGTATCAAATCAAGTTTTTGACCAAATGTTTCCTCAAATTTGAGTAAAAATTTGGTGTAGGAGTGGAGATGCTCTAAGGACGATGTTAAAAGCTTTTTGTGAAGGACATTGAACAGAAAAAGGGAGAAAGAGAACTACTCCCTAGTTTATTCAGAAAGAAAATTGAAAAAGTGCTTCGAGTTTTTTATAATTGATAAGATTTGAATCGGGAAAAAGAAAAGGGGAAACAGATTTGGATGATGGCAATCAAAACAGAGGCTTGGCCGCTTGGGTAAGTAATGGAGCAGCAAAAAAATTGGGTTTTGGGGTTCCAAACACAGCCCTTCCCTCCCAAGTGTTTTAAGCCAAAACCCATCAAAACTACGTAGTTTTGCCCGCGCAGCACCGCGCACAACATGGGGTGCGCGGCACCCCCGGATCCCAACTGAACCGCAATACTTATTTACAATTAATTAACACAATTTATACAATTAATCATATCTTTCACAAGTATACGAAAAATGATACGTACACGACGCATAGCCACAACGGAAGGCCACAACGGCCCCAAAACGACATCGTTTTGGGGCCCTAACCCATTTTTAAAAAAAAATCGAAAATTTCCATAATTCCGCTTTCTTCCCCCTTTCGTGCTCCAGTCGTAATATAGAGAGAGAGGATGAACGGCGTCCAAGCTCGACGAATGCCACCACCACCGACTCCAACCCCACCGAACGCCGCCGCCGCCTTTGCCTCCTCGACCACCACCACTGCCGCACACCGCCTCCTCGACCACCATCCTGTCGTACGCCGATGCCGCTGAGAGAAAAAAAAACGTTCTAGAGCGAATTCCAGTGGAGGAAAAAAGAAAAGAAAAAAAGAGCATCATGAATCGAAACCAAACGAGCTAAAAAGACTCGCAAATTGTCCAATTCATGCACAGCCAACAAATGATGCAACACCCAAATGTTGGATCTTAACGAGAAACATGGTACCCACATCAAATTTCTCTTCAAAATTTGGGAAAACCAAGTGCGATAACCAAAAAAAATTCACAATCATGGTTCAAAAACAATGTCGACCAGTCTCTTCTTCGATTATTCTTGTTAGGGTTTATGCCCCAAAAACAAACCAGAAGATGAAGAATATAAGATGAAAAGCCCCATTTTTACAAATGACGAACACGAAATCAAAAGAGTGCCCTTGCAGCAAAACAACACTGACCTGTACAGACCGTGGCGGCGGCGGCGTTGAAGGTGTGTCGGTTTCGTGGAGCGGTGCTGGTGTTCGTACACAGAGAGAGAGAGAGAGAGAGAGACCGCGTGTACGGAGGTGGTGGTCGTCGACGGAGTGGGAGGCGTCCTCGTCGGTGTGGTCAGCGGCGTAGGCGGTGGTGGTTGGGTGGCAGCTCTCTCCTCTACCCTCTTCCTCCTTGCGGAACGTCTGAGGATTTGGGGAAGGGTGGGGAAGGGGAAAGCGTGAAGATTTTCGTTTTTTTTTTTTTTTTTTAAATGGGTTAGGGCCCCAAAACGACGTCGTTTTGGGGCCGTTGTGGCCTTCCATTGTGGCTATGCGTTGTGTACGTATCATTTTTCCAAGTATACCCATTTGGGGGGCCTACTTTTTGCAAAAATTTTGGAGGCCAAACGCGCACGCTTTCCGGGCCTATCTCCAGAGCTGGTTCTGCTCGCATGCTTCAACTAAAAAACAAAAAATAAGTATAATTCACTATTCGTTAAATGGCACTTTGTAGACGACAAGTGCATCCAAATCATGTGATCATGACAAGCTAACAAAAGCTATAGATAATCATATTACATCAATAATTAAAAAAAGAATATGGACTGAGCTAATTATATCACTCAAGACAATTTTACATCAACTGAAACGTCTAGGAAGCACACATTGTCACTTTCGCGGGCCATTATTTGTGCTACCAATTATAATGTTTTTGATCTCAAATAAGTAACATTTTCCATTTTTGTCCAAGTGTTCCAATTTCCCTAGACTCAAAGTTTATGTAACTCGGATTTTTTGCGCCCCCCACCCATCTCCTCGTTTGAATTTGAATTCGTTGAGCCCACAAAAATGGAGTAAAATTTCAGTACTTCAGCAAAATCATGTCCTCATCAATAATAAACCGTATCATAGGTCATAGCACCTATACATGAATAGACAACCGTACGTACATACAGAGGTGGAATCAAGTTTGAGGTAGGAAATAACACTTAGGTGTGTTTTGGCCTAAAAAGTTAACTTGCTTATTTTTTCGTCTTTATTTGATTTTTTTTTCGTCTTTATTTGATTTTTTTTTCATGTTTTTTTGTGCATCAACTTTTTGTGTTTTGGCCTAAAAATGTTCAATCTATAAACACAACGGGGCATTCCCTTGAACAAAAAATACATGTCACAAGGCAAACGAAAATCCTCGATAAAAACCAACAAATAAAGGGGAAACGGCTATATATCCACAATTGTTTACCCTAAAAATTCTTGAATCAAGAAGCCAATCACATTTTGAAGCCCAGTTGCCAAGCTTAAATGATTTGGTGAGCAAATGTCTGGCTGAACAAGGCCCAATCAATTAATGTTTCCTGAAAAGAGGGGAGACAGTTGTTGGCCCAGCCCGTTTTCGGAAATTGACGCAGTTACGGGCTCCCTTGCATATTTATCAAATATATTAATTTTATTTTAAACCAATTTATTACCGAAAACCTATTTTGATCCATTATCCCCCCTCAAAACCCATTTTCAACTTGCTAATCGTACGTTACAACTTGTAACTACCAACCCTCCGACTTGAGGTTAAGTTGAAGGGACCGTTTCCCCTCATACTTAAAAAAACACACGATTTTGTTTTGGGCCCCACTTTGACGTTCTGAACCGTTGATCTTTTTTAAATGAGTAAAATAGGAGGTCCTGCAAAAATTCAGCTTAATCGGATATCGATAAGTGCTTGATCCAAATAGTTTTGCGAAAAATGTGACAGGAACTAGCGTTTTTAAAATCATTTGGAACAAGCACTTACCGATATCCGATTGAGCTGAAATTTTGCAGAACCTTTTAGTTTACTCATTTAAACAAGATCAATGGTTCGGAACATCACAAGGGGGCCCAGAAGAGTGTTGTGTTTTTTTATGTGTTTTTTTAAGTATGAGGGGAACCGGCCCCTAAGTTGAAAGGTGAAACTCCCGTTTCATCTGTAGTTAATTAGGTTTAACAAAACAGTCGATAAAAAAAATTAGGTTTATGTAAATTATCTTGCAATCCCTGATGAGCAATTTTCAAGGATATGTATTGTATTTTATAATGAAGTATACTGCCAAAAAGAATCCGTTAAAATTACATGGACAGAAGCTTCACACTAGAACTTCTTTTTTAAGGTATAATCCGGATTCAAGCATCGAATGCAATATATCTTTTCTTCCAAACTCTTTCACAAATTCTATCAATCGCTACCTTAGGTCGTATGGTTGCACCATAAGTCAGAGCCTCAGTCCATAACTATTTCACACAAACACAAGGTCTCCGGGCCCGTGCCAGAATTGTAGAGATGGACTTCTCGGATGTGCAATACATTTCCTATAGTACACTCCTGTACCACAGGGTCTCCGGGTCCTCCTAACAGATAGTCCGAATGATTTTCAAGTAAAGGAGTTCACATCCTTAATTTATTCGCGTGTGTTTGCCCTTCTTTTTGACCAGTCCTCCCTACTAGGGGACCAATATGGAGCGTGTGCAGATGTATAATGATGAGTGAATCTCTTGTAATTGTATCTTTCTAGGGCTTTATTATTTGAAAGTGATGGGGATTGAGGGATCCAAGGAGACGATCAGTACGTCAAGTGCTGCCACTTCTGCATGCTTCAGTACTTCTCTAGAGAGAGAGAGAGAGAGTTGCTGCAGTTGCCATGGCTTTCATGCAAGTAATATTCCAGTGATCACCACATGAAAAAGAGGCATTGGCGATAGCCTGCAATATGCATGCCCTTATGTTCTTGAAAGTCTGGAAAAGCTCAAGGCTCTGTGGAAACTTTGGCTCCATGCCCATGAATCTTTCGAAGATGCCACCAAGCTAGGCACCAATTCCTTCATTTTCTTGGTTCACTTGTTTTTGTCTTCTTTAGGGTATTTTAAGGCAGTATGGGTACCGATTACTGTGCACATATTGGATGGATTTTTTTTTGGTACATTTCGGGACCCACCCAAATTACCCAACTTTTACACTTATCCCACTTATGGGTGCCTTGCAAAAAATCATTTCATTTGGATAAGTAGTAGTTTTCCATCAAATCGTTCTATTTTATTTAGAAATCAAGCTAATGAAATCTGAAAGAAAAATGTTAGACAATTGGATGAAGATTTTGTAGTTATTCGATTGAGTTTAAATTTTAAAAGTCAGCTCTGAAAGTTAGTTTGAAAATTAATAAAGGGTTCAGATTATTTTGGTGGGGCCTCAAAGTGGGCACCACACACCCATCTTTTTTTAGTATATTTTGCACATTTTTTTTTTGGTAGATATTCTTTAAAAAATTATACACTTTTGAAATAATTAAAAAAAGTTTCGAAAGTAGATTCTGGTGAACTCTAAATTTTTTAATTTATCAAAACTATCCTATTAAAACTCGAAAATGACTGGATTTAGTCTTAAAAATATCAACGTACAAAGATTTATTTCATAATCCAACCCCCTACGATTTCGATTTCTGGCTCTGCCACTGGTCGGTAGACGTCATAGCATTTTGGTTTGGGAGCTGATTTTGGGGCTCCCTTTTTTTATGCAAGCACTCCGAAATTTAATGAAGTTACAAAACTACCCTTCTCAAAATATAAAAGTTACTGGAGGCACTCCACCCCAAAATTATCTCATCATTTACTTGAGGCACTCCTAACGGAATTATGAACCAAAACCTCTCTCCGTTGGCATCGGGTCCTCTGTCTGAAGCTGTCTGTCTGACACCTCTGTCCCACGCCCTTAGTGCTGCCCATGTTGCCCATATTTCCCCTCCATTAAACCCACCAACTCTGTTAATGACATTGTTAACTCAAGGCAATTGTTACTTTTTTTTTTTTGGTTTTGCAATATCCTTTGGATAAAAAAAAAAGTATTTCCACGTATAATTTTTTATTTTTGTGTTTGTTGTAGTTATTCGATTGAGTTGAAATTTTAAAAGTCAGCTCTGAAAGTTAGTTTGAAAATTAATAAAAGGGTTCAGATTATTTTGGTGGGGCCTCAAAGTGGGCACCACACACCCATCTTTTTTTAGTATATTTTGCACTTTTTTTTTTGGTAGATATTCTTTAAAAAATTATACACTTTTGAAATAATTAAAAAAAGTTTCGAGAGCTCTAAATTCTGGTGAACTCTAAATTTTTTAATTTATCAAAACTATCCTATTAAAACTCGAAAATGACTGGATTTAGTCTTAAAAATATCAACGTACAAAGATTTGTTTCATAATCCAACCCCCTACGATTTCGATTTCTGGCTCTGCCACTGGTCGGTAGACGTCATAGCATTTTGGTTTAAGGCCCATATGGCGGCTTGTCATACCAGTTTATCTTTGTTAGTTGGTTTTGATTTTTGTTGCCAATAATTCTCACTCTATTTCTCCTTAGAATTAAAGCAATCTCCTTCTCTTCCTCGTTAATTTTTTCTTTTTTGGGTAAGTAAATATTTTATATACCACTAAAGAATAGAACAAAATCAAAGGGGCATACCCCTAAAAGAATTACAGCCAACTCTAACCACCAAAACTATACAAGGCCTTAAGAATCCTTTACAGAAAAAAAAATCTCAAGAACGATAAAAAAATATGATCTGGGAAACGCCAACGAGAACACAAGACCATGTTAATTACCAGCTGATCATGGAACATTTTTCCAAGAACTGATACACGCTCTGAGCTCCGTCCAGACTTTAAGCTCCAGCCCATGGCTATCCAACCTGCAGTTCTGAAAATGAATTTGTCGACTTCTAAACGTTGTTCTTAATTTTGGAGTAGCTTCGAACTTTATGTTGCATTCTGATTATTTGCACATAACCACTTATTGATTATCTGTTACGAGTTTGTGGACTTCTAAAATGGGCTAAAGGGCAAAATCGAAGCCCGATAGCATGGATTTGTACATTTGTGGACTTCTAAGTAGTCTGAGAAATATCCCAAACCATACTGCATGACCTTACCCAAAATAACCATCATTTGAAAACAAGAAAAAAGAGAAATAAAAATAAAAGAAAATGTTGCCGCGTGTGTAGTGGATTTATTTAAGATTTGGATAGCCCAAAATGCAAGGAATCCAAAAACTAATTATAAAGAAGCACCATTATTTGAAAGTAAGAAAAAAAGAGAGAGGATTTTGAGAAAGATCTATCATTAAGAGTTCCAAAAGCTAAATAGGTGTTTTAGAAAAGGTTTCCAAAGTAAAAGCTAACCCCCAAAAGATTGCAAAAAAGTGAAAAAAGAGGGCAGAAAGGTGCCTCATTGGCTCCCACAAAGTTAAGAAAGTTTCTTCCTTAATGAGTATGTCACTTATCCCTTAAGGCTTTTGATTGAAGCTTTTAATTGGTTGCCATCAATTTAAATTTGGAATTAGGAAACCCTTATTTCTATTGTTCACACTACTTTAGACTCCAAAATCACAAAATTATTGAAACACGAGCTTACCAGATTAAATTCCAATTCAAGTGTCATACACACTAATGATTGGATCCGTGCACGAGTGAACCAGATACACGAGTGGTGACAGCCACATGCAGTTGCAACAATTTAAAAAATTACTATCCCTGTACTACAATTATTGTCCACTACTATATTTTTTTCATGTGTTACTCTACATGTTAGCTCTCTAGCTTTTTACGTTTTCTTTTCCTCCCTAAAGAAGGCCCAAATAAGTGGCTCAAAGCAAACATAATTGCCCAATTAAGTGACATAAAAATTAGGGGTCCAAAATCCAAATGTAAAACAAAATACATTATATACTTCAACCAGAAACCGCGAATGAAAATAGAGCAATAGGACTTGCCTGGTTTGACTACTTGTACCACTAGGCACTAGCTACAAAAATGAACAACACAATCAATTGAACTTGGTCCAGTAACTCGTGTAAGAAAAGCACTAAGTTGATAAACTGGCAAGCATAACTGGGCGGGTTTGACTCTGGTTCCTAAGTTTATATATTTCCGACGTACCAAAAAAAAAAAAAAAAAAAAAAAGAAAAGCACTAAGTTTACCCTTTGCCTAATTCCATGCCAAAGTTAAAATTTGACATGAAGAATAGCGAAACAATCTCTACTCTTGTGCCAAATTAAATGTTTGATTTTGGCAATATTGTCATTTTTGGTGCCAAATTCGATATCAAATCTGGCAATCGTCAAACTTACCACGTCACTTTCAAAGTGTGAGAAAGGCCACAGCTGGTTGCAAAATGTAGAAACCTGGCTATGCCAAAATGACATTGAATAGTAGGACAATCAAGAGTATAAGTCTTTCGCAATCCCGTGGGAGCTCCGTCCCCCACACCCCCAGGCTAGACCATTGCTGAAAGTTGTTTGCACCCTAACAATGGTGTTTTGAATGTGTGGTCTTTTTTGGTGGTTGTACTTTTCTTTTATTTCTCTTTTTTTGTCCAATCTTTGGTTGATGCCCCTTCCTCATCCTCTATCGAGTCTCTTCAATAAACCTTTTACCGATAAAAATATATATATATAAAAAATGCGCTCCATGTGTTTCTCATTTGTACCACGCACGAGCATTCACAAGTTCTGGGCTTAAAGTATCTATCACCTTTTTGATCCACCACATTCTTCAATCAGATATAGTTGTATCAACCCTGTTTTTTCCTAGCTAGACTATTTTTTCTTTCTTTTTTTTTTTCCTTTTTTCTATAATCAAACTAATGCATACATTTCCTCCCACAAAGTTTTCCACGCTCACGTGTAAAGTGAGGTGACCCCAATAAAATTGCTATCATGGAGAATCAAACTTAAAAGTTGAAACTTTAGAACAGAACCAACCCTTAAGTCTTAGGCCAAAACCACCAAATATAGACTATGTTATCGAAGGATAATTGTCGATAAAAAAAAATGGTACTTATCATATGATAATCTCCACTTAGCAGTCCATTGATTTACGGTTATTAAATGGACGTATCTTAAACCACGATTTTGTGTTTGCACTTTGGAGGGGGATCCTCGTTTGTAAAATAAATATATAAGTTGGATTCTATATGATTATGGAGATATTTGCAAAGCTAATAGTATGAATATGAAATATTGGTATAGGAAAATACTAAGATGCACAACCCATATTTCATATTTTGGTGGGTATAATATGAATTCCACTTCAATTGTTTAAAACCCATAATAAATTTGTGTTATCCTAAGATGGGGCCGAGGAAAAAGGTGTGTTACAAAAAGTAGCATAGCTCAAAGTTGAAGCAGGAAAGGAAGGCATAAAGATTAGCCACAAAGGTAGTGAAAAAGCTAGCAGCTTTGCGTTAAAAGGGGTGTCCACTTTCTGCATTTTATAGAGATTAACATATAGTTGAGTACACATTAAATGGTAAGAGTATCTTCCTTCCTTCATGCTTTTGAGTAGA
Organism: Vaccinium myrtillus; assembly: GCA_016920895.1. Lineage (NCBI taxonomy): Eukaryota > Viridiplantae > Streptophyta > Magnoliopsida > Ericales > Ericaceae > Vaccinium > Vaccinium myrtillus. The sequence continues at coordinate 8,899,292 of CM029280.1, forward strand.
AAATTAGATTCCACAATGCATTCACGTCTCAATAAGTAAATTGAATAATGTTATTAGATGTTTTTTTATAACTAAATGTCGGGCCAGCTTTTTTTTTTTAAACACGTCAAGTCATCATATAAAACGCCATCCGGCACCAATTACATCAAAAGTCGGGAATGAAACCAAAACTACTAACAATTGAAATGAGCGCGGCTTGGAAAGGCTTTCAAGGGCCACCAGCTCGTAGACACACCTGCCTAAGCAGACTCGACACCTTCGGGACGGGATGATGAATCCTATCAAAGGTTAGCAGTAGAGAGTCCAACGGACACCCAGTACAAACCATTACACATTACAGCCCCGATGCAATCACACGAACCAACAAACAAACAAAGCAAATAAAAAACACTAAAAAAATAGCAAATCTAACTAACTTTGAAAATTGGTCCAACCGGAACAACTAGTGAGTTGCCTCACCGAGCTGAGTCGAGATGCACCAAGAGCAGACCCGCCGCTTCTCCGGGTAAGAAAATCAAGCTCCAAGGCCGGCCGGCTGCGGATCTGAAGCCTTATTGCGCCAGAGGGGGCCAAACCACCCGAGTTCAACCCATCGTCATGGCGGAGGAAGGATTTTTTATGGAGGTGGAGCGGGGGAAAGGTAGGTGTTGGTGGCTGCTGGTAGAGGTGGAGATGTTAGTGGCGACTGGTCTAGGAGGAAATCGGTGGTGGCTGAGGAGGTGGAGGTCGGTGGCGGTAGGTTGAAAACCAGTGGTCGGCAGCCATGGAACCAAGCGAGATGTTTTCAGATCGGCAATTGTTTTCAGATCGACAATTGTTGCAACTACTTTATCATTTGAAAGCATTAATAGCAGAAACATGATTCAACTAAATGAGACTAAGGCAGTTTGTGCTATTAACAAAATCGTGGGTGTTGATTATATGGGAGGTGATGAGGAAGTTTCAAGCAAAATTATGATAATGAAAGCCGAGGATGAAAGGGCAGGCAAATCAGGCTCCTTGGCATGATGATTTATCCTTTATTTTTTGGTTTTGGGGTTTGGTGTTTTATCTTCGTCGGCGGGTGTATGTTGGTTGCTATAGGTGGAAGGGTGCTTATCTATGTGGGTGGATGGGTGCTTTTTTCTCGGTCTTGGTTGGTATTTTGTCAATCTTGAGTTGTTGTATTTCCCTTTTGGATCTTGGTGGCATATGATCGTCAGAGTACGAGAGTGCCTTGTTGGTTTTCTCTTACTCCTTTCTTGTTACTTAATTCTTGATCTATTACCATTCTCCAACTAGAGTTACTATACTACACAAGAACCACCTTGTTGTCGGCCTCCTCCGCATGCACCAAGAATTTTCCTGCTCCATCAAGAGTTATAATGGATTTTCCTACTCCATCAAGAGTCTTCGTGCAAGCCCACGACTACCAATGCTTCCAAGAGAGTTCGCCTTTAGATTGTCAACCATCGGCTTTGATACCATTTATTGGGAGTTTGATCTGCTTGAGGTTCTTTCCTCACGCGCACCCGCATTTAGGTATGTCAATGGTGCAAATGATATTCTTTTCACAAAATGCCAATTTAATTTGCTATTTGTGGATCCCATGATTAGAGAGGTTGAAACAAATGGGCATATTAAATTATAGCAATAGCTATATCTTATGTTATATTTAGCACAACATATAGTTTTAGGTAAGTATGGCTTGTTTTACCTCACTATTGGAGAAGACAATTTGGAGCTTCATGCTATAATATAGTTACAACAACAAAAATAGCATGTCGTTGGCGAAGCTCTTATTCGAATTTTTCGATTTGATTTGGAGTCTTGGTCTACAAAAAGTACCGATTTTTTTTTCTTTAATGCCGTTTTTTTTTTTTTTTTTTTTAGAAATAGAAAGAAGCTTCATTAGATAAGACAAGCAAACAATAAGTCTCAAACAACAAGTCCCAAAGAACCATAACAACCCAAAATAATACAACGACAGAGCCAAACTAAGTAGCGAGCTGAACAACAGCTAATCCATCACCGGTGTCCGGGTGAGGAACAAAAGTAGCCAAAGCATGCTTAGCAAGTAAGTGAGCTTGTTGGACATGCTGGCGCGCAACCCTTTGAGATCCTATAAAAAAGACAGCTTAGAAACCTCCACTCCTAGGTTGCGCAACAAAAATGTGTCATGATAATGACACTCAGCCCTCTCTGCGATCTGCATAATGGCATTAAAACAATCAGAAAAAATGTAACCCTCATTATAATTATGATTTATAGCTCATTTAATTGGTTCATAGAAAGTCTTGCTTTGCTATAAGAATCCCATTAGGATGGCTAGCCGTAAAGCCATGCCACTCCAAGCTTTATCCTCTTTCCAAGCACCATCTACATGGAGATGACAGACACGACAAATAGAGTCAGTGGCAAGACATTGCTTAGTAAAAAATCATGGATTTTTGGCATAGGGGAAGCAGGTGGAGAAGCTACAAGTTGAGATTTAGAAAGCCAATTAGAAGCACGAAGGAACCATTGAGTAGAGTCCTTAGCCATGCTAATAGTAGCGCCCACATTGAATTGGAAGTCTGTGAATACTCCACGATTTCTATTGTTCCAGATAGCCCAGAGAATAGAAATAAAATAGGAGAATTTCCTCTTGTCCTTATGAAGCTGAATAATCCAATTAAGCAGCCAGTTAGAGAAAGGCGTCTTGAGAGAATCCTAAAGAAGAGCTCAGAAAATCGCTAGCATCCCATACTGAAACAGAGTGTGGGCAAAGATGGAACAAATGTTCAATGGATTCCTCCACCTCTCCACATAAGGGACAACTTGCAGATATATGATGCAATAGGGAAGCAACTTTTTTACGGACTGGTAAAATCCCTTTGAGGCATTTCCATATGAAAATCTTTATGGGTTTGGGAAGATCAAGATTCCAGCCAAGTTTCAAACATTATAACCATTGTAAAGCCATACAGAAGAGCCAGAAGAGGGTTGAGATAATTTTTGTTGGTCATACAGAGATCTGTAACCCGATTTAGTGTTGTACTTCCCTGAATTAGTGAAAGGCCAAATGAGTTGGTCCGAGTAGTTGGTAACAGGAAGCGAAATAGCTAAAACTTCTTAAACTAGCTAGAAAGGTAGGAATTATCTCCTTCACTCTATCCACGTTTCAAACTTTACCATTTGGTCCGTCATCTAGTAGAAAGTGTGTGGGGTGTTTTCCCAAACTATAGAAGTTGTACAAAAAAGCTCGTCAAAGCTATCCCGTGCCCACACACGTGGTAATTAAATAGCATGGAATGGGGCGCGGACGACCACCAATCCCATAACTCAATATCGGCTTTAATCAGCCTGTTTGTCAGACATTGCAGTTAAAACGGTCCAGCAAGGGATAAACCCTAGAAGCAGACTTTCCTTGCGAAGATAAGGAAATGAGGGAATATTCAAAGATATTCCCAGAATCAGATTGAGCTTGTGAAGATAAGCACAATCTCACTCAAAGATGGAAATCCAGCTAACATACCAAAGAAGGAGCAAACTCCCATGAACGGTAAGTCTCCGAACGAGCAAGAAGTGGCCAACTTGGCAGGAATCCTTATCGAATAAGGAATCCGGAATCATACGGGCTCTACTGCCCAGTAAGGAAGAATCCCAGACTTGGAAGGATTCTCAATAAGGAAGAATCTCGTAAGGAATATAAAGGTAAAATAATTGTGTATATAAGAAGATGACCGCTAAACACAAGAGGTATGCGTTAACCCACTCTGATACTCATACACTCGTTTAGCCTCTCCTCCAGTTCATCAGTACTAACTTAAGCATCGGAGGGCCCTTGCCGCCTAGAGGCGGGGGTGCTCTAACAATTTGCTCGTGCTGCAGGATCAAGGTCGCTCCATACGAAGAGGATTTAATCTCATAAGAGTAAGGAAATAACTTCGTAAGTTTTTTCCTCTTACATAAAGGAGACCTTAAGATTATCTGAGACACTGTACAGAATGAGATGGAAAAGAGCCTTGTCTTATTTTGACATGATTTTACTATCATTTAGGATTTTTTTTTCTAGGAATTTGCTTTCTTTTCCTTTTAGGATTTTAGTAGTTTTTATTTTTATTTCCTTTCTTCATATACTTATTGATTAGCAAAAAATTGCCTCGTTTGATTCCTACCTAAATTAGGATTTCTCAGGGTTGTAACTTGTAAGCTTAAGGGCAATTTTTATTTTTTTTAGTTATTCATTAAAATTCAGAGTTCTCTCTATTTTTCTTGTGCACAAAATGTTTAATTATTTCTTTTTTGTGTATTCAAGAACCCGTTTGTTACAACGATATCTAACCCATTCATCTACTAGAACGGTTTGCTACAACGCTGCATCAGGAATGTGCTTCTTCAATACCATCATCTGCCTTCTCTCTTCCTTGTGCCCTTATTTTTCACTTTAACTAGGAAAATCTTTCTAGGGTGCCCATTTTTCCAACAGTAAAAGTACTTTATTGTTTATTGATATGTGGATTCTCAACGAGAAATCTCTTTGTTGCCATAATCTCTATCAACTATTCTTAGTTGCATAAACAACATTAATGCTACATACACATCCTCTCATGCACATCCCCGCTCACACCCACTTTGGATTGCTGACACATATCCTCCCTCTCTCCTGACTTCCAAAGTGAGAGGATATGTGTCGGCAATCAAAAATGAGTGGGTGTGAAAACAATACTCCCAAACTTGAGAACTGAACTTTATCGGCGTCATGGTTCTCGACGTCCGGGTTCCTCTGGGTCACTTTACCAATTGATAAGTGACTCTGCGTGGGGGTCTCGGTTGGCGACGAGAGCGGCTCTCGGTGAGTTTCTTCTTCCTGTCTCTTCCCTTCTCCAGATCTGTTTGTTTTCGACCCCCTTTCCATACACCTCAATGGGTCTTCCATTCTCCGTACCTTGACTACTCGGTTTCCTCTTCCAAGAGCATCTCCACTGGTTTTCTATTGGGATCTCCGGCTTCGGCTTAACGGTGTGGTGATGTGTCGGATGGGGTGGTTACCATCGTGGTCTCCTGCTACGGTTGCTGTTGGGTGCCATGGTTGTTGCTTAACGGCTTGTGAAGCTTCCGAGACAACATGTTTGATGGTCGTCGGTTCCGCCCCACTTGGTTTGACCGGCGGTGGTTTGGTGGTTTTGTGGTGGCGATGGCTGTCGTTGGTGGTGTTGGTTGTCAGTGCTTTGGTGGATGTTTTGCATTTTGGTGTAGGGTTTGGTTTAGGATTTTCTTAGGGGTGGACTTAGCCCATTTGTTTGCGCTAGGTTCTTTGCGATTTAATGTTTAATTTGGGCTTTTTGGCCTTTGGGTGTATTTTCATTGTTTAATCTGGGCACTTTAGGCCCATGGGTGTATGGGCTCTGCCCTCTGGGTGTTCCAACTTTTGGTTGGATCTTTTCTCCCCGCTCGATGTAACCTTTATCGAGTTTCCTTAATAAACTTTTGTTGCCGATCAAAAAAAAAAAGTGAGTGTGAGCGGGAGTGTGTATGGGAGGGTGTGTATGTAGCATTACTCCATAAACAAACCATCTGCATAGTCCTTGCTATCACTGGATATTTATTCGTTAATGCATGTTGTCTACTCATAATTTTGCAAGTGCAGCGGTAACTAGTAGTAGACATCATGTACTCCAATGTACTTGACTGGAATTCCAACATCGACTGCTTAATTAAGTTAGAGAAGTGAACGGACATTTTCATTAATGCTTCTTAGGATTTAGAGGAAAATGATAACTACAGTATTTTCCCAGGAAAAAAGCATGCTATAGTTCCTTCAAACAAAGGAATTTAAATTATTTGATGTATGGTGTCACAGTGAGTAAACAGGAAAAGGAAAATACCAAAAGGAAAAGGACTAAAGATTAAGGAAATAAAAAATAGCGAAACAAAGAGAAAAAGGAAAGGAGAAAATAAAGCAGTCTAAGATGGAGGCTTCTTCCTTTTAGAGATCTAGAAAGTGGCGAAAGAGAGAGCTAAAATAATAGATCGAACATATATTAAAAGCTTCAAATGAACAGAGTTGTTCGTGAACAATTTAAAATCGACTCGATAAAGGCTCGTTCGAATTCGACTCTCATACTGAACGAGCCGAACCAGGGTATCAATTTTAGGCTTGTTTAATAAATGACCACAACCTGAACTTGACAGTATCCGACTTGATTTTAAGCACGAGAATTTGGAGTATATATGAATATCTCCTAAGAATTTCACATATTAGCTTGAATATATATAAACTTTTATATGTAGATAATGAAATAATGAAAATTTTATAACTTGTACTTGCTTAAACTCTTAAAAGTATTAAAAACTTAAATTTGAATACGTTTTCACAGTTGGATATATGTATAAACTTATTTATGTATGAAATAGAAAGTTTATTTAACGTTCTAGAGACTTGTATGCATGTATGAGAGTACCAATATCTAATATTTTTAACTTTTTAAGGTTCTTAAATAAGTTTGAGTTCGACTCAAACCTAGGCAAGCTCGGTTCGAGCTCGGCATGTCAAATTTTTATTGAGGTCGAGCACGGCTCGAGTTAGCTTAAAAATTTAACCAACGGATTTGAACATTCTAAAATTAGGCTCGATTTGACTATTTGCAGCCCTACGACACACTATAACAATAAACTTATTTACACTAAAAAAATGAGAGACAAAAAAAGAGCGAAATTTATATATGACCGTAATTCGATCATATAGCACTGATCATCCAAACAAGCCTAATTTTTAGATAGATAATCTATTAGACCGCATTAGGTTATTAACCACGTTTAAACTTTTAGATGAGTTGGTGGAAATTAATCTAATATGGTATCAGAGCAGACAATAGATCGATCATGTGTTCGAATCTCGCCATCTACCTAATAATAAAAATTTACATGTGTTTAGCCCATTTATGGAGAAGAGTCTTCCTACAGGTAAAAGAACGTGTTGAGAATATAAATAATAATTTTTTCCCTCTCGATCTAGTATATGTTTTGAAATGAATTTGTGGATAACAATCTAATAGACTGTGCTACGACATCAACGGCTCAGTAGAGACAATTTAGATCCTCAAGTTAAAGTTGTGAAGATAATAATCTTTTTTGGGATTCTAAAGTGAAGAACATCAATTCTAATAATCTTTAAGGCTAAAAAACTCGATGCTTATCTTTGTTTTTTGTAATTTTTTTTTCTTTACTTTTACTTTTACTTTTCCTGTCAAATTAGGTAATTATATATTTTGAACTCCTTAAACCACAACTTTTTGGTGCTTTCCAAAGATGAGAATGTCGGATTACGAAATCAAAGTAGAAAAAGTTTTATTCTTTTTCCAAAACACATCACAAACCATGAAAAGTAGTGCTTTCTTTTGATAATTGTTAGGGAAGATTTTGCTTTTCCCTTCTAAAGCATAAAAGTTACCTCTCCTTTGCACAACCCCTAAGTAATGGATCACACATTAATCTTACTTTGCACATTCCCAACACTTCTTTTCAGCTTTAATTTTTTTCTTTCAATCGATAGAAGAGATCAATCACATCACATATGAAGTACAAAGTATAAACCCGGGGACACAACATCAATTATGAGAGTTCACGACACAACCAAGTTCAACAACTTAACTAATACAAAAAAATAAGCCCGTTATAGGGTAGAAACAAATAAAGGAAAAGGCCCTACATACAGATGGGGAGATTCGAACTTCTGACCTTCTAGTTAGATGCATGAGCCCTGGCTAACTTAACCTCAGTTAGTTCTTTTCAGCTTTAATTAACCTAGCTAGTGTGTATGACCCATAATAATGGAATACATGAACAAAACTTCGATAGGGTTGCCCTCGTTCTTAATGACTTACGAGTTTGTTCCCTCTCGGTTCCAATTAATTGTCGTAAGTGCTATAAATTCTTATGGGGCAACTCTATAGTTAAGGAATCTTGCTTTGACTTAAATTGGACCCATCGCCAGTAGAAAGTGAAATTGGCTCCTACTTCCTAGGAATCAGGAGGTGGACGTAAGTTGGCCTCTAAATACCTTTTTATCAGATAAGAATGGTAAAACCCAAATTAAATGGAATTTTTAACAAAATGGTGGAACATTGTGAAGTGGCAGAGCTGATAAAGACCAGGGTGGCAATTTGGATCAAAGAAAAATTCAACATAAAGGAGTATTCGGTTGAAGAGTTTAGACAATGTTTGGATGGAATTCGCAATGTTAGAATCTAGGACCTAATAGATGCTTTTATTGGTTTTACTTATTCTCTTCCTTTTCATTTTCTACACCCAATGCTTCATTGGATGCTTTTTCTGCTTTGTTGCTGGGAGCAAGGTTTGCCTTGCTTTTGTAATGCATTCCCTCCCGATGTACCCAATTGAGTTTTCAATATAAAAAATCTTTGCCAATCAAAAGGGGAAAAATCTATGGTACGCCTTCTTGAAAAGAGATATATCGTATGCCCATTACGTAAGTTTTTGGTTTGGTTATGTATGATTTTGGTGCTTCTTACGTATTTTTTGGTAGATTGGCGTGAACAATAACATAAAGAGTGAAAAATTTTAAAACAAATAACGGATCGTAATAAGTACCAAAATCATACATAACAAGGTTACCGTGAACAGTGCATGAATAGTGGTTTTGTAAAAATATGTTACTTAACCAACATCATACGTAACAAGTATTAAAATTATAGTACGTAATGAAGTGTATACCGTTTGCGCTTTTCAATGGGGAGTACTGTTGCGTTCTCCACCAACATGTTGCTATGTTTTTTAAGGAGAAAGAACTACGGATATTAGATGTATACTCAACAAATTACCATAGTTTACCTCTTATGAACAAGTTCTAGGCGAAATCCCCACCAATTTGTTCAAAAGCCTGGTAATTCAACAGTTGGTCTCTATCTTTTCCTCTTTTTGTGTTTTGAGTCTTTTGAATTCAACAGTTGGTCTCTATCTTTTCCTCTTTTTGTGTTTTGAGTCTTTTGACCACAAATTCCTTTCTTACTACTGCTGAAAGCCTTGAACGACATTAGTTATTGTGCTGGTATCTTTTAGCCACCTTCCTCGATGAGTAGCTACAAGCTCTACAATAAACACATTCGTACTTAGATGTGTACGTTGTGCACCGTCTTTAAGCTGTTTTAAGTTCTAAACCTTTTGTTTAAACGTTCATATCAGGAAACGAGAGGCCTGTAGTGAGTTTGCTCTCATCACATTTTATAGAAACATACAATGTAAACTTTGAGTCAAAAATTCATAACGAAAAAATTGTCAGGTATTCATGTCCAAATTGTCTTAACTTTCAGTACAAATATTTTGAATTTGACAGTCATGTTGTGAATTTAATCATATGCATAATGTTATCAAGTGAAGATGATACGATGGATGCCTACCATACACACTCATACATGGGCAGAAAATTCGGTAAATGAATCACTAGCTTGTAACCTGTCGATGTAACCAGTTTAATTGTAGCAACAACATCTCAGCTAACCCATTGCGTAACTGATGCAGATTAGATTTTTGGAAAAAAAATAGTAGTAGTTTTTTCTTTTAGTATTTTTTTAAATATTTTATTAGGAATCTTCCTGTTTTAACATAAATTGCCTAGAATATTAGCATTTCTTCTTCTTTCTTTTTTTTTTTTTTTTTTTTTTGATACCTAGAATATTAGGTTTTCTTCTTCTTCTTCTTCTTTTTTTACCTAGAATATTAGGTTTTCTTCTTTAGATTGATTCTATTTCTTTTTTGTTATTTTATTGTTCTTCAAGGCTTAGATTTAGCTTTTCATGATGTTATTTCCATTTTAATACTTTTAGAATAATAAGTAAAGATGTAAGCTTTAGGGCTACAATTGGTTTTTATGATTGATTAATGGAAATTTAAAAAGTTCTCTCAATATTGTTTGTTCGTTCTCTAGTTCAAATTTGTTCGTGATTGTCCTTATTGCGTGTTCTTCTTTTTCAGTAGCAAATTCTGCTAGGTAGAATATTATGTTAGTGTAGGTTAAGGGTAGTTAATGTAAGTTAATCAAGGTTTTAATTGATGAGAAGTAAGGAAAACCAGGAATCATAGGCTTGATTTACCAATTACATCATTATTCCAAAACATTTGATGATTATTAACTTTGCAAGTGATAAACCTCAAAAGTTAACCACATTTGCATCGTCATCGATATTATATTAACTTTTGAGAAATTAAATGATTCCTGGGCAAGTTCATTATCATTAGTAAGTTGTTGTTTCTCATGACTGAGATCTTTATAATTAGAATCCTTTTTTGGAGAAAGAGCACGAATACAGAGGGTCCCACAACCGAAAAATCACGAAGACAGAAAAGCTGCAAATGACAAATAACACACATCATGGCTTACTAAAGAAAACCTACTTTCATCAACCATTAACACATTATTCCATGCACCGTCATAGGGTGTCTTAACCTTAATTTTTCAACTACAAGTTTTTATAAAGTCCATATCTTTACATTAAGTGTTAGACAAAAATCTGTGTTAGACAATGACGTTAGGATATCTCGCGACAGTGTCTCGAGACCATGAAATAATTTTTCCATCAAGAATTTTTTTTTTTAAAAACTCAACTTTTGTTTTGGTCGTTTAAGCAATCTTGTGACCTCAACTTGAATAAACAAACAAAAAACAAAAATCATTTAAGCAATCTTGTGACCTCATTACAGTTTTTGGTAATGATAAAATTTGGCAAATAATTTTGTTCAACATATAAACTTTTTTCTGGCTTTTTTTTTTAATAGTAAGGCTTGTAAATAGTTAATTATTTCAATCAAATTAAGAGAGACTAAATAAGTTCTCTTGAGCTGATCCATATTTTCAGATATTGCAAACCATGACGTTGTTTTCATGGTTTGCAGTATCTGGAAATTCTAGCTATTTTCTTTCTTTCTTTTTTGGTGCTTCGGAAATGTACAGATCAAAGACAATAACCTTCAATTAACTCTACACAATATTCATTTTCATTCATCTGGCAACAGAAAATGAATGATTGAGTATTACAAGCTAATTAAAGAGGAACAAAAAAGGAAAAAAAAAAAAAAAAAAGAGAAAAATTAGACAACAAAAACCATGCACCTAGCTAGTACTTGAAGTTCATTTTCCTAATTAATTTACAGCTCCTGAATTTTGAAAAACACACGTCTATCGACCGATTCTAGGAGCCCGATATCGTCAATCGACTCGTTATGTTCTCCACTCTCATCATCATCATCAAACGAAATGTTCAAATCCAATGACACACAAGGGCTAATCTCCTTTTCTTCAACTTCCGAACCGTCCGAATTTTGTTTCGTTGGAGGAGAGGGTGCTCGAGACCTAGAGCTAAAACTCTCACAGCTCAAAATGACAATGGCATCACAAAGACTCACCTCCTTCCCATTGGAATCACTTATCCTTCCTCTCTCGATCGCTCTTTTTATTCCCATTTGCGACCGATAATCTGCTTGCTCCACATCCTCAACCAAGAAAACCCTACTCGGATTCTTACCCACTGCTTCGGCGAATCTCTCGATATAGCTGAAACTTTGCTCGTCTCTCGACCTTTTATTCGTCTCGGTTGAATCGGCTCTGGTGGAGGAGAAACTGCTTAAGGAAATCAAAACAAGGTTGTCATTCGATCCAAAAACAAGCCGAGATAATTCTCTGGCGATCTTTTCTTTAGCATCAGCATCCACTCCTTGGAAGAAAAGCCAAGTCTCTTCTTTTGCTTCACTGCCTATAAATCTCCCTTTTCTTCGTACCATTCCAGACCGGCATTGCAGTATCGTGCTAGCGATTTCCGGTATGATGTCTTTCTGCCAGGGGACTTTTGTCTCCAACGCGGTGCATAGGGTTTTCAAATTCTCCGAGTTCCATTCCTTGAACCTTGGAAAATTCTCGCCCTCGGTTTCCATGACAACATCGCTAGAGGAAGTGGAATTAGGGTTGGACGTCGAAAACGCTTGTTTGGGTTCTTTGTGATCCGGGATGTAGATTCTCAAACCTCGTTCGGACGTTGGAAAATGGTGATCGGTCGAATACTGGTTCGGTTCGAACGCTAGCCAACTGCGGGGAGTATGGTGGAAACTAGGGTTTTGGAGGTCGTATGAAAAGGCAGTGGTGGAGGAAGAAGGTGAGAGAGAAGAGAAGGTTATGGTTCTGTCGTTTGGGTAGAAGGGCTGTTTGAGGGTTGAACCGGAAAATGAGTTCCATTTTCGGCTGAGATTTTTTACTGCTGGCCGAACACATTCCTGTTCATAAAGAGAGTCCATAAAGAAAAAGATAAGATTGCTACTAAAGACAAAAGGAAAATGCTAACCTCGGCCTAAATGGTGAAGGATAATTAGTAGAAAGTACGTAGATATCTGAGAAAAGTATAAAAATATCCATAAAAGTATATTGATACCCGTGAAATGGGCATTGATATCCGAACTGGTTTGTTATCGGATACATATTATCGAGTGGTGGAGGTTAGCAAGACCCAAAATAAAATGTTAAGAATATTTATGAATAAACTTAGTAATAATTTATTTAAAATGACATCATTGTGACGTTGTTCAATCTATTTTAGGTATTTAAAGTATGCATCCCTTTAAAGTTCATCAAATTCATAGTACTTTTCATAGAACTATGCAAAATTCGTATATAATTATAATGTCTATAGAAACTCATAACATTTATTAACAAGTTGTTAACATCAAAGTGACAATTCATACCATGCAAATGTTGGGAATTCAGACTACTTGTGACGAGTTGTCTGACAATATTATGAATTTTTACGTAAAAGTAATAAATTCAAGATTGGTGTATGAATATTTACACTCAATAATTTTAATTTAAAGCGACTTGAAGGAGTGAGTACACATCCAAATAGGAGTTTGTATTGTATCGCTTCCTAATGATGATATCAAAATGAAGAATATTTTCATTTCCGAGAGCTTCTTTTTTCTTTTTCTTTTTTGGATCGGCAAAAGAAAATAAATATATAAATGGAGAGCCGAACGAGGAAGAGTTATCTGTAGTTTTGAACTTACCTGATCATTGTCATCGCTGCTACGTTTGCTGTTTTGATCCTTGTATTCTTGAAGCCATGAAGGAAGAGTTGAGGCAGTGGCCTCACTGGTGCAAGAACTGGTTCGGAAGCTTCGAGCTTCGGTGTCGAACGTGTTGCAGCACCGATCACCACCGCAGCTTAGCTCTTTCTCATTTCCACTTTCCGGCATAAGCCATGTCGATCCATTTCCACAGTTCTTGCTCTCCGAAATACTTTGTACATCGCTGTTAAAAACATTTGAAAAATTTGTAATTTTAGTTTTTTCCTCATTTGTGATTTCCTTTTTACCTAAAAAGAGATAAAGGGAGAATGGAAATATTGGAAATTGTGTGATTGTATATTTATTAAGGAAACCAATCAGTAACAGAAAAAGTGGTAGGAACCGTACATAGGTGTCCCTGGTAAATGAACATATAAAAGCACAAACCCAACACTCGGTAAAGTCTTATGATCCAACAAAAGAAAAGCAAAGAAAAAAGAACATCTAAATGCACTAATACAAAAAGTAGAGAGACAAACAACTTCATTTCTCGTCGTCTTATCGACCATTAAATCTATAGTGATTGTTACTGGACATAAATAGGATTTCGCGTGTCGCCTCTTTTTCCTTGTTGACCATTAAATCCGTAGTGATTGTCAATTTTTTAGGCACACAAACTTAGAAAAAAGAAAACGAATCGAATCACATAGATGTGTGAAATACAAGTTTTCCAATGTTAATTGGAAAAACGAGGGAAATAGAGAGATTCAGTTTAACTTTAAAGTGAGTAAACAGAATTTCATACTCGATTGTTTTAGAACAGAGAGAATTCCAGAGAATTCCAGCGATAGCCGTAATCGCTGGAGTTGCAAAATCAAATTTGGTTCTTTAAAAAGCTAGTAATTTAGTACCTTTCAGGGATGAGACTCAAACTCAAACTTGCCTCAGGAATTGTAAGAGGATGAAGACCCCATACAATTTCCAATGAAGGGCTGCCACTCCTACACCTCCTGTATGTTTGAAAAGTAGCAATCCCCATCAGCCAAAACCTCTCACAACTTTCCCCAAACCCACAAACCAATCTTCCCAATTCCACAATCATGTGCTCCACAGGGCAATATGGTAATTTCCTGATCCCTTGATGATCATCATCACAAGAACTACTTATAACCCTATTCTCAGTTGTCCACTTAAGGTCACCCAAGTACAAAACTACCCCTTTCTCCACACAACTTTTCACAAGGCACCTCAGCTCCACAAGATTCTTCTCAACCTCTTCTCTGCTCAAATTCCCTAAAGAAAATAGACCAGGGAGGCTGATGAACTTCACTTCCCTAAAACCCTCTGGAACCTCTCCTCTATTAACTCTTTCCATTAATTCCTTAACTACCCCTTCCATGTTTGAAACACACTCTCCCACAATTGCAATGCCCTTTCTCCTCTTGTTCATCATGTTTTCGATCACACTGCTCGTGAAATCGTCGTTCTTTGATGATTCATCTGATGATGCCTTTGTTGGCCCTGGCGTTTTACTGATTGAGGGAAGTGGTTGTTGGGAGCATAGCTCCAAAGAAACCGCCTTTTCGACGTTGATCTTCACTTGGGTACTCGAGAAACCGGCTTCTCTCATGACTCTACTGACACTAGGGTCATCAAGGATGGAGATTATGAGCTGCTCAATCTCTATCTTCACAGCTAGGAGGGGTTGTTGCTGTTGGTTTTCGACCGAGCCGCGTCGTTGGTGGGCTTGAGCCCTTTTGAAGGCCGCCACCAGGGCGTTGGAGATGGAAGGGTAGTTGGAGTGGTGAGGAGGGGCCAATATGGGGCTTGAAGAGGTGGCCGGAAGGCGGTTCAAAGCCACGTTGATGCAAACATCTAGGGCTTTGCACTGGAGGGGGTGGGAGTGGGACTGGAGACAAGCGGTGCGGAGGAGGCCGGTCGGAGGGGCAAGCATGGTGGTGGCTACATGGAGGGGTGTCACTTGGGCGTGGCCCCGCCGCCGTGCTAGGGTTACCGCTTGTTTAACCACGTTCGTCGCCTCCGTGGTTAGGGCTTGTTGCACCGTGCAACCTCCTGCTCTCATCTTCTCACTCTCTCTCTAGAAATTAAGGATTCTGCTAAGTGAAACTTGGAGTGGGAGCTAGGAGGATCAAGGAAGATCTTTGTTAGATTTTGGTTTCATGGGAATTTTTCTTTTGAAGTGCAAGAGAGAAAAGATGAACAAGAACATGCAAGATTGGAGATTGGAGTTTTGATCATGCAGTTTGTGAATCCAGTCTAAGATTTATGTTTTTGGTGGTATTGAAGAGAGAGAGAGAGTGAGAGTGAGAAGGATTTGTGATATTTATGGTGGGGAGTAAGGGGGCTGTTCTTTTCTTGTAAGTTGGGTAAATGTTTGGGTCCAAAGCAAGTGATTATTCAGTGCTTCTAGAGCACCGTACCGTGTTGGTCTAAAGTTCTTTCTGGTACATGTTATGATGTTAATATGGGTTGTATCGACAAATTTACGACCTAAAATGAAATTAGGGATAACTAGTGGTTGCTGTCACCACTACAACGATTAAAAAAATGGTATTAATATATTACAAATTTTATTTTGCCAACCAAACTCTATAATCCCGTGACCACAAAATTTTAAGTGATAGATTGCATAAATATCATTAATTACAGGGATATTGTAGATCATCTTTTATCACTATTTTAATGCACAAGTAGATTAGTACAAAGTTAAAATCCTGACTTCGTTTCAGCCCTGCGATTGTCATAAGAAAGCACATTAAAACATAACGTGACCGCACTCCAGAAACACTTGATAACTTCTCGCCAGGAGTACTAGATTTTGTAGTGGAATGCATGTGCTGACAAGCAGGACGAATGCAGCAGTACCAAAGGCAACTCAGCTTTGCGATCTCTCTCTCTCTCTCTCCTTATTTTGATAAAGACTTGGTATGTGGAAGTGGGTCTCTCTTTTTATGCCAGTAATAATTTAAATAATATGGGCACCCCCAAAAAGGAAGACTGTATCCAATACAATTAAGGGGCGGGCTAGATAACCTAGAAATCTACGTGTGAATCTTCTCTCTCTTTCGAAAATATGCAACAAATCTTGCAACCATTTTTATTTGCCAAACCTTATCCCTTTTGTGAATTGTGATCATAGCATTTGTGATAAGAACATCACTACATTCAACAAAAAGATTATTCTGACCGAAATTCTTTGTAAAGTGATATTCCATGAACTCAAAATAATATTCCCTCTGTTCCAAAATGATAGTCACTTTTGGGACTGTCTGTCATTTTCAACGGCTTATATCTTTTAATTTAAACCTCAAAAAATATGCATTATGGATCTTATTTGATGTATCTTAATTAATTCTATTGTAGAAAATTTTCAAAATCATAAAAACTATTATAAATTAAAAGATATAAGCAGTTGAAAAATGACAGAAAATTCCAAAATGGACAATCAATTTGGGACGGAGGGAGTAGTACTACTTCTGATCTATCATTATATTAACCAGTAATTATCTCATCAAATTGGTATATAAATATATACATATAGACCAAGGTTTTAAATATCAGCCATCACGTATCATATATGGCAATCCATAAATGTTTTTGAGCCTTCTGATTTTGTTCCAACCCGATATATAATGGTGAGACAAAAAATTGCATGCGTATCTGCTCGTTCCTTTTACATATCCGTCAATTTCTAATTCATGGACCAGTTCAAGCCATTACAGTCTACAAGTGATTTAGGCCCTTTATTTTTCCATTGACAATAATTTCTAAAAAATCATGACCGCTGGAACTGATTCCCTTAACGTTTCGTTTGATACTGCCGATAATTAATATTACACCATGACCGTTACTGTTACATATAGACCTCCTATGAAGTACCGACATCCTTAGAGGCCAATGTGTAATCGTGGGAACACGGAAAAATAAGTATGGGACGCACAACATAACTTGTCCACTAAATTTAATTAACTTTTTAAAGGGGACACGGCGGGGACTTGTATAGGGACACAACACATGTTAAACAAGTAATTTTCAAACTTTTTAGGGGATAAATATATAGTACTTCAAATATTTTGAGTTAAAATTGCAATATATAATTTATATGATGTCTGCTTTTATTAATTGATCCTCCAAACTTATAATACATAAAACTATATTTTACTTGTATAAAATAAATTTATTTATTTATTTCTACAATGCCCTTGTCCATATCTTTTTTTCTTTCCGGAAATCTCATTTCCCATGTCGGTGTCCATATACGTGACCTCTCCAATAGTGCCTTCTCCATTGGGTTTGGTTTTGGGTTTTCTTTGGGCTGGGCTTAATGATGTATCTTGGCTTTGTAGGCCTTCGGGTTTATTTTAATTTCATTGTTTTATCTAGGCTTTCAGGCCCATAGGTGTTTGGGTTTTGCCCTTTGGGTGCTCCAATCTTTGGTTGGATCTTTTCTCTCGCTTGATGTAACCTTCGTTGAGCTTATCTAATAATATTTTGTTTGCCGATCAAAAAAAAAATAAAAAAATTAGCGCCTTCTCCATGTAACACCCTTATTCCAGGCGCAAGAAAGATATGAGTCTTTTAAAATATTCCAAACCATCGAAAACATTTTTGAATAGCTTAAATGGAATTGCTACATTGTGCAACGTGGATAAGGGCGTTACAGGGACCGATTTCGGTAGGATGGTGGGGTGGGGAACTGTCTGTCTGAAGAAGGAATCGGGAACTGTGTACGATCACTTCCCAACACAAACACAAGGAATAAAGGGGTTCTCTCGATTTAGTTATGGATTCCATTCATATGTGTATGAATGCACATTGTATATATAAAAGTCTTGACGTTTGCTTTGAATGCATGGGGATTTAGAATCTCACAAAGCACTCTTCTCTCTCTCTCTCTCTCTCTCTCTCTCTCTCTCTCTCTCTCTCTCTCTCTCTCTCTCTCTCTCTCTCTCTCTCTCTCTCTCTCTCTCTCTCTCTCTCTCTCTCTCTCTCTTACGATCTTTGCATAAAGTTGAAGCTTTTTTGGACTCTCTGTGATTCATTCAAAACTTACAAACTATACGTAATTAAAGGGAAAAATAAATTGATAACGAACCCTGCCTCTTAGCTTTCTTTTTCTTATGCCTTGTTTGGTAAAATTCAGTATCCATTCAAGTGAGAACACTCATGTACCCCGAAAGCCGCGGCAGGTTGATCAAATTTAGGGCTCTGATTTTCTTGTTTCAGTTATTTTTCGCCAGAAAATTCTCCTACGAGCGCAATTTTCGCAAGAAATTTAAGGAGTTCATTTCAATTGATAGAAAGTCATCAAAACAGTAATTGCTACTGAATGGTGACTAAGAAATATAAGTAGCAAAAATGGTTCGTGACATTTTTGTGCATATGCTACACAATCATTCGTATCTAACAAAATAAATAACGTAACAAACACCATAATAAGGGATAATAAATGAACTAATTAAACAAATGTGTAACAAATCGAACTATTAAAATTCAACTTAATTACAAATGCTGCATCACTTGTTTGAAATTAGTGCCGGAGCTATATATTGTGGGGCTGAGGGATAAACCAAAGAATTTGTTACATAAATAAGAAAGTACGTAGCATTGATATGGTCTACACAACCACAAAGGATGTGCAACAAGTTTTAGTAGAACCGACCTATTACAGTCACAAAGCGGTAAAAGAATAAAAATAAATAGAGTGTGTGAACAAAAGTGACATTTCCTTTTCCATTTTTTCCTTTTTTTTTTTTTTTTGGAACAGTCAAAAGGAACCATTTAGTTATCTTTAGAATATGGTTACAAAGATTAAAGGGAACGGAAGCACAATGGCATCTCAACGGAAGACGGCATCCCAACTATATGTTTGTTGACACCCTAACCTCGACAATCATACACCACCCGGGGAAAATAACATTTCCTTGTAGTGGAACATTCTTGTTTCCAGACTTCGATGATCATCGATCTTTCCAGCAAAAATCAAAAAGTAAAGGGATATGCCTCTAGCAGAAATCAGAAGATAAGGGGAAAATTAGGATGTATGCAATGAAACACATGGTCAAATAACTTGGTTTAGTACTTGTTAATTATCATAGACAAAGAATGAACTTACAGAGCTACTTCACTTTAATGGTTTGAATTCTTGAAGACTGCACACTTTCTTTCCAATCGTTTAGCAGAAAATTTTCACTGGGGAATTTTAGGAGCAAAATTAAAACGAAAGTTGCTGGCTCACTAGAAAATTACATGTATTAAATCAAAAATACTCTAGCCAAGATATAAATTCTTCTTCTTGTTCTCGCTTAGTTGAGTCTCCCGGGTTTTGTTACATATGCACACATGAACTTTTTATTTTTTTATTTTTGATATAAAAAGTGGTAAAATGGGCTAATATTATGGAACAGAGAGAGTAATAATGTTTACTTACGTGATATCAATAGAATTTTTTTTTGTTGTTCAAAAAAAGGGAAAAAAAAAAACAATTACCATCTAACATTGGTGATTTTGCTTTCATGTGGCCTATGTTAAGTTTAGTGGTCTCAAACCTTACAGTGCCATGTCATGGAAAGAAGAGCTGCTACACCATTCACTATGGAAATGGACCTCATTTGGTTTTTTTAAATATATTCTAATTGAAACCCCAAAGAAACAAATAAAATATTTTAAAAAAACAAAATATTCCCTTGCACAAAAAACGAGAGATCTCCCTTTCATTCCTCAATCATCTTCGACTTTATTTGTTTTCTTCCACAACACCCCATGTAAAAAGAAGCCATGTTTACTGTTATTACTTTTGGTCTTAAATAATGTCTCTTTAAATAAAAGTAATTCAAAAAGAAAGAGGAAAATCTACCAATCATAGAACAAAACTAAATTAATTATGACCACTAAAATCCACTGGGAGCAACAAGATGGAGAGAGACCCAAACAACCATTGGAATGTTTTAGTTATAGGGACCCAAGAATGACATGACAAGGGGCTTTCATGGTTGAGATTGTCTCCAAATTCAAACTCTTTTTGACTGTTCTTTATAAATATATTTTTCTTTTGCCGATAAAAAAACAAAATTTTGAGTACAGAATTCTTATGCAGAAAAGATATGGCCTTTTTCTGATAATTGTATATTTTTAAGCATGTAACACGAAAGAAATACAATCGTTACGTTTTACATTTCTTCTTAATTAGCCGAAATTCTTGAAAGATTGAAGGTTTGGAATGACAAGATTTAAAAACATTGTTCGTCCTATCAATGCATATTACATGAACAATTCGCGTACTAGATCCATCTCGATCATCATTCTTGTTCACTTCCGTCATTATACAAGAATGATTCGCCCTCCATGGATTAGTGATGTGGAATTGTTGTTTTTGCAAAGAATCATCTGAATGAAATAAATTTATCATTGTTGATCTTTTCGAAGAGTTTTAGGAGTATCACTTCAATGTCAAGCAAACTTGCTTGTGTGTGAGTGTGCGCGCGATCGAGTTAAGAGTACTTACATTCCCTGAACAATATTAAAATGTGTACTCCAAGTATATCTTCTTTCCAAGTGAGTATTCTCAGTCTCCCAGTCAAAAAGCTTCTCTTTCTTTGTTGGCCTAAAAAGACATGCATGCAAAGAGAAGCAAATTATTTGAAAGCAAAGTAGTATTCTCTGATGCTAGAAAAGGAGTGTTTGAATGAATGAAAGAAAAAGGCACATCTAAATTAATTTGTATGTATATACATGTAGATCTAGGCTTGTTATTTCCTCTTCGGATCCTAGCAGCATGTGATTATCGGAGTGCGGGAGGACAGTTTGGTGATTTGGTCGTGCTCCGTCTTGATGCCTCTTGCTTAGGTTCTTCTTAATCTTTGTAATTTGTTTTCAAAGATTAATAAAATCTTTTTTGATGTTCAAGAAAAAAAAATGTATATATGTATGTATAAATATGCCAAAACTAGGAATTTACTACACTTATTCCATCACACATAGCATAAGCAGGGGCGGCTCCAGAATTTTTATTATATTGTGTGTTTCAGACAAAATGCTCTATTCAAAAAATAAACCTTAACTTGGAGAGAGAGATATTACAAACATAAGGAAAATATACATATATATTCCAGTATTTCACAATAGGATACCCACAAAAGCCCGTAGTAGCTGACAACTTCTCACGACGAATCTTCATATGTTAAAACACGTGAATTATACTATTCACTCACCCAGATTTAATTGGACTTCCCCTTATTTTAACTCCCTACAAGTGATCCAGTGCTGATAATATTAAAAGAAAGATAATTTTGTAGTTGAAAAATAAATTTTTACAGTGCATTTTTTGAATCCAGGAAATTCACTCGAACCCTTGAAGTCGTGGTAAAGCCGCCCCTCAGCATAATGCCATAAGGACCGTAACAGTTAAGAGTTAACTAATGAAGTTTTCTTTTGCCGATCAAAAACATAATTAAGAGCTAACCAATAGACAATAAGTTAGATAAAAAAAAACGTGCGACTGTAACAAAAGCCACTCAAACATATAGATTCAAATTCTGTGACAAAAAGTGATTGTTTCTAGGGCTATATTTTCTGGTCTTTCAATATCAAGTCCTCAAATTCCTTTCTTCTCCAAAGGGAACACACTGCACATATGTATGTATAATATGTTCAAAAATATAGGAGTATCTAAGTGCAATGCATATTTTCTTTTGGCTAAAGTCATGAGCACTTCAATGTAAAGCAATATTAAAAGTAAAATATGGCATTATCTACTCAAAAGGGCCGCTCATTTATGCTTTTGAGCTTCAACTAAGCATCTTTGGTTTATATGTGGCCATGTGGTTAAAAGATATGTATGAGATAGAACAAAACTCAAAGATTTAGGGAAAAGAGTGGTTGGTGATTTACTTTTCGCACAATTTATCAGGATTCGATTATTTGAATTAAGCCGTAAAAGAGTTTTCTTTGTGAATCCCTTAGTCCCGAGTGGATGACCTACTTTTAACCAAAGGAAATTACTCAAAAAAACGTGTAAACTGATCCGAACACTTCTTACCGGGAACCAAAGAGAGAGAGAGAGAGAGTAGTATTTTGTTGGCCAGGACGAGACTTTTAATATTTAAAGGCAACATACAGGAGAAAGTCGATCTAATTTTGACAAGACAGCCTTGTTAATGTAAAGGTGATGGAATTACGTACCAAACACTCCTTTTGCTAAAAGTTTCCCATTATTTTATGCTTTTTGGGCTTTTTAATTTATTTTGCACTAAACCAAATTAACTTTTGTTTCATCAACTCAAAAAGGCCAAGCATCGTATTAATATAAGTGGGTTAACTATGTCAAAAGCTTCATGCTTTTTCATCTGCTGGGAAATGATTTCTGCTTAGTCCTTCAGGTCGAAGAAACTGATAACTTAGCACAAAAGGTGCTGCCTTTTCTTTCTTTAACACCAAAAGGAATTTATTAATCTTTGAAAACGAATTACAAAGATTAGAAAGACTCTAAGCACAAGGCATCATGACGGAGCAATCACTCCGACAATCGCAAGCCTTAAGTTGGTAAGCATTTCATGCACGTTAAAACTAAAGAAATGAATCCAGCTTTCTTTTCTTTTTCTTTTTTTTTGGGTAATCACTTCCATATAATATACGCGTGTGGGGGCGTGTGGAGAGTAATAAAGTTATCACTCTCTAGCAGCTTAAACTTTTAGATAAATTGGTGATTAACAACCTAATAAAGACAACAATAAAGTCCCATCTAGGAGTTTGGCGAGATTCCAAGGCCTAAATTAGAAGGTTGACTAGCCAGTACCTAATCCTCGCCTAGTTGCTAGTCACCCCTCTTCCGCCCGACTAGCTCCTAGTTGCTAGTCACCCCTCTTCCGCCCGACTAGCTCCTAGCAATTTTTAGAAGATTGGAGAAAATTCTAACATTTGGCAATTTATGAAAAAAATGGATTTTAGTTAAAACTAAAGACGGCTTATTCATTTCATTATCATCTTATTACTCCTTCCATCCCAGTTTTACGGTCTAATATTTTATTTTGGGTTATTTCTTAACAAGTATCCATTTTGATAATCTAGTGAAAGTTGATACATTTTTCTTTTCGCCATTTTTTTATTAAACTCCATTTCCAAAAATTGGCTTGTAGAAGTGTAATGATAATGTCTCCATAAAAGTCAATTACAGAAATTTACTATAACTTTCAAAGTACTATAATGATGTTGCAATAAAAAGTTGGATTAACATAATTGGACACTTAAAATGGGTTTTTAGTTTTTTTTGTTTATTGCGCTTTTCAAAGCAGGCCATTTGCTCACAATACATCAATTTAAAAAGCTCCAAAAAACCAAAAAACACTTTAGCGGAACGGGAGTCGCTATGTAGCACCGACACTACAGACACGTGACACGACATCAACGCTCCAACACATAAATTGTAAAAAAAAATAGAAGGACATGACACATTGGAAGTGTTTAATTTGAATTTTTATTGTTTTAGTTTAATATTTATTTTTTGAAAACTCTAATCAAATGAACCTATCCTAGAATTCTGTCACTTGCTATCGAGCTGAATAAACACATCAAATCATTTGAAAAAAACAAAAATTTCCAGAAGCAGTGTTTTAACATTTTCTTTATGCGAAAATACAGTTAGTTAAAACTCACTTAAATTTCCTACAAAAAAATTTCTTCAATTGAACAATATTTTCTACCATTAGAATGGTTTTTACCTTGAAGAGAAAATAAATCAGAAATGCTTTCCATATTTCTTTTCTGGAATTTGCTTGCTTTTGCATAGAAAGGCCCAACCTTAGAAGCCCAAGAGGCCATTGTCTAGGTCCCCCAAAACACCCTACTATTATTATTGGTCTTTTACTAAGAAGGAGTAAAAAAAGGGGCCCAAATAAGTCCAATTGGTATCTCGAGCCCCATTTGCAAGAAGACTAGTAGTAGTTTTCAAGTGATGAGATGTAATTTTGATTTTTTTTAATTCTTATAATGTTTCAAGTACTTTTCACATTATTTTATATTTTTTTTAAAAAAATTAATATTAAACATGTACATTAATTTTGGAATTTTATTTGAAAATGTGGAAGTCTCATTTTCAAGTTCGTTTGTGGCCCCAAAACTATAGACAATTGCGTGTATACGAGAAATTTATTTTGCAGATTTTGAGATGTTTGTGTTCTTAAATCAGTATTGAAGGTTTGCCAAAATTCTAGATAACCGATTCTCGAAATCTACATATTTCGAAAAGCTGAAAACAAACGAAATTCAGAAAATCCCAAATAATATTCTCAGATCAAATTCTAGGTTTTAAGTTATATTTGAAGCATATGTTATTCTCTTTCTCTTCGTTAATTATTTTTTGGGTCTTGATGCTTCTTTTGTCTTTGAAACACATGTCGCTAATCTATGTGCAGGGCCGGATCAAGTGCAAGGCCCGTAGAGCATGTCCATATATCGCGGCCTGCATCTCCACGTCCAACCACGGCAACTCCCATGGCCACTGGGGGTTATGCTATGTCGTTACCTCTAAGACCCCGGAATTAGTTAAAGGTGCGTGAAAGTTTATCCGGATATCCGGTTATTAAAAAAATTGGCTATACATTTAAACCATGCCCAATTTGTTTAGCCAAGAGCAGTGGACGTTGACCATGTAATTAGCAAAATAGGCCATCACTTTCTAGGTTTGCTAGCCATTTGAATGACCTTTTTAATCTCGAATAGACATTTTTGTTGTGGATCGTTCGACGGCTTTAGTAGCAGTACAATCGATCGCATCATTTTAATTTCATTCAACTGCTTTTGTAATGTAGGAGTAACATGTATTCATGACTGATAAACCGGACCGAACTGGTCTATTTGGATTGGTTTTGTGAATTGGTTCTGGATCTAAAAAAATGAGAACTAAGTATTTTGGTTCGGTCTGTGGCTCTATATATGTTGTTGCTTGTTTTTATTATTACTATTTGCTTTTTGTTGTTCAAGGTTTTGTTTCATAGTACTTAATTTAGTACTCCTTCTTTAGTGATTTTGCAGGGCTTCTAAATTTATTTTGAGGGTTGGTTTAATCGTACTAATAGTTTTACAAAGAAGTTGCAACAATTTTGTGGACAAATTCAATTTTCATAACTAATGAAAGTTATTGTTAGCTATTTTAAAGAACTAGTGGTATTTTATTCAAAGTTTTTTTTTTTGGGGCAATTTTTGGATGCTAACATGGTTTAAAACCGGAAAGCAAAGAAAACTGGACCGGTCTAATCAATAAAATAAATAAGTGATTGTTTAGCAACAAATCAAAGGTAATTTCACCCCAAATCAACTAGTAATAGACAACAATCAAAAGGAGCTGTCCTAATTAATTTTCACGCCCAAATCACCTACTCCTGCGGTTGTTGGCTAAACGTAGGAGTAGGATTAATTTCAGTAGCCCAAACACGTAGTACAAATTCTACCCTGCAGTATTCCTAATAAATCCTTGCATCTACTTGTGGTACTTAAATGTCCCCTTCGGGGACATCCGATAAAATTGGAACGATACTTGTGGTACTAAATTATGAAGAAATTAACTTTCATGTCCATCCTTGGCTATTTTATCTAGGGCAAATTTTAGTAACCTCCCCTGAAGTTTTTGAAAAAAAATGGGGGCCCACCCTAGGGTTTCTGAAATGTCATTGACCTCCCTTACGTTACGTTACCTGACAATATACAAGTACCTCATTCCGTCAAGTTGCCATTTAAAATCCTAACAGGATCTACTAGTTTCATAAAATTGTGAATTGAAAGGTCAAAAGTAGCCCTGTCTTTTGAACTCACCCTATTCCTCTCCAAAGTCCAAACATTTCTCCCTTCTCTCCTCCTCACCTTATGAACTCTCTCTCTCTCTCTCTCTCTCTCTCTCTCTCTCTCTCTCTCTCTCTCTCTCTCTCTCTCTCTCTCTCTCTCTCTCTCTCTCTCTCTCACACACACACACACACACACACACAAGTGCTATTCCTCATTAACCCTTTATAGAAGCCACCAAACCAAGATCAAAAGGAATATCCGAACAAGTACACCTAGCTACCGCACATCGGGTATAATTGGGCGCGGGGTCTGTGCTACGCGGGGGTGCACAGCACCCAAGCTGTGCACCATAAAACTGTGTCGTTTAGGATGTTTGGACTGCCCCATCACTTTACCCAAAAGTTGGGTCCCTTTACTCCCGCTGATCCCACGTTTCTCTTTCAGATTTCCCACCTAATTGTTTCCCACCAAATTGTAGCGCGGGAAAGAGCACGGGATTGAGATGGTTGATGTATCCCCTCCAGATTGGCGTGCTCCACATTCCATATTCCATCCACGGCCACTGCTGTGCACGCCATTGATCGTCATTCTCGTCCACCACTCTTTGATAAGGTATCTTATTTTACACACACACACACACACACGTGTATGTGTGTATATCTCTCTCTAATCTCTACATATACTTGTGTATGTATATCCACAATCCATGTCTGATTGATTTTTTTTTTTTACTAATATTATCATGGTATTTGACTGTTTTAAGTTTCTATTATTAATTGGGATTTAACTCTATTCAGATTGGGGCATTCAAATGGGATTAGGGCACAGATTGAACTTAATTATTTTGTATTACCGTCATGGCTGTGGTCTCATGCTCTGTTATTACTAGTGTTACAAAATGGATTTTAGTAGTGTTAACTTTCTTCATTTCAGATCTCTTGTTGGTTAGGGTTACAATGACAGTTGAAGATCTTGAAGGGTCCCTAGAAGAAGTTGGTCTGCTAAAAAAATGCACACCAGTTGTTGGCATGGAATTTGAATCAGAAGAAGCTGGTTTTCGTTTCTACAATGAATATGGAAGAATTATGGGTTTTAGCATCAGAAGAGATTATCATACGAAAAGCAGGACTGATGGTCTTATGATCAATCGAAAGCTTGTTTGTTCTAAGGAGGGTGAAAAGAATAAAAAAGTTCAAATAGCAACACAACCTCGGCGAGAGACAAGAACTAAATGCAGTGCATCTTTGTACATATCGTTGGATCGTGAATCGTCAAAATGGGTCGTGAAAAAGTTTGATGATATTCACAACCATCTTTTGCACCTTCCAGAATGTGCTCATATGATGGCATCTCAAAGAAAATTGTGTGAAACCCAAGGTATAAATGTTGAGATAGCTGATACTACTGGTTTATCACTCAAGGAATCACACGATCTCATAAGCGCCCAAGCAGGAGGAAAGGAATTCGTGGGCTTCACACTAGAAGATCAAAAAAGTTACTTGCGAGCTAAAAGACAGAGGAACTTACAATATGGCGAGGCAGGGGCTTTGTTGAGGTATTTTCATGAGCAAGTTGTTGATAGTCCATATTTTTTCCAAGCAACTCAATTGGACGTTGATGAGATGATAACTAATATGTTTTGGGCTGACCATCAAATGATTGTAGATTATGGGTTATTTGGGGATGCAGTTTCATTCGACACAACATTTCGGACAAACAAAGATTACAGACCGTTGGCCCTTTTTACCGGCTTTAACCATTTTCGAATGACAGTGGTTTTTGGTGCAGCCTTATTGTATGATGAAAGTTGTGATTCTTTCAAGTGGCTATTTGAAACTTTCTTGCGTGCAATGTCAGGAAAAAGGCCCATTACCATTTTCACAGACCAAGACCATGCAATAGGTAAGGCAATTTCTGAAATCATGCCCAATGTGACTCATGGGTTGTGTACTTTTCACTTGATGCAAAATGCTTTAAAGCATTTAGGGTACTTATTCAAGGGTGAATCAAGATTTGACAGAGATTTTAAAGCTTGCATTTTCAACTATGAAGAGGAAAATGGGTTAACTGAAGCTTGGAATGCTTTGATTGCTGAATACGACTTGGAGGAGAATACTTGGATGCAAAAAACATGGGAACTTAAAGAGAAGTGGGCTCATGTGTACTTAAAGTGGTCATATAGTGCCGGGATGAGAAGCACCCAACTTAGTGAGAGCTTGAATTCAAAAATGAAGAGGTACTTAAAATCTGACCTTAACATTGATCAATTCTTTACCCATTTCACTAGAGTTGTTGTGGATACACGGTACAATGAAAAAAAAGCTACATATGACTCTAGGCAAAAGTTGCCAAGAGTAGAATTCTATAGTTCTCCCATGTTAATCCAGATTGCAAAAGTGTACACTCCTCTTGTCTTTGAATTATTCCATGACCAGTTTGACGCTTCTCTTGCTTGTCAAGTACGAAGATGCCATGAATTAGGAGGAGAAATCAGGTTTGTGATTGAGAAGTATGGAGCGGGTAGAGGTAGAGAGTATATTGTGGTATGTGATGTGGAAATTGACGAGTTTGGAGGCAAAACATGTCAACAAATTCGTTGTAGTTGTCGATTATTCAAGAGCTTTGGAATTTTATGTGGTCATGCAATTAGAGCACTCCAACAAATGAATGTGATGGAAATTCCAGAGAGATATATATTGGACCGATGGAAGCTTGATGTAAAGGTTTCTTCATTGAGTGAAGGCAAAGTTATTGAGAAGGAGATGGACCCTAAGTTGGTAACATCGGCACGGTATAGGCATCTTTGTCCTAGAATGGTAAAATTGGCAGCTCTATCATCGGAGCATGACGACGCATATGAGTTGGTGGATGCCGCTATTACTGATTTGTTCTCTAAAGTAGAAGCCATTGCTCTAGGCCGTAGCTCCGGTGCTTCTCCTGGTGGATGTCCTACTAAGATGGAATTAGATTTGGCCCATTCGAGAGATCCAAATTTGGCGCGAGCAAAGGGTTTAAAAAAGATACAGGGCAAACGCACGAGAAGAAAAGGTGGAAGACTACTGTCTTGGCATGAGAAGATTAGAAAGACGGCGAAAGCTGTTAAACGATCTCGTGTTAGTCGGGTAAAAGATATTGAGAACTTTATTTCAAATTGGCTGCATTTGTTGTTTTTCTCCTTTGTAATTACTTGTATTGATGTTTTATGAGATTAGGATATTCAAGCACCTTATCGGCCACAAGTAATGAGGTATGGGGAGAACTTTGTCACACATGACATTAGTAAGCCGCCTTTGTCTTCACAAGCATCATACCATCCACAATTTGTTCAGGTGATAATGTACGTGATTTTGTCATTTCTAGATATTTTTTGAGATGCATTTTCACGTAGTTTTTATTTTTCCAGGAATTTGAATTAGCAAGAGACATTCCAGGGGATCAAGAGGAGCATAGTGCCATGGATACTGAGTCACTCTTCAATGATGAGGGCTTTTTAAATTTTCTAAGTAAATCACAACCAACGCCCCAAAGTTGAGAGCCATGGTTTTTTTGAATTCTACTGGACTGCTTGAAATATGGATGGGAGTCATGCCAAGAATTTTGTTTTGGAGAATCTAAGGATTTAATTAAGGGAACTTTCATTTAGTTATTTGTAAGAGTCCAATGATGTTTAGTCATGGCGTTTTTAATTTTAGCATGGACTACATCAAACAGGGCCGGCCCTGACAGTTGAGGGGCCTAAGACGAAATTTGAAAATGAAGGCCCTTAACACGGAAAAAACACGGAAAAAACTAAATATAAAGTCGATAAACACCGTTTCAAAACTATATGCATGTATTTAACACGGAAAAAACCCAAAATGGGCCTACAGACTTGGTGGTAAAAAATATTTGGAGGCCTTTTTTTTTCATTTTTCGTGGGGGCCTAAGGCGCCGGCCTTACGAGCCTTAGCTCAGGGCCGGCCCTGACATCAAATATGGATGAGAATGAGCCCACTAATTTTGTTTTGGAGCATCTAAGGATTTGATTTATGAATTATATATATATATTTTGAGTATGTGAATGGTCTGATACTTTGATCATGGTGAACGTGTGTTTTGTATATGTTTACAAGTGTTACCCAAGTGTTACCACTGCATACCAAGTTGAATGCATAGTGTAAAACGTGGAAAACGTTGAATGCATAGTAAAGGGACCCAGCTTTTGGGTAAAGTGATGGGGCAGTCCAAACATCCCAAACGACACAGTTTTATGGTGCACAGCTTGTGTGTTGTGCACCCCGCGTAGTACAGACCCCGCGCCCGGTATAATTTGGCATAATCAACATACCCGATTGCTATCCCAGTACATATAGCTATAGCTTATGAATATGCACGCATAATTCCAACGACAAGTGTATGACTAAAACAAACCTACATAACAGATAAATACAACACACAATTACAAAAGATAAATACATATACAGTTTTCTCCAACTTAATTTTACAAAGAAAAAAAATAATGGTTGTGCCAGTGTGTGTGAATTGCTTACTCATACTGGGGTTGAAATTGGAGTGGTAATTGGGTGAGTTCAAAAGACGGGGCTACTTTTGACCTTTCAATTTACAATTTTATGAAATTGGAGTGGTAATTGGGCAAGGTGGTGTTAATTTCTTGGGTCTGGTGGTAGTGCGGTCTCGATTGGTGGGGAGGAGGTGTTCCATGAGAGCCGTCCTCTTTAATTTTATTGATGGCGCCGCCATAGAGGAGAGAGGCTAGGGATATAGAGGGTGATTTTGTAACTTCATCGTCAAATTTATCACCGTTTGGAGTTAAATAATGGAAATGAGGTATTTGTATATTGTCAGGTAAAGTAAGGAAGGCTAATGACATTTCAAAAACTACAAGGGAGGTCTCTGCTTTTATCAGAAATCTCAAGGGAGGTCAATGAAATTTACCCTTTTATCTACTTGCTTTTTCTTGGCCTGTTTTGGCTAAATAGGTTACTTGACTTTTATTTTTGTCTTTATTTAAATTTTTCTCGCATTTGTTAATTTCGTGTCAAATTTTTGTGGATTATTATTAATTATTCTCGACGAAAGGAACCAGAAAAGTAAAAAATTATGATCCAAAACAAATGACCGAGATCTTCATCTATTTTTGTTGTAGCGAACCCTAATTCCGCCTTGTAAGATTTGTATTTTTTTTGTTGTCTAATCAATACGCGTTATTGCTAGGTTCTGGGATTCGTCTACCAACAAATTGCTCGATGACCAGCAAGAATTTGACCGTTGGAATAGACGGTTTCCAAATTACTAGATTTGAAAAAGAATATAAAGTAAAAGAATGAGTACCACAAAAACTATTTCGGTAGAAAAGAAGAAAAAGTAAAAAAAGATTGTTTTGAACTTAAAAATAAAGAGCCCAATACAATGTGTTCAAAAAAGTAAACTAGTTGAAATAAAGCAACTTTTTTTAGGGGGTGTTCCGTTAAGAGTGTTTTTAGAATAAACTGATTTTTCACAATTTTTTATGTGATGTATTATTTGAAAATGACTTGTTTTAATTTTAAAAAAAAACTATTTTTTATTAGTAGACAGTACTATAAATTGTTACTCGATAAATGTTATAGGAACGCTGCTACGCGCACACCACATACGCGCACCCCAAATGCACACCAGCACATCCCGATCGTCCATTTCAAGAATCAATGATCCGCATTTTAAACAAATTGTTCGCGCAAACAAACAAATTATTCGCATGAACAATTTATTTAAAATCCGGACCGTCGAAAATGCGCACGGACGGCCGTCCGTGGTGGTGTGCATTTGGGGTGCGTGTATGTGGGGTGCGCGTATCTTTTTCGACATGAACAATTTATTTAAAATCCGGACCGTCGAAAATGCGCACGGACGGCCGTCCGTGGTGGTGTGCATTTGGGGTGCGTGTATGTGGGGTGCGCGTATCTTTTTCGATGTTATAGATCCTAGCACCAAATGCTCTACCAGTCGTAAAGTGCCTCTAGGGCTCTAACACCCACCCACCCGCGGGGAGTCAACAAAATGCAGCGGTAATAATATTGGTAATGCTGTGGGTTTTTTTTTTTTTTTTAACAATTAGATGTTCGGTCAAACTTGTATAAACTTCAACAAATCTTAAGAGACCAATCTCACCATTCATTTGCGGGAGACCTATTTGAAGCCACAATCAAAGCTTTCAAACATGAAACTTTGAGAAGGAACAAACTCGTCCGAGTTAGTTCAGTATATCTGCGTATCCAATCCAATCAAAGCGAATCCATATGAAAACTGCAGATGGAGGTGCTTTTGAGAAAACAAGAAATTGTTTGAATCTATTTCAAGAGTTTAGAGACGCGAGTGTAGATGCTCTTCTAAAAAAAAAGAAAAAAAGAATGAGTACTCCCGTTAATAATTAAAGACCTCGATTTAGGGTTTGTCGAAGAAACTGACTTTTAAGTCTAAAGTTGGCATTTTCAATTGATGTAATGTGACAGAACGAGTCATTTTCTGAAACAACTCTTAAATCGATATCTATAATTTAGTGCAAAGAAACTCGAAAAATTATATACAAAAGTACTTTATCTTTTTATTCAAAAATTGAAAAAACTTTTTTTTGGTTTTTTTTCATTTTGTCCTTATTCAATTTTTTTTTGCATTTGTTAGTTTTGAGTCAAAATTTTGTGGTTTATGGATTTATCTTGTCGAGACGAATCCAAAGAGTATAAAAACTATGGTCAAAAGTAATAGTAGTTTTTTTAATAAAGCCGAAAATAAACCAGTTCTTTAGATTATTTTCCGTCTTTATTTACAAAACTTTAAGTTTGGGTAACAATTTTATACTTTTTAGATTCCTCTCGTCGAGGTCGAGACAAGCCAAGAAACCACAAAAAATCGACCAAAAACTAACAAATGCAAAAAAAAAAAAATTTGAATAAAGATAAAACAAAAAAAAAACCAAAAAACCAATTTTTTCAAATTAGCCAAACGAGGAGCGGAGGAGTACATGCCAAGGATTCGAAATTCTGAATCGGTGTGTGACCC
Organism: Vaccinium myrtillus; assembly: GCA_016920895.1. Lineage (NCBI taxonomy): Eukaryota > Viridiplantae > Streptophyta > Magnoliopsida > Ericales > Ericaceae > Vaccinium > Vaccinium myrtillus. The sequence goes on from CM029280.1 coordinate 8,932,151, forward strand.
CACAAACGGTAGAAAGTTGGGACAGAAAAAGCCTTTGGCCCCTCCACCCTACCGTCGTCTAGTACTCGACAGTACTGGGGTTGATGTCTGGTTCCAACTTATGGCATGTGGGTGACTCATTCTGCTTTGTTTGTTTTCATTCATCACAATCACATGATTCACCATCACTCACTCGTACATGCTTGCAAAAAGAACCAAATCATTTTTGGAGTTCGATCTCCATTGTATTGTTGCTTTCGGATTTTTGAATTTTGTTCGGGTGTACATGGATTCATTTGATTGGTCTGGATTCGTAGAAATTCAAGAATCAATCCCTTATCCATGATTCTATCCATGATTCTAAAAAATTGAGAACCATGTCTGGACTGTAAGTCCACTACTACGACCAAACCAAACCAATCTGTGACTTACGGTGTGATTTGAGTTCATTTCCATGGTTCCAATTCAACGCTTGGACTGAAAATGTACATCCTCCATCCCAAATTGGTCCCTTTTTTTTAATTTTTGGATGTCTTAAAATATTTGTCTTTCTTGAAAAATAAGTAAAAAAGTGTTATTTTTCCCAAACTATCCCTAGTTAAGAACAATGATTATGGCCAAAAGTTGATACATCTCAATTTAAATTTGAATGTCATCAATTTACTTATCCTCTTAAAATCATCACGCCCAAAAGGGGTAAGCAAATTGGGACAAATGGAGAGTATATATGTAAAATCATAGGCCAGGGGTTTGAAAAGTGTATTAAAATTTTAAATTTTGTACTGTAATTTGATTGATTTCTTAATATCGTCTGCACTGAATCATTCATACAAACACCAATTAAATTAAAATTCACTTAAAGTTGTGATTGAGTAGATCATATGTAGTTCAAACAACAAAGTAAATTAAGCCCAATAACCTTTCAATCATAATAAATGCCTTTATTTATACAGTATGTTTGTATGGAAGTCATTTTTCAATACATCTTTGTCACCGCTGAAATAAAATTTTAAAGCCGCCCTTGTGAGTAACTGCAACTTCATATTGGTTCACCCATCAACCATCTTGGTTATAGCTGCACCTTTCATTAGCTCGACCTCAACCTCCGGCTATTATTAGGTTACCTATAGCACACAATTTTCACCAACAAGTAAATGATGTATGGTCTCTCATTTACAAATTTGTTTCCGAAACCCTAGCTTCTCTTTTTCCAAATCATACTCCAAATAAAAATCTTGCTGCTGATAATTCCCCAAAATAATCGACGGCCCTCCCGTAACCCCATCGATACCCGTCACGATCGTCATACACACCACCGTCCCACCGACCAACGAAAAATAATCCGCCAGCGGCAACGCCATCTTCGCCCCGCCCTTAAAATGAAAAATAAATTCAGGAAATATAACTTGTTTTCCACCCGAAATATTGTAACAAGGCCCGAACCCGCTCTGATTTTCCACGTCAGCATCCCGGCTGTATTGCGCCATCTGCATTTCAAACTCACGTGCCACCGCTTCATACGCTTTCCTTTCCATAAACGTGAACGTGGTCCCCGAATCAACGATGGTCCCACCGTTGCCGTCCGATCCAGGCACCAGCAAATTGTACGGTATCGCCACTTTCTTCCCTCCCACTGTAATTTTCCGCAGATGCACATAATAGTATTCCTCATACGCTGAATTCGTACTCAATTTGTTTTTTAACAATGGCGTGTAATCAAGAACACCTTTAGTCTCGTTGCGTAAGCTGGTCCGGACACTTGAATTATTTAAAGAAAGGCCTTCTTTGGTCTTATTCTTGCCGGTAAGTGAACCACCGACGAGAATAAGGTCGCTGCTCACCGGCTCATCATCAAACCGGTGAGAAACGAGGCAGTAAGAGAATTTCTCGAGACCCATTTGGGCGGGGAGAGACTCCGGCCCGCGTCCGAACCCGGCAATGCCGGAGGGCTGGCTGGTCGAGAAGATGGAGCACCCGAGGACGAAATCTTCCACGGATTTTTCCTCGGGTAGGTCCAGGGTTTCCGAAAGGAGTATACCCGACGTCGATCCAGACCCGTATTGAATCCCGTACGGGGGACAAATCTTGGTGCTGCACTGAGCCCGAACACCCGGCCCAGCAACCCACTCGCATTTCGGGTTTTTGCAGCCCAAGATCTTCGCCGAGGACGACTGTTTGGGTATGAAGGTTGAGGTGTTCGCCGGGTTTGTACCGGAGAAATTACATTTGTCGCACATGTAATGGGTCGTGCATGGGACCCACACGAGGCTGCTGCCGGTGTCCAAGAGGAGAGAGAGGGTTTGCGGCGGTGTGCCGAAGCCGAGAGAGAGGGAGTAGCCGCCGTAGGAGTGAGGGGAGAGGGGTATTTCGGTCAGAGATGAGTTCTTTTTGTGGGGGTGTTTGAGGTGGTGGGCTCTGGCTATGGAGGAGGAAGTGAGGTGGTTGAGCCTTTGCCATGGGTTTGTTGTGGGTGGAGGTTTGGTCGGAGGAGAGAGGAGAGAGAGGGTAATGGTGGTTTGGGTTGTGGAAGGGGATGAGAGGGTGAGGAGAGAGAGGAGAGTGAAGAGAGAGAGGAGGGAAGAAGAAGAAGAAGAAGATGAAGGTGAAGAAGCCATGGCAGATTTTTCTTTTTGCTTGTGTGATTGTGGACCTTGAGGTGAGGGGATCGGAATTACTGTGTATCATGTTTTGATTTGTACAATACTTTTTATACTGCTTACTTTTTCGTTATTTGTGGAGGAGAATGTTCCCCATTGGAAATATCGGCTACAAGTGTAAAGTCAGGATTTCCCATTTACTGAGAGTCAAACTGTTAAAGCACGTCAAGTTCTGGAAGTCCAATAGGCCGAGTTTCCTTTGGTTTGGCAAATTCATGCCCAAAACATATACCATTGGATGTATCGTATTTTTTGTGGCACTGTAATCTTCGGTATTTATTTTTAGAGTGTCTGTTTTAGGTGTGGAAAAGGAATCATATCAATATGTATTTTTATTTCGAGTGCGGTAGTTTTTTAGTCAAAGACGAATTGCTCATTTTGAAGACTAAGATTGGGCCTCGACAAAAATCGGTAGTAGTCTCGATATAGAAACACTGGAATCGTGAAATTGGATTTGGAGAATATGGAAGTAATACGGAAATAATATGGGATTTGGAAGTCATACGGAAGTAATACGGATTTGGAGAATATGGGATTCAGTGATATGCTGGGATTTGGTGATACGTTGGATTTTGGCACCTATATCATTGGAAATGCACAAGGAAAGAAGTTAGATGCTGCACGTTTTCCTCCAGCATTTCAAGGCTCTTTTATTAGCAAAACATTCTGTTTGTTTTTGCTGGATTTTTTGCTCGAGCAAAACCGCCGGCAAAAATGCCCGATTCAGCAACTATAAAATCTCAGCGATTAGGTTTTTTCTAATTACCACATCAGCCATATTTCGACCCTTTGTGCCTCTCTCATCAAAATACCATCCACGAGTGCTAGGGTTCGTGAACTTTGAAGATTTGTGAAGGCTTTTCATTGCCGTGCGATCAAGATCATCTTCAAAGGGTTTCATCGTTCATATTCAATTCAACGTTTCTCTATCAAAGTCCTTTCGTGGAGTTCGAAGGGCAAAATAGTTGGAAGGCTTGAGGATTCAAGATGTGGCGATCATGCAAGGGTGTGATGTACGTGGATTCGGCGAGTAGGGCTTAGGATTCGTGGTGAGGATACACGGTCGTCGAGTAAGTCTACTTGTAATCACACAATATTTCTAGTGCATGATTCCTTCCCGTGGTTTTTTCCCATTTAGGGTTTTCCACGTAAATCGGTGTTCTTCGATTGTTTGATTACGTTTCATTGATTGGTTAAAGTTTTGATTGGTGGGTCGATATTTAAAAGAGATTAGATTAAAGAAAATCTATTAACCTAGACAAGCTAGGGTTTTTCATTTGGTATCAGAGCGGGTCGCTCTTTGTGGAATATCCTTATTCTTAGCGGATCCGGTTTTTCATATCGTTAGCGATGGAGTTAAATACAAATAGACCACCGATATTAGAAAGGACTAATTTTGATCATTGGAAAGCAAAAATGGTAGCCTACCTTAAGGCTATTGACGAGGATGTCTGGAATGCTTGTGAGGTTAAATATACACCTCCAACAGTAACGGTTGATGGTGTCACAACACCAAAACCTAATGCTAGTTATACCCCAGCAGAGAGATCTGTAAGAGCTGCGAATAGTCGTGCCTTAAACGTACTTTTTACTTATGTTGATACTAAGGAGTTTCATCGCATCTCTACTTGTAAGGTTGCGAAGGAAGCTTGGGATATTTTGGTTACAACGCATGAAGGGACGGACACGGTAAAACAAGGAAAACTACAAAATGAGTAACCACACAGTTTGAGATGATTAGGATGAATGAGGATGAAACATTTGACGAGTTTTATGCTAAACTAAATCACATTGTCAACACTAGCTATACATTGGGTGAGCCCATATCTCCTTTTGTGTTGTTAAAAAAAATTTGCGATCCCTTCCTGAACGTTTTAATACTAAAGTTGATATTTTGGAAGGAAAAAGAAAATTACCCGAAATGTCTCATTGAAGAAATTGTTGGTCGGTTTCAAAACTATGAACTCACTCATTTTGACCAAGATTTGATTCCCAAGAAAGTCATTTACTAAAACCTGTGAAAAAATCCATAGCTTTTTCGAGTAAACATAAAGAGACACATAAAGATATTAGTGATTCAGATAGTGATGACGATTATGATATGGAGGCTTTGGATTTGTTTATGAAAAATTTCAAACATTTCTTTAAGAAAAAGAATCATGAAAACGAAAACAGCGTTAAAAAGGGTAAAGGAAAATTTAATTTTTCTAATATCAAGGAGCGAAAAGGAGTAAAAGGATCACTCTCTGGACCTAAGTGCTACGAGTGTCATGGTTATGGGCATCTTGCTCAAGATTGTGCTAATAAAAGAATGAAACAAAAAGTTTATAATGTGAAGACATGGGATGATGATTCAGATAGTGGAATGTCGGATAGTGACAAAGATGAAGAAAACGTTAGGAAGAATTTCATAGTTTTTGCATCCAAACATCAGGCTAGTGAGAAGATAGATGGAAAATTAAGTTGTGAGGGAATAGTCGATTGTGATGTTGAAGAAGATGTTGTGAACTCCGATGAACTACAAGAGGCTTACAATAAGCTCTACAATGAGAGTCTAAAAATTACAAGGCAAAATATTAAGCTTGCTAGTAGAAATGAAAAAGTTAGTCATGATCTAGAAACGGCATTATTTTCGGCAAGGGAGTTGTCAGAATCCCTAGACTGCATGACTCAAGAGAGAGATCAACTGCAAAAGGAAGTGGTACAACTCCATGAGAAAGTGAAAGAAGTAGAAGAACTTAATACAACCAATAAAGGTAAACTACATAATTTATCTGTGGAAATGAGTAATGCTAATGGTGTTTCCAAGCGTTTCAATGCAGGATCTAAAGCTTTAGATGAAATTCTTGCTATGCAAAGACCATGCGGTGATCGAACAGGGCTTGGATATCATGCCTATTCTTTGAGTGAAGAAAAAGGAGAAAATATGGTTCATGAAAAGAATATGAAAGTTTCGGTAAGTGCCAAAATATTCCGGACTCAATGCGATGAGGTAAAAGCTAAACTTAGTCTCAATAATGCTAAGCCTCAAGTGTTTGTTAAAATGCCTAGATGCATTCAAAAACCTAGTGCTAGAAAATTCATTCCTATTTGTCATTATTGTGGTGTTAAAGGTCATATTCGTCCTAACTGTTTTCAACTACATGGATATCCTGTACATCACCGCAATTATCACAACAAAACTAAGACTCCTAAGAATGGGGAAAATCGAAGTAAGCATAGGCATGGCTATGTAAATCATGACAAATCCACTATGAAAACTCAAGCAAAAAATATTCTTATCACTACTAGACCTGTTTGGGTGAGGAGGATAGATTTAAGACCCTGTGCAGATTTATCTTCCATCCCTCTAGATGACACTGGATCATCCAAAGGCGTTGACTTTGCCTTTTAAGAATCGGTCTCATACCCATAGTCTAGGTTGTTTTTCATTGGATATGGTTTACCTAGAGTTATGGTTTGTGTTGTTCTTTATATTTTTATTGCTTAGTTTGTTAAATTCTTCATTAACAAAAATCTCAAAAAGATTTCATTTATTTGTTTTTATGTTTCAAATGTTGCTTTCCTTTACAGTTGTCTTAATTATCTTGATTAAAAAAAAAACTATCTTTTTGTGTTTGTTGCCACTTAAACATGACGGTGAATCGGTTAATTGTTATGAGATTTTAAGAAGATCTTCATATTGTGTATGCGTATACATCTCTTTTATCTCTATATAGCTTGGATGATATTCTAGAATCAAATGTAGTATGGGTCATGTCCTATGATTTACACTTCATTCGCATCAGCTATAGTCAGCTCCTTAACTCCTGATCGACATTTCTCATGTAGCTGGCATGTGCCCTGTGCAACTCCTTTGAGATTGACCGCTTAGCAGTTATGATTATGTCAAGGCCGTTTATATAACCCCAAAAAAAAAAAATTGTGTCGGTGTTTAGTTGAAAAGGGTGATGAGATATGGTTCATATTCTCTGCATTTTCGGGCTTTTCACTTAGTAACCGGGCCTCTTGCCTCAGTAAGCAATGAGTGTTTGCGTCAAACGGTGGAGAGTTTCCGGATTGTAATATGGGGTTTGCTTGAGTTCGTAGCCTTTTTTACTCGAGTAATTAAGTCCGTTGGGGTATTCTCTATACCTAGTGCCCTAAGACCATTTGGTTTGGGTGTCACTGGCCTAAAGCTTGCTACATGGGTCAATTAGAAAGCTTAAGGGACTTTGGCATTGCACGACCACATTATGAGCATTGAACTTAGTTAAGGAGGTTCTTTTATTTTTTTTTAAAAATATATACAAAATAAAAAAATGCATGAGAGGAACGTGTAAATTTTTACAGTATTTGTTGAGGGGGAGTTTGGCTCATTGACAAATCCAAAAAAATTCTTGGTTTGACTTCTTGGAGAGAGTTTATCTTGACACTCCGTGCCTACATGAGAAACCAAGTTTTGTGTTAAGTTGATCTCGCTATAATTGACGTGTCTCACACACTCACGTTTGTCATCGGTACTTGACTCATGATACATCTGTTGTCTAAGTATATTCTTGCTATTTGAATTTAAGATGTGTCAGTGCATTATACTTTATGTGTGCTCATTGAATCCAATAACCATCAACCCGCTTCACATGTGTTTGATCTTAAAAATAAATTTTATTTTGGATGGATGATTTGTGTCAAGGAGTCCCTTTAGTTTTATCTTTCTTCAAAGAAAAATTTATAAATAACTAAAACGGTGTGGCTCTAATTATGTCTCTTATATACTTGCTTTTATTTTTTTTAAATGGGGCAGTCAATCACTAATTCTATATCGAATAATCAGTATCTTTTTCTTGAAATTGGTTTCGTTGCACCAAAGTTGTTCATTCGATCTTTAGGATTGCTTGTTTGAGGATTCTGTTGGCCCTAGTTCTTTCCTAATTTCATAATATTTCTTTTGACTGCTAAAATTTATACTGCCATTCTTAATTATAACATCTCATTCAGAACGTTAGTATGGCTACTATGATGCATTGTTATTTGTTGGTTCCCATGTTTCATGGTTGTTCATTGCACACTATTATTCCCTGATATTCTTGGTTATTATTTCCTTTGTCCTTCCGTGACAAAAAGGGGGAGAAGTTTAATACTAACAGTTTGTGTGAAGTGTTTGTGTCTGTGGTGCAGCTTGCAGGTTTCCTATTCACACTCTTTTAGGAGATGTAGTTTTTAGTGTTCAGTATGTTTTGTCATGGAAGTGCCAAAGGGGGAGATTGTAAGCCCAATAGGCCGAGCTTCCTTTGGTTTGGCAAATTCATGCCCAAAACATATACAATTAGGTGTATCGTATTTTTTATGGCACTATAATCTTCGGTATTTATTTTTAGAGTGTCTGTTTTAGGTGTGGAAAAGGAATCATATCAGTATGTATTTTTAATTCGAGTGCGGTAGTTTTTTAGTCAAAGACGGATTGCTCATTTTGAAGACTAAGATTGGGCCTTGACAAAAATCGGTAGTAGTCTCGATATAGAAACACTGGAATCGTGAAATTGGATTTGGAGAATATGGAAGTAATACGGAAATAATATGGGATTTGGAAGTCATACGGAAGTAATACGGATTTGGAGAATATGGGATTCAGTGATATGCTGGGATTTGGTGATACGTTGGATTTTGGCAACTATATCATTGGAAATGCACAAGGAAAGAAGTTAGATGCTGCACGTTTTCCTCCAGCATTTCAAGGCTCTTTTATTAGCAAAACATTCTGTTTGTTTTTGCTGGATTTTTTGCTCGAGCAAAACCGCCGGCAAAAATGCCCGATTCAGCAACTATAAAATCTCAGCGATTAGGTTTTTTCTAATTACCACATCAGCCATATTTCGACCCTTTGTGCCTCTCTCATCAAAATACCATCCACGAGTGCTAGGGTTCGTGAACTTTGAAGATTTGTGAAGGCTTTTCATTGTCGTGCGATCAAGATCATCTTCAAAGGGTTTCATCGTTCATATTCAATTCAACGTTTCTCTATCAAAGTCCTTTCGTGGAGTTCGAAGGGCAAAATAGTTGGAAGGCTTGAGGATTCAAGATGTGGCGATCATGCAAGGGTGTGATGTACGTGGATTCGGCGAGTAGGGCTTAGGATTCGTGGTGAGGATACACGGTCGTCGAGTAAGTCTACTTGTAATCACACAATATTTCTAGTGCATGATTCCTTCCCGTGGTTTTTTCCCATTTAGGGTTTTCCACGTAAATCGGTATTCTTCGATTGTTTAATTACGTTTCATTGATTGGTTAAAGTTTTGATTGGTGGGTCGATATTTAAAAGAGATTAGATTAAAGAAAATCTATTAACCTAGACAAGCTAGGGTTTTTCAAGTTCTCATTAAGGCCTTGTTCTTAAATAAATTTTATGAGATAAAATCTAATTTTGATAAAATGTAGTTTTGTTTAGAGTTGTGATAAAATGACATTATTTTTTCAATGGATTAAATCTAGGTGTTGATAAAGCTGTTTTGTAAATGATTTTGTGAGACAAAAATCTAGTTTTCATAAAATCTAGTTTTGCTAAAATCCGTTGAGAATGTTAGATTTTATCAAAACTATATTTTATGAGATAAAATTCATTCAAGAACAAGGTCTTACTAAAACAACGCTGCTACGGGCACATACAACGAAACACATCAAGTTCTCGTTTACTAAAACAACATTGCTACAGGCATATACAGCGAAACACATACAAAGCCACACTCGCTGACATGTTGGTGGTCCCCACTCTCTCTCTGTAAAGACACATGTTTTTAAATATTTTTCGGAAATAAAGTTGGGGAAATGTGAGAAATTATTTGAAATGTCTAAATGTTTGATTAGATTATGATATGAGTGAGCTGGAGCCAAATTGCATGACACAAACAACTAGGGGACTTGGGGTGTAATTCCTTTAAATGTGTGTGTGGTGTATGAGAGGAGAGAAACATACCTCCCCTCCCCTCCTCATGAGACGTTTCCCCCTCCCTCTTTACTCTCTCTCTCTTCCATCTTCTTCAACCTCTCTCCAAAACACACTTCAAATCTCAAGTTACTTCACAACCATCACTCATACTAGACTTCTACACGTGTTTGGAAGCTCGGGTGTCGTTCGTTTCAGTCTGATGGTGAAGATTCGATTGGAGTATTGGAGAAAAGGCAAGGGTTTTTCTCATCCTTTGTTCACAAGCTTCTATACCTTGAGGTAGGGAGATTTCTACCATTACTGAGTGTTTTGAAGTGTGTGGTGTGTAGATTATACCCATCTTTGATCAATCCCTGTTGTCTTCTTGAAAACCCCATTTTCTAGTTCCATGGATTTGATTGGAGGTTGATTAATGTTTGTCGTTGATGTCCTATGTAAATTAGTTGTTGAATACTCTCTTGTAGCTTGTGGTGTTGATTTTTTATCATAAACATATTTGGTATGGAGCCCATTGGAATCCCCGTGTTCAGGTGTCAAACTTTCACTCAAAACCCAGGTGGATCGATCCACCCTTAGGGTTGAATCGATCCATAACCTTTTGTTGGTTCTTTGAACCATAATGGATCGATCCACTTGTTGTCTGAATCGATCCAAAACCTTCTTATTTGCCCTTGGAACATGGTGGATCGATCCACCCTAAAGTTGGATCGATCCGGATTGATCTGATCACAAAATTTTACATTGTGGACCAATCCACTCCTAGAGTTGGATCGATCCAACTTCCCCAAACTTCCCAAAACTTGTTTTCTTCAATTTTGGTCGCTTGTTCGTGCTTGTAGTTGGCATATTCATTCCTTAGACCTCAAAACTTGTTGAATGACTCGTTCCTAACCTATCCTTACATGGTTGGTGACTTGGTTTGATTTTTAACGTGACGCTTACACGGTTATACACTTGATATGCGTGAATTGGTTGATATTGACGAAATGTGTGAACTTGAATGACGATCCGAGGTGGGAGTGATACGATGACACCATTGCGAAACTAACGAACGTGAATTGAAATGAGAACTTGAAACATGTGATAAAGAAAAAAAAGAGATAGAGGGTGAGAGAGAGAGTGTGGGGACCACCGCCACATCAGCGGGAGTGAATGGTATGTGTGCCGTCGTATGTGCCCCCGGACTTACTGTTACTAAAAAACAATGAAGTTGATTTTAGCAACTTAGCTAATTTACTTTTAGCGTTTTTATGTAACAACCCAGTTTAGTTTGATTCTAAAAACAGGAAAATTTATCACATAACCCCTAGATAGGCATTAAAGAAAAAATCGTTAAATCGAATCGATAATCGAAACTGGGCCAAATTGGTGGATTGGTTTGGTTTGTCACCTTTCAATCTGGTATAAACCGGAACCGATCAAGAAATATATATACATATATGTAGAGCCTCCAATGACTAGTCCAGTTGGTTAATAGGTTTGCTCCAAATGGTTAGTCTAGTTGGAACTTCCAACTGTCTTTTCATTGTTTTTCTTGGATATTTCCCTAAAAGAAATTGGGTAATTCTCATAGTTTTGTTGCTTTTCCAATTCCTCATGTCAAGATGAATCAATAATCCACAAAAACTTAACACAAAATTATAAAATGCTAATTTATTTTGAATAAAACAAAACCAACAAATTAAAAAGTCAGTTAGTATGGAACAAGGTGTAAAGAGTTAAATTCTACCAGCAATGAATTTTTCAAAATATAATCTCACAAGCTACAAGATGCTTAATTTAGTCTGGGGAGGGGGTTCTGTAAGGATACAGCAAACACCTTAACCCAAAATTTCTACTATAATAAATTAGGAGTTGGATCATCTTGCTCTTGGTCCTTTAAACAAGAGGGATGGACCATTAGTCTCAATATGGGTTCTTTCTGGCCCAATTTATGAGTTCTCTCTGGCCCAATTATGAGTAGTATTTTCTTTTTAAGAGCTCATTCAGAATATCAACTTGTCAAAATTACGTCTATCTATCAGATATCAATCAACACACAATCAACACATGATTGTAACACATTGGAGTATCACCAATACTATACTCAAAATTAAATAATCATAAATTGTCACATCACCTTTAGAATATTTAATGGGGGTGTTCCACTAAGTTAGTTTTTTTGAATAAATTGATTTTTCATAGTATTTTATATGATGTGTTGTGAGAGAATGACATGCCTCGATTTTTGAAAAAAAAGTTTTTTGTTAGTAGAACACCCCCTAGTGGATGGCTAAAATTGACAATGTAGAGGACCACAATGACATAGTCAAAATTGAGCACTGTATCACACTTTCAACGATAAAAAAAACTAAATTATTCAAAACCAATTTTTTTGTCAAAACTGTTTTTCTTTTCAAAACTTTGAAAAAAAAAAAATTAACAGTTTTCAAATTTTAAAAAAAAAAAACAGTTTTGCAAAATTTTTCTTTTGAAAATATAAAAAGTTTTCAAAATAACGGTTTTCAAAAAAATATATAGTATAAATAGTTTTCCAAAAACATTTTTGAAAAAAAAAACAATTCGGTTTTTAAAAAAAAAATAGTTTTGAACAAAGGATAGAGAAAATAGAGAGAATGTTTTTGTGTGATGATGAGTGTACTTGATTGAGTAAATGTGGGGTCCATTAAATTTTGTTATTGTGAAAATGTTGGTAACTTTGAGTATGCTGCTTGACCGAAATCCTATACCTAAATTACTGGGTTGCCCCAAGCGCAGGGCGGATATCAGTGTAGCACAATACCCGGTAAGACCGGAATCGAATCCACAGAGAAGGTGGAAAGTGCTGACTAAAAACTCGGGATGCTAATGTTTAACACGGCTCTTAGGTGGCCACCCTTTGTGATTTGGTTTGGTGAATTAACTAAATTAAGAGAAAAATTGATTTTGATTAAATTATTTAAAAGGGAGTACGGTCGTAGGGTTCATAACCCGGTGACCAGGTCCAGATATTTCATGCTCCATTCGTTGTTCCAAAACATTTGACTTTAGAGAGAGAAAGATACCCCGAAAGATGCGAATCATCGCGGTCGCCGTTTACCCATGTACAGCGAAGAACAAGTTTTGGTCCCCCGTTCCCCGCGTTACATGGGCTCCGACAATGCCCGGATTCGTCTAACAAATGTTCTTTCATAACCTAAAATTGCTTTTTCCATTCTTAATCGTGAAAACCGGAGCAAGAATATACCCAGCCCTGGCCACGGCGTGTTAATCACCCCGTGACCATACTTGAAAAACTACTCACTCATACTAATAATGACAAATAACTCAACTTTAAAATAAACCATGCTCTGATAATTAAATTCGAATTAAAACAAGAGATTCAAGTCTCAGAACGCGGACAAACCCCCGCGAACTGAGATTAAAGTAAGGAACAGGAACGTTACCAAAGCAAAGCGAGAATCAGCGGAAAAACTCCAAAACTTCGATGCAAAAATAATCAGAAAGTTGAATCTCCAAAAGGTAAGGCGGCTGCGAAAAGGTAAGAAAAATCTAACAATGTTCGAACCCTAATTCGGAGTAAAAACGAGGTATAAATACCCTCCCGAAGTCAACACACGTGGCAAAGTCAGATGGGCAAAATAAGGGCTCGGTATCGATACGGAGAAGTCCCGATCGATACCCGCTTCTCTTTTTTTTTACGGTTGGTGCTTGGGTATCGATACAGAACATTCCATGTATCGATACCGGGCCTCTAAGTTGACTTTTTCAGCTTTTTGGTCGTCCTTGCTTGGGTCCCACCGGTTCCTCACATGCCCGATGCCTTGTGTCACTTTCCGTGCTCCTTTCCGGCCCGTCTCCTACAAAACAAACAAAATCACCAAAAACAAGAGACGACACCGAATCAAGTGGAAAATGAAATACAACGCGCCTCTAATGCGCTAATTTGCCCTACTTAGGCGCTTATATCTGTGATATTACGCGCCTATCACACCCCCCAACTTGAGCGTTGCTAGTCCCTAGGAACGAACGAAAAACAACTGATAAAAAGAAACTAGAAAACATAAATGGGGGTACGGGGGTTATGACACCTGTAGAAACAATCAACCAAAGCGACAGATAATCACCTCCTAATATGCTCCTTAACTCTCATGCATGCATGCTTTGACAGAAATTAAACATGGTTAGCATAGCTCCACATGCATGAATAAAAATCCCCACAAAGATAAACGCGTCACACAACTCACGAGAACACTCAACATCCCATATAAGCGCTTGGCGAGATGCGTGGGACCGAACAACTGGTTTCCACGTGCCAATCAAAATCAACGCTTAACAAGAAATAACCGCACAATATGTCCAAACAGGATTCCACAAAATAAGCAACATCATTATTAATCATGCATAAGTGAGAGATAGAATACGTGCACACGATCGACTAAGGACTTTTTGGATTATATTGACCTTGGTTAGAACAAAGATAGGAAACTGCAAAATCAGGTGACGGCCTATAGAGGCTCAAGGTTAACTACCCCGACCGCCGCACTTTCACGTCTAAAACCTGTCAATGCGCCCATCGGCGCCACCCAAACCAAATCCACAATCAAATAATTAAAAGTGAAACCATCATCCTAAGAGTTATATTACAAACCCCAAATGAAAACGAAACAACACAAGTTCCACATGAAATAACACAATATCCAACATGAAATAACAGGAAACCCCACATAAAATAACACCTCCAACTATCACTACCTACCCTCAGCCAGCCCCATGCAACCACAAGTGCCTCAGTCAATCCGACTCAACCTCCTCCGGTTCCGGTTCACCATCTGCGAAATCATCGCTGACCTCCAACTCAGGAAACTCAAGGGGAACATATGGATCTGAAGTCGACCCCTCGAGTCGCCTTACCATCCACTCTTCCCTGTGATTCATCTGCTGCAGCATTCTTGCATTTTGTCGCACCTCTCTCTTAAGCTTCTGATGACTTCGAATGGTAGCGACCCCTTGACAAAAGATCTTCTGCAGCCAAGTGGTATTGGATGTGCTGGGGGGTGGCTGTGTAGTCAAATAAGTTCCTCCTCTAGCACCTCGAGTCTGGGCTCTGCTCTTGGTAAGAATGGTGATGTCTATTGCCCCAGGGACTAGTGGATCGTTGTTGAACCACTTGGCCCCTTGCAATCCGGAGTCTCTAGCAATGGCAGTGATCAGGCAAGGGAATGGCATTCGGGTCTGTGTTGGGGCATCACGGAAGTCGATAATCTTTGAGTAAATGAATAATGCCCAGTCACACACAGTATCTGGATCCATGAAGGCTGTCAACATATTCCTAGTATCAATAGAGGGCTTATTTTCAGTTTCCCTCGGATCCAGATTATAACAAACCAATTGGTTCACAAATCGATATGCCGCCCTAAACTTGCCCGGCCGGTGAGGATTCCCAGCATCTACACGTCTCTCATACAAAAGACCCGTCACTGTGTGCGGGGTAAAATCCTCAGCGGGGCATGGGTAGTTAACATCAGTCGGCCTATGATAGCGCAAACTCGCAGCTATAGCATCAGGGGTGATAGTGATGGGGGTTTTACCTACTCGTGAGGTTATCTGAGTCTCGGAACTGAACGCAGTCCCGGATGCTGGTATTTGAAAGTGTTTATAGAATTCCCTCACGAGTTCTAAATTATATCCGGGGTTTGGATTGAACCAGAATGACATACCTTGCCGCACAATGGCTCGTATGGTCTCGTCATTCTCGAGAAACCCGTCCCGGATGACGTGGCGCTCGTTCTTAACGCCCCTTTGTTCAATAGAAGCCTCCCACTTGGCCCGTTCATCCCGAGCAATTTGATCCTTGGTCCTCCTTCCCCCGGCTACTTGCTCTGGAGGAGCACTGGAGGAGGCCGTAGCTTTGCCCTTCGCCTTCCTAGTTGCCATGTTTTGGAGGGTGGGTTTTGGAAAAGTTAGGTTTTTAGATCTGGAGAGATAAGGGTTTTGGATGGGATTTGAGAGGTATATGTGGTAGAGGGTGAGAAGAGGAGTGTTTTGGTGAAGTTTGGTGGGATTTGGGTGAGATTTGGTGGAGTTATGGAGGTTTAAAGGTGGTGGCTATGGAGGAATTTCGGAGGTTAGGGTTAGAGAGAGAGAGAAAGAAGCTTGAGGAAGAAGATGGGTTGTGAGGAAGAATGACCGGTCAAACCTGTTAAATTCGCATTTTAAGGGTCTCGGTATCGATACAGGACTTCTCCTGTATCGATACCCGTGGGTTCTGTTCGCGAATGGGTCAACTTGTATCGATACAGCACTTTTGTTGTATCGATACCGAAGGTCTCTTTTTTTTTTTTTTTTTTTTTTTGAAATAGGCTGGGGTTTATGGGGTTTATGGGTTTTGGTTCCCAAAACACGGCACCTAATCAGACTTCTTCAAAAATTAATCCCTCAAGTCGCCATTGCTTCCCAATTTTCCACAACAGTACGACACTTATGATGCACAGAGCTTGACTTTCCCCCAAACTTGAATCCAACCAAAAACACCGGTTTCCTAAGTTAGACACGGGAACTGACTCGGACTGGTTTAAGATGGGTCAAGGGGACTCATATGTGGTTTAATCATGCAAAAATGCCTTGTTTCATCCCCTATGCACGTTATTTATCCTCACAAACGCATGAAAAATAACTAGTCTCTTACTTGCAAAACAAAAGCCTACTATTTTATGCGATTGCGAACAGAATACAAAGAACATGGGCATGCTATTCAGGATACGCTATTATCAATGTGAGGACACTCATTCACATGCTTGACAGTGCATCATGCTCAACTAGATAGCCAAATATATGCATGCATTCAAGTTAAACAGGCATACTAATTCAGCTAGATCTCATCGCTTACTGACATTTACAAGACGCATAACACCCGTATCCCCAAAACTAACTAGCAACGCAAAAATCAAAAATAAGTACAAAGTACACCCTCCCCCCAACTAGAATCATGCGATGTCCCCAGAGCATGGAGACATAAAAATTGAAAGAACAAGGGGAAGAAACTGGACCTGTGGGTGGCAGCCAACCACCATGACCTCGGCCGATATACGAGGAATTTCAGGTACGCTCACCATGCAACCTGCAAAACACGTCAGTCCAGCCCGGCACGTGGTATCCGGGCGTACACAGAAAAACCAAAAAGCAAAAACAGAAAAAGAAAATAAACCACCACTTTCGTCACGTGAAAGACACGGGTACTACTTTTCTCCCTAATTTCTCACTTAAATTTGTGTAGAGAAGGTCATCAAAACAATCCCGGGTAAGTCACGACTCAACAGGTTAAACTACTCAAGGTTTCTCCTTAAAGCAATCAGAGCCAATCGTCTTTTATGACTATCCGAGACACGGCAATAAGATTGTTCGAAACCCAGATACACAAAGTTAAGGATAGAAATTAGGTGGCTATACCGGACCTTTTTTTTTTTTTTTTTTTTTTTGAAAATTAAAACAAACACGAAAATACCCAAAACGCCCTTACTAACCGGAGCTGGGCACACGATCCTTATTTTAATAGCGGCGTGCGAAGCTAAAAATACCCAAGTCAATGATGGGTACCCCTATTGCTAGGAGTCGGGTCCACACTCAATGAAGAGCACGGTACGCGTGAGCTACCCGTAAAACATAGCCCAATGGCTACACTACGGAATATCCGAGTAAACCGGATCAACTAAGTCCTCCTCAGGTTCACCTATGTCAATGATTTCCAAAAATGGTTTAAGACGCTGCCCATTAACTTTAAAAATATGATTATCCTTAGGGTCACAGACATCTATCGAACCGTTCGGGTAAACCTGTTGGACTATGTACGGCCCATCCCAACGAGACCTCAACTTCCCTGGAAATAGGTGAATGCGTGAGTTATATAATAAAACTTTCTGACCAACACTAAAGGTTTTGCGCTGAATATTTCTATCGTGGTACGCCTTAACCTTAGCTTTGTAAATGCTAGTGCTCTCATACGCGTCTTTCCTAATTTCCTCAAGCTCACACAACTGGAGCTTCATATGGGCACCTGCCTCTGGCAAACTTGCGTTCACCGTCTTAATGGCCCAATGGGCCTTATGCTCCATCTCTACTGGCAGGTGGCAGGCCTTACCGTAAACAAGCCGATAGGGTGAAGCACCCAATACGGTCTTGTAAGCAGTGCGGTAGGCCCACAACGCATCGATCAGTCGCAGGGACCAATCCTTTCTACTTGGGTTCACCGTTTTCTCTAAGATCCCCTTAATCTCCCGATTGGCCAGCTCAGCCTGGCCATTGGTCTGAGGGTGATAAGCCGTAGACACCTTATGAGAGATGCCATACTTCCTCATTAAAGCCTCAAAGGACCGATTGCAAAAGTGGGTGCCCTGATCAGAGATAATGGCACGTGGCATGCCAAATCTCGACAACACATGACTCTTTAAAAACTCAAGCACCACTTTTGAATCACTAGTCCTAGTGGGAATCGCCTCTACCCATTTTGACACGTAATCCACCGCCAGGAGGATGTACTCGAAACCGTGTGACACGGGGAATGGGCCCATGAAATCAATGCCCCAACAGTCAAAAACCTCCAACACATAAATATTGTGGAGGGGCATCATATTTCTCGGGCCAACTTTACCTAATTTCTGACATCGGTCACAAGACTTGCAAAATACATAGGCATCCTTAAATAAATTCGGCCAAAAGAAGACGCACTGTAATACCTTGGCGGTGGTTTTCTTGGCGGAAAAATGACCGCCACACGCCTCTGAGTGACAAAATTCAAGTATTCCCCTCTGATCAACCTCGGGGACACAACGGCGCACTATCTGGTCCGCACAGTATTTAAACACATATGGATCATCGAAAATATACTGCCGAACCTCTCTCAAAAAGCGCTGCTTTTCAGAAGTAGACCAATGGGGTGGAATCTGCCCAATCACCAAATAATTGGCGATATCTGCAAACCACGGGCACGTGTTAGCAGAGAACAACTGCTCGTCGGGAAAGGTATCCACAATGGGGAGATGAGAGGTGGGGTCCTCAAACTCCAAACGAGACAGGTGGTCAGCTACCACATTCTCAACCCCTTTCTTATCCTTAATAATGAGGTGGAATTCTTGCAGCAAAAGAATCCACCGGATAAGGCGAGCCTTCGCATCCTGCTTGGTCATCAAATACCTCAAGGCCGCATGATCGGTATAAACCACAATCTGCGACCCCACCAAGTAGGACCGAAATTTATCTAAGGCAAACACCACCGCTAACAATTCCTTCTCGGTGGTGGTGTAATTCAGTTGTGCCTCATTCAATGTCTTGCTCGCATAATAAATCACATAGGGATCTTTCCCTCGCCTCTGACCTAAAACGGCGCCGACTGCATAGTCAGACGCGTCACACATAAGCTCAAACGGCAAACTCCAATCTGGGGACTGAACGATTGGCGGAGTTGTGAGACTCCGCTTCAATTTCTGGAATGCCCCCTCACAAGCATCGGACCACACAAAGGGTGTGTCCTTCGCCAACAAATGACACAAAGGCCGGGAGATAGCGCTGAAATCCTTAATAAATCGCCGGTAAAAACCGGCGTGACCTAGAAATGATCGGATATCCTTAACAGTCTTTGGAGTGGGAAGATTGGCAATTAAGTCTATCTTCGCCTTGTCCACCTCAATACCCTTGGATGAGACAATGTGTCCCAACACAATCCCTTGGGTCACCATGAAGTGGCACTTCTCCCAATTCAGCACAAGGCGCTTCTCCTCGCACCTAGTCAAGACTTTTCCTAAGTTCTCGAGGCATCCGTCAAACGAATCCCCAAAAACTGAAAAGTCATCCATAAAAACCTCTACTATTTTCTCTACCATGTCGCTGAAAATTCCCATCATACACCTTGAAAAGGTGCCGGGAGCATTGCACAAGCCAAATGGCATGCGACGGTAGGCAAAAGTACCATACGGGCACGTAAAAGTAGTCTTTTCCTGGTCCTCCATGGCTACCTCAATCTGATTGTAGCCAGAGTATCCATCCAGGAAGCAATAGAACGCTCTGCCCGCGACTCTCTCTAAAATCTGGTCAATGAATGGGAGGGGAAAATGATCCTTCCGGGTGCTCGCATTGAGCTTCCGGTAGTCTATGCAAACACGCCACCCGGTCTGAACACGGGTTGGCACTAACTCACCCTCCTCATTTCTCACTACTGTCACCCCTGCCTTCTTAGGCACAACCTGCACAGGACTTACCCACTCACTATGGGCAATCGGGTAAATGATACCCGCATCAAGCAGCTTAAGCACTTCCGTCCTAACCACCTCCTTCATATTGGGGTTTAGACGGCGCTGAGGTTGCCTAGAAGGCTTCACATCCTCATCAAGAAAAATGCGGTGTGTACACACCGTAGGACTAATACCCTGAAGGTCTGCTATCGTCCAGCCTATCGCCCCTATATGCTCTCTCAGCAGGGCAAGTAATTTAGCCTCTTGATCCACCTCCAAGGAGGAGGAGATCACTACTGGAAACGTATCATCGCCTTTAAGAAAGGCATATTTCAACGTATCCGGTAAAGGCTTCAATTCAGGCTTCGGCGGCTGGACCGATGATGGGAGAGCTTTAGGTAATGGGGCGCCCAATGGTTCGAGAACTGGGTCCCAAACGGCGCCGCATATATCCTCTACTGCTAGCATCTCCATCAAACTCCCTACCTCTGGAGAATCTAAAAATGACGCCTCATGGGCGGTCAGGGCTATCTCCAGAGGATCCTTATACAACATACTCTCGACATGCTCTTGCACTAGCGTGTCGATCAAACTCACCTCATAGACCTCCTCATCATCCTCTACCCGACTATTAACATTGAAGACGTTCACCTCCATTTTCAAGTCCCCAAATGATAATTGGACTTGTCCAGTTTTGCAATTCATTACAGCACTGGAGGTGGCTAAAAATGGGCGGCCAAGGATGATAGGAGTCTTCTCAAAGACTTCCGGGATTGGACACGTGTCCAAGACAATGAAATCCACGGGGAACAGAAACTCCCCTACCTGAATCAAGACATCCTCCACTACCCCCTTAGGAATTCTCACACTCCGGTCAGCTAGCTGTAGCGTAACCGGTGTGGCTTTAAGGTCACCTAGGCCTAGTCTCAAGTACACCGAATATGGGAGCAAGTTGACACTTACTCCCAAATCTAATAAGGCCTTCTCAAAACTCTGGCCCGCAATAGCTATAGGGATAGTGGGACAACCCGGATCTTTCCGCTTAATCGGGATATCAGCTTGGAGAATGGAGCTCACTTGCTCCGTCAGTAGCACGTTGCACTGACTCTTAGTTCTCCGTTTCGACGTGCACAACTCTTTAAGCACCTTTGCAAACTGAGGAATAGCGTCAATGGCTTCCATCAGAGAGATAGGAAACTAAACCTTCTTGAACAGCTCAAGAATCTGGAAATGCGCATTGACGCTGGGCTTTGCCACCAAGCGATGGGGATATGGTGCAACGGGTGGCAAAGTAGTCGTGGGGGCCGCAGGAGCAGGCACCACTACCTCAGGTGACTCTAATTCTCTCTCTTCCTCAGTACCCTTTCCCACGTCCGGGACAACCACTGGAACAGCGACCGGAACCAGAGGTGGAACCGATTTCTGCTTCAGAGGAATAGTCTTATCGATCACCTTCCCACTTCTGAGAGTGGTGACCGCCTTTGCTTCCTCCAGACTGGGGTTCGGATTACTCGAACCTGAACCATCTCCCAAATAATTAGAACCGACAGCATTGGCTTGAGGTTGAGAGGGAAATTTTCCCCTCTCCTGTTGGTTTTGCCCAACTACTGCCGTCAACTGAGTCAATTGGGACCTAATGTCACCTATGGCCTGCTTGGTCTGCTCAGTGAAACTCAACTGAGACTGCATGAGAGCTTTTATCATATCATCAGTCTGCTTATCCCTCGGTGGATGATTTATGCCAGGGGGTGGTCCAGAGTATGAAGGACCGTACCCCTGCTGATTCTGTGAGGGATAGCGATATTGGGACATTTGGCCTTGCTGAGGCCGGTATGGTTGCACCTGTTGCTGAGGCTGTGCCTGGGGTGGCACTGGTGCCTTGGGATCTCTATAACTCAGGAGTGGGTTGTGAGCCCAGCCCGGATTATAGGTATTTGAGAACGGATCCCAACGTTGGTTCACCGCATTCACCTCAGCTTGGTTGCTTTGGAAGGCCTCTTTAACTATCGGAAAAGCGGGGCAAGCAGTAACTGAATGCCCCGGACACTCACATAAAGCACACACCTCCTCAACTCTCACATCATTTACCTGGTGGACTTGCTTCAGTCGCAAGTCCTCCATCTGTTTAGCCAATTTGTCCAACTGGGACTGGACAGTGTGTTCTCTCACGCTCAAAGGAAAAATACCGGACCCACTGGGTCCCTGTGCAGCCATGGCCCTGTCAGCTAAGTCGGAAGGTTCCCAACTTCTATGCTTTTCGGCCAACTCCTCTAAGAAATCCCATGCCTCATCTGGGGCTTTGTCTAGGAAATCCCCATCCCTACATAGGTACTCAATTTGCTGGGCCGTCGCAATATTTAGGCCCAGCTGGAAAGATGTCACCAATTGGTGTTTCTCATACCCATGGTGGGGTAAGGACAATAACAACTCCTTAAACCTCTCCCAGCACCTCAAAAACGACTCGCCTTCTTTTTGTCTGAAAGATTGGATTTGGCGAGTCAGGTGCTGTGTCTTACTCTCGGAGAAGTACTTCCTATAGAACAACTCTCTAACAGCGGCCCATGTCCTGAGGGATTGCTCCTTCTGCATTCTGAGCCACTTATCCGCACTGTCTTTCAGAGAAGCAGGGAAAAGCTTAAGGCAAGCGTTTTCCCACTGAGCAGTGGTGGCGAGGGTGCGCACCAACCCCTCAAAATGGCGGATATGCTCGTATGGGTCCTCATTTTCCCTCCCATAGAAAAGAGGAAGAGCATTATGGGTTCCCGGTTTGACAGTGAAGGCATTGCGTGCCTCCACTGTCTCCGTGGGCAGTACTATTGGGCCGCGAGGAGTAGTCCTCGTGGGATGCATATAGTCGCGCATGGATCTCTGTTCTGCCATCGGTGGCTCACTCTCTAAGTCAAAAAGTGGATTGGGAAATTCTAAGAACAGGTTCGGGACGGTCTCAGGTTCACTCTCGGAAGACTCCGACTGAGTGGGATGCCACTCAAGTGGGAGTGCTCCTGGCTGGACTGCTAAGGGCTCAAACTGACTAGAAGCCCCTGCTAGTGGAATTTCCACCAACGACTCTTTATCTATCCTACAAAGACGCTTAGACGGGTCTCGGAAAAAGAGTGGGTCCCCTTTTGGTGAACCCTTCTTTCCCTTACCTATCTTGACTCAATCCTAAAAATAACAACTCAAAATTTACCTAACTATTTTTTTTTTTTTTTTAAAGTTAAGAAAGATAAGATTAAAATTAAAATGAACTAAACACTAACTACCCGAATTCTTAACACCTCTTGCCTTCCCCGGCAACGGCACCAAAAATGCTTGACCGAAATCCTATACCTAAATTACTGGGTTGCCCCAAGCGCAGGGCGGATATCAGTGTAGCACAATACCCGGTAAGACCGGAATCGAATCCACAGAGAAGGTGGAAAGTGCTGACTAAAAACTCGGGATGCTAATGTTTAACACGGCTCTTAGGTGGCCACCCTTTGTGATTTGGTTTGGTGAATTAACTAAATTAAGAGAAAAATTGATTTTGATTAAATTATTTAAAAGGGAGTACGGTCGTAGGGTTCATAACCCGGTGACCAGGTCCGGATATTTCATGCTCCATTCGTTGTTCCAAAACATTTGACTTTAGAGAGAGAAAGATACCCCGAAAGATGCGAATCATCGCGGTCGCCGTTTACCCATGTACAGCGAAGAACAAGTTTTGGTCCCCCGTTCCCCGCGTTACATGGGCTCCGACAATGCCCGGATTCGTCTAACAAATGTTCTTTCATAACCTAAAATTGCTTTTTCCATTCTTAATCGTGAAAACCGGAGCAAGAATATACCCAGCCCTGGCCACGGCGTGTTAATCACCCCGTGACCATACTTGAAAAACTACTCACTCATACTAATCATGACAAATAACTGAACTTTAAAATAAACCATGCTCTGATAATTAAATTCGAATTAAAACAAGAGATTCAAGTCTCAGAACGCGGACAAACCCCCGCGAACTGAGATTAAAGTAAGGAACAGGAACGTTACCAAAGCAAAGCGAGAATCAGCGGAAAAACTCCAAAACTTCGATGCAAAAATAATCAGAAAGTTGAATCTCCAAAAGGTAAGGCGGCTGCGAAAAGGTAAGAAAAATCTAACAATGTTCGAACCCTAATTCGGAGTAAAAACGAGGTATAAATACCCTCCCGAAGTCAACACACGTGGCAAAGTCAGATGGGCAAAATAAGGGCTCGGTATCGATACAGGAGAAGTCCTGTATCGATACCCGTTGCTTCTGTTTTCTGGTTGGTGCTTGGGTATCGATACAGAACATTCCCTGTATCGATACCGGGCCTCTAAGTTGACTTTTTCAGCTTTTTGGTCGTCCTTGCTTGGGTCCCACCGGTTCCTCACATGTCCGATGCCTTGTGTCACTTTCCGTGCTCCTTTCCAGCCCGTCTCCTACAAAACAAACAAAATCACCAAAAACAAGAGACGACACCGAATCAAGTGGAAAATGAAATACAACGCGCCTCTAATGCGCTAATTTGCCCTACTTAGGCGCTTATATCTGTGATATTACGCGCCTATCATATGCAAAGGCCAAAATTTGAGTATTGGTTAAGATGCTAACTTTAATTATCTATTGTGAGCACTTTTTGGGCCACACATTAATAATTTTACCAATATTTTGGTTTTGAGTATGTCATTGGGGATAACAACCTAACACCTATATCTTGATTGAGATGGGTTCTCGCTCGATGTGCCAAATTATTTTCTTCAGCATAAATGTTTTTCAAAACCATTGATCCTCGTTGCGATGGACATTGGTTCGTGGCAAGATTTAAATTGCTATTTCTCCTAGCCATTTTGTCTTTAAGCTATAGACAAAAATCACATTGTTTCTATTATTTGAGCTTTTTAGTTGATGTAATGTGAGGAGAATAATTTGTATTTTTGAAATCCGTAAAATCTAAAGTAAAAGACAAAAAAAAAAAGGAATGATGTGTGCTAGATTAGATTTTTTGCTAGTAATTTGAGATACTCAGAGCTCGAAATCGAAAACAATGGTGTGACTGGTGTCCACTTTTGGGCCATTGCGCAGCTGCCTTGGGCCATTACTTAGCCCATCACCCGACCCACTATTTCTCTGGGCCACTCAAATTATAACAAAGACACACTTGCTATAACGTAAAGAAAATGACTTTTAATTTTTATGTTCTTATATAAAATGATATTGCAATGAAGTATCATAAATTAATTTTGAAAAGCATATCAAATTATTTATTTTCAGTATTTTATATAATTATTTAAATGCATAATCTAAGATATGAATCACCAAGGGCAAAATAGACTTTTGACAAATTCTTACATTATCTACCCTTCTTACCCTTCATTTTTAATCCTTATCTAAACTATGGACTATTTAATCTCCTCGCCCTATTTGGTAGGAGGATTTGAGAGGGGGATATAAGATTTACCCGAATATACATATCCGGATTGTTTATATCCTGTGTTTGTTAAGTTTTTGCTTCCCGGATATGTATATGCTTGGATATGTATAAGCCCCTGCAGAGAGATAAGATATAGGCACCCCCCACCCGGTCTATATTATATCCGGCTTCCTTTACCCACTGTACCCTTCACTCTGGCCCACCTCTGCCATCCCACAGAAGAGAGAAATACCAAAATGGGAGGCGTGGCAGCCCTTGGGGTAGCATTCCGCAGGAGAGAGTGGGAGATGTGTTGACAGTTGGCATACCACTGTCTCCTCTCCTCTTTTTTTGATTTTTTTTTTTTGGGTAAAAGGGAAATTTCACACTATTTTACATTATCCAACCCTCTATACCCCATCTTTTACAACAACAAAACAAACAAAGTAATTTTTAATCTTCCCTTCTAAAATAATACCCCTCTAACTATATCCACTTCTATATCCCCCTCTTATTATATCCCTCTTCTCCCCTCATATACATATCCTTCAAACAAACATGGCATCGTCTTATATGTTTCATCAGTGTAGAGCAACCCTTCTTATTTCATCCCCCAAACCTAGTACATCATCCAAACGGGCCCTAGAGGGACCGAAGTCGGAAAAACTCCTACCAGTTATTTTGAATGACTCAAGGTAAAATATCCATCAATGAGAAATCTACAATTACAAAAACTGTAAAACCACACCTATTTACACACTCGCAAACACCGGAAAACCTAAGGGTACAGAATGCTTGTGTACATAAACTGTATAGAGCTGTTAGGGGACCCACTTGTGGGTCTCAAGTGCGTCCCACACGGAAGATCCAAACCGTTCATTCATCTTAGAATAATTTTACAAGAGGCCCCGTGAGAAATCAACTCGATCCAACGTTTGTAGGTAATTGATCCAAAATTTCACCCGTTTCTTCTGTGTGGGACCCACAAGTGGGCCCCCTAATGGCTCTGTACATTTTCTGTACATAGGCGTTCTATACGCCTAGTATTGTCCCACAAACACACCGATAATGATACGGGTACAGAAAAAAGGGAACCGAAAATGTACCGATCGCGTTCGGGGACCCACTTTTGGGTCCCACACGAGTGATCCGAACCGTTCATTTTTTTATTCAAACAGTGAGACTTTGGTTCGAGCACTTTCAACCGTCCGATTGAGCTGAAATTTTGTGGGGCCCCTCGGAAAAATGTTTTAAGAATAATGAACGATTCGGATCACTCGTGTGGGACTCAAAAGTGGGTTCCCAAACGCGATCGGTACATTTTCTGTACTCCCCGTTCTGTACGGGTAGCACTGTCCCAAACACACAGCTTTCTGTAACTTCCAACTGTTCCAAGTAGTAATTACTTTGTCACATTTATATGTCAGATGAATCGACTTGCATAAATCAAGCAAGAGGTAATGATTTCTATGCCTGGCGTAAAACATCAGATCATAGGCATTCCCCGAAGACAGTGCTTACATTTACCAAGTGTCCTGTCTCTTCTCATTATCAAAGTAGGAGTAAAACACATATACAGTCACATATACATTTTCCAAGTGTCCTATTTCTGTGTAATCTTTTTAAACCGGATTTGCTATCTATTTGGTTTTTCAAGCATTGTTTTATTAGATTTATTTTTTAGAGTGCTAATTTCTAACCGTCTTTTTGTGCAAATACACAATAATTATAGAACCCTTCTACTAAATTTTGAATGAAATGGGGTGATTTTGGATCGAGCTCATACAGTCGTCCGATTGCCTCGATTCCCGCGTGGGCTCACTCGGAATTTGATTTGGAGAAGGATGAACGGCTCGGATCGATTGTTTGGGACCCACAACGGCGTCCCCGACGCCGTCGGTACGTCGTCGGTCCTCATGCATCTGTGCGGAAGGAATTACCGATAATTATATTCATTACTAAAATAAAGATACATTTATAGTCACCAAATATATGTATGTAGTTTTACTGGCAAAAAGAATACTATGTTACTTATTTAAACAAATTATGAACTTATGGGTTAAGTTTACTTCTTTCTCTGTCCCATTTTGTTGGTCTTTATTTTATTTTGAGATGTCGCAAAACATTAATTTTTTTTAAAGGTCAAGGAAAACTTTGTTTGGATTTCCAACTCTTACCCACGTTAAAAAAAAATCGAAAAATTTAAAAGGAAGAATTAAAAGATAAAAATGGAAATTAAAATCAACTTTGTGAGAAAACATGCCTTAAATACATGTTCCTATAAAAAGTTGAAAATCT
The DNA here is from genome assembly GCA_016920895.1 of Vaccinium myrtillus. Lineage (NCBI taxonomy): Eukaryota > Viridiplantae > Streptophyta > Magnoliopsida > Ericales > Ericaceae > Vaccinium > Vaccinium myrtillus. Next base: position 8,959,620 of record CM029280.1, read on the forward strand.
TAAAAAGAACAAATAAAGCGGTAAGGAAGGAGAAATTAGGCTGAGTTTCTACTACGGTATTTTCGATATTTTTGGTGTTTCGGTATTTTTAGTACTCTTTGACTACAAGTTGTTAAATACATACATAACTGGTTTGACTACTTGAAGTCTAAGAATACAGAAAGTACCATCGTGGAAAATAGAAACTCACCCTTAATTGTGCTCTCAATGTTTGAAGGATGGTTATTTCGGTTTTTTGACTTTTTACGACTTTTTATGTGATGTATTATAAAAAAATGACTTGTCTAAAAAATTCAAGGAGCGGGCATTTGGCTTTTTGAGTTAATTGGGTGCCTTGAAATGTGTGTGGGGTTAACAAATAAAAGACTCAGTTTGTTTTCATTCTCAGACCTCTTCCTCTTCACTTGTTGAAAGGCAGATCCTTTTTTAGAGAGAGAGAGAGAGGAATGGATGGGGAAACAAAATCAAGGTTCAAGAGAATCTGTGTGTTCTGCGGAAGCAGTTCGGGCAACAAAGCTAGCTACCAAGATGCAGCTGTTGAGTTGGGTAAAGAACTGGTAAGAAATTCATACTATTAACCCCTCTCTCTCTCTCTCTTTCTCTCTCTCTCTCTCTTGCGGTGTCCGAACTATTCATCGGCAAAAACAAAAGTAAAAATTTGTAAAAGTTCGATAGGGTACATGAAGTACAAATGTGATACCAAAAGGCACACAAATCTCTATGAAAAGTGATTTAAATGGTAGTAGCGATGAATCACGGTAAAAATTAGCTTTTTGACACCAATGGAACAACTTTAACAAAATATTGTCGTCGCAAGCCAAAGATAAATTTTGCTTGGGAAAAAAAAAAAAATGGTTCAAACCATAGAGATGCTCTTATTGCTCATATATTTTTACTCCTTTTTATTTTCCAAATTAATATTGATGATCTGCATGTCACCTTGTATGAGAATTGATTTTCTTGTCTATTTTCTTTCTTCAGTCTGTTGGGTCATGGATGTTAAGGTCCACGTAGGCTGTTGAGGTTGGCGTCGTGGCCGGTTATTGTGTTCCTAGCATTGATCATGAGGGAATTTGGAAGAGAAAAGGTTTAGGGTTTATGTTTGGCATGAGTCATGAATGAGTGAGAGAGATGGGGAGGGTGGTTTGCTAGCTGTAACCTGGCTGTCTGTTAAGCAGCCTTCTTGCATGATCTTAGTTTATGGGGTTCTCATTAAAATTACATAAAAACATGGGAGAATTGAATTTTGCACTTCTCTCCCCACTATTTTTATGTTTTTTTTCGTCTGTCGTTATTTACGTGAATTTACAATATTGACCTTTTAAGTATAATTAACCGAAGCAATTAGCTACGTAACACTATTTTAATCACTTCCATATTTACAATGCTGATATAAGAAAGTGTGAAAATCAGTACCGAATAATAATAGTCCTATAAAAGAAATTGCCATGATATCATTTTTCCACCATACTTAAAAGCAAAACAACATTTTTTTTTATTACGTCTGCATACTATATATACAATTATTGTCGTTACTTGGTGTCAAAGAAATTATCGGATTTTAGATGGTCATGGTAATGGAAGGCGTCATATCGTAGAAAATGGATCATCTCCCATCCATGAAAATAGGTTGAACACTCTATTACTTTGTTTTATTTTTGGTCCTTTTCGGACTATTGTGATATCCAAAACGCTCACTAGTTAACGTTATGATTTCGAAATGCATTCTTATCTCACGATGAATGGGTTCAATGGGTTCTATCCCGGTGGTACGTCTTATTTTAAAAAAATATTATTTAACATACATATTTGTGTGCAAAAATACCATCGATATATTTTTCCTATGAATTTTCTGAGACATATTAATTATAGTTTTCGTGTGAAATTAAATTGTGTATGTAAAACATGGTGCTAATTAATTACTCAAGAAAATGGACTGCCTATCGACGGGGAACCAAACATGCCACCTTGGTATCATGACTAGTCTTTTGAGCGTGTAGTGTCTGTCTCTCTCTCCCCTAGGGCACACTTCCACCATCCTCCATCACCCATAATCTCCATCATTAATTTTTTGTTTATGGGGTTTCATCAATAACATTATACAAATACTACTTAGGTTTTCTATGCACACATATTTACGTATGGCCCCCACATTGGGCTTTCCTTAATTTCCAGTTATCAATCTTTTTTTTATATATAAAAACGTGTCCAGTCTCATTTACGCGCACCTCAACTAATTCTGGGATACCATAAATCCATCGTCTACTAGCGAGGACCCCACTCGAAGACGGAGCAAATAGTACGCCGCATGGACTGGCCCCAAGGAGTTGATAACAGTACTAAACTCCTAAGTCTGAAGACTTGACCACTGGAACAACTCCTCGGGCTTCCATAAATTAGGCCATGTTCCACTAAAAAAAAACTAGTTTTGTTTTAAACCAAAAACTACTTCATTCCACTAAAAAAAACCCCATAAAAAACCAACAAAAAAATCACTTCATTCCACTAACCTAAAAAAAACCAAATCATTGCACAATCAAGTACATGTACTTTAATAATGTAAAATTACGAATCTGCCCTCCCTTCAAAAAAAAAAGCAATAGTTGTTTGGGTAGAAGGGTAGATTTGTAATTTCATAACACAACTAAAAAAACCAAAAAACCAAAAACTTGTTAGTGGAACTAGTTGGTTTTTTTTGAAAAACTAAAGATAAAAAAAAAACCAAAAAACTAAAAAACCAATTAGTGGAACATGGCCTTTAATCTTCGGATGAGACTGGATTTGTATTTGGTGTTTAAATTAATTTATTAGTACTAGGAGTGGTATTTTACCGTCAGATGATGGGGTATCTGACACGTGTAAATTCTTTAATATAGTGGTACTTATTTGGGATGTGTGCTTTTTGAATAATGAAGGTGGAGAGAAGGATTGATTTGGTCTATGGAGGTGGTAGCGTGGGTCTGATGGGTCTTGTTTCTCAGGCAGTTCATGATGGTGGGCGCCATGTTCTAGGGTAAGTATGCTCCCCCCCCACTCTCTCTCCTCTCTCTAAGCCCCCCATATGTTTGAATGTGAAGTGTGAAAAATTGGAACTGTCAAAAAACTCAAAAGACACACATCATTTCCCCCAGTCATGTGGAATAAAAGATCCTCAGGTGGTCCCTCGTGTGACGCAAAACGAACTCACGACGGGTCCATTTGATGATCGGAAGAATGAAAGATCATGTGGTCCCTGACGTTATGCAAAACATACAGGGTTGATGACGGGTACATTTGACAATCGGAACAAGTCATTATGTAAGCCTCAATGTAATTAACGTTCAAGGAAAAAAATTAAGTTTTTTGGATATCGGTATCCGTTTGAATGAATCATATTTGTTACCACAGAAATAGACAGTCAGATCATGACCGTTTATTTCTCTTCTGGCAAATATGGTTAGACAAAGATTTTATTAATTGATCTCCAATAAACTTGATTTTTGGCATGAGCGTTAAATATATTGAGTCGCAATCGGTCCCCTTTGATAAACTCAGTTTCATTTTTTGTTCAAAATAAGCTGCAATTCTGAACTAGACTGACCTAGCTACTCTAGAACGAGAATTGAACCCAGGTCTTTTACTCGGTAAGGGAAGCCTTATCACTTGACTATCAACTAGGTCATTGTATTTCGCTGATTTAAAAAAAAAGGTCGTATTTCATTATAGAAATCACCCCAATGTATAATTATGATGCATGTACTATTTACTTAATGCTAAAAATTCTTAACCAGTTACTGTTTTTTTTCTTTTTCGGGTTCAATAGTCAAGGGTGTCTGGGTCAGCTTACGCACACCTCGACTAATCTCATCTCCAGTCCGGTCAAAGAAAAGTCATCCATACGGAGAGTAGGGAATTCACAAGAAATTGTTTCGACTTCTTCCTTGATGGGACCCACATATGACTTTGTATATTGTGTCTAGAAAAACTTTAAAATAACCTCTGCACTTACCAATATTGTTATAATGTAACCAAGGAGGCAAGGATGGAGATAAATGGTAATCGCCATTTTGAATTGTATATAAATTAATTAAATTAATTCTTTTCGTGGGGTTTTGTTGCAGAATTATTCCAAGGACACTGATGCCCACAGAGGTAAAAATTACTAATATCACAAGCTTGATCAAATCCTTCTCATTTACTAGTCTTCTTTCCCTCAATAATCTGTTTTTCTTCAATATATTTGCTAAGCATTCGAGATTAAATTTTTTTCAACAAATATGAAGTATTTTTCTATTTATATTTTTTATTGATCGGTAAATTGTATTATTCTAAGTTTTAAGTGTCACGATAGATAATTGGTGAATCAATTGGAGAAGTGAGAGCCGTGTCTGATATGCATCAAAGAAAAGCAGAGATGGCCCGTCAAGCCGATGCCTTCATCGCCCTTCCCGGTACTTGAAATTCGCAGATTTTTATTTACGCTGAACAAATGAAGGGGGCAAAATATCGATTCATGTGATAGAAATTTGTATGAATTTTTTAATTTGATTAGTAATGTTTAATGATCAATTTTAGGTGGCTATGGCACTTTGGAGGAATTGTTGGAGGTCATTACATGGGCTCAGCTCGGAATCCACCGTAAACCTGTAAGCATCATTCCCACAAATAGCAATGCTTTTTAAAATAACAGGTCAATATTTAATGAAATATTAGAGTAATGGTTAATTAATTACCAAATCAAACATCTTTTTGACAATGCTAAAGATTATTTTCCTCGGAAAAAGAGAAGACTTGCCATTTCAATTTGTTGCGGTCTTCCTAAACATTCTGTGGTGGATGGAAATTCTCCGTCGTTCCTCTGTAGCTTGAATTGAGTGGTGGGGTAGAAGGTGATCCCTCTCACGAGCTTCGCCCATGCACATTGAGAGAACTCGTTAGCACCAACCCGGACCGTGGAGTCCGGAATGGTACTCCGACGATCAAGTCAGTATTCTGAAAAAGTATTGAGATCTAGGGTTTCTAGAGAGGGATTATGCGTACCTCTTTGGGCCGATATAGTTACCTTTTATAGGCAGGGTTTCGCCTGTCATCCAAGGCCCCGCGCTTCCTACGGGCTGTAACTGCTCGGATGATGTCACTGTAGACGTAACCGAGCATCATTATGCTGGCACATGCATCCAATTCCATTGTGACGCGTGCCCACTTCGTTATATGGAAGCTTCTCATGATTTAAAAGAGGATGAGCCTTGCAGTTAGACGAAAAACCAACTCCCCGCCCTGACCCGCGCCCGAGTACCTGATATCCATGACTCTGGCCCACGTGTTTGGGTCAAAGATATGGTTCTTCGGTTGGAGATCATTCGGGATGTCACATTAGGAGCATCAACGTTGTTTGATTTGGGCCTAGGTTAGTCCCAAATGGGCCAAATGTTTCACCCTTTAAAGTCGGGCCATCAGGCCTGCTTCGGATTATTCTGGCCCACACACATTCTTGCATTATATTTGAGTTAATTTAGTCATTTAGTTAGGAGAAATGACTCGTCTTCAATCTATATACATAAACACGTGCAAAATATCAAAAATACCGAAAATAGGACCCGGGGGAGGTGTTGTGCACTCCCGTGCCATGCACCGTGTTGTTCGCTTCTCGGCCGTCCAATCATGTTTTGGACGGCTTGGATGTGTTCGGCAATTTTAATTTAATTTTGATTTATTTTAGTCGGTAAAAATCAAAACACATTTGAGCCGTCCAAAACACGATCGGACGGCCGAGGAGCGCACAACACGGTGCGCGGCACGGGAATGCACAGCCAATAGTGGGAATTCGGCCTTAACTTGGAAAGTAAGAATCAACGAATGTGGGTGGTTGCATGTTTCGATTTATTATACGCTAATCACGCAATGTGTTTGATGTTCTAATCTACTGATTAAACTAATTAAAGTGCTAATTAATAGTGGGGGTATTTTTGGAAATACGCAGGTGGGATTGTTGAATGTGGATGGATACTATAATTCGTTGTTGAGTTTCGTTGACAAGGCCGTTGATGAAGGCTTTATCTCACCAACTTCACGTCGTATTATCTTGTCCGCTCCCACAGCCAAGCTACTCGTCAGACAACTTGAGGTATAAACTAGATACGAGAGACTCGCTTACTGGCCACGTGCCTCGTGAGATTCGGGTTATTACATGACACCTAAAGGAAATATCTAGTATTATTGATAATTGAATATAACACATATTTAGGGCCGCTGTTAATAAATAAAAAGTACTCGGCATATGTGAAAAATATATAAAAATTCATGAAATGTTTATTGATATCTTTGAAAGGTGTGTATTATCCATGCCAGTTAGATTGTCGTAACTCGTAACCACAATCGTAGAAAAAGAGGTAATTTTGTAGATTTAGAAAAGGAACTTATTAGGCTTGAGGCAATTTATCACTGTATAATTTATATTTTATTATGTATTCCAAATATATTTATACACAATTTTACCCATCAATAAAAATATAACTCATAACGTATACTAAGTTTTGTAAGACTCATTGCGCGCACGCTGATTTTTGTTGTATTTTGATATCACGTCATATATACAAGCAGAATGCCGATAAACATCGTACTATGTAGTAGTATTTGCTGTGAATTTATCTTAACATAATTTTCCCCGTATTGATCAGGAGTATGTGCCGGAGTACGACGAAGTTACATCCAAGTTGGTGTGGGAGGAGAGACTGAGTTACGTACCGGAATCTGGTGTCCCTACATAACACACAAGCTGGATGAACTATACGAATGGTCTTTTTTGCCCCTTAACAAATACTTGGGATATGGTATATCCTAATTTACATGGCCTTAACATTGTTCATATTCAGGCACATAGAACTTGTATTTTTGGTACTGTGCCCTCAAATGACTTTTCGTATACTTCTGAGGATTATATGTAACTCTTTTTTGTGGAAAGAATCCATTTTTGTCGAGCTTCAAGTTACAAGAGCGCGCTAAATTGTAATTTTGGGATTTTTTTGAATTTTCTTGGCACATCGTTCGTAAAAAGGTTTGGACATTCAATGAGATATAGAGGAAAATGGGGCCTAGAGAGTGCGATCATTGATGAGACGGTTCAACTTGATTTTGAATTAGTAGTAGAGGACGCAAATGGGTCTGACAGAACTAATCCCTCCGTCCTGTGTCCCAATTTTTTGGTCCATTTTGGAAATTCAAACATATTTGGAAAACATCATCATTACACCTGTCGTACTTTTACGCAAAGAAACAGATCATGCAAACAATAACGAATTCTGAATACAAGATTATAACCGATTCATCCCATTTTATTCCCAGAAACAACTTCTCGAAACTCAGTCAATATGACTAACAAGAAAGCATTACATGAAATCAAAACTCTCCAGGACTCTATAAATGACAATGGGAGATAGTACAGAGGGGGAGTAGTTCCCTACCTCCTTCATATTGCAGAAAAGTATTCCTTGCTGAGCTTGGGATCTGGCTTCATGGATTTCTCCCCAGGTTTCCAGCCGGCTGGGCATACTTCGTCTGGGTTCTCCTGCACGTATTGCAATGCCTGCGAGCCCACAGAGTAAGAAAAGCGCGTTAAAGATGTGAAAAGCTGTATTTGGATCTTGGAATTGTGATTGAATTCCCGAAGTCAAAAGAAAGGTGCAAGAAAATGAGGAGGAAAAAAGAACTACATCAATCCTTGTCCTATTATACTTTTCCTTCCACAAATCACTCCCTGAATCCAAGATCTAAAAACAAGCTAAATAGGAAGTCTGAGAAAATAAAGCCCGCTCATCAGTTAAATAAATTACCTGGAGTGTTCTCATTGTCTCGTCAACACTCCGGCCAATCGCAAGATTGTTAATGGTAGAGTGCTGAATAATTCCTTCCCTGTCGATAATGAAAAGACCCCTCAATGCGATACCCTGCAACACAAAAATTTACAATGGCATGTCATAGAAGAAAAACCTTGAGGAAAGATAAATTTAAAAGGCATTACTGACATTCGTTTCCTTTTATTACTATTTAACCAGAGGCCGTAACTAGTATGTGACATAATAAGCACGATCAGCAGTCAGCACCACCACCAATTGAAGTTCCACTCGGACAGTAAAAACAGGTGGCAGCAAGAGAAACTCGGCACCAGATGGTGAAATCCTCCTTGATTATTCACTTTATATTCTCGCTGACAATTGCCATTTTCCACGTTGCTTCAAACTATCTTTCCACAACTGTGGCCTCTCAGAAGAGATTTGACTAAAATTAGCAATCATAGTCATGTTTGATGTATCCAAACATGGACACTTGATTACTTTGTCCATGTATTCCGTGCATCATAAAGTGAGGAGGGGTATTTTTGTGTACTTCGGTACTGGGTACTATGTACTAGAAACTACCAAACAAAATTCGCTGAAAAATTCCACTGGCAATGCCTCTAAAGATGATAAATGTCATGAATTATGGAAGATCAGTCGAGCACACCTTCCTGGGTGCAGAAGAAATGGAATAAACTCCAGAATAAAATGAATACAGCAGAAAGTGCAACGATTTCTGAAACAATATTTGACAGTGATCAAAGCTACAAATTCTTGTCTATGAGACTATGACAATCCAACAAGATTTACGAAAAAGTCTGTCCTTATTCCATTGAAGTCTCAAACTTCAAAAACCATTTTTGAAATTAACCATAACAATCTACATGATTTAGGATGCATTAAGGGACAAGATATCAAAGAAAGCGGAAATAGTTGCAAATAATAAGACACAGCATACCTGATCTGGAATCAGGACATTGAAAGATTTTGAGATGGATTTGGTCACATCAGAAACCAATGGATACTTCAGATCACCAAGCCCCCCAGACTTCCTATCTGTTTGGACCCATGCAAGGTGGGAGAACTACATAAAGAATAACATAGGATGATCATGAATTCATGGTGAACAATTAAATTAATATTCTTAAAATAGAAGCAGACAAAGTAAAATAGCAACATAAAAACCGCTAGTGGAGCTACACTCATGCCCTTAAATAATCCAAATCGAAAGTCTCGAATTGAGGTACTAAAAAGGGACAACGGTATAGTTGTGTGTAAATGGTGATCAGCAAGCAAATGGAAGTAACACAAACTGTCGGGTGTCCAAGTTTGAGGTACTGTCGGGTGCTGTGTACATTGAGGTTATCCCAACTGTTGCTAACTAAAAAATGCCGCACTTCAAATAACAAGTATTGCATAGCCATTGAAAAATTTCAGGAGTTTTACTGCTGTATCTCACCGCTACCATAAACCCCCTGAACCTGAAACATCATAATCGTAGGACCACAAATTCAGCCATCCCCACGTCCAAACAAAGATTTGTCAACAAGGGATTCTTAAAAGATGATGAGAAAGAGAAGAGACAGAGGAACAAGGGTAGAGCACCCCAAACCAATAGAGGTAGGCAGAAGCAAAAGTGGGGATTGATGGCTATACTATTGGCAATGAATGCCAATGATTACTAATAAAAGTAAAGACGTGCAAAAGTTCCTAAATAAATTGAACCAAGAAGCATTTTTTACAAATCGAAACTTCCAAAATAGAATTCCGACTAATCTAAACTTCCTTAATAAAATGAAACCAAGAAGCATTTTTTACTAATCGAAACTTCCTAAATAAATTGAACCTAATAAATACAGAATCTACATATTCCATTATAATCATCAAGCATAATCCAAATTTCAAAAACTTCTCTCTTTACCCCAAATCACTAAGCATCGACCCGTTTTTCTTTAAAGACATAAACAAAGAATGCCAGTGTGTGCAGGTGAAGATAAAATATACATCTATGCCAGATGGCAACATCTGAGTTCTGTCGTAAATTCAAATATATTAATTCACATGAATGCATAAAAAGTAAACTTACCACGCTGTCGATGGAAACACCCAATATTTCTGTGTTTAACTTCTCAAATTCTCCATGGCGGTCGCTGAATGCAGTGATCTCTATACATCAAGAAAGTGGGGGGGAAATAGAATTGGCCATAATCAGTATCCCTTGCAGACTTCAACCAACTTTTCTTACAGCTGAACTACATTACTAAAATCACAAGGAAAAAATATATTCACTCAAAGTCAAACTTACCGGTTGGACAAACAAATGTGAAATCCAGCGGGTAGAAAAAGAGAATAACATACTTCTTTCCAATATAATCTGAGAGCTTAACCTGCAAGAAAGAAACCATCACTTACGATAAAATCTAAAATTCATTGCACATATAAACTCATTGAAATATACAGCACCAATTCTCCTAGGCGAAAGAAGCCCTTATTAAAGCATAATCTCAGATTAAAAAAATGTCCAACTGGATGGATGGGCGTTTTCATCAGTCATTCACTGACACAGTAAAACTTAAAAGCCTCCAGTTAGTATGAGTACGTGAACCAAGAACTGTGCTGACACAGTACTACTTAATATCCTCCAGCTAGTATGAATAGGGAAAGAACTTTTAAACCATAATCTTCCATATCATAACAATGGCAGTAGCAGGAGACACTACTATTTTAATTCAAAACATTGCCAGTACTTTACTGACTGACTCCATTCAAGTTCAAATCAAAAAATCATTTTAATTCAGAACGATGCCAACTATAAAACTCCATTCCTAGAAAGTACATGATTGCAGAGCCCAAGACAACCAATATTCACAATTTTCATTTTCATTCACATCACTATTCTTTTCAAAACTACCTTGATGAACTCCTGATCAAAAACAGCCTCTGCCTCAAAGTCTGGTGCTAGATTTCCAACAAGTGGAAGTTCACCCTGTTGCAAGGACATGCAGGAAGATCATAAGAATGCAATCGTGGAATACACAAGAGGCTCTATTTAAAAGTAGGATAACATAAGAACAATGTGTCTTCTCGATTCAGTCAAATCTTCGTGGTTCCTAGCGAGGTAAGTTGCTGCATGTGGGCAGGATATAATCCTCTCAATAGCTTCAAAAGGTAGTGAAATACATGTTTCTAATTATGACACAGGGTAGATAGAAACCAAAACAGACTCGGAAAAAGCACTTCCCTGAGACACTGAAATTGCACTTTTAACAATCAAGGACATGGTAGCTTACGGCTCAAAAATAGAACTTCTCTTTTTATAAAAACAACTATAATATACAGAAGCGAGACACCAAAAAAAAAAAAAAAAAAAGACAGGTGAGAAAATGCATAAGAGGCACAAACGTGCATATTAAACACCTTTAAACTCCTGCAACAAGTAAAATTCACAAATTATAACTTTAGAATAAGAGGCAAAATGTGCAGCATATTAGACTTCTTGAATTTGAAATATAGTAAGATTTATGCATTCAAACTAAGGCACAATACGGCAAATGAGATCTTCCTAAATTTTTCTGTCCAAATCCAGTGTACTGAGAATTAGTTCAACCACCACTACAATTCCAAAAATACAAAGCTTGACCCAAAAAAATGCCAAAGTTGATTCCTTAAAAAGAATAAGCTTCGCTGACAAAGAAAGAACAGGAAAAAATCAAAAATCACAGTTTGCTGCAAATACCATAAGGAATTACAGATAAGCTATTTGTGTTTTTCAAGTTTATTCAAAACCCTCAACTTTCTAACACTTTAATCTCATTAAAGTATTAAACTCAGATTTCCACCATCAGTACTAAGTCAATCGTTTAGGAAACTCCAAAGTCCCATTAAATTACTCACTGTGTCTTCAGCCCATTAAATCTAACACCCGAACGTCAAAATTACTCACTGTGTCTTCAGCCCATTAAATCTAACACCCGAACGTCAATCGTTTAGGAAACTCCAAAGTCCAGCTCGAATCCTTTACTCAAACTCGTATCAACATGGGTTTACGCATTTTTTGCCCAAATCAAGGAGACTCTTTTCTTTACCCAGACATTTAGTTGCTATCAATGGAGGCTTTAAAGCAAATTCATGCTTGACTCCGGTTTCCAAAAATGAAAGGACATTTTTCAATTCATTCGACACAAATCCTACATTGTCAGCAGTACTTTCCTAAACACCTCAAGGGGAAACAACACATTTATCCCTCTATTTCTATATCTTGAAGGAAATTCTTGTTCCAACCCACCATTAATTTCTTCATCTATTTGAGAATAGAGTTCAATATTCCAAATATAGATGTCCCACGAATCCGAATTTTGAACATAAAAATCGAGAGAAAGCATTGAATTTGGAATCAATGAACAAATTAATTTGTGGAAAAAAATAAGAAACTGTTTTTCAATGAAGATTGTTGACAAGTGTGGCTGCAGTTTGCGTGGATAGTAAGATCATCTAAACACACTGTTTGATTATAAACTTCTATTTTAATCCTCATTCCTCAGAAATTGAGGATTGGGTTGGAGATTCTCTTAGAGCATTGTAGAACTTAGTCAAACCTTGACTCAAACTCCCATTCAAGTAGAGAAATCCTTTTATTACTCTAATTAAGAGGGACTCAACTTTCTGGAATTCGTTTCTCCTTCATGAAGCTTTTACTAAAATCTAAGCTGAATTTGAGTTTGCCGGTTGAAATGCAAGTTGGGAACGGGCTGGAGATTCATTTGATAAGTGCTACAATACACAGCCAAATAGGTGTACGGTAAGCATCCCTTAAATCTCATTGCTTTCATAACATTTTACGTAGATATTCATAACATAAATCTTAAATGATACAATACACACCCAAATAGGGGTACGGTAAGCATCCCTGAAATCTCCTTGAATTCATAACATTTCACGTAGATATTCATTCTAATGAACAATTGTCATACAATAATCACCAACCCTGAATTCATAACATATAGAATGTCATGAATTTTTGTCTTGATATTCTGAATTTCCAACCAAGATGACATAATAATTGGTACCCTTTACAAGTAAATACGTAACATCAAAGTCGAATTTATAACAATTGTGGTGTAACTTTTTGTCCAAACGTTATGAATTTTGTAGCAAGTGTTAACGAACTTTAAAATTCTTCACACAAAAGTTAAGAATTTATACAAAATGTCATGAATAAAGACGATTCAAGAGAATGCAAAATTTATGCACACAAAATTGGTTGCATTTTCCATCCAAAAAATGCATATGACAAAACATCGATATGGGTAATATGAGTAGAGCAGATACAGTCATGTGTATATATGAGGTGAGTGGGGGGAATGAATACTTACGGCCCCAATAGCGAAACTGCGGCGGGAGTGAGATCTGAGGGTGGGGGAGGAGAGAGAGAGCGAGGTTTGAGAGTGCAAGGATTTCCGAAGGCCATTGAAAGAGAGGTTTGAAAGGGAGGGTTTTGGGGAAATACAAGAAGAAGCCTTTCTAGGGTTTGGAGATAAAGAAGAGAGGAAAGCTGTTGAAGAAGCCATTGGGTTGGTAGATAAACGAAGGCTCTCGAAGCTCTCACTCTCACTCTCACTCAGGTCTAGTAATTGAATCTAAGGTGGAGAGAAACTGTGGATGAGAGGATAAGCACAGCAGGGTGAGAGGGGAAGGGTTGGTGGAGTCTGTTGTTTTTTTGTTTTCTGGCCTGGTTAATATACTACAGTATATTCCACTCAGTAATTTTAGGTAGAATTTAGGTGAGGGAAGAAAAAGTGTTGAATTTTGGTACTAGTAATTTAGGTTTGTTTGGCCAGCAGACAATGTTTTAATTAAGAAAAAAAAGGTGGATATGTTATAAGAGGGAAGAATTCAGAAGTCTTTGCCGTTCAATGACAATCGTTCATTTTCGACAACCAATGAACAACATTTGCGGAAAGTATTGTATATATTACATGTAGGATACTTTTATCTTACGAATACACTTTTGTAGACCATTGAATACACTTTTGTAAGTCTACGGTTATGCGAACGACACTCTACACTGTGTATAAGCCGTTTCCAATAGGGAAATAGTTGGAAAAAATTAGAGATTACTGTGACTGAGAAGGGATATATTTGGTGGTTGGAATAGATGGATAAAAGTAAGTGAATAAAGAAATAATGTGAAAGTTTCCTTAGTTTCTATGTCATGGATAATAAGAATACAAAAAGAGTTTGGAGCGGTTTAAGTGGCATGTCAGTATTGAATAAACTTATCCTAGGAAGTGGAGCGAGTTTTCATAAGCAGCTTGGGTACAAATGGAAAAACCAAACACCGGATAAGAGTGAAACTGAATTAGCTTATCCCCAATCCCTTATCTCCATCCTTCTTACGCTAGCCAAACCGGGCTGTAAGAAATGTTGTGAGTTCAAGTGAATGGAGCAATGTTGACCTTTTATAATAATTTGACTTACTACAATACTAACACGGCAAACAACTTAGAATAACTTCTCAAATCACAGGGGAAATTGAGTCTATCTGTCAAAAATCTCAAAGGAGGTCAGTGTGTGATTTCTCAAATCACAGGGTCTTCACTAATAAGTAGGGGAATTTAGTCTATTTGTCCAAATCTAAAAGGAGGTCAGTGTGATTTCTCAAATCACTGCCTCTTGTAAACCTAGATATTTTGGTGAGTTGTCACTCTCTTATGAAACCTTCATAGGGGTATCCTCACAAAGGATCCAAATTCTTTTAAAATAGTAATCCCTCCGTCCCAATTTAAATGCTCCCTACGGTTATGTGTGTTTTTTTAAAACTCTTATAATTTTCATTCTATAATGTATTTTATATGCAATATGGATCTTATTTGATAGATCTCAATTAGTTCTATTAGACAAAAATTTTAAAAACTTTGGAAACCTTACCTTACCAATAAAAAGATATAGACGTTTGAAAATGACACGGATATACGTAGGGAGTATTTAAAATGGGACGGAGGGAGTACTAACGTGCACGAGCTTTGCAAGGGGACTTCATCAAAGGAACCATTGAGAAGCTTTTCATTTTTTATTTTTATTTTTGGTAAATCAATAGTATGTAGTTTTCATTTATTTTTTGGTTCATTCTAATGTATTCTAAAATGGGCGACTTGTTCAAAAGTCCTAGGCAAAGAATTTGTAACCTCGTTAATCCACCAAACAAGTTTATAACCTATCCAGTCCTAACGTTGGCATCTTTTTTTTTTTTTTTTTTTTTACCTTACCAAAAAAAAGTTTGTACCCTATGAAAGTGCCAAAAAATTTTGTACCCTATGAAAATGCCTAAAATCCTAGGGTACCCTACAAAAGTGTCTAAAACCCTAGGGTACCCTACGAAAGTGTCTAAAACCCTAGAGTACCCTATGAAAGTGCTTAAACCACTAAAACCCTATAATAGGAAAGTGCACCCTAAAACCTAAACCCTAGGGTATCCTATGAAAGTGCCTAAAACCTTAGGGTACCCTATGAAAGTGCATAAATCCTAGGGTACCCTATGAAAGTGCCTAAACCACTAAAACCCTATAATAGGAAAGTGTACCCTAAAACCTAAACCTTAAGGAACTTTTTGAAAGTGCCTAAATTCTAAAAAAATAAAAAAATAAAAATTCATGGACCTTAGACCTTGTAAAACTTTAACATGGACTAAATGCTCAATAAGTCCCCACTTCTGGACCCTAGAACAATTAACCGTTCTAAAATTCTCCAGTAACTGAATACACCCTTGAATTAGACCATAATGTATCGCAAAAGTTCAACATCAACAGCCATATATGGTTCATCTATTTACTAGCAAATGAAGTGGAGTCCGAGTGCACCCATCATAAACCAAGTAACAAGATGGAAAAACCCGCCCCACCCCGGTCGGGTTAGGGGCGGGGTGGGGATATATTTTCTGGTCAGAATCAGGGTATCGCAAAACTCCGTCCGGTCCGTCCCATTGTCATTCATATTGTTAATTGTGTCAGCACATCAAGGAGCGCTAGTCCAGTCACTTGACTCGATGTCAATAAAGCTTGTTCCACTCTTTTGTTTTAATTGCCAAGAGACACAATTTGAGGAATTGATATCGGCAAAGTACATATCACGCATATACACCGACACTAAGGCTTAATTTTCCATCTGCTAAAATGGACATTTGCTAAAATCAAGTGTCCAGATTCACCCAGTTGATTTTAGCAAATGTCCATTTTAGCAGATGGAAAACTAAGCCTAAGTAGGTCTAGTACACTACCAAAGTCATACAGGATCTGTCATGAAAAAGCTAATATAACACGAGACTGATAAGTTCGATAGTTCTCACGTGTGATACAAACGTGACAAACCTATTGGTAAACATTGCAATTGAGGAACAATGGCATAAAATCTGGATCGAAATTTTGCTGCTGTCATTCATATCTTTACCAAGTAGTGTTTTATATCTTCAACGTCATCATCCAGCAATCTTCTAGGCAAAGGAAGGGCGAAAAGATTAAGTACCAATTTTCCCTCGAACTTTCTCCTCCTCTTGAATTTCAAGGTAATATCTAATGGCTTCTCCCGTTAGATATTAGTTTCTCAATCCACTTAAATATTAGTTTTTCAAATCAAATTTATTAATCATGTTGGGTTTGTAAAGCCTGATTCGGTCTTTGTTGGCCACTTTACTTTACCCCTTGGCTGTATATTACGGGATTCGACCTACCCGATCAAGTCAGGTGCGTCCAAGATAAATACACGGCAAAAGCAGCCGACGTAATATGAACTCTCTTCATTCGATACATAGTGGGATCTGTGTGAGCTGTAGATATCCTCAATTACACAATGGAGAACCACATAAAATCTGCGTTTTTGCTGATTGTATTTTTCTCGCGTCATCTGTTGCAGTTTCACCTGTTTCTCCACAATACGAGTTGTAATTTTGTGGCTAAAAGTTGGGATATAAGCACAACATTGGTTTTCTCTCTGGTCTTCTCCTCCTGCAGCCACTGTTGCTTTCACTACAATTTTGAGAAATTGCCCGCTTGGTACGTAGATGCTCTCGCTGTACTCTGTATCGTTCCAATTTTATCGAATGTCCCCGAAGGGACTCGGTTGAAGTACTATCCGCAAAATGGTTACAAATGCTAGAGATCACATCATGCAACAACAGGAAGTAGTATAGGGATATCACCATGCACTCCAGTATGCGTAATTGAATTTGGATAGCAAACATCCTGATCCTCATGGTTGTAAAAACCAGACTAACCAAACCACACATTTTCACAGCAGAATAATGCATTGGTACGATCTCCGAATGGAAAAACTTAACCAATCCATCCAAGATCCAACCATCCTTCAACTGCTTATGCAACCTAAATGTCATCACGTCCTCAACGCAAAAACTGGAAAAAGTATTTGAGATTCTGAAGCTGTGATGACACCCAACGATTTTACGACTATACTCAAAACACATTGGAGACCCTAGTGAAGAATATTGAATATAAATGAATAACATAACTAGATAGAAAAACAAACACATTGGTACAATAAGCATTTTATCAGTGCATCAATAGGGGGACTTCAATGTCTCAACCAGTCACTCAAATGGATAAAACAATGCAACATTATTTGGCCTGGCCTTTGCAAAACATCCATGAACAATGATGAATAATGAAATGGCAATGGAGACAGAATGTTCAATTTTCACATGTGTGTCACAAAACTGAACAAAAGTTCCTCAATCACCCTAATAATTGCCAGAAGTTCAAGGCAAACTTAAACACATATAGCATGTTTAACTCCATATGGTACAGCGTCGACGAATCACGCTCAATCAAATGAAATTGGAAACTAATTGTAACTTTCGAAACAGTACGGCATTTCAGGCCACAACTCTGCATTCTTTAGTATCCGGTATAATTAATTACCAATTTGTGAACTTTATTCCTAAAAAAATGTGCTCACACACAAAAAACTAGAGCTACAACATGCATGGGTACACAAAAAAGCTTACCAATCACAATTTTATCAAAATCAATTAATAATTCACGGTATTACATTCCTCATCATAAGTGGTACACCACAAAGGAGAAGTTCTCGCCGGAATTGATGAATTAGAAAACATCTCCAATCTACCCTCAAACCTCTCCTCGCTGGTCTTGAACATCAAAGGGAGTGCTAAAGAAACGCCCTTCTCCAAACAACGCTGGTGCCTCGGCTTAATCCTACTTTCCAAACCATAAGAAAAGTACTGTGGAAATTCCTTTAGTTCCTTCAATTTTCTTCCCATTTCCATCACAAAGTAATTGAACTTGGGTTCAAAGTTGTCCTTGATGCTGTAACAAAACAAAGGAGGGAAATTACGAAAGATCGCCATTGTGTCTCGTTGTGAGAACCCAATTTTTCGGAAGTATTCCATTCTGGGGACAAACTTCTGCTCCACGGAGCAGGAGAGGAGAGGTGTGTATTTCTTAATGGAGACTATGCCAATGCTTTGGAGGAAGTAGAGGGTGGGGCGGAGGCGGGTCTCGACGTTGCAGGCGAGGAGCCGCGGGCGGCGGTGGATGACACGGCGGAGATCAGAGCCGTCGACGCCAGCCTCACGGAGGAGGAAGGTGAAGACAGGGATGAGGGCAGAGATCTTGGAGGTGAGGACCTCGGGGCACATTGCGACCACACGGCGGATGTCGGTGGTAGTTAGGCCGGCGGTGGATCGGAGGAAGCCGACAGCTGATTTCAAGTCTGCTGCGGAGGCGGAGATGATTGGGGGGTGGATGGGTAGGAGAGAGAAGAAGTCGATGCCGATGGAGTCGAGGTACAGCATTTTCTCTTGGAAGTTGGAGTCTTGGGGAGGAGATAGGGAGGGAATTTCGGGGGGTTTGGGGGGTTTTGGAGGGAGGGAAATGGAGGTTTTGGTGGAGGAAAGGGCAGGAAAGTGGAGGTTTCTGTGGCGCGAAAGGGAGGGAAAAGTGGGGGTGTTGGAGGGAAATTTGTTGGGTTTGGGGAGGGAATTGGTGGTGGTGGTGGTGGTGGCGGCGGTGGCGGTGGCTGTGGTGAGGGACAAGTGGAGGGTGTATTGCATGGTGGTGGGCATTTCTACATGTTTCGATGGAGAGAAGAGTTTTCCCCCTGGGTTATCCTGCACGTATTGCAATGCCTGCACGACCCACCCACTGTAAGACAATAAGCACATGCAAGATGAGAGGGCTCTATTTATACATTGGATGTGATTGAATTTGCAGAGTCAAAAGAAAAATCCAAGGCAAAGTGCAAGAAAACAAAGAGAGAAAGACAAGTCCTTTTCCCTATACTTTTTCTTCCACAAATCACTCGCTGAATCAAAGATTGAAAAACAGTCTAAATAGGTAAATCTGAGAAAAATACAGCCCGCTCTTCTTTTAAATATACAAGACGCCGAACACACACAAAGCGTGTGCAGGTTGATTTTTACGAAAGAAAAAATTAATAAAAACTTATATAAAGATTCTGTTTCCACCAACTGTTCAAGAGGTTTGGCAGCCAGAGAATTTCGGAATTGGTGTGTGGAATTTTGGCAGCCATGGAGGTTTGCTAATTTTTTTGGCTTGTAACTGCTGGAACGTGGGCATATTGTTTGGGCTGATTTTTACTTTTTTGCCCATACAGTTATTGGGCGCAAAGGTTAACTAAAATGTAAAAAAGTTAATTTTATGTGTGGCAATTTGGGACAGCAAAATGTGAGCCAGACTCAAATTAGAGTCGCACCAATTGGTGCACTCCCTTTATAGATGGGGTAGATAGATTACCTGGAGTGTTCTCATTATCTTGTCAACACTCCGGTAGATTGCAAGATTGTTAATGGTGGACCGCTGAATAATTCCTTCCTTGTCAATAATGAAAATCCCCCTCAATGAGATACCCTGAAACATGAAAATGTACAATGGCATGTCATGGAAGAAAAAACTTGGGAAAACTTGGAGACATTGAGGACATCCGCCCACTCCCACATCATAAAAATGATCAGCACAACAACCAACTGGAGTTCCACTTTCGGAGACAGTAAAAACAGGTGGTGGCAAGAGAAATTCAGTACCAGACGTTGAAATCCTCCTTGGTTATTCATCTTCTTTTTCTTTCTTTTGACAATTGCTATTTGGCACACTCATTTGAAGTATCTTTCCACAACTATCACACTCTCAGAAGAGGCACCACTAAATTCAGCAAGCATAGTCATGTTTGATATATCTAAAAATGAATACTAGACATGTCTGATATATCTAAAAACAGAGACTCGATTGCATCATCCATGTATTCCATGCATCATCAAGTGAAAAGGTAGATTCTGAGAGTACTTGCTGTCCAATAAAATCTCTACATAAGTCTCAATAGAGGACAAATGATGATGCCTTAGTCGTAGATCAGTAAAAGAAAACCATCCTGGGTGCAGAAGAGATGAAATATGATACCAGAATCAGAATATAGTGGATATGGCTGAAAGGGTTTTGAAAAAACTGACAGTGATCCAAGCTATAGATTCACCATTTATGTCCATGAACAAGAAAAAACAAATCAACAAGTTTATGAAATAAAATCCATCCTTATTAGTACATGATTGCATCAAGTATCAAAAGCCAAACCTTTTTCCTAATTAAGCAACCACCTCTATGCTCTAGGATCCATGCAGGGACAAGATATCAACAAAAGCAGAAATAGGTGCAAATATGAGATACAGCATACCGGATCCGTATCAGTACATCATAAGATTCCGAGATTGATTTGGTCACATCAGAAACCAATGGATACTTCAGATCACCAAGCCCCCCAGACTTTCTATCTGTTTGGATCCATGCAAGGTGGGAGAACTTCACAAAGAATAACACAAGGTGATCATGCTGAATGAGAAAATTAATATTCTCAAAATAGAAGCTGTTAAAGAGTGTTTTATGTACTATTTGTTTTATTTGCTTCTTAACTCTGTTTATGTTACCTGGGGTGTTATTGCAATTGTCTCGGTATCTTGATATAAATACATTGTGGAGTGTAGATGCTAGTTCACAGTTCTACCTCTTTTCTTATTCTTCTCTCTCTTCCTCCTTTCTTCTTTATTGCCTACATACCCTAACATCATAATATAACATTCAACTTGGTATAGGAGCATTCGATCCAAACTTAAGAAACATTTGCAGCTTCTGGACATTGCTGTAAGGTAGCCGAAACGTGCTGGCGTCGTCATCTGTATGGTGACGTCAGCATGACATCATCATATTGTATGGTCATAAAGAACATGGGTTGAATCGTCTTGCTCTTGCGGTAATTAGAGTGATTATTCCGGATTTCAACCTCATATGACAATCCTTACAATTTTTTTTTAACGTTTTTCAAGTTTTTGAACCCTATTTTGCGATCTGTGATTCGGTGGGCCTTCCACTACTTTTGACG
Organism: Vaccinium myrtillus; assembly: GCA_016920895.1. NCBI lineage: Eukaryota > Viridiplantae > Streptophyta > Magnoliopsida > Ericales > Ericaceae > Vaccinium > Vaccinium myrtillus. Next base: position 8,980,847 of record CM029280.1, read on the forward strand.
TTTGAAATAACTCCTATGGGTGCCGAAATTGATAGCCCAACGTCAGTGCTCAGAATCTATTTATTGGTGCTCTTTAAGATCCTAGGCCTGGTTTTTCATTTGCTAAAATGGGAATCTCATAAAATCAAGTGGGTGATTTTAGCAAATGAGGAAACCATTTGCTAAAATCACCCACTTCATTTTATGAGATTTTCACTTTAGGAAATGGGAAACTAGGCCTAAGTCTGGTTTGGTGCTCTTGCTGTTTTGGTTGCCGGAACTATTTGGTTGACTACGGAAACAGTTCAAGTTCCAACTCATTCGGCTGATACATTTCGTGTGTATTGAACAGGACCACCTTGATGTAATTGTCTTAATACTAATATTATAAGACAATTAGAACCTTATGGTTATTATAAATATTTATACTTTTAATCCAGAGATAATTAACATATCAGTCCACTTCCTATCCACACCCTTAAGTTACGGACTTCGTCCGCACCTCCTAGTTCCGGACCAAATCTCGACGATCCGAACCGTTCAATGTGTTTAAAACGCTTTTTAAAGGGCCTCCACGAGAAATCAGCAAAAAATAAATTACCGGGAAGGCCTTGATCCGACCAGTTTTTCATAAAAACGAACATATACAGTTTTTATGAAAAATTGCTCGGATCAAGCCGTCCAATGTGTTCAGAAAGTGTTTTCAAGGGTCCACGCGGGAAATCTTCAAAAAAAAATACCGGGAAGGGCTTGATCCAAGCAGTTTTTGCAAAAACTGTAAATATAAAGTTTTTGCGAAAACTGCTTGGATCAAGCCCTTCCCGGTATTTGTTTTTGAAGATTTCCCGCGTGGACCCTTGAAAACACCTTCTGAACACATTGGACGGCTCGGATTTTTCAAAAATAATTTGCAACACAAAAAAATCACTTTTTTTTTATTCTCGGGAGGGTTTGGACTAGAAAATTTCCGTATATATATATATGGGGGTAGATCCATAGACACACATTTTGACACTCCATCTCAGCCCTTGAAACCAAGGGCTGAGATTGAATGGAGAAACTCCCCACGTGTGTTAACTCCCCCTTTCTCTGTCACACTGAACCCCCTCTCTTTCTCCATCACGATGAACCCTCACTCTCCCTCTCTCCCCAAAACGAGGGCACATATAAGGGAGAAGAAGAATCTCTCCAAACGGGACTTCTCTTCCGTATTATAAACCTCTGACATTAGTTCCAACATAGGCAGCTCATCCGCCTCCAATGACAGCACTCTCAGCGCCGCCGACACCTTCAACGGCGACAACGACGAACAGTGTTTTGAGCACTCGTCCGAGACTCTAGGTGTGCTCGCCAATCTATGCATCTCTAATTCTCTCGCTCTTCACTTGTGCAGAAAATAGCAGATCGATCAAGAGAGAGAGAGAGAATGGGATCAGACGAAAAAGGAGGATTTTAATTGGTAAGACAACAATGGTTGTTCAATTCAAAGCAGCTGATCTCAGTGATCTGTATTTTTTTAATTATTATTCAGATCAGAGAATTTTCATGTTTTTAGATTTCCTACAAATTAGAAGGAATGGTGTTCTATGTGGTGCGTTGAGCAAAGTTCACATGATTAATCTTTGAAAATTCATGGCCGTTTTCCCCTGATCTCATGTGATGCGTTTTGCGGAGATAGGAAGGGTGAGGGAGAGAGAGAGAGAACGCACGTGATAAGGGTTGGGAATTTCTACGTTTTAATCTCAGCCCTTGGTTTCAAAGGCTGAGATGGAGTGTCAAAATGTGTGTGCAAAATGAGTGTCCATGGATCCGCCCCCTATATATATATAATGTTGTTGATTTTGATTCATTAAAGAGTGAGATCCTCTTTAGGGTCAATAGTCTTGGTGAGTTGGCTCACGACATTATATGTATGATAGATACTCCCTCCTTCCCTCTTTAAGCGTATATCCTCATAATTCCAACTTATTTTCTCTCACATCAACTTTTACAACTTTTATATCTACTTTTCACTACTTACCCTTATTAAACACTATAAAAGGGACGGAGGGAGTATTAATTATGGATGGAATCCAAGTCCCGGTGGCCGGTAGGGATTGATGATACCTTGACTAAGCTCATAAATTTCAACTATGTCAAACCGTGCAAGTGGATATTTGTATCCAACATATCAAATAAGTTAAGTGGAAAGTCTTAAGATATTTTGTAAGTTGTTGATTAAATATAATTCTCAGTAATTTAATTTAATCAACGGGTATCTCTAATCTTAACACGGGGAGATATTTAAGTATTTAATAACATGGGCTTGAAATTTACTTTGAGATAAGGACATAAGTGCAATTATAGTTATGTAGTAGGATATAATTTGTGTAATACTGTAAGAAATATAATCCGTGAAGGATTAGGGTTTCGTATTTGCACAAGGAGCCCGGTCCATATATATCCTTAGGTCCCTAGCATAGCCCTACGTTGATATCGTTCAGTTGTCTAGGTTTTCACAGAATTTCATAACACACAAAGCTGGGGTGTGAGAGAGAGAACTCGACAGTTGCGTTTGGAGTCAACGCCCAAAAACGCAGTTGAGATATAAGGGAATACGGTAGAAGGTATTGGGGTTCTTCGGGTTCAAACGAAGATAGTTGAACAGATCAGTCAGAATGTATCAAACCAGCATAGTGCTCTTGTGTTTACAGAAGAGAGATAAACCTTAATTCCGCCTCTTAGGGTTTTCAACAGTTTATTGTATAATCATTGTCAATGGGTCTTGGGGATTCGGTTCCCTACAGGAGCGTACTCGACTCTTCACTAAAACTCCCATTCTACTGATGAAACCCTTTATTTCTATCAAGTCAAGAGAGACAAATTCCCAAAATTTGTTTAAGCTTTAACTCAAAATCAAGCAAAGGCTATTGGAGGGATTTGGGTTTGCTCAGTTGAAATGCTTCCTGTACAAATGAAGCTCAGCTATGATGTTGGGAATTGGCTTGGATATGCTCCTTAAAGACATGCTCCTTGGAGCATTTCTACGACCTACCCAAACCTTGACTAAAATTCCCATTCTACTAACGAAGCTGTTAAATCAAGACAGACGGAAATTCCCAAAATTTGGTTTTTCATTAGTCAAGTTTAACCCAAAATGAAGTAAAGCTTTAACTCAAAATGAAATACAGGTTCTTGGAAGGATTTGGGTTCGCACAATTGAATGCTTCCTGTAAAAATGAAGCTCAAATTTGAATAAAAGTTGGGAATTCTGATGGAGATGGTCTTTTACGAATCAACGCATAATTGAAAATGAAACCCCCAATATAAACATAGCAGAGACAGAAATACTTACGGGTCTGACGAGGAAACAGCTCGGGGAGGAGACGGACAGAGGGGTTTGAAAGGGGAAGGATTTTCGAAGGGCGTTGAAGGAAGAAGAGGAGGTGGGTTGAGAGGATAAGGAAAGCTTTGCAACAGAAGATTTGGGAGAAGAAGGCTTGGAGTTCGGAGATAAAGAAGAGAGAAGAGCCCTTGGTAAATTTTGTAGATAATCCAAGGCTCTCCAAGCCCTATCATCACTGATCACTCTCTCTCACTGTCTGTCTGTCTAGTAATCTTGCACAAGACACTTTTTAGTTTTTTCTTTGTATCAGGCACTAGACTATTTGCCTTGACAAATATATATCAATCCATGAAATTTTCAAGTCCAAACGTTTTATAAAAGTTAGATTTCTAATTTCGCTCCAAAATGTACAAAACATATTTACTTGCTTCTTATAAAATCACAAATCTAGAATCTACCAAAAATATGAAGTTAGAATCTAAATTTTTGTATCTATCTGTGTCTACAACTATCGCAAAGACACTTTTTTGTGAGGTTATCAAGGATACTATGGTGGAGGAAAAGAGAAAACATTGTTTCCACCGCCGGCGGAAACAAATGTTTCCTCCAAATCAATCACAGTGGTCCGTGTGATTGTGTAGTCAATGTGATTTGTGTTGTACATAATCACACAGATTGTTGTGATTGATTTGGAGGAAACATTCATTTCCATCGCCGGCGGAAATAACTTATTGAATTCTTTTAAGGGTTTTGTTAATATGTGTGTCAAGGGCAAATGTTAATGATCATTAAATGAGAATGACTAACCTACTTTTATAGGAAATCGTATCATAAGTTTAATGGGAGAATGACTTGGTATTGACAGAATTTTGAAGAAGAAAAAAAAGTAGGAGTGGTTATTTTGGCATAAGTAATCCTTTCAGATTGTTTTTTGTCTTTATTTATTTTGCATCAATTTTTTTGGTCAATTATCGATTTGTCTCTATGAGAGAATTATAAAAAGTAAAAAAAACATAATCAAAACTAACCTTAACAAAGTTCACTGTACAAAAAAAAAATAGAAAGACTTTTTGTATAATTTTTTTCTTTCCATTTTTTTTTTTTACTTTAGTTCTTTCTTTTTTTTTCTGATTCCTCTTGTTGGTTAACAGAGACAAAATTGTTTTGAATAAAAGTCAAAACAATAATCCAAAAGGATTATTAGGACACAGAGTGTTTTTTGCCTAAACAATCAATTTTGATTATTTTTTAGTCCTTATTCAAATTTTTTTTATTTGCTATTTTTTCATCGTTTTTTTTTGTAATTATTGGTTCGTCTCATCAAGAAGAATCTAAAAAATTTAAAAATTATGATCAAATCTTACAAAAATTCACTAAAGACATAAATAATCCAAAATAGACAGGCTTTTTGGATTATTTTTTCTCTGTTTAAAAAATTGGTTCAGTTCATATTTTTTACTTTTTAGATCTTTTTTGTTGATACGAACTAATTATCCATAATAAAATGACGCTAAACAAATGCGAAAAAATTGAATAAGGACAAAAAAACCTACTTAATTATTATATTAGTTAGGGAAGAGCCAACAATTTTAATGTTGGTTTAAATTTACTCGGGCAATTGTTCAATTCGATATATGATTTCTAACGAAAGTGTTCATGGATTTTGTTGATTTGTGATGATAAGTGGAGGGGAAGGGATTTGGAAGGCTACTTTTCAACTTTTCATTTTTAACTTTTTTGGCTTTTGGTCAAAATGTGTTTTGAATTTGAGAGGAGTGTTTGAGAAAAATCGTGCATAATGCATTTTACAATAGGATTATATGATCAAAACGAGAAGTAGAAGTGAAAATGAGCTCCCCACCACTTTTTGGTTTCTAGCCTAGAAAGTTAAAAATGGAAAAGGAGTTCTGAGGGAATGAGTTCTAGGTGTTATCTGCTTGTCTCCCAAGCACCCAGAATTAAAAAAATGAGAATGGGAAAAGCCAAAAAGGAGGTGGCCAATTATTACTCCAGTTTTATCTCAGATTCCCCATGAAAGTTGAGCAAAAATAGAAGAGTAATGCATTATTAACATACTAGGGATCACCTGTGCCTAAAGACACGAAGCAACGCGTTTTTTAACACAATTTAAATGAATTATGACTTTCTACTGTTGACCATCCCGCCAACCAAGCTGACTTCTCCTAAAAATAATATTTTCAAATAAGCTTTAAACATATTTCATCTAATTAACTACATTAAATCTTTATGGCATACATCAATTCAATGCATCCAAAAAGTATGTCAAAAAATAGCAATTGCTGTAATACTTTAGAAATACCTAAAATATAAATAAATCTCACATGGAAATATTAACAGCTAAAAAAAACAAAAAATGAATACCAAAAGAGAAGTGTAAAGAGAGTATCTTCCTCATAAACTTCTCGAGACATGTTATTCCCGATCTTTTTTATTCGTCACTTTTGACCATAAATGTTTGAACTTTCTCATCATCAATTTTCTAAATGTCGTCAACTATCTTCATCACTCTTGAATACCTACTTCGTCCAAAGAGAAAAATTAAGAACATGAACAACAATATAAACATTTAAGGAAATAATTAAACGAGTAAGCTAAAATTCCCTCTTGCAAAATAAAATGGTTATGAAATAAGTTACCTTAACCATAGATCTCGTATATTCGACCCAACACTATCGCGGTAGGATCATAACCTGTACATGTATTACCTTAACACATCTCATTTCTTTTCATACAAAAGAATAAACACCCACGGAGATAAACAATGTACTACTCCACACAACACGGCCCGAAAGGCCTCAGGACATCTAACCCTGGGAGGGAGGGAGAGAACGTGTAGAATAACAAAAAAAAATAAAATATTTGACTACCTCTTCTCTTGACAAAGCAGAGGTAATGAACCTCTCTTTCTCCAATCAAGATATGAAGGAAGCTGATTTTCTTCTCTTCTTGGAGAAGCTTATGAATTAGAAGATTTGTGTGTGGGCTTATAAAAGGAAAACCCAAGTTTCAACATGGATTATTAAGGAAAACACTGACTCATTTTTTGAAGAAAAACGTATGTGAATGCCAATTAGTAAAGAAAAATATAATTATCAACTTTAAAAAAATGGTTATTTCCTTTCCGTAAATAGATCCAAAAGGTGTTTGTTTCCTTTTTGAATGTAGGAAAATCAACCTAAAGGAAACAACTTAAAACCAATTATTGAGTTTAATATAAGGAAATTAAATAGGAAAACCATTTGTTTAGTTAATTTGAATTCAAAAGGATAGTCAATCCTTTTTTAAGGAAACAGTGTAAAAGCAATCAATGAAAATAATTTAGTCATCAAGTTATAGTGGTTTATATTAGGAAGTATTCTCTTGATCAGACGGCTACAATTAACATAAAATGTCGATCAGATAGTTGTAGAGAGTGCTAGGTTTGTATGTGTAAACAAAAACCACTCTGTTTTATAATATAAATTCCTTTAATTTAGGGTTTTAAATTTTGAAATGAAAGTATTTTCAGCCCTTGGATTAGTTGAGAAGAAATTTTAAAATTTAATCACAACCCTCCAATGTGCCACGGAGGACAGTTGTGAGAGGGACATTTTGCAAAACCGTTATATAATGTAAGGGGCCGGTTCCGGGGACACAACTTTTGACACTCCATCTCAGCCTTTGAAACCAAGGGCTGAGATTAGAATACTCCCTCTCCTCCCTCTCCATCTCCATATGTAATCTCTTTCTATGTATCACCTGACGTCGACTCCACTCCCTCCCCTGTCCCCTCCATCGCAGGCAACTTCATCTCTGGCGAAGGTCCTCTCCGGTGAGGCCACTATAATCTATTCTCTACAAGCAGATGTTAAAAAAAACTCATCTCCAGGAACTCCTCGCCCAGTAACACAATTAGATTGAACGATTTGGAGGTTTTAAATTCTTCATAAACACCCCCACACTTTCCAACTACAAGCAAAGTTTCAAAAAAAAAAACCAAAACAAATTCCTAGAACTAAAAAAAAAAACCCTAATTCTAAAATTCCCAAATTTCACTGCAATCTCCATCTAGTTTAAGAATTAGTTTGAGCTCGTGGCCGGCGGCTAGAGAACAGACGGAGTTGGAGTTGTTTTTTTCTTCCGTGAAACTGAAATGTTTGGTTCTGGCTTGAAGGATGAAAGTAAAAGGGGACAAATACGACGAGTCAGCATTAGTTAGTGGATGGGACCCATTAGTGCAAGTTTTAATCCTGGCCCTAGTTTCAAGGGCTGAAAAAGAGTGTCAAAAGTTGTGTAAAAAATTGTGTCTTCAGAACCGGCCCCATAATGTAGTAAATCACACTAAAGTCCCTCAATTGACATTCATTTTTTAGTTTACCTCGTTTAAGTTTAAAACTCAACGGCATCAACGTAAATTGCAAATCACGCAAGTGTTTGGATGCCTATTTTTTTATATTCTCATTTTTAGCTTTTCACCTTTTTGGTGTTTGGTAGCCCACACCAAAAATTCATTATGTCAAAATGAGTTTTGGCTTTTCCCATTCTCATTTTTGCATTCTTATTTTGGGTTCAACTTAAATAACTCAATTATCCTTCTCCTTTTTTGCTAAAAACAAAAAACCCTCTCCTAAGGTTAGTGTGAATTAAGCCGATAAAAAAAAAACATTAGTGTGAATTAAATCATCTTATTTTCTTGAAGCTATGTATTTTGGTTGGTTATTTTGCAAACTCATGTAACAACTTGATTTCCGTCCCCTTTGATTTTGGTTTATATTTTCATAACAAATATTAATAACAACATTTTGTTAAGGTAATATTTGATAATTTCCACTTACGAAAAATTTATTTGGAGAGTTCCAAATATATAACAATAACAAGTATTTATTTATTTATTTTTAAGTTGAAAGATCGGAATTTTAATTATGTGATCTAAAAAAATTGTCTAAAATGGTTATTCATGCACATTTTGATACAATAATAAATAAGTAATGGCCAATATGTTAATACATATAATACATTTTGGCTATAATCCCGAAAAAATGTTAAAATTTGGGTCTCCCAAACACTCCAAATGCCATCAACAACAAATTGTATTTTTTTTTTTTTTTGTAGAAAAAATCAGTGTTGTTAAGTGTAGTTAGTGAAATTGAACCCCCAGGCAAATGCACGAGAATACATGGTGTTTATCAATGTACTACCACTCCTCTTGCAAATGGTAATTAACATTGTTGCCCTTCAATCATAGCTCACACTTTCGCACAAATATACTATCAATTATCAATGTCCCCTCGCCGTTAGAGTCCATCAGTTTTCACATGGGAAAAAATCTCAATTCAGTTATACTATGTTCAAATAATTTTACTATCAAATATAGCTATGAATACGAAGGAATATGACACATTTTTTGCACTAAAAACTTGCATGATTAGTTTTCATTTTTTTTTTTTGGCAAAATAAAAAAATTACCATACTTAAGAAGTAACTCTTTTTAGTGAGTTATACTATGTTCAAATAATACTTTGTTGCAAAATCTATTATGCACATATTTCGCAAACAATATATCAGATTCATAACTATTTTGACCACAATCCAAAATTAATAACTCCCAATTTAAGTTGCAAAATGTCAAAATGATTAAGCTCCCAAACGGGCTCGTAGCATTTGCAAATTTGTGACATGTTGGTCGTAGAGCTCGGCCAAACTCTCAACCCTAGCAAAAAAATCAAACAAACACCAAATCACGGGGATAAAACCGCAAAAACTAAAACACAAGGGTGGTAAACGCAAACCAATCGTAACTATTCATATATATTTTTTATTTTTTCTACTTCCCTCCATGTGTAATCCGAACTAAAAATTCCCTCCTTCCCTCGTTTTCTCCTCTCTCTCCCACTTTCCTCCCAAACCCCGCTCCCCCATTTCACTCTCTCTCTCTAAAACCCTCCCTCCCTCCCTCCCTTCCGCCCTCTCTCTAAAATACTCTCTCTCCTCTCCACAATCTCCATCCTCAATCAATTTCTGGCCAACGAAGTTTTTTGATCTGACCTATTTTTCGTATTATGTCCAGTTTTCAACCTTCGAACTCAGCGGCGGCGGGGGCGGCGGCTGGGGCCAGAGGAGGGAAAGCCTCGGGGCCGATGAATCGCCGCCTTCCGTTCCCGTCGATGAAACCGCCTTTCGTACCTCACGAGGATTACCATCGGTTCCCATCCTCGGACGGTACAGCTCTGGGACTCGGCTCCGATCAGGTGGCTGAAGCTATTGTTGTCAAATCTCCCGTGAGTTTCGATCCATTTTAGTGACTTTGTAGGTTTTTGTTTCGGTTGGTGATTTATGGTTTTGGTAGGGCAATGAATTATGCTATTTGTTTAAGGAAAATGCTTACTGAGCACTTACGGCTGTCCATAATACGTATGTATATCAAAATCCGAATGAAGTTTATAGATATCTGTATTGATATTCGTTAGATGTTTATTGAAAGTCGAGCTTGTTTGGAATTATTAGCGTATTATACGAGGTGGTGGTTAGCAAGACCCTTAGTCTAGAAGGATGCGAGTGGGATTAGTCTTTGAATCTTTGCTATAGATTGCGTAGCTGGAATTGTGGGTCTTCGAGGTTATGGAATTTGATTGAAGTGTAGCTAATGGGGTTCCCTTTCATTATGTGGAAATTGTTGGATAGTATTTTATGACATTATTGGACCCATTCCATAGCATCTTAAACTTTTAGGACAATTGGCGACTTAACATAACAAGTCATTTTGGGTTCAAGTATCCCCGTTCACATTTTTTCACACATTATTTATCTTCTTTGCTTAGTTGTATGGTTGCATCTCCATGTGCAACATGTGTTGCAAGTGAAGCACGGTGATGCGTAGTTCAATATACATTGTTGAGTTCATTTCTCATTGGATAAAGTTCTTGGGAGTTGGGACAATTGGTAATAATTCACTAATGACTCGTGATTATTGGTACTTTTTATAGTCTATAATTAGCTTCGTAACTTAAATATGACTTGTATTTCTCGTTTAGCTTGTGTATTTATGCCTTGATGCAATTATTTGTAGTCCGTTGGTGAATTTTTGTCTGCGGTAGTATTAGGAGTTTGTTCACGTTGAGAAATTAGTAACAGGTTCACCATATATGAGATGACTGGTTTGAAGTGAATGATTCAATTGGCAGTGAAAATTTTCATTGTTTGCATAGACGAGCAATATATTGTCTTCGAGTAATTTAATTCAACAAGAAATGAAGCCATCTGTTTTTTTTTAGTAAAGATGGCTGTGCCTCGTTGCTAATTGCGTTACATGACGGGAAGTTTGTCTGTATATGGTAAGGATTATGTCTGATCTTCATATCTACTCTCAAAAGAAGCGTGTGCACAGTTAACTTGGATGGAAAAACTGGCTGTGCACAATGGTCCAATAACCACAAGGTGTTTATGTGCTGATAATCAAATGCAAGGGGGTAAAAGCTCACACGGGCCAAACCACAGGGGTCAAAGTGAATTTTTTTCGATATGCTTACACTAAGTACTTAAGTAAATTTGATTAAGTATTTTTCTAGTATGTTATTGTTGCTTAAATGTTTGTCTTACTTAGATTTTCTTTCATTTCATTTGGGATTTTTATGCTTGACACTTGGGATTTAAATGCTTGAAAGGTGTTGTCGTAGTTGGAAGATGGGAGCAAGATTCTAACTTGGGAGCGAGGTTCTGAGATCAATTTGCCACCCTGATAGGAGGATTCTGCTACTGAAGTACCAACCATTATTGGACCCATTGCATCCTTGTAGATCTTATGCAAACGAAAGACAATGCCAATATTAGCTCACTTGGTCATGCATCAATGTAATGTTTGGGAAGTTGAGACTTAAAGTGAATCAAGGAGAATCTTTGTTGCCAATATAGATTTAATTAGGTATAAGACATTCTTGGAGTTGTGCAACAGGCTCCATGCCTAATAATGGTCATGTTGGACCATTTGCATCGTTGTAGATTCCATGGTAGCCTTATAATTGGCATTCTAAGAGCTAGGGCACCTATCATAGCTGATACATGAAGATGATTTTTGGATGCACTGAATCCAAGAGAAATATTATTAGCTACAGTTACTTCTCGTAAGACTTGTTCACTATGAGTGCAACATAAAGATTTGTGGATGAGATGAGAGGGAAGGCGTAAAACTGGACAATCTCATGTTGGTGTCGAAGGGAACGAATCTTTAACAAGTACTTAAGGGGTCGGACTAAGGTTAGGCCTCTATTCAGTTCAGTGTTCTAAAAGAAGGTCTGGAAGGCCAAGTACTCGCTGCCTAGGCGCTAGAAGGCCCCTCGCCGACTAGCCCAACTAACCCAATTAGACTAACTATCCCGACTAATTGCCCGATTAGGCGCCGAGTACTCGGCCTTGGAAGCTAGAAGGTGCCCGACCGCCCCGAGAGCGCCTAGCGAGTTTTGAACCTTGGATTCAGTTCACCTTGGCCAAAATTTTTCATCTGCTATACAAACATCGGTTGATCTTTCAAGTGAAATGTTAATTCACAGATTTAAGGGAGATCCATTAGTTGGGTTGGGCAAATTATTGATTTTCTTGTTTGGTTACATATAAAAATACAAAAGAGGAGAAATTTTGAGGGAAAATTTGTACATAATCATTTTCCCCTTTCCTCTGGCTTCTTTCCATTGCTCCTTGCTCTAGAACCAGATAGAGCCTTAGAAGATTACTGGAGTGGATGAAGATGCTGAAGCTTCAATATGTAGCACCTTGTCATTTGCTTTTTAAAGAAACACTTCTTGGTTAGCTATTTGGAAATGATAGCACTAGCAGCTATTATTGTTGAGTTCGTAATGTCATTGTTCCTCAATTTTGCTTGTGTGGAGTAATGTTATTACCGGTGATTTTTTTATTGTATTACTGCTTCCCCTCTTTCAAAATGAACTTTCATATTTGCTTCTTGGTGTAGTCATATCTTATACGAAAGTTGGGTGTGTTTGTGATTTGTGTGATATCCTTCTTCTAATTCATGTATGTGCAATGTTTATTTCATCAGAATCAAAGTTATGAGAGATCCATTGAACTTATCCATCTCCTGTTTTTTGTTTTTTTGATCGGCAATTTATCTGTCTCCTGTTATCGTTGTTTCATGGACAAATCCTGTATGACTTCATTGTCTTTCTTAATGTTGGTGGTATATGTATAATTTTTCCGTTGTGGTACCAATTCTTCCAAGTAGTGTGTCTCTCAGCAATTAAAGCGGAAGAGTGGAACAAACTTCATTGACGTTGGGTCAAGTGACTGGACTAGCAGTCCTGGATGCACTGATACAACTAACAGTCCCCTGCGGACACCGGTATCTGGAAAAGGAGGAAGGATATATGGTCGGTCTAAAGTCTCAAAGAACAACAAATCTGGGCCTCAGACTCCCATGTCAAATGCTGGTGAGATTAGCTCTCCAAAATATTCTAAATGTTGATCAGTAAACATTGAATGTTATTGTCAAAATCCTTGAGTACAAAACTAAACAAGTCATTGGAAGCAGGTTACATCAGATGGTATAGGTTGTCTGTTTTTCTTCCTTGTTCTGTTTACTTTGCCCATTGGACGTCTTTTAGCTACCAGAAGTAATTTGAAAGAAACAAGTGTATAACTAGATTGTTACTGTCCCAAATGCAGATTCTCCCTCTCCTCTTACTCCTGCTGGCAGCTGCCGTTATGATAGCTCCCTAGGTAATTTCGCAAGCGGTGAATTTAGGTTTAGTTATCCACGTATGAATTTAAACTGCTTCATGTGGAATTTCAAGTTCTGTATAGCTATACATGGTAATACATGTCATGCCTTTTCAGGCCTGTTGACAAAAAAGTTCATCAATTTGATTAAGCATGCAGAAGATGGTATGCTAGATTTAAACAATGCTGCTGAAACCTTGGAGGTGAATCTCTTTGTTATATGTGTGTTTTATTGAGTATGTGCAGCTCCCAATCATAAATTTAGTGGTACAGGTGCAAAAGAGGCGAATTTATGACATCACTAATGTCCTTGAAGGAATTGGCCTAATTGAAAAAAAGCTGAAGAACAGGATTCATTGGAAGTAAGCTTGTTTTGCATTTTTAAGGACGTCATTGATCCTACTACTTTCCTTTTTCTATTATTTAACACTTAAAATGAAAATATAAGCATTCAAAAGATTTTAAACTTATATGAGAACTTTCAATGTTGATTAGAGGACTTGATGCTTTAAGACCAGGGGAGGTTGATGATGACATTAGTGGGTTACAGGTATGCAGGCTTATTGTAGTAAAAATCTCTTATCGTACCATTTTAGTGGAATTTTTCATTTTCTCTATCTCCATTGGTGGATATGTCCATTCTGCTCGAAAATCGGAAGTCCATAGTGATTTCTTTTAATGGCTCGTAGATTATGTCCGTTGCCCATTGTCAAATATAATGATGTAGATCATAAATGAGGCGATCTATTGTTGTGATCTTCAGGCAGAAGTTGAAAAGCTTACCATGGAAGAACGAACATTAGATGATCGGATAAGGTTGTATGGTTTAGTACATTGTTAATGTGATGAATATTGCTATCTTAAAACCATTGGATTTTGCTGATACTTTCAATTTTTGCAGAGAAATGCAGGAGAGGTTAAGGGATTTGAGTGAAGATGACAATAATCAAAAGTGATTTCTTTCTTCCTAACCGTGATTCAGTTTTCTACATGTATTATCTTCTTGTAACCTGAGTTGGACTCTTTGTTCCCCCACTGAAAGGTTTATTGATCTTTCAACAGGTGGCTTTTTGTGACTGAAGAGGATATCAAGAGCTTACCTTGCTTTCACGTGAGATTTTTTGTGCATTTCTTTTGTTGTATATAGAACTGGCTGCCTGTTTGGTGAAGCTTATTGTATGGTAAAAGCAAAGCCCAAGTCTGCTTTTCCCCCCACTAAATTGAAGCCATTTTCACTCACCAGAAAGTTCCATGAAAAAAAAAACCCTGGATAACCTGCAATTGCGAGGCCTTCCCCTTATAGTACTGCTATAATCTCTTAATTTTAGCTCTGTATTGTACTATTTTTTGTCATGGTTGATAATTGGTACTTGAACTTACTTTGTCCTAATTCTAGCAGAATGAAACTCTAATAGCAATCAAAGCTCCTCATGGAACGACTCTTGAAGTTCCAGATCCCAATGAGGTTAGCGCTACGCCCCATTAGTTATCTACTAATTTGAGTAATTTCCGTTTCCAATCAATAAAATAAATTGCTCCTCTCGTATTCTAGGCCGTTGACCATCCACAGAGGAGATATAGAATAATCCTTCGAAGCACAATGGGTCCTATTGATGTCTACCTTGTTAGGTAACATGCTTCTTTCTGGTTATAATACTGCCATACAATGCCTTAAAAGTTCCTTGTTCTTTGGTCATGATTTATCCGAAAATCTTTACTGTAGCCAATTTGAGGAGAAGTTTGAGGAGGTGAACGGAGTTGAGCCATCCATGAGCTTTCCCTTAGCTTCGAGTTCAGGCTCCAACGAAAATGCAGCAACAGAGATGACCCCAGTAGTAAGCAGTATGGTAGAGTTTGAACCACCTGCCCAAAACAGTCATAGAATGAGCTCCGACCCCAATGTTTCACAGGACAATGCTGGGGGAATCATGAGAATTGTCCCCTCTGATATCAATGTAAGTTCTGTTTTTCCAACTAGTTTTTTTTTTTCTGCTTTCTATAATCAACATACCGTGAATACATTCGCCAGTCAGCAACCGAGTATATGATTTAAGTACACAGGTTTTGTGATGTACAAACTTTGTTCATTTGGGTGAGTAATGTAGACTGCAAACTAATGCACTGCTTTCCATTCTCTTGTGCCTTAGACTTACACTTAGACCACTTGAGTTCCGAGCATGGAGCTTTATGTACTTTTCATTTTTCCTCCAAACCAGAAGAAGATTTAAGATCCATCCTTATTTTCCTTGCGAGTTCTCTCCTGTGGGACATTTTTGGCAGGTTCCATGTATATAATGGCAACGCCTGTTTCCTTGGGCTAGGTACTTAGGGTGCATACCGGGTTCATACTTCAAAGATTCCTGTCTAAGATGTAACCAACTTTCCAAAAATTCCTCAAATTCGGTGAAAATTTGATTCATTCATTGCAAAAGCCAAGGCTTCTGCAGAACTTGAACTATGTATTATTTCCTGAATGTGCTGACATCTTGCACTGAAATATAGGATGATTCAGATTACTGGCTTCTATCGGAGGCAGACATTAGCATCACGGACTTATGGAAGACAGATTGTATCCTTGAATATGATTATTATTTGTTTCCTTTTTCTTGTATCTGTTTTTTTTTTTCCTCGTAATTTTAAATATCCACTTCCTTGACTTCAGCAACAGCTGTTGTGGAATGGGATGGAGTGGATATTCTTCGTGAGGAGTTTGGAATGGCTGAAATTGGCACCCCGCGGCCACAAACTCCACCAAGTGGAAGTACAGATGTTCCATCTGCCATTGGTAACTTCAACCAAAGGTAATTTGGAATTGTAAAACGTGTTGAACCATGAAAATCATGACTACCTCATTGTAAGTCATAATTTCATCGGATTATGGGAAATGCCACCGATCAGCCAAGAACTATACACACTGGGAAGCGTTTGGAGGAAGATGAGGCATTGGAAATAGAGGTGGTGTTGTACTGTACAGTCGAGGATATGCTTGTCCTCCACAGCTCATTGTTGAGTAAATTTTGTTGCAGCATTTTTTTCATACAGATTTGTGAGGTAGATGTTTAAGATGAGGGAGTCAGGGACAATTGGCACATGCTCGTGCTTGAGATAGAGGTTTAAGATGACTGCATATGGGCACATATTGGTCCGATCAGCGCATTTGATAAGCTTAAAGACAAATTTCATAACGCGCCCATCCCTTGTATGATGCCGGAAATGTCCTAAATCTTGAAATTGTGACGTTTATGCTCGTCTATTTTCAAACCCATTAGCCACAAGAAAAACTTGGGTGCAAATAGGGTACGACCGACGTAGTGTCCGAACGCGCATCTTGGCCGTCTAAAAGTGTTTTGAAAACTTTTATCGGTACTTTTGATTCTCGTTAAGTTACCCCTTCTGTGAATTCCCATGATCAGTTGATGGGATTTGAGTCCATAATAATGAATGCTGTTTTTGTGTCCTTTACCTGATTTCCTTTACAAAGTAGTAAATTTCTGATGTGTGGATAATATAGGTGTGTGTATATATATATATATTTTTTTTTTGGATCAGAATATAGGTGTATATAAGCAATTGAAAATTTGGGTTTTCTTATTTTAATGTGATCTTACTGCATCCTGAATTTTTTGTTGTGTTTTTTTTCTTAACTAGCTGGTGGAATTAAACCAAAAGAAATTTGCTGTGAGGTCAAATTTTCAGTTTTGGCCCACATTCCGTGGATTTTATTTATTTATTTATTTTTTTGCTCAAGGGAAGCAAAAAAATAGTCTTAGACAAATAAAAGTACATACAGAAAAACTATGTTCATACATGTATTCTTGGTCGAAAGGTCTGACAACATTTGAGACAGATCTACTGAATATTGAAAACCCTAACTATATTTTCTGAAGAGTTGAAATGTATTCTCATTCATTAAAGAAGACAGAGGTACACGAGAGAGTATATATACTCAATCAAAACAAGAATACAGAAAGAGAGAGAGAGATACAACTGAATGTAACTAACTCTCTAGCAAATCAGATTTACAGAGCATTAATCATTTATACACGTGGAAGATGACGTGGTAGTAGACTTGTTACTTGACTTTTCAACATGGTCAGTTATCACTCCCCCACAAGCTGAAGGTGGGAGAGTAGCAAGCTTCAGTTTGGCTTTGAAAAACATGAATCGTGCCACAGTAAGGGGCTTGGTCAGAACATCAGCAATTTGGAACTGAGAGGGAACATAACGAACTTGGAGTTGCTTGTGTGCTATTTTTTCACGAACAAAGTGGAAATCCACCTCAATATGTTTAGACCGAGCATGGAAAACAGGGTTAGTGGCCAAAGCAAGGGCTGAATTGTTGTCACACCACAAAGTAGGAGTAGCAGAGAAGACAGGGGCATGTAAATCTTTGAATAACTGCAGTAACCAGACAACTTCAGAAGCAGCATTGGCTAATGCTTTATACTCAGCTTCAGTGGAAGATCTTGCCACAGTAGCTTGCTTCTTGGCTGACCATGAGACCAAGTTAGGCCCAAAAAACACACAATAACCCCCTGTGGATCGTCTGTCAATTGCATCTCCGGCCCACTCGCATCAGAATAGGCTGACAGTAATAAAGGGCCCTTGCTAAACACTAGCCCTTGATCTAAAGTGCCCTTAACATAGCGAAGAATTCGCTTAACAGCAGTAAAATGAACATCAAGTGGCATATGCATGTGTTGACGTACACTGTTGACTGCAAAGGACAGGTCTGGTCTGGTTAAAGTAAGGTACTGCAGGGACCCAACTATAGATCTGTAAAATTCAGGATTAGGTAGTGGAGTAGATGGAACATCAGTATCAGGTTTGAGAGATGAGGGAGTAGAACATGGTCGACACTCAGTCATTCCAGCTTTAGCTAGCAAATCAAGAGCATATTTTTTTTTGTGACAAGACCATACCTGTTGAAGTATTGACAACCTCTATGCCCAGGAAGTAATTGAGAGGCCCCAGATCCTTGAGGGCAAATATAGTACTTAGTTGATGAACAAGCTTACCAATGAGCTCTTGATTATTACCAGTAATCAACAAATCATCTACATACACCAGGATATAAACCAAGTTTGAATTCTGATGCAACACAAACAATGAAGAGTCTGCCATACTATTTTGGAAACCAAGAGCCAGAAGTTTGGTAGACAACATATCAAACCAGGCCCTAGGTGCTTGTTTAAGGCCATATAAAGCCTTATGCAAACGACATACATGCTAAGGAAAGTCAGGATTAACATAACCCTGAGGTTGTCTAAGAAAGACCTGCTCGTGAATATGCCCATGGAGGACTGCATTAGAGACATACATCTGTCTAATTGGCCAGTCAAAAGTAAGAGCTAAAGAAAGAACTACCCTCACAGTTGGCTGCTTAACAACAGGACTAAAAGTCTCTGAGTAATCTACCCCCTCAGTCTGTTGAAACCCTTGGGCAACAAGACGTGCTTTGTATCTAGCAACAGTGCCATCTGAATTCCTTTTTATTCTGAAAATCCACTTGCACCCAATTATAGGAGCCCTAGGTGGTGGTGACACAAGAGACCAGGTTCCTTGGGACATAAGAGCAGTATATTCATCAGTCATTGCTTGTCTCCACTCAGGAAATGCCATAGCTTCTTTGAAAGACACTGGTTCTGTGACTGGTGGAGTTTGCACAACCAAAGAAAATGGAATTTTGGGTATAGTGATTCCATTTTTGGATCTAGTGAGAATGGGATGAGAGGGTTAAGGAGAAGGGAGTACCATAGGTGATGTAGATACTGTAGAAGGAGGAGGTAAAGAAGAAGTCACTACTGCAGAAGAGATAGGTATAGTAGAGGAGTGAGGGACAGTAGAAGAAGGAGAAGAAAAGGAAGAGGAAGGAACTGGACTGGAGAGAGAAACACAGAAACAGGAAAAGAAGAAGAGGGAAATGTGAATTTTGGCAAATTAGAGGAAGTGGAAAATAAGTCCTTTGGGAGTGGAGAAGTAGTTAAGGTAACATAAGGAAAATCATTCTCAAGAAACCTGACATGTCTGGACAAATAGACACTCTTGCTTACAGGTTCAAAACACCTAAAACCCTTGGTTCTTGAAGAATATCCCAGAAATATACATGGTTGTGATCTTGGTTCAAGCTTATTGGAAGTGTATGGTCTAAGGTAAGGGAAACAACAACCAAAGGGCTTTAGACTAAGATAATCAGGAGTATGATTGTAAAGTTTGTGATAGGGTACTTCAAAATTGAGTGATGAGTGAGGTAAACGATTTATCAAGTACAATGCAGTGGTAATGGCTTCAAGCCAAAACTTAATAGGCATGTTAGCTTGTTGAAGCAAAGTGATGTCAGTTTCAACAATATGAGCATGTTTCCTTTCCACTAATCCATTCTGTTGAGGGGTATAAGGACAAGAGGTCTCTTGAAGGATACCAAACTTTGCAAAGAAAGCAGTCATGAGCTTATTAAGGAATTCTCCCCCACAATCTGACCTAATAGTCTTGATTGAAGCATTGAAATGATTGGAAACAAACGCCTTAAAGGCTTGAATATGAGTGGAAACTTCACTTTTGAAATGCAAGGGAAATAACCAAGTATATCTAGTGAAGTCATCAACAAGTAACAAGTAGTACTTATATCCAGAGAAAGAAGCAAGAGGGGCAGGGCCCCATACATCTGCATGAATGAGTTCAAATGGAGTAAAAGTTCTAGTAACAGAGATAGGAAAGGAGAGTCTATGACTCTTTCCTTTATTACAAGCATAACAGTTGAGATTATTGAAAGAAGAAGAAGGAATATCCAAACTATATTTGGTAGAGAGATGCTGTAGAAGTGCACCATGAAGCCGCCATTCTTGATCTTGAAAACACAACTCTTAATCACGAATTGTGAGATACTGAATTGATTTCTTATACTGAAACTCAGGATCGTATTGATTACAGACTTGCGTCTTTAGTGCTTTGATACCATGACAACATTTGAGACAGATCTACTGAATATTGAAAACCCTAACTATATTTTCTGAAGAGTTGAAATGTATTCTCATTCATTAAAGAAGACAGAGGTACACGAGAGAGTATATATACTCAATCAAAACAAGAATACAGAATGAGAGAGAGAGATACAACTGAATATAACTAAATGTAACTAACTCTCTAGCTAATCAGATTTACAGAGCATTAATCATTTATACACGTGGAAGATGACGTGGTAGTAGACTTGTTACTTGACTTTTCAACATGGTCAGTTATCAAGGTCATTCACGTCGTGACCGGAGGATTTACAAGAAATGCTCCCTTTCCTCGAAGTTATCTAGTGCCTTGTTTACAAAAAAATCTCGATGCAGATTTGAAGTCGGGGTGTTTTTGAGATCAGATTTTGATTTCAAAGTAAATTGAAAATCGATATCTAATTGTTTTTGGTAGTTAACTGAGATTTGTAGATGTTTCACTCTCGAATTTTCAATCGTTTTTCCTCGTGTGCCTCATCTCCCTTTGCAATGAGAGAAGCTTGATTCAAAATTTTAGTATAACAAATTACAAGTTCTGATAAAAATAAAAAATAAAAACTAATTACATGTAGAAGAAAAAAAAATTACGATTATCAGGATACAATTAAAACTAATTAAATTTGAGGTTTTCCTCTTTCAATTTCTAGATATCTTCAGTGGAATCATTTGGATCGCCTGAATCTGAACTTGGTACCATTTAGCCTACGGTTGATAACGGTATCTGATTCATCGGGTGATCCCGACCCGCTACTGTTGTCGGCCGGGTCAAGTTCCTCATGGGTCAGGGTGTGAACGTACTCTGTCTGATTGTGGAGGTGAACTTGAACCACATTTGATTTGGGTGGCTGTGCCACCGACCGGTATACCCTGCCCGGGGACGGTGGCGGCCGCCTGCGGTGGTCGGAGGGCTGCTTGCGGTTAGAAAAGAAGTTGAAAGAGGATGATTTGGGGGGAGAGAGCGGTGGAGCTGAAGGTTCCGGGTTGTGCCTTTCATTCTTCAGTTGAAATTGGTTAGCCAACTTTTCCAAATGCTGGTCAGCCGTCTGCCCAAAAACAAAAACAAAATTGTTGATTGGATAATAAGTGAAGCCGAAAAATCGTAAATATGGAACCATTTTGCATCGAGGAAGAAGTATTTGAGTTGGTTACAAATTCAACTTTCTCCAGGCAATTTTGCGTGATCGACTCGTTCATCATATTACAAGTTAGCGTGATTCTACGACAAGTTTTTTCCCCGAGATTTTTTGGGTGGTTGAGATTTACGATGTCGCCTAGATCGATTTCTAATTGCGTAACGAAACGATGGAGTGAAGATTCATACAAAAACTCGTTCATCATATTTACAAAACGCTAAACTAGATCTATTGTTTCTACTACGAATCATATGATCGTGTCTCAAAATTAACGTGTTTTGACGTTTTCGACGCATTATATCGTAACGACTCACGAGTAAGGTGGACAAAACTTCAAGAAACAGAAACCTGTGGGACAAAAAAGCATAAATGCGTAAAATGTGTGGGCTGTGGGCATACTTGACTTATCAGCAAGTTCATAAAGAAAAAGAAACCAACTTTTTATCAGCAGGCCAAGAAAAATACTAGTCTAATTATTCAGCACTCCCGGTGCTCCGCGACACTCCAACACCACAACTCAATGTGGTGCTAAAGTAATCTCGAGCACCATGTTGCTGTGCTCCCGGACTCGCTCAGAAAAATATGACTTGCAAGCTAAAAAGAAACCATACCTCATTGTTGGACTTTGTAATCTTTCCTAATTGAGAAGTTATGAACTGAACAATCTCGAAAAATTTGGTTTGTCCCAGGCTCGAAAAATTCTGCCAGTAGTAAAGGGCCAAATCCCATACCCTGACCCTCAGCTCCTGCAAAGTACGGTCGATATCGTGCTCACGCATCGCCACATAAGGTCGTAATAGAGTTTCGTATATGTATCCAGTTCCCTACATTAAAATTCCGAATCCCATCCATTAGAACTTCCTAAACGCAACGAATTTGGAAACCATTTTGTCGTAGTGATTAATCGTCCTTGTTTACCTTTGTCTTTGGATACCACAAGTAGATAATAAGCGCGAGCTTCAACTCGCCGTAGATTGGCAACCTTCAAAACAGTTGAGCAAGAATGATTTCAACACTCAAAATTGGAAATTTTAAGTACTGGGTACTGGCAAGGATTGAGGGAAAACTGCAAAAAAATGTACCATGACATCAACATATCCCCGATACTGTCGAAGACCGTCAACACTGCCACAATAATCCTGGAAATTTACATAAGCAAATACGCTTGAAACGGGTTTTAATCAAATCAAACTATTACTCCCTCCGTCTTAATTTGCATGTCCAATATGGAAAATTAAACTTATTAAAAATACATAATCATTGCAGTTTGAAAAATTAAACTTTCCGGAAATGCTTTTCGATTCAATATTCCACTTGTCACTCCAAATCAAAAGATCGGAGTAAAAAGGTATTTTACATGACTTTGTTCTCGGGAGTTTAAAAGCTGACAGACAATCTGGGACAGTAAAATATAAAAAGAAAGACAACTAATATGGGACGGAGGGAGCACTTAGCATGGCAATACCTTCATACTAAACTACTAATCTAAGAGCACAAAATGTTCTTTTTTTGTTTATTTTTCCTCTGTTTTTCTTGCTTTGAAAAAGAGGAAATTGATCAAGTTAAGAATATTTTTCCACACATTAGGCCATTCAGGGGAGGTTGCCCACATTCCTATCCAATGTGATAAAGACCCTTCAATCTTAAAAAATGACTCATTTGGTGGATTCAATGACTTCTTAAAGATTCTTTCACATCCATTCTTCCTCATAAGTTATTCTCTTTATCATTTATATATAGAACGTAAAGGACGACTGGAATATGAGTACTTATTCAGTAGTTCTGGAGCACGGTTACGTGGTGCTCCGAGACGCTAAGCACCACACATATGCGTGGCGTCTAGATACTTAGTCGTGGACTCCACGAGAATTTGTGATGTTAGAGTGTCCTACAACCCCATTCCGCCGTGCTCGGGGAAGCATTAATTTAACAACTAGACCTGGAAAATATGTCAAAAATCATCATTTCCAATTATGCATACACATTAAGGAGTGCGCATATACTGCGCATGCTATCCATTTTTTGAGGGTAAATAATACGTAAAGGTATCGGAATTGTTTTGGAGTACTTTTTGGGCCTGTTAGTATTATAATGGATTGGGGTGTTGTAGGGCACTCCTGCCCTATTTCGTTGTAGCCTGTAGGGCGCCGTCACGAATCGTCAGATGTATTTTTAACGGTTTAAATTATTTTACAAACAAAATAAGTATTCAAAATGTAAAATAATTTATAAAATCCTGATCATTGAAAACACATCCGACAATCCAGATAACGCATGTAGGGCGCTCCTGCCTTACAGCACCCCGGGTCCTATTATATTGACTGTTTTCCTTTCAAGGATTACCCGGATGGTCAAGACACCTGCGTCCCATGTTCAAAACTTCCCAAGTGTTACTCCTATAATTTTCGTGGGACCAATCCGCACGAGGTTTCGTCCCGATTTTATTTTTGCCTTGGATAAATAATTGACCATTTCTAAGACGAACAAGTCAATTTCGGTTTAAGTGTTCAATATGATTTCCTAATTATTGACTAGCCCAATGTTTGCAATTTTCAAATTAAAAAAACAAAACAAAACAAAGTTGTTAGGTAAAAACAGGAAGAAGAATCATTCGAAACTAACCCCATAAAAGTACTGAAATTTAAGAGGTTCAGAAATCAACTTCAACAATTTAAAAATAATTGTTACCGACGAATCCGAAGCCAGGTTCAGTCAACTACTTCAATTATTATTCAATTACTATACAAATAATTATGTCAGGATTAAGTTACGCACACCTCAACTAAATTTATGAAGAATCAGACCCACTTTTCACTACCGGTCTTGTCTAGTATGGACTAACCTCATCAAATTTAGCATCAAAAAAGTTTCGGACCTAAAACCAATTATGTCTCGTGTTTTACTCCATCCGTCCCAAAAAAAATTTCCATTTTCACTATTCACATCTCAAAAAATTATTTATATTTTCAAATATATAATGTTATATATATTCAATAGAGATCTCGTTTGATAGTTCAACCAAGTTTTCAAAATCGTAAAAAACAGTATAAATTGAAAAATGACACATATGTACGTAATAGACAAGAAATTTGAGACGGAGCGGGTAATATCAAGTCAACGCTAACAGTGAATGCAAAAAAAAAAAAAAATGGAAAAAGGAGTTCTTACCAATATTGACACCAAAATCGAAGCTCATGCATCTCAACTCTGTTCTTCTCTACAGTTTTGAAACACTCAAACGCAGGGTACGCATATCCAAGAACCAGACTGCAAAACAAAAATACATACATACATAAAATCAACATTTTCACTTTGGTGTTCAAGAACAGATCTTCTAATCATGGTCAAATTGACCAAAAAGAAAAGGTTAAAGCAAAAGATTAAAAAACAAAAAACAGGGAATCAAACGGTGGCAGAAAAAGAGAAAGAAGATGGTTAATTACATACATAAGTCCTCTGGTTACGAATTCTCCCAACATCCTCAATCCCCCGCCGATTTCCTGAAGAAAAAAAAACGATACACGATACGTTATTCCGATTTGAAAACGCTGTACGTAAGAATCAAACAAAAACAGGGGGAAAACCCACAATCTGAAAAAAAAAATTGGTGAATCGTACCTGTTTTGTGAAAAGAAAATTGAAAAACGAAATCGAAGAAGCTATCAACACCAATAAACTTCTGGGCTGATATCGACGGAGAGATCAAATGGTTGAAGACCCTGCATTTGAATCAAAATTACAAATCAGAAGAAACCCAGAAGAGATTGAAGAAGTAATTAATGGGTTTGAGATTAGTTCTTTGATTAGAATTGGGATTTTAATAGTATTACCTGGGGATGATGGAAGGAAATTTATGGGATTTACTTGAAGTTTGGGTGGATAGAGGAAGATAACACCCAGAGATGATGAGAGAGAAGAAGAACTGCTTTGGAGAGATAAATAAATGAATGAATCTATCTGATAATGTGTGTATGTGTATCTAATCTATATATGTAAAGCACACATGAAAGAGCAGTTGTGTTTGGGTGTTGAACAACGTTTCGGGGTTGGGTTAAAACTTTGAAGAGAGAGAGAGAGAGAGAGAGAGAGAGAGAGGATTGCTTGCCACGGAAGCCTTCCAAGTATTTTACACGTAACGCGGGTGATTGGCATTTCGTGGGATTCTTCCCAACGGATTTTCGGTTTTTCAAGGTTTTTATTGAAAGTCTAGACCTTTTTATCTTCTCAAGGGAAGAAAAAAAAAATTCCGTTAATGGCATTTTCGTCATTAAAAAATTCCGTCAATGGCATTTTCGTCGTTTCACTCTACGATACTTGATAGATGTGGATTTACAAATTACGATAGGGGAAAAAAAAGAGTGCATTTTTTATGAGATAAAAAAAAGAGAGTATTTGTGAATAATATCAATTTTTTCGACTAAAATATGCTACTTACAATATTATATGTCACCGTTTGTTAGCCAAATTAGTTTTGAGAGATTAAATAAGAACAGCGGATAAAATGATAATATAGTGGAAGGAAAATTAATTAGGAAATAGATACATTGTTTTGTACTTGGTTTGGTTGGTAGTTTGGATGGATGGATAAAATTAGATGGAGGAAATTCTATTCGCACCCCCTTTTGTCCTCAGCACCCACACCATGTCTGTTTTACAAGTATACCCCCATGTGAAATTACATAAAGACATAAACGTAAACCTCTTTTTTATGCTAGGTACAAGTATAACTAGGGTTGGTAATTTCATCCGCCCCGTCCGAATCCGATCCGATCCCCGATCCGAACGGATCGGCAATATGGAGATCTGTTTGGAGATTGGATAGGATATGGAGATTTTTTTTGAAAATGTTTGGGGATTGGATAGGGGGTGGAGATAGGCATGTCCCCGCCCCGAATCCGCTCCGAATCCTTTCCCCGCTCCGCCCCCGCCCCGCTCCGCCCCGTCCCCGATCTGCCCCGTCCTCGAATCCCCGAAATATAGGGGTCTATTCATGAATTATGAAACTTTGGGGTTTTTAAAGCTTGATTTTCATGTGATGTTCGGTGGTTCATTAAATCAATCTATGGAATGTCTGATTTTCCTTCCTCGTGCATAGAGTTGGTTTGTAATATTTGAAGCATTTTCATCCACTGCAATGGCATGGTTTTAATATTTAGTTCAATTTTAATTACGACACTTGTTTTGGGTGATCTGTGACTGTTTTTGTTGGTTCAGAGACTACTTGAAGATAGTCAGTGTTGTTATTTGAATACTTAAAATTTGCTGCTATCATATTTTGTTTCCTGGGCATATCAATAGTGAGTTGTAGACTTGTAGTCTCTTTTCCTTTGAAACAATTATGTATGATATCCACTAGACAACCCATGTTGCATTTAATCAATTTTAATTAATGTCATGAATATACATAAGAACTCTTCATAATTTCTGCTTTTCTGCACTCTTTATGTTGTTCTACAAACACATGAAGTTTTACACGCCCAGGGGTTGCCTAGTGATTGGATTTTAGGGAAAATGATTTGTAATTGGGCTTCTATAACTATTTACTTGTTACTCTAGGGAAAATGATTGGATCCCCGAAATTCCCGTGGGGATCCCCGTTCCCCATTTGGAGCGGGGATGGAGGATAAAAATAAATCCCCGTTGGAGATTGGATAGGGGATGGATATGAGTAAGGGGTTTGGGGATTGGGGGTGGAGATAGTAGTCTCCGGCCCCGATCCGTCCCCATGCCCATCCCTAAGTATAACCCCCATTTTACCCCTTCTTTTTTCACTATCCCTCTCCCCTCCCTTCATTACACACGTCCCCTCCCCAAAACCCATCTTCATTCAAAACATAAACCTTAATTACTACACCTTCATAAACCTAAGTTTAAACATAACCTCCAAGTATCCAGTCCTCTTGGGCTAAGGTTTATGGTCAAGTTTTCATAGCCTTGTGCAACTTCTTAGGTTAAGAAGTATACTGAGAAAGTAATGTTCGGATGAAGATGTCTAATTTCGACATTATAAGTTTAGTTTCAGTCATATTCGGCCATACATTTCGACGAGACTTGAATATTCTACAACAATCCTCGATTAATTCTGTTCATATATCCAACATTGAACAAATAAAGATTGTTTGAAAATATAGTCTAGACAACTATTGCCTGTTCGTATTTCTAATTATGAACAAATGAATTTTGTTCAGGTTTGAAACTGCAAACATATAGCTTTATCCATTTTTACAATCCGAACAAAATAGCTTTGTATGACATTTTGAATCCGTTTATGTTCCTTTTGGTGTTTCCACCCCCAAATTGATAACAATTTTATTTCCTTAATTCCTTGTAGATATCCATCCATACGCACCCAATACGGTGTATCAATTTTTCATCCATCACCAAAACTTGATGAAGACGCGTTCTTTACAAGAATTTTACCACTATGAACACTATGACCACCACGTGTGTGAACCCGACCAAGATCATGTGTTCGAAGAGCACGCCAAAACCACTCTCCTAAACCCGACGTTTCCTATTAGACCTTGTTGGATGAACACATCCACCTCTAGTTGTATTACAAATACAAACTACATAGATATGAAAAATATAAGTTGTCAACTCCAATTAAACAAAATAACTTTGTTTGGAAATAAATATGTGAAGAAATCCAAATTTTTCGGATTTGTAGTTACGAACAAAATCTATTTGTTTAGAATCAGAATTGTTCGGATTTAAAGTTTTATAAAGGAATATATTTGTAGACACCAAAATTTAGCTTTGCAAATGTTTTAAGCCCCCACATTGGAGAATACCCGATGATGACGAATGGTCTTGTACGACGTGATGGGAAGTTGTGAACCCTATGAAGTAATTGAACCATTTGAACATCACCAAGGCTCGTATCTAACCGAAACCTTAGCCTTCAACATGTGTCCAAGCATAGCATCTACACGCCGCCACATGCAGCTGGCAAACCAGCCAATCATTTAGCTGCTCGACAAATTAACCTCTCAGTGAGATCGATTGCCCGACTGACACAAGCCATAACTGGCCGGCAAATCGATGTGCCGATTTTCCTGGAACATTCTGTAAGCGATTTTAATCGGACATGGACTCTGAATCTTGTCACCCCGGCTTGGTGTACACGACAAGGACTCTTAAGGATCATGATGAAGATGATTATCTCCGGGTTTATCCCGGATTTAACTAATCTAATCGATTATCCCTTAAGCCCTATAAACAATTACACTCATACACACTCTCTACAACCCGCTCTGCAAAAACCCTCTCCTCTTGTAGCACGAAACCACTCAGTACAAAAACCCTCTTTTAAACCCCTTTAGTCTTAGCGTTTCTACCTCAATTACCTGAAGCTTCAAGATCCGAGCCTTGATAATCAAATCAAGCAACTGAGGGTACAAGGTGGGATGCCGACTAGGCCTCTGGGCTAATCAATTTCAACATCCGTGCTCGTTTTCATCCCGTATTCCATTTTTGCAATTTCTGGTGTAAGAAGGAATACCAGCCGATGCATCAATGCGTCGGTTGGTACATGAAATCCCATATGATCAGTCGGCCGATTAATCAATAGCTCAGCTGGTGGATCAATTTACTCGGAAAACATTCATTTATTATTTTGTATCGTTATTTACTATTTTTGCATGTTCCCATATCCCTATCCCGTACATGTTTACTTTCAGGTCATCACCCATATCTGGCTAACAAACATGTAGTAGTCATTCTTAAATCACCACAAAGTTGAGGATAAAAATGTCCAGTTAAATTCTTCTTCTTTTTCTTCTCATGTAAGTTAGTTGGATTTGTGGTCCTTGTTTCAAGGTCGATTATTTTACATAAATATTTTCTTTAGAATCATTTTACAAATTTCTTTATAACCAATAGCCCATTAGAAAAAAGTTGTTAACCCATCCAAGCATTCCTGTTATGCCTATCGAGGAGTGCCCCATGATTTTATTTCGGGGGACAAAACTCTCTTTTTTCCCACTTTGAACATTTATTTTGGACTTCTACAGTACTATTTACAAAATTAAGCACACTATGAAAAAGAGAAAAGTAATAAGAAATGATTGGAAGTTAATTTGACCGGACGTTTTATTTATTTTTGTTCGGAAAACCTACGGGTATGGAGAGATAGGCACAGAAAATGTACAGAGCACGTTCGAAGACTCACTTTTGGGTCCCACACGAATGATCCGAACCGTTCAAAATTCTTAAAACACTTTTCCGAGGGGGGCCCACAAATATTCAGCTCAATCGGACAGTTAAAAGTGTTTGAATAAAAATTCCACCGTTTCAAGCAAAAATCATCTGATTGAAACGGTGAGACTTTAGTTTAAGCACTTATAACCGTCCGATTGAGCTGAATTTTTGTGGGCCCCCTCGGAAAAATGTTTTAAGAATAATGAACGGTTCGGATCATTCGTGTGGGACCAAAAAATGGGTCCCCGAATGTGCTCTGTACATTTTCTGTGCCTATCTCTTTGTACGGGTAGCAACGTCCATTTTTGTTTTTTTTTTGATTGGTGGAAGAAATTTGACCGGACTTGATCTTATTCTTACCTAGCTCTCCAGTCCTCCCTTGCGCGTAGGACGACCAATTAAACCTGGAAAATTGCATAGAATGAATATTCAATGAGGAGCAAAATTGACATCTAAAATAAATCAAGTTGACCCATCTTTTTACCAATATGATCACTTTGACGGAGACCTTATAATTAAAAAAATAATTCAGCCAAGCTAGCCCTCATTTTTTATTTCATATCATGAAAAAAAAAAAGGAAGGCGCGGTCGTCGGGAGGTGTATTAATAAGGGCTTAAGCTTGAGTGAGGAAAAATTAGCCTATTTCTTTATATTAATTATTTTAACTCCAAAAAGATCAACATTAAGAAATAAATGGAGTAGTTAACATAATTTGTCATAAACAGTGTCTTAAAAGGCTTCTTTAGTTAGAGAAATGATGAAGATGCTTCTTTTGAAGTCTTTCCCTTAAAAGACATATTTATAGAAGGTGCAAATTAATATTTTTTTTTTGTCATACGATATACATCACTAAGGGTTAGTAGGGAAGTTAATTAGTGGGTTAAATAATCAAAGGGGGTTCGATGTCTCTCCATAGACTCGAACCCCATACTTCTACCTTGACAGGCAAGAGGTACAACTAGATGGACTATAAGCCACATCTGAGAATGTGCAAATTGATAACCCCAAGGACCCGGTCAATTGGTCTTGGCATGAGATTAGAAGTTTAATCACACTTTTTTTTTGCAATCGGTAAAAAAAATTATTAGTAAAATATTAACAAATGGTACATCAAGATGGGGGAGAGGATAGAGACTCTAACCAAGGGTTGAAGAAATTAAAACACTTGATGAGACAAGTTCAAAAACACTCAACAGCCAAGCCTAGAACACCTAAAGGCCAAGGCCCAAACATGCCGAACCAAATATTATAATGAAGCCCAAAACCAAAGAGGCCCAACCTAACACAAAAGAAGCCCTAGGTTTGCTCACCCTTGAGAATTGAGATCTTAACTTCGATTCTCTTGCAAACAACTTCTTGAAGTCATCTCACCCTGCGCTTAAGCGTGTGAAACAACTGTAAAGATTAATCCGACGTACAGATAAACTGGCCTAGACACCCTGCATTAAAAAAAAAAGAAGAAGAAGAAGAAGAAAGGGTGCAAATTGATATAGGGTATCAGTTACTGCTGTCTGCATTGTAGAAGACAAGAGAGCAGCTATGTTAGGTTAACTTTCGACCAAAACTATGGTATCAAATGATTAGAATAGTCTCTAATCACAAATGCAAGCATATTAATTTTTTTTTATTTATTTATTTACATCACATGCTTATTAATTCTTTGAATATGAGTTTACAAGGTCAACCTACTGGCTGCGTAAACCGTGCCGATCTGAAAAACGAATTAAAATTTCCAAGTAAAATATATTTTATAATTTACTTAAAGTGGTTAGAATGATGAATAGTACTATGTTTGGTATACCATTTAATACGTTAAAGTAAAAATTTAAACTGGTTGATTAAATTACTAATAGAATAGATTTTCCTTAATGTTTTTCTCATGAAAGCACTCTTAAGGCCGAGTTTCTATTATGGTATTTTTGGTATGTTTGAGGGTTCTTTTGGTATCCACAAAAATACTATTTAGCGGAAACAACACCCACTTTTGACTACAATGAGGAAATGGTTTTTAGTGTGAACTCAGAATAAATTAAGTGTTTTTTTTTTTCTTTCTCAAACTTGTTCTCACATGTTCAAATAAGCAAAAATAAAAAAAATAAAACTTAGTTTTTAGTCAAATAAGCAAGAAAAACTACATGAGTGATTAATCACAGATTCACACAATTGATACCAAATACTCCATTTATCAACTATTTGTAAATAAATAACGTGGAAATGAAGTTCACACATTAGTGCTAACAAATGGGGCAACATATAAGTTGTAAGTACATTTTTTGGTTGGAGCCCTTAAACTTTGTTCACTAAAGTTATGAAAACTTAACTTATAAGATAGAAACTATAATAATGTAAAAGCGATGTATAAGTTTTCACTTTATATATATTATTTGGGTCCGTTTTTTGGAAGGACATAGTAAAGAGGTCTTTACTTCAATAACCACATCAACTTTTTCCTTAATGCCAAAAGGACAAATCACCTACACCTTCCAAAAATGCCCCCACTAGCCAATGAAAATGCCTAAACCCCAAAACCTAATGAAAGTGTCTAAACCTAAACCCCAGGGTACCCTATGAAAGTGTCTAAAACCCTAAGGTACCCTATGAAAGTGTCTAAAACCCTAGGGTACCCTATGAAAGTGTCTAAACCACTAAAACTCTATAATTGAAAAGTGCACCCTAAACCTAAATCCTAGTTATGAAAGTCTTAAAAATACTAAACTATAATAATGTAAAAGTCTTTGCTAAAACTAAACAGCTAAAACCCTATAATGGAAAGTGCACCCTTAGTGCCTAAACCCACTATACCCTACATCAAAGAGCCTAAACCCCCAAAAATTGAAGAGAGAGAAATTAATTTTGCCTCACCCACCCAAAACCCACGTATGAGAGAGAGAGAGAGAGAGAGAGAGAGAGAGAGAGAGAGAGAGAGGGAAAAGGGGACCACATGTCGGGCATGAAAGAAAAGTTTTCGGTTTGAAAATTCAATGCTGTAGATTTCGGTTTGAAAATTCAAAGTTTTCGGTTTGAAAAGTTTTCCGTCACAGTAATGTCGCTTTCAATGCTGTAGCTTTCGGTTTGAAAATTCGTCCACATGGTGCGCGCGAGTGTGGGTTTCATTAAGTGTATTTTTGTCTAGTATTGTCCTTGAGCTCTAAAAAATTTCCTATCAATGTATTAGAAGCATTAAAATAAGTTAAATTGGACTAAACACTATTTAAAGCCCCAAATTTGTCCTTTAGACCAATTTTCTGATATTATTTCTAATGAGTAAATTGAATTGGTTCCAACAATATGTTACTAAAGTTAACTTTACTAATCTTTTATTAAACTTAGTAGATAAATAATAGTAACATCAATAGCCTAATCTGGTTTGAGATGCAACACTAAAAAATACTCGCAAATATCCACAAGACCGAAATAACAGTATGACACATCTACAAACTCCCATAGCTGGTAAAATCCTAAGTTGGATACAGTAATATGTTGAAGAATCGATGAACCAAAACCGAAGTCTGAAGTTCACATGATGCCTTTACAATAAAATCGCTGTCTTCCTGGTGGTGGTTGAGATTCCGACCGGCATAGTCAGGGGCGGAGGCACCTTGGGGCTGGGAGGTGCCCTGGCCCCCCCACAATTTAAAAAAATATATACCCCTATAAGATAGTATCTAGTTTTTTAGTAGCAATATTAATAAATTAGGTTTGATTTAGCAAAAAAAAAAAAAAACAAGTTATTTCACATTCTAATTTCTTTATTTCTTTCATAGCCAAGCAACTGAGCATGTGAGTGTTGTCGTAGCCTAAAGTAATATAACAAAATGATTCATATACTTTTACTGCATTGGCATTGGATTGCAATAATTTCAATGTGTATATGTATTACACGAGAAAACAAAAACTCTACGGTATAATTTGTTTACGTCTAGACAATAAGATGTCAATTACTTCGGCCCCCCTCATATTAAAATTCTGGCTCCGCCACTGGGCATAGTACACGCGGGCCTTAGCTTGCTTGGTGAACATATCCAAGTTCATTGCATCTGGCAAACGAACCGAAAAGATTCTAGAAACAGAACAAGACCTAGTCGAATAGTTTAGAGAGAAGCACATAAATCTTTACGGGGTCAAAGCCTAGGCGAAGCCCAATTCCAAAAGTATTAGGGAGTAAAAAGAAAAAGACTTTATTGGCCCAAAGTTCAAGCAAGCCAGACCACATACCTCAGACCACGGGACACAGGTCCACAAGGGCACGGTCCCAGCCCTGTCTGAACAGGCGGCGATTGTGTGTGGTACATGTGAGCCAAAACCACTCCACCATATGTCCTCCACACTTTGAAAACTTGGGTGCGCTTTGGGGCCATCGGCCGCTGCGTTCTGGGTCAAAAAAAAAAAAAGCACAAAAATTTTATATTTCTTTTAACTACATACAATTTGATATTACTTTTATTTATATTGTCTGCGCCCAACGAGACTAAATAAAAATTTACTAAAATTTGTGAGCAAGTAGATTATATAGCTCAACAAAATAGGAGTATAATCCCGACAACTTTTAACCGAAATAAATATCTTTATTTTATATATTGTTTTGTATACAAATTATTTTGTTGTACAATTTTTGTCATTGCTGAACTAAAATCTTGCAGTCGACCCTTCGTGGCGCCCAAACTCAATGCAAACTTGGGCATACCCACCAAATGTTACTTCAGGAACCAATTTGGGATATTTGACTTTTCACCTTCCACACATAGTCTATTCTACTTTGAGAATCCATATTCCTCTTTTAACGAATTTGCTTATTATTTCCATGGTTTTACAATTATTCACTTAGGAGTATTGATCTAAACCTACATAAACCCACTTCCAAAGATGTTTGGATCCAACTTTAATTAATTTTAGCTAAAAGTTGCACTATTTTATTCAACGAAAGCCATTTTTCCCGATGCAATACAATACTTCAGTAATATACATATTTTAGCTACAATACTTATAACAAGGCATATCAATCTACGCACCACTGTTGGCAATCGCAACCCTTCGAACATGGCGAATCGCTAGAGTTGTCATATGGTTTTAAGGTAACGGAAATTTTTTCATGCAGAATATGTGAGATTGTTTGTGAGATTGTTAGTGCCCGTTGCATTCCTCTATGTTTACATACTTACTATAAGCTCTATAATATATAACTTTATTATAGCGGATTACAAGATAGGAGTTGGATCAGCAAAGTAAAATTTTTCATCCAGGACAGGTTTACCTACTTACTATAAGGTCTATAACGTTTAACTTTATTATAGAGGATTATAGGATAGGAGTTGGATTTGCAACTCTAATCAGTGACTTTTATTGTACTCCTATATAGAGAAGGGTGACATAATAGGGTCATGGTAATCAAATTTAATGCATAAAGTTATTATGGGCCGTTATTAATCAGTGTCATTAGCATGGCATAACATGTCGTGATGCTTATGTTATGCACCAATAGATTGGTCTGTGGTCTGATCTAGAACTTAGGCATTTTTTCCTCCTCAAATCTTGGTCTATTTTTTTTTTTGTTGCTAGTAACTCCATGACCATGTTCGGTTTGGTTTTCCAACAATGCTACTATAGTGCATATTTTGTGTGAGATGTGTCCGTGGGATCTACTTTGAAGACTCACACAAACGATCCGTGCAGGTTATTAATTTTTTAAGTAATTTTTTGAGTCACTCCTAAAAATTCAGCTCATTCGAAAAAGAAAAATCACCTTAGTATCGTAGCGTTGATGTATTTAATCGGTTGATCCGTCTTCTAATTATTCATTCACAATTCAGGATCCCGAATTTTACAAAAGTTTAAAAGAAAGTAGATAGTTAGATTAAGTACTTAAAATTATACGATTGACCTGATTTTTTTCTAAATGACTTAAAGAATAATTTTAGAACTAATGGACGACTTGGATCATTTGTGTGGGTCTTTAAAGTGAAACCCACGGACGCGTCTCACACACAATATGCACTAGAGTAGTATTGCTTGAAATAGAAAGGAGAGAGAAAATAAAACAAAAAGTGAGGGGCCCCACTGGAAAAAGTGGGAACCAAAGTTTGGAAAACCAAACTGAACATGGTCCATGAGTTCCTTGATTTCTCACATATACACAGTTGGGCTGTGTACCTTACATTACACCAGAAAAAGAGAAAAAAAAAGAGGTCTGTTATAGTACCAAAAAAGTTTTCTATAAAATCATTCAGAAAATACATTGAAATTCATCTGGTACAATATTCTAACAGTACACGGGATGAATTTCAGATGCATTTTTCTGGTTAATTTTATGGGAAACTTTTCTGATATCAAACACTTTGAAAAAAAAAAAAAAAACATTGACATGTCACATGTGCAGTGAGAACTTTTTTTTAGACTGCCGATTCCTTTTTCGAACACCTACCTACCATGCTACTCACAGCATAACCCAGTGTTGGGCAATCGATGAGTCCGATGCTTACTGGCCTTGGCTTTCTCCCACTGCTCGAACCCTCTTCTGTTTCCCACTCTCCTCTCGTTGTTGCGGGTATAAGAACCCTCCCCCATTTTGGAAATCTTTAAGCATTTAAACCTCTGTACGTATGCATTTTACGTAGCCTCCAAATTGATGAATTTTCTTTCAATTCATATCATAAAACCCAGGTCTTGATTCTTACTGTTATTGTTCTTATCAATGTATAATTCTTACTGGCATTTATCATATTGTGCTAGCAGAGTGATGGGCATGGAGACTCTTGACAAAACCCATTTAATTGGAGAGAAAAAGAATGTCAATTTTAGGTTGCACGATGTCTCGGGGTATATTCTTTCTATATGACTGAACTCTTCCCTTATGGTTTCTCATTGATCTTGAATCTTTTTATTCACTTATTTATTATTTAAAATTTATTTTTGAGGCCAGTTATAAGACGGAGTTGCTAGAAATTCGAGCCGCAGATCCTAAATTGCATGTCGTGTTCATCCCTGGAAATCCAGGTAGGTAGAATTGTGCATGATTAATGTCTTTTTTTTTTTTTTTTGTACTTTTGAAATTGAACCCATTTGGGAGAGCTAAGAACTGTGGCGGTTATCACAGGTGTTGTATCTTTTTATGCTGATTTCCTTGAAGAATTGTATGAGCTACTTGATGGAACCGCATCTATAACAGGCAGGACATGGTTGCTTCTTAGTTCATGTTCTTCAGTTGTTATACTCATTCTTATAATAGTTGTTACAGTAATTGATCTTATTTTGAAATTAGTGGTTTCTTGAACATGTAGCTTGTTTGTACTCTAACTGGTTGCTCTTTTGTTTTGGTCATCAGCCGTTGGTTACATATCCCACACGAAGAAGGTATTTCTTTCGGATAACGTGTTCTAAATTAGCTGGTTATTTTAAAAGCATTTGGTTCAACACTAGCAAACATTAATTGGGGACTTGTAGATCATGGATAATGTAGCTGAACTACATTTGTGGATGTGTGGGGATCAACTATTGGTGAATAGTCATACAAAATGTTCTCCCATCTATTTCACAATCTGAATATATTACATGGTAACTGACATTGGCCTACGCTAAGCAGAATTTTCTCTCTATTTACTTCATGCATTTACAATTGTTTGAAAGATAACAAGTAAGAACAAGTAACTCTTATTATGCTTCCAGTTACAATAGCATGTCATTGTATGTCAAGAGTAACACCACCTTGATTCAAGTAGCATTTGATAAGAGTTTCGAACATGTAAACACAAAGCTGATTTGTTCCGGAATAATTGAATGGTAGCATCAGATGACACAAATACAAAAGTTACTACTCCTTTGCAGAAACATCTGCACTATGTAGATCAAACCAAACCGAAGGGTGTTTTCTATTCCTAACCCTTGCCGAATTAAATTGGTAGTGACATTGACCAAGCCACTAGATATCTCCTTCATGATTATGAATGAACCGTTTCTAACAGTTTTATATGTCGAATCAACAGAAACACCATCATGTAATTATGTAAAGTGTCAACTACCCAAGTTATGAAATTGGTTGTGACGTAGACTAAGCCACAAAATCTCCTTCATGATTATGAGTGAACCCTTTCTAACGGTTTTATATGTCAAATTACGGAAAAACCATCAGTATCAACTACTCGGAGCTAGTAAATGAGGTTTATGGAGTTGCATTAGTTCCCTGGAGAGGCACTGAAGGAGAATGTATATAGAGAAAAGGAACAGTGGACCCTGATTCTCAGAAACTCTGAAATCTTATTAGCCAAAGTTCCCGAGTACAACGATAAGGCTCTTATTTTGAAACTACCAACCATACGGCCCGTTTGTCGGGCAAATAAGCAAGAGGAGGAGATAAGAGGTGGATATGGTATAAAGTGGGATGATTTAAGAAGGGGGGATTAGCTAAGGAGTTTTTTGGTTTCCTTAGGTTATCCCCAATGGCATAACTAAAAGTAAAAAGTTAACGAAGTTGGCAATGTCGGCCTAAAAAATGGCTTACAATGGAATAACCAAACTTTGCAACCTCTTAACCAGTAACCAAATTTGAGCCTTTCAATAACTAAAGTTAGCAACATTTATCTCAATAACCAAAAATTGTGGTCCTACCCACAAAAATTACTCCATTGCTTTTTCTTGTTTGAAACTCACTATCCATAAAGCAAATACTTTATTGGTAGGTGAAACTCACTCTCCACTTCGGCAAGTGGCTGTGCATTTAACAATGTTGGTCGCTTTATGGATTTTATCTAATGCTCTCCACTTTCACTTATTTTACTAGAATGCCAATCAATGTAGACCATTAGATTGAGAGAAAAAAAAAAAATTTGACTATTGGATTTGAATTTTTGCCAACTCATTTTGATTATGCCATTGTAAACCTCAACATTACTAAGCTTAACACCCCCTTAAATGGATAACCAAAAGTTTATGTGGCAAATTTTAGTTATTGATTTTTGCTATGCCATTGGTGATACCCTTGGAGAGGGGATTAGCTTATACTTGGTTAGTTTGGTAGTTGATGTGGGTGGATAAGTATGGGCGCATAATGAAATGATGTGACAAATTACTTGGTTGTCCGTTATACAATCCTTGTAGTTCCCATTTTTCCTTTATTGTTTGCGTAAAATTTAATAATAACATATGTTTTTAAACATTTTTGGAGAATAAATATATATTCCTTTTATTTCCTCAATATTGAGACTATAATTCATCATTAAAATATTATTAATTTAGGTTTTAATATAAATTGAAATTTATTTTGTTGTTTGTAATCTTCATTGTAAGCAGTAAAGATAATAATTTAGTTTGTCAATTCTTATTGAGCACAAGTGATATTCATTGACCCATGGGAGAAGAAAAACAAAAAAAGAGTTAGGGCATGCAAGTAATTTACCTTAGGGGGATAAGCTAAGGATAGGGTAATGGGTGGGATTAATTTATCCGGGTGCAGGGGTATTGCTCATCCGGGTGGGATAAGCAAACCAGGTGCAAATGCTGAAACAAACCCTGGATATAGGTGGGTCAGGGATAAGCTTAACCGACTTATCCCTTATCCGGGTGTCTTATACGGAAAACAAACAGGCCGCTAATTATAATAAAAGACTTAAATAATACACAATAAACTCCTATTACTAAATAAAACAACTACCGATCATATTTATGGCACCAAATAGTATTCTTGAGTTTCATCGGGCCATTGAGCTTCACTTTGAGGCTTCCAAGCTGGTAGTAATGGTCCAACCATTCTGTGGATTTGCTATCAATTCTCCTTCGCTGGAAAAAAACTTGACTCCACCAAGTTAGGAGAAGTGCCACGAAGTTCGAAAGGGGAATATGCCGGATTAGAGAATTATTCTTCAACTTAACAGCAAGTGAATCAAGGACACAAGGGTGTACTTTGTCTTGACTCTTGCCATCAACAAAAGAAAAAGTGTTAGCCCGCCCAACATGCTCTACATCACGATGCCATATCGATGTTTGGCCTAGAGAATATGGCAAAGGATAAGAAGAAGAACATCACTATTACTGTCTCTTTAATTGGCCAATGTTGAAGGTCACGAGGCATTCTTTGTAGACCATAAGCTTTGTTTGGTGATCCATGCAAGGTGATAAGGCTCGGGAAGTGGCTCAACTTTCTCTTCCAATTTCTTCACAGCGTCCTTGGACACTTGTACAACTCCCAATATCAAATACTGATAAGGACATGTGGTTGCTACATTTAGGGGGTGTTCCACTAACTTCGTTTTTTGGTTTTTTTGGATGTTTTAGTTTTGCAAAAAAACTAACTTGTTCCACTAACTAGTTTTTTGGTTTTTAGTTTTGCAAAAAAACTAACTTGTTCCATTAAACTAGTTTTTTGCATGTTTAGTTTTGCAAAAAAACTAACTTGTTCTTCTAACTAGTTTTTTTTGGCTTTTTTGGTTTTTAGTTTTGCAAAAAAACTAAGTGGTTTTTTGTTAGTGGAATGAGATAGTTTTTGAGTTAAAACAAAACTGTTTTTTTTTAGCGGAACGGGGCCTTACTTTTGTAAGAAAAATCTGTTCAAGCTGCAACTTCTCAGGCTCCTTCTTGACCTCCGTGGTTACACCCTGTGATCTTTTTTCACATGTGCTTAGAGATATTTCTCTTTCCTCTGTCAGTATTACTTTTGTTGTTTTTGTTCACTTGTAGAAGTATTTTCTTGGTACTTAAGGCGATGTACTTCAGGCTTATGCTTTAGCTGTGCGCTGGCTTGTTGACTGTGATAGCTACGGGCTCCTCTTGTTTCGCGGGCTATACAAATAATTTATACGTTTCAGCATGTACTACATTGGCGTTGGTGTAATTCTCATGTGGAGTCCTCTTTCGTTGTCAGGATTGGGAGTGTGGAAGGTTGTTCTCATTAGAAGAGCAGATTAACCATAAGGTAAAATTTTGTTTGGCATATAGTTTCACTTTTCTTTCACAATAGAAGGGATATGATCTGTTTAAATTTTCTAGGACATGCTCTTAGGGGCTGAGGTTGTTTGAGAAGCAATGAAAATCAGGCTGATTAATGTGTTTATTAGAAAGCTTACTATGGTATTTGTCCTGTTTTTTTGCATTACCTGGCCCCTCATTGCAGACAAGAAAATAAGCTCAAACTTCCATGCAAATGAAGAAATTTCCATGGAATTTTTTTGACTACTAAACTTTTTACAATGGTGCTCTACTTACCTTTTTTTTTCTTTCCCGGTGAACCAAAACTTCCTGTCTTTGTATTTGAGTTAGTTTAATAAGACCTTGATGTCATTTTTTGGGCAGATGGACTTCATCAAACTGGAATTACAAAACATTGGAGTCCCTATAATACTGGTCAGATTAATTATCTACCCTTTTCAGAATTTTATTCGCCATTTATATCTCAGATTGCTACTGATATGCTGAAAGGCGAAAGGATGCAAGATGTCATTGACCCCATTTCAGAAACCTTGGATCTGTGTACTGAATGGAAACTTTTTAAAGTAATTTCCTTTTGTGCAATGTGATTCCTAGGTTTATGCAACATATCATTGTGAGAAGAACACGTCCACCTTTTGGTTTAATCATAAAAAGAGTGTTTGGAAGCTTACAAGCGAAACCAAATTGCAAAAAATTGAATAATCGAAATCAAAGATACACTTTTAAACACAAAATTGTGTTTTCAGAATTGAGATTCACAGATGCTGCAAGGCAATCAGATGATTAATGCTGAAAAAACTAAATTGATGAATCAAAGTATGTCATATGGTTTTCCATTTTCTTGTAAATCCAAAAGGTGAACAAAGAGATAGTTGGTAACTTGGTAGTGAATTTGGTGATCAATTCATGGTTATTGTTGGAGATATCAAACTCGGTACTGAGCTCAAATGTTATTGATTTCTTGATCAGTTTGCAGATGTTCCACAATCCATAACACAAGTGGTTCCTATATTACTTTCCCATTCCAAGTATGTTAATGCACTAGATGAAGTATCTATTAAGTTACCAACTCTCCCAAAAGTTTAAGCTGTTAGGAAATGGGCCCAAGAATGTATGTCAAGCTATCTTACACCCACCCTCACGTGCAACTCCGTCTTGCACATGGAGATGCAAATTTTTAGAGAGAGAGCAGAACAAAATATGAAGGGGAGAAACAGAATGCAATTAGAAAACAAATGCAAATAGAGACTTGAACCTAAGACCTCTCTCAACCAGAGCATTGATACCATGTTACGTCACCAACTCTCTCAAAAGCTTAAGCTGTTAGGAAATGGGCCCAACAATTTATATCAAGCTATCTAACGCCCTCTCTCACATGCAACTCCGTCTTGCACGCGGAGATGCAAATTTTTAGAGAGAAAGCAGAACAATCTCTAGCCTGCACGCCGCACATGCTGCTGACTGAGCACACTGTGCGTGAGGGAGGGTGTGAAGCGAAGTCCCACTGTACGAAGTACACCCTCCCCCCAACTTGACATGTGCTCTGTCCCCAGAGCATAGAGACAAAGACAGAGAAAAACAAAGAGAAGGAAAGAGTGAACCTGAGGTGGCAGCCAACCACCATGACCTCGGCCGATGTGCGAGGAATTTGCTGCCTTTGCATTTCTCGTCATTGCAGCTGCTCCAGGGTTTGCTCCTTCGGCGCCCAATAGTGGGACCACAGCTAGTCACACAAGGCCGCGCTGGGGGCTTCGGACTTACAACCGCCACACATAATGACACTCATGAATGAGAGCTCCTGAATGCCTCCATCACCCCATCGGTGAGGCCTAAACTACCAAGGCTGGTGTGGTAGCGCGCATTCCCGCCAAAAGACCTTGAAACCACAACTACAAAATATGCAAATGACATTAGTATTTCCCGCTCGTAGTAGCCGGGCCACAAGGAAACTAGCATGAAAAAGAAATAAAGAGAGAGAGAGAGAGAGAGAGAGAGAGAGAGAGAGAGAGAGAGAGAGAGAGAGAGAGAGAGAGAGAGAGAGAGTTTAGCCAAACGTGAATTTTGAACATTTAACATATCAACAAAAATTAGTACTATGAACACTCCACTCCACTCCAAACTTTGTGCTAAAAACTGAACTCGGCCATACCATAAGAAAAGATATTTCGAGTAAAGCAATTGCCGAATTGTTTTAAGAATTCGTAGCCTCTAAGTGCTCATGTGAAACCAAATTAATTTTCGAGCAGTGGACATAATTTGCGATAGAAGGAAGATAAACAAAATCGTAATCATCAATACCAAGAAAATCAATATGTTCCACTACCGTCGACTTTGACTCTTCTACCAAAACCTCCTCCGCCAAGTTTGGTTTCTCAACTAAGTCCTCCTCAACAAAGTCTTGGTCCCAAAAAATAAGAGACTCACTGTCAAACCCATACGTCCTATCTTGCTCGTCCATTAAGGACCGCAAATAATCAATCTCGGCGTCCACGCCTCGGCATGGGAGATTGTTCTCGTTGGACCATCACACGGAGGCGGTGAGCTCCTCGTTCTCTAGACTCATAAGAGCGCAAAAGGAAAACGTAGGTAGCGCGGATCAACAAAGTGGAAGATACATGAGAGGGGGTTCGACCT
The DNA here is from genome assembly GCA_016920895.1 of Vaccinium myrtillus. Taxonomy (NCBI): domain Eukaryota; kingdom Viridiplantae; phylum Streptophyta; class Magnoliopsida; order Ericales; family Ericaceae; genus Vaccinium; species Vaccinium myrtillus. The sequence continues at coordinate 9,023,756 of CM029280.1, forward strand.
TTACATTAGACTCGAGGGAAACATTTGGCGCTTAGCTCCGCATTCTCCCCCAACTTGGAGGGTTCCTCCAAACAATCATCAACCCTACCCTCTATGATAAGTGGCTCGACTTCCTCTTCTCTCTCTTCCCTAGCGGTAAGCTCCTCATCCCCTCCAAATTCGAGGATGGTGGTAAGACCAAGTCAACCTCCTCAACATCGTTAACCACCTACTTCCTCGTCCCTAAGAGTAAACTCTTCACTCCCTCCAAACTTGGAGGAGCTTTGGACCACGACTCAAAATCCTCCATACGATCATCAACCCGTCCCTCAATGAGAAATGGGTCGACTTCCTCTCTTCTATTGACTTGCGGCGGAGAAGGAAAGGTCTCCCACTCTGTTGGATTTGTCCCACCGCCTCGTGAGTTGAGTCAACAGGTCCGAAGGTTCCCAATTGCTTGGGTGGTTTCTGCGGTGAAGGTCATCTCTGATTGCACAAGAGTCTCAGACTCTCTCCTCAAGCTTCTCATCATGAGGGGGATAAGTCAGCTCTGGGGGTGGGCCAGTAGATTAAGGATCAAACCCTTGCGGGTCTTGGAAAAGAGAGCCAAATTGGGTCATGTGGTCTTGGGCAAGTTCGAACGATTGTATTGGTTGCAGAGGCAAAGGCAGTGCCTGTGGTACTGGGGTTCGAATACCATCCTGAAAAGATGGGTGGTGGGACCACCCTAGATTGTTCGTATTTGGATATGAATCCCACCGATTAATAACACTCTCCCTAGCTTTGATTATTTCGATGAGCTTCTTTGAGTGCATAAAAAGCGGAGCAGGTATAAACAGAATGCCCCCAACACTCACACATCTCACAGTATTCTTCCATTCTCACCTCGATCACCCAAATATATATATATATATATATTTTTTTAACTGAATACACAAAACTCTTACTACTCGACTGACTCAACCTAGAAACAAAAAGATGCTAAAAACAAAAGAACTTTTTTTTTTTTTTTTTTAAAAAAAAAAAAATTTATTTATTGACTCAGATAAAAACACAAAGATACTAACCTGACCCGACTTCTTTGAACACACATTGCCGTCCCCGGCAACGGCGCCAAAAATGCTTGACCGATCGGGTGACTAAAAATAAGACGCGTCCCAAGCGTAGGACTCTCGACCGGTGTAGCATAATATCCGGAAGTACCGGAGTCGAATCCACAGAGACGGACGAACGTGTGCAGGACTCAAAGATGACGGGTTCACAGTTTACCTTGGCTCTTAGGTAGCCACCCCTTGTTTAATGAGATTAATTTTACTAACTACGTTACCAGACTAAATAACTAAAACGGATTTAAAAAGGAGAGTACATTCGTGGGAACCCAAAGTCCGAACTAGCCTAACCAATGTTTACTCGGGCCACAATTATTCATTTTATTGATTTTAGAATAAGAAAAAGAATCTCTAACAAATGCGCACCACCCGTCACCGCATTCTCAGTGCACATTCGAATCCGGCGATGCACAGGTTTTGTTTGTTAGAAGAGTTTTCGTCTTCCAAAATTGCTCAAAACCGAATTAATTCGATCCCGAGGTAGAACATTAATCAAACTAGCCACGGAGCGCCTTCGCCCCGCGGCCGCACTCTACGAAATTACTCACTCATGCTTTCAACGGACGCAATAAACATATATTTAGAATTAAACATAAAATATGAAGGAAGAACAAGAATTTAAAGTGAAAAACCTGAAGAACTTGGATTAAAACTTGAATCAAAATTAATCCTGAGCGCAGCCGAAAAGTTAAGAAAATAAAACCTAAGTTCTAATATGGAACCCTAATCTCGAGTTATAAAGGGGTATTTATACCAATCCCCTTTAATTTACAATTAAAATCCTAAAACAAATCGGAATTTCCTCGCACGAATACCCAAAACGCCATCGTTTCAAGGCCAAGATAAGCCCTCGGTAGGGCTACACCAAAAGGTGTAGCCCTACCTAACCCATTAAGGCCACCAGATAAGGTCGCGGTAGCGCTACACCAAAAGTGGTGTAGCGCTACCTAACCCCTTAACTCTCAATTTTGACCGTTGACCTCTCATCCCGTCGACCTCCAAGCCATTCGGTAGCGCTACACCTATTTCGGTGTAGCGCTCGTAGACCTTCTGTTCACTTCTTGAGCCCCGTTTTGTCACTTTTGAGCGCTCCATCAAAATCTTTGTAGCGCTCCCGACGTCATTTCTTCGTTTCCTTGAATAATTCCCTTGAACACTTAGTCTCCACGGCCTCTCATGCTTCCTAGCTCCATCTCGGCCTTCAAGTCTCTGCAATCCAATCTTGGAGCTAAAACAGCCTTATTTTCCTGAAAATTAACAAAAACACAAAAACATACCAAAGCAACGCATCAAGTGGAAAATAGGGAATAAATTAGATAACAACGTGTTAAAACTACCCTATTGAGGCACTTATATCTACGATATTGCGTGCCAATCACCTGGGTACCAAAATAATATGAAATATATAAGCGTAAGGGCACCCTCACTTCATGAGCTAGCTTTTGGGTTGAGTTCTACCCAACACCGTGTATCAGTATCGGTCCCCATATTGTCTTTGCTACCTCAAACAAAGAGGAAAAGGTAGTCTCTTGACCTATTTTCAAGTAAGCCTTGGATGCAAGTTCAGAGCATGTGGATACTTGTATTTCCACTCTTTGAAACTTCGGAGTCGGTTTTCTTTAGGAGAGTGTGATGTGTTCTACAAGAAGATATTGGGAAGGTAAACTCGAAAAGCCATAAATTGAGTACTTTGTTCAATTTCAGATGAGGATTTTTTGGGACCTTGAAAGAGAAACTTTATTCTTTTAGCCGAGTCCTATATATGTTGGTCAGCTTTATAGGTGTTAATTCTCTATTTTAGGAGTTGCTTGTATATTCTAATAACATTGTAAATTTATGGACACAGCCATACTGGGGGCTCAATTGTGGTTATTCTAGTCAAGTTACACTGTTCTGTCTTTATGTATGAGTTCTAATATGTTTATATAGGTTTTAAATTTTTATTAGTCGAAGGATTTAAAATATAGGTGTGTACTGTCTATCATCTTCTTGCACCATCTTCCTTCTTTCGTTATTTTTTCACAACTTTTTAAGTCCTCAAAAACTCAAAAGTCTGCTGCTTTCAGCCTCAGAAGTTTTGTTGAAGGAGTGTTACTCTTCTCTTTCCCTTATTAGCACCCAAAAATTAATCCCCCGGTTAGACATGTGCAAGCTGGAAAGGGGCCATTTTACTGGTTGCTTGTGTCAAGGCTTATTAAATCTTTTTGGAGTCTTCTTTTCGCTCTCATTCTACATTGGCGGGCGGTTTTAGCAATATTTGGTCATCTTTGAGTACACATTTCATAGGTCAGATAATTTTCCACACTGGGTTTGAACACCGTGCACACTGTCGTGATAAGCTTAATAATATGAGTTAGAGTTAAGATGGGTAAGGCCAGCTGTCTTTGTTTGGTAATTGAATTGTGGGAGTTGCATTTAGGTTTTGATTATGTGGTTGCAAGTGATGCAACTTGTGCGTAAATCTGCGATGTGTATTGAGTGCAGAGTGTGGGGAATCGAGAGAGAGGGAAATATTTGATACAATGGTTATTTGTAGTGCTCTCTCACATGATGTGGGTCCATTTATGTGTAAGTCCCACCTCGTGTGAGAGAGGCATTACAAATAACTGGTGTATAGAAAATTTCTTGTGTGAGGGTGTGACAGTGAGAGAATAGCAAGATGTAATGTTGTGAGAAATTAATATATGGTGTGTGTATTGTGTGAATCTCTCTATTTTCCTATCATTGGTGTCAAGCATTGCAAGCAATCGCGGGACGAAAGAAACTCCAGACGAGGAGAGACAGGGTTTGAATGCGAAAAAACAAGAGAAGACGAACACGGGTCAGAATTCAACGGCATTGGAACCATTAGAATTGTCTCCAAGAGATGGGGAAAGAGCTTCATAAATAGAGTTCGGGGGAGGGCTCATTCGCTGTTGAAGTAAGGCATGTGACAACGAGATGCAGCAAACGCGCCACACGCATCTTCTTCAATGGCAGGCGAGTTTTTCAGTTTGCTATCGGCGATATGTCGCAAATGTTCATGCGTTCTTGAGCTGGGAAGTGAGAGATGAACCCGAGAGATGGAGCCGAGCTGCGATAATTTGGTATTATCGCGATATCAAGCCAAGATGTGTGATAATTGCACAATATTTATGGAGTCAGATGAGAAAAGGGAAAGATACAGTGGAATCAGACGATATATTGATGGAGTACATGATATAAAAGAGAGCAGAAGACGTGGTAGGCGAGTTTTTTGAGAATGATTCAAATCCAGACTATATATTGAAGAAAACAGACAATAAATTGGTGATTTCCTGCGAGGTATTGAAGGTTTGTCACTATATATCGGTGTTGTGGACAATATGTGCAAGCTATATTGACATTCTATTTTATTGCAATGTGTGAAGTTAGAGAGGTATAGCTCATTGTGGAGCAGTCCAGATCTATCCTGATCTCAAAAGTTGTAGAGAAGAGAGTGGGTGAGCCTCAAATGTCTACCAGAGTGGAGAACAGACCCCAAGAGAGGGGTGAAGAACATGGGAGGTTTTTCGGTTGGACAGAGGTGGGAACAAGAAGAGAATGTTTCCACAAAATGAGAAGGAGAACCGCATGAGTTTGTTCCATGAGAGAGAAGAAGAAGCCAAGAAGAGGTGAAGCTACGAAGATGTGAGCACAAGGGATGTCAGTCTCGGAAGATAATTAAGCTTAAGGGGGGATGTTGTGACAAGCTTAATTACATGAGTGGGGTTTGTTTGTGTATGGGTTGAGAGACAAAAGAAGAGTTAGAGAGTTAAAGTGAGGGGTAAGGCCAGTTGATATTTGTCATATAATTGAATTTTGGGAGTTGGATTAGATTTTGATTGTGGTTGTGAGTGATGCAGCTTGTGCATAAATCTGTATTGTGTATTGAGTGCAGAGTGTGTGTGGGTGTGTGTGTGTGTCTGTGTATGAGTGAGGGTGTCCCAGTGAGAGAGATTGTGTGATGTGAGAGTGTAATTTTGCGAGAAATTAATGTACGGAGTGCTTATGTGTATGTGTGACAGTGTAATTTTGTGAGAAATTAATGTACGAAGTGCTTATGTGTATGTGTGAATCTCTCTATTTTCCCCTCACAAACATCGCTACTTTCTCAATTTTGTTTTTGGTGAGTGAATTTTCATTTCTCTCTGCAGGTTGGGCATTCTATTGGTTCATATATGTCGATTGAATTACTTAGAAGACTTCCAGAAAAGGTGATTTAAATTGATAAAGCTCTTATGTTAGGCATTCTTTGACTGTTAAATCCATCTGCTGATGCTTTAAATTGGTTCTCTAGGTGATTTACTATATAGGGCTATATCCCTTCTTGGCTGTGAACACACGGTCTTCAGAACAGTCTATAATTAGGAGGCTTGCAATGTAAAGCTCCTGCCCTTTTAAGTAATCAGTTTGCCCTTTTTTTTATATTATTGTTGCTTGTGCAATCGCCTTCATAGGTTCATATTCCTCACCAAATTGTTCTTTTTCTAAAGAATTATATGTATATTATTGTGCTTGGTTGTCATGTTTGTTTTATCTTCTGTTCTAATTTCAAATCTCCTAGAAGGACTTTGGCAAAGTGATAATCCCACGTAAGAACTGTAGCTGAAATTGAGGACCTGGGGCCCCTGCTGTGTTGACAGCACATCAGCAAATGCTGTGACTACGAACGGTATCTTTGGGCAGAAAGGAGAATCTATTTAAACTATGTTTGGGGAAGAAAATTAACAAGAGTACACTCCAGTATCCTATTACAATTTGCCACATCACCATTGCACGAAAAATTAGTGGGTCCATTAATTTCCAACTGTTCATGCTCTTCTCCAACTATGAGTGATTATCAGTGCTCCTAGAGCACTGCCACGTGGTGCTCATACACTTAGTCCTAGGCCCCGCGAGAATGTGTGGTGGTAAAGGCTCTTGGAGCACCGCTTGGCGGTCTCCAAGAGCTAGTAATAATTTTCCTAGGGACAAAGAACTGAGCCACATGTATAGACTCACGTTAGCGTTGCATAACTTGTGTGAAGAGATAGGTTAGCAAATGTTGAGCTGTACCACGAAACTTGGCATAATAATCCTCCAAAGAAGACTCGCCAAGAGTAAGAGAATAGTAAGTATGATGAAGATAGGTCTGCCGTAGATTGTTAACACCAAAATACGACTTCTAAGCCTATTGCCACAGAAGTTCAGCAGTTGGGAAGTAGACCAAAGTACCACTATTCTTGGCTAAGAACCACGGACACGTCCACCAGCCGCACGTATCCGTGTCTGACACGTGTCGGTCACGGACACGATACGACAAGACACTCTCCGGACACGTATTATACATGCCTAAATACTTGTCCAATGTTTTTATTATAGTTTTTTACTTAGACACATTGTGGATACTCTAGGACATGTTAGCAACACCCTTGGAACATGCTAACAATACATTAAAAGGTCTCCGACCTTTATATGAGTTCATAATATACCTATATAAAATACAAATACACTTTACATTTGATGTTTGCCCCGCCGTTTCCGTGTCCAAATTTTTGGAGAAATGACGTTTCCGCATATCCGTGTCGTGTCGTGTCCGTATCCAGTTTCCATGTCTATGCTTCTTAGATTCTTAGGCTGCATACTATCACAAAACCAAACATATATATATATATATATATATATATATATATATATATATATATATAGAGTCCGGTTCTAGTCCGGGAGTCCCGGATCCGGGACTCCACTTCCCGATATTTTTTTGACGATCAGATCCGTCCAATGTGTTCAGAAGGTGTTTTCCAAGGTCCACGCGGAAAATTTTCAAAAAAAAATAACGGGAAGGGCTTGATCCAAGCATTTTTAAAAACTTTATATTTACGCTTTTGCGAAAACTACTTGATCAAGCCCTTCCCGGTATTTTTTTTTGAAGATTTTCCGCGTGGACCTTGGAAAACACCTTTTGAACACATTGGACGGCTCGGATTTCCCCAAAACAATTTGTAAAAGCATCAAAACACCGAAAAGGCCTCAATCCGGGAAATCCGGGATCCTTGACAGGATCGCCGGTGTATATATATATATATATATATATATATATATATATATATATATATATATATATATATATATCAGTGAGCTTCCCCTCCAAACTCCCTTAACTTGTTAAGTTACGGACCTAGGGGTATTTTCGACTTTCCGGACCAAATTTCGACGATCCGAACCGTAGCGTTTTTGTGAAAAACTGCTCCGATCAACCCCTTCCGGGTATTTTTTTTTGCCAAATCTTCGCGTTGGACCTTGAAAACACCTTTTAAACACATCTAACGGTTCGGATTTTCAAAAAAAAATTGGGAAGGTGGAGGTCCGTAACTTAAGAGGGTGCGGGAGTTTGGAGGTGAAGTTTATTGTATATATATATATATATATATAGGGAGCGCTTCCTATCCGGACTCCGGACTTCTGGACCTCCGTGATCCGAGCATTTTTTTGATGATCCGAACCGTCCAATGTGTTCAGAAGGTGTTTTCAAGGGTCCACGCGGGAAATCTTCAAAAAAAAAATTAACTGGAAGGGCTTGACCCAAGCAGTTTTTCGCAAAACTGTAAATATACAGTTTTTGTGAAAAACTACTTGGATCAAGCCCTTCCCGGTATTTTTTTTTTAAGATTTCCAGTGTGGACCCTTGAAAACACCTTTTAAACACATTGGACGGTTCGGATTTTTTTCCCAAAAACAATTTTTAAAGTGAAAAAATTACATTTTTTCTTATTTAGAGGAGGTCCTTACTAGAAAATTTGCCTATATGTATATATATATGAGCATCCTTGGATCTCCAATCAACATACTTAGTATCTGATTCTTTAGGAGAGTAATTAGTCAAATAAGCATATTACTTCTTGCACAGAAAATATACTGCAACAGCTTTAGCCCACGGAGCATAATTTCTCCCATTTAAATGAATAGAAGTAATGGACATGATATCAGGGGCCTAAGAATTAGAAAACCCAGCAGAAACTGTTAACTCAGAACCAAAAGCCATCTGCAATAAATCATCTAAACTTAATCGCCAACAAGTAAAGAACAATCGACAGCCTCAACAACCAACTCAATAAACAGAGAATTACTTTGCCCTACAAAACGGGCATCAAATAGCCGCAAACAACAAACGTGAATCCGACCTCTCTAAATTCAAAATAGCACAACAAAAGCAGCAACACGCATGGCACAGAGTTCCGCATACAAAGGAAAACCACCAAACCAACATGATGAAATTCGACTGTTTGCTGCATTGGTTCATGAGAGGAATGCCACGTGGGTGGCTTATTTGCATATGAACAAGGCTGCCAACTGCCGTTAATGTATGCAAAATATAGCTTAGTGTTGACATAGTGTTCGTCCAAACATAAGGGTTAGGTGTTATGCATACTCAAAATTTGGGTACATTGGTAAACGGTAATTGAGTGCAGAGCTGTAACTCAGAGAGTTCTTTCTTTGAAACCCAAGTGCTAAGATTTATAATTCTCCCTCTCTAATAATACAGATATTCGTAGAGTTATGTGCATTAGATGAACATGAGTTGGTGTGGTTGTTTTGATCTGGTCTAATCTGACATTTATGACTATTTGTTTGAAGAGAGGTTTACTCATATATGCAAGGTCTTTTTCCAATTCTACAAGCCGCAATAATTTCTTTCGTAGATCAGTAATGCTATCTTAGAATCTCCTTAAATAATTTGACCTCTATCATAAAGGGTTCGTGGTCCCAATTCCCTACTCTATCGTTGCTGAGGTCCTAATATTACTGGTGTCAACCTTTTTGTACCTCTTTAACGTTTATTAAGTGAACACCTACAAAGGTGGTTGATGTGGAAAGTTCTTTGTTTGAGTTCCTAATTGCATGGCCATGGTCTCAAGTGTTTTCTAGTTTCTGGTGTAAATATTTTTAGGATCTGCTTATTGTTTCAGAGAATTCCTCCATGAACATTTTATAGGGATTAATCTTACAGATTTTTTGAATTTCAGGTCCCCAATTTTGTCAGTGGCATGTAGTTCTGCGGTTGGATTGTTGGGGTTATTACCAACCAAGGCTTCCTGGTTTCTTGCAAGAAATTCTGTGGCGAAATCTTGGTCTGCTTGTGCTGTTGAAGCTTTGTGCTCTCAAGTGCTCCAGGTATAGTTTTGTCTTTTGTGCAGTTGGACTCTGGGGGGGTGCTGCACAGCCAAGTGCTGTGCAGCGTGCTGTGCAGCCGCAAAGCGTGGCCGCACCGGCCACGTTTCGGCGATCCGAGACGTTCAACGGATAGCCCTCGTCGAGTACTATAAGTGTACCAAAAATCAACTTGATCGGATATCGTTAAGTACCTAATCGGAACACAAATAGATTGAAAAAAATGGGTTTATTGATTTGAATCCAGTGTTTATGTACATTTGTGTTCCATTTCATTTCAATCTATTTGTGTTCCGATTAGGCACTTAACAATATCCGACCAAGTTGATTTTTTAAACACTTATAGCACTCAACGAGAGGTATCCGGTGAACGTCTCGGATCGCCGGAAAGTGGCCGGCGCGGCCGTGCCATGGCCGTGCCATGGATGCACAGCACGCTGCACAGCACTTGCCTGTGCAGCAGCCCCCCAGCTTCCATCTTACAAGCGAAAACAAATGATGTAGTTGTCCATACTTTCTTTTTGGGTACGAAGGACAAGTTGAAGATGTGGAAGTTAATTGGAATGGAGATAACTCAGGGGACTAAGCTTCCCTGTGATGATTGTTTCACCAAAATTCATCTTTCCTGGCAGGAAAACAGAGATGGATCACTATGGTAGATGGACAGTTAAGCTTAATTTCCGCAATTGTCATGTTAGATTGGGATTGCCCGAAATGCCAAGGCCACAACTTAAACTCTTTCATTGATCAAATCTTAATAATGTAATGGGAAAAGCTCTTATTATAGGCTTAAAAAAATCCTATTGAAATAAGGAACTAGAACCTCCCAAAACAGAAAACTAAATAGGAAAAAGGAAATAAAGCCAAATACTAAGTAGAAGAGTAATTCTTGGGATAATTGAGGCCTCCACGTAGAAATCGTTGCACACGTGCATAAATAACGATCTGCATAAGATCGCTTCTTTGTAAAATTAGGACTCAAGGTGCCTGTTCGTACGAGTCACTTATGCAAGTTATTGCAATATCATGTTGTTGGCTCACTTTTTACCGTTTTAGTAAGATTACTCTATTGATGATAAGTTAACAGTGCCATGCTATGTGTGTGCACTCGTGGGGCTCCATGAAAGAGAGACAATCTTCCTTGTTTAACCTCAAAGTTGGTGGCACTTTTGCATGATTAGAATATGTTCTCAGGGCATAATATTCACTTGTGTGGATAATTTAGACTATATTCATGATCAAGGTTTCTCTAATAGTGTGACTAAGTTCCATTTTGAAGATCATCTTGTCTAATACTTCGGCTGAGAATGGGAAAAGTTGAGTTTCTTTCTGTTCCTTTAGTTGGCATTAAAGTTGGACATCTTTGTTTTGGAATCACATTATGATTAGTACTTACAAAGAGAGGACTAATGTGTGGACAGCTAATTTATATATCTTGAAGTTTAAATTGTGTCCTTCGGAGAGTTGTAGCTTTCTTAGTGCCTTGAGTTCTAAAATGGAAGCTTCCTAGGAGCCTTCTTTGTCCCAGTATGGTTCATTTTCAGCACCTTGTTTTGTTTGTGGCCAAGTCCTTGAGTTAAAAATGTAGTGTTACACGGTCTTGGGTGGCACTCAACAGTCAACCCCAAAAGCTAGCTATTGAGTTGAGGGTGCCCTCACGCTCATAAACTTTATAGTACTTTGGTACCCAAGTGATGTGGGACTTCTCTTCACAAGTAGAACATTGTGGTGGGAGGTCATGGTTAGCAAAATGGTCTGCAACCATTCCGTAAAGGCCGTAACACCATTGTGTGTGGATAAGCACATTGAAGAAAGTTGAACTATATAATTTGTTTATTTCACAAATACACTGAGGATGTACCATAATCAATTTTGTAGGGGTATGATTGAGTTTTCCTATGTGTTTCAAACTCAAAAGCATTATGTGGATTTTTCGTTGAAGGGGTTAAAATTCCATTGGCAGGTTATTCATTATACTGTACACCTTTTAAACATATTGAAAGTATCATTCTTTACAACTTCTACAACTTCTAGTCGTTCAAACTCACAGTAGCCACAACTGTCATGTGGCTAATTAGCGTACCCCAACCCTTTTATTGGGAAAATTACTTCTTCTATATCCATTCATTTTTTCCTCTCTTTTTCCCTCCTCCTCACTTCCTTTCTTGACAGTTCATGTTGATGGTGCTTTCTTCTTCACACAAACTGCCCTGGTTATCTATTTCTCTTGGACTGAATGCCATGTACGTCCCTAATGATGAGGCTTTTCGGGGAACAAGAATGTGTGCTCACCGGGTGGTTTGCTATGTAAATCTCAAAATTAACCTTGAGGATTCACAGTTCTAATTGAAGTAGTTAAGTTGAGACGGAGAAAAAAAGCTCAACTGATACACAAGTAGAGATAAAATCTCAAGCAGTTGTATGAGGGCAATTTGGGCATGAAGAAAGAGTTATATTGATTCAAAAAAGGAGAGACTTCCTTTACATACTAGTATCCATAGATGATTTACAAAGAGACATGCTGATGATTGCTTATTCCTTTAAACTGCTATATTTGTTCTGTTTTGTTCTTTCCTGGCCCTGGAGTAAAACATTGCATCCCCAAGAGAGGCTTTGATTCAGGGAGAAATATCGAATTACAAGTTTTACCTGGCTTTCCATTATGCGGTCAGATCCAAAATTCTGGAATTTTCTACTAGTTTTTCCTAGGCTTTATTCCAGGCCTGGGTTTTTATCAGTGTTATTGTTTGTTGTTTGCTTTTATGTTCAATGTAAAACTTAATGGCACTTTGGTTTCATATTTTGCAAGCGATCTATCTCTTCACTGAATTTAACCTGGACTATGCCATCTTTTTGAGCTTTTTGGACAGTAGTTCATATTTCTTTTTCCATTGGTTTTCAGTACCACGTGATGCGTAATGTGCTCTATTTGGCGATGACAGAGTTCAAAAAGGTATAATTCTTGCTTCTCTAGGAGTTGTTTAGAGGGTGAAGGAGAAAATATATGTTTCAACCATTAGACCACGTGTTTAATAGTGACTCTTGGGTTTCATATAGAATAGAACATCACATCATTACGCCATCATGCATTAACGGTGATAATCAAGATTCTGGTTCTTCATCCTCATTTTAGAAGCATATTATGAGGGCATTTTACTTTTAGTTGTTTAAAGAAGTTTTGATTCTTCTGTCCTCAATTTTATATCTGCTAGAGATTCGGTGGTTATTTCTTATGTCAATTTGATAATGGTGCACATGTTTGGCACATGCCCCTTTTGTGTCTATTTTATGGACTGACTTGCCAAGCACAATTGAAAGAGTATTCTTAGATGCTATACCTTACAAAAGAGGTGTAGGTATTGTGACTTCAATATTTGGACCCAATCACTTTAAGCTTCCTCAATTACAAAATTGGGTGGTTGGGCTCCCTAAATGTCATCGTGGTAGTCATTAGGGCCGTGAGTTGGTCAGATTAAGAAGAGAAAACTACCTATAAAGGTGTTCGGTTTAGGTATGAAGTGGGAAAAACTGGCTGGGAAGAAAATAGAAAGGTGAGCCTAACCGAGTTGGAACCCTTTGGCCTTCGGTAAACTTACCCGGTACATGTCTTTTTCAAGATTGTGACAGAGAGACTCTCTTTGTGGTAGACTGGTAGTCATCCAATAAAGGGACAAGGCAACTAATAGCATGAATGACAATTTAGTTCCATTGTATGATAATTATTTTCTTATTGTATGAAGATAATTTTCTTTGTTTATGGTCCATGTGTTCATAAATTTAGTTGACACACCTGCTAAAGATTTGAAGAGGAGGGAAGACGGAAATACATGTCTATTATTTGTTAGGATACTACTTCTACACCAAAAATATAGAATATTGACCTACAACTAAAGATTTCCTCCCTCCATAAATTCAATATAGATACCCAACTACGAAATTTCATACGGTTTTGAATCTTTTGATGTCAAATCTTATCAAATTTTGGCCAAGTGTCCAAATTCATAAAGATTCACATGTTAACTTGAAGTTTTTTTATATGATATATTAAGAACTATTGAGTTTAAGGCCGGACTGGACCCAAAGAGTCTAATTTCATTCTACGTAATCCAAAGCTGAACATGACAATTGTTTCTTTTTCCAAAATAGAAAAACTGAAAAAAAAAAAAAAAAACAAAGAAGAAGAAGATCAAGAAAACAAAAGAATTTCGAACAAGATTATTGTTTTTGAGAAACCATTGTACTTTCCAAATTTCTAAATCTTTTAAAGTATTCTTCCAAAATCTTAGCGGGTAATTTTTGGTAAGTTCATTTACAAGTGTGAAGGAATACATCTCACCTTGATGCATAGAATTGATCACTTGATATAGTGTTGAGACTTGAGACCTCTACGGTCTACACCTAATAGCTTACTTTTTTTAATTGGATCTAAAATTTCTACATAGTATCAGAGTGAAGCCCATTCCATTTACTATTGACACCTCACGGTGACAAACGACACAATAAGGCTGCATGATGATGGACCCAAAAAGAGGCTGCATGTGAAGGACCCAAAAAATGGTTGTACTTGAGAGGGGAGGTTAAGGAGTACAATCCCATTTTGACTTGGTGTGGAATGGGTGATTACTTGATACACTCCCAACTGTGACTATTTTTACTTCTTTTGAAAAATGCAACCAAAACATGTTTCGTTTTTTGCACTACAAGCAAAGCTGTAACTTATGGTGTACATTTTTCTTAGGGATGACGGGAATTTAAGTTAGGTAGGATGGAGCATGAATTTGAGCATAAAAAATGAGAGCTATTCTGTTACATAATGCTGTTGATTACCTTTCCCCTCCCGCAGCTTGCTATTTTGTCTTCATAAATGATTCCACATATGCAAACTTTTAAAACGTTGAAGTTACAACTGAAACTTCGAATAAACGAATTGGAATCAGACTTTAGAAAAACCCTTTAACTCGTTAAGTGCACATTGCAAGGAAAGGCTCCCTTGAACTGCATAACAAAATTCATTTTGTTAGGTTTGAACAATTTCGTGCTCCAAACGTTTAGATTTTGTTTGTTCCCATTTTCCTTGTCAATCTTTGGTGGTTTTCAATCTATGGTGTCATTTTGTTATATCATTTCTCTTGATGAGAGGTGACAATTATGTGAAAATGGTTTGAATAGTCTACATCCGTCATCTTTATGTTTGTTCAGTGGCAATCCAGTTCAATTTCGCATACAAATCCTCATTTTGATCAATAGCAAGTTGTTTACATAAAACCGCTGAGCTGCATGTCCTGCCAAAGGGCCATCAAATTAATTTCAAACCTTGATCATTCACATTAGCTTCCAGAAACACCAGATTGGTCATTCTTGAGAGAAAAGCAAAGTCGGATTGCATTTTTGTTTGGCGCTGATGATCATTGGGGTCCACTGCACATGTTTGATGAGGTACGACCTGTATTCATTTTCTAATTCATCAAATATTTTTGGTAGTCCTTTTCCCCTTTTTTCTCAACTTAGGATTTTGTTGTGAACTATGTTATGACATTAACCTCTTTGTGTGTTGCATTTGTGGTTATGGACTACTAACTGTCAATGTGGGGAATATGTATCCGCTTTGCAATGGAGTACGTGGCAAATTTAACCAATCCAAATTTTCACCACATTTTCAGATTTATTTTTCCGCCTGTCACCATGCGCATTTCCCTCGCATGACAAGAAATTGCGTGCGTAATTTTCTCATCTCCTATCCGCCAGTCCATTCTTCTTGCACAAAAAGGATTTTGCGTGTGATGACGAGTATGGAAAGAAAATGGAAAATATTTTATTGTCCTATGCAGTGTGACAGTGTCAACTACCTCGCTTCAATTTATGGTGGAGCTTTGACGTCGAAATTAGTAAATTTTTGTTGTTGGTTTGTATTGAAAATGTTCGGTCTTGTAATATCTAGTTTACTAGGTCTACTTTAAACATATACTTTTAATGCCACTCAAAACAAGTCATCCTGGTGTTATTAGTCATCAGTATATAAATCACATTGAAATCAGAGAATATTTATGCTTCTCTAATGCTTGAAAAAGAAGAAAAGGAAATACCTTTACCTTTCCCATGTTCATTCATCACTACGTGGGAATGAGGTGGAAGGAAATACCCATTCAAGCTTCGTTTACCTCTCCCCACGTTTGGAATAGCCTAAGAAGCACATGCACAAACACTGATGCAGAAGACGCGGGTACAAACACAGGATGTGGTGATTTTTTTCACCAAATTGTGTTACAGGAAGGGAAATGATATTAAAGTAAATATGTGGACGTAATGTTCACACCAGTAAACTAATAAAGAGTCTCTCATTCAACATAATGAAAACTTTAGTTGCAAAATTGAACCTCATGTAACACACTCTAGGGAAATTCACTAACATAATAATACAATAAAGAATAAATACCTCACAAACTCAGTAACCCAATGAACAAACAACTGAAACCGAGTTTAAAACCAAATTAGAACAAGCAATTTTCTTAATGTTATCAATGACTTGGTAAAATGATAATAAAAAGGAGGTATGACAATATGACGTAGAGTTTTGGACCTGTATCTTTACATGTTTGTGTCCGATTAGAGTTGGGCATTTCTACAACAAATATACTGGACCGTGTTTCATAGGCTATTGGAAAGGGATGGTGAATAACCATTCAGTTAGACACTCCTACAGTCGAATGAATCTACCCTTCCACATCATGATTGAGTGGATTCCAAACTTGTGTGAAAGAGAGATTTCTTTAAATTCTCACTAACTGAAGACAATCAAAAGTATCACTTCTGCCGATAAGAGCGGACACAGATGGAGAAACCGGGCTCCACCAATTCCGCCGTGTTGTAAAATTTCCTACAATAAGCGTTAATTTTTCTGTTAACTTGCACATTTGACCCCACGTATATTGACTAGTTGCCCCGAAGAAAAACAAACCGGGTATGTGTCTATGTATTTGACCCCACTGACCACAGACCTTGAAGGTGTTATGCTTGTTCAACTGTTCATTTGCTTTTAATTTTAGTTCTTGATTATCTGTGGCATTCTTAACTTGACGAATTGAGCTTAATTCTTATTCAACTTTTGCATTCGCAGATTTCCAAAAATGTCCCGGATGCAGCCCTAGCAGTAGAACGTGAGGGCCATTCCCATGCCTTTTCTTGCACTAAAGCTGGTTCATTGTGGGTGGCTCAGCATGTAGCAAACTTGATAAAGAACCGACAAGCGAGTTCTACTCAGTGAAGTCAAACTTAAGCCTTTATCTTTGCTATTATAGTCGATGGTTTTCTTTGATAAGCATCTGGTTGGCGGGAGAAGTTGTAGTGACTGGGGAAGAATAAATCTAGTGATGTTCTCCACGTAATTATACAATGGTTGATTAGAACATGAAATTAGACCATTCTTTGGGGAAGACTAAATCTAATGATGTTCTCCACTTTAATTATACAATGGTTGATCAGAACGTGAAATTAGACCGTTCTGTTCCTGCTGTCATGACTTTTAAAATGAGCAACTAGGTTTAGGTTTTGTCATATGGCTTTTCAGCAGAATAAAGGGAGCTGCAAGTTTTATGTGTCACCGAGTCAGGCTGCGTGGGTCTTATAAATAAAAGATACAAAAGAGAGTGTTGTTGCTTTCCCAGCATCCTATTTATATTAGTTTGATTGTAACTGACCGTGTTTTTTTTCTGTATCCTAGGTATGAAAAATATATATTGAAAAATTGATGTATTCAGAATCAGCAGTGACGATCTATGGTTTGTTATGTTTTATTTCTAGGATGTTGTTATGCATAGTCGATGCTTTCTTCCGTTTACAACCCGTCTCTGTTGACTCTATTCACGGTAGATATACAGACTAGAGCACAATCAGATACTTGTGATTAACCAATTGTAAGTAGTATGGGATTGTGGTCTTAAACACCAACTGGAGGTGGACACGATTCGTTGTGCTGCTACACTTCATTAACTTAAATTCGTCACGAGTTCTCAAATTTTTTTATGGCTGCTAGTACGCGGACTCTAGACTTGATAACTGTCATCTAATGGGGGCATGGACTGGAAACTGGTTGACAGATTATGATATCTGGCAGTTTTTTTCTTCTCAAACCGGTTATATGGCTACATCAGCAACAAAACCAGAGGATGAGCTTAGAGCTTTCTCTTGCCCACTTCATCGACATATCCTCCTTCGCTATGGCCGGATTAACCTTAAAAGCGAATACAATGAAATGAGGTACATAATTGGATTATATCCAAGATTAGAGTTTGCACTTGCCCTTCCGCTGCTTGTCCATTTCTGATTCCTTTTATGAGTAGATTACAATCAGTTGCGAAGTGAGATGGAGAAAATGGTGAAATATGCTGGACGTTCCGCCTGAAACGGTGGTGAAGCTATCACGCTACGACCCTGTTTCTTCAGGAATTCACCGTTGTTTTCTTTGAGATTGGAAGCATGGCGTCGTGTGGTGCAGCGTTGATCCATTCCAAAAACCAGTCCAGAAAAAGTGTCATGAAGCATAGAATCTGTTGGAAAAATTACAATTCAATCGGATAATTCCAGAGAGCTCCCATTACTAACTATAACCGAATGCACCAAGTTACAGAAACTGGAAATACAGATTGCAATATACAAACGTAAACCGAGTCTTATGAAACCATGGTTTCCTTAAAACAACAGATTCGCTATCTACTGAGGGTATTGCATGTTGCACCGGTGCTAGACCATAGCCTTCAGAACACCACTGACGATTGTCTTGGCGAACTGAACTAGTCTCACTCTCTCTCACACAAAGAACAACGCTCAGCATTTGTGTTGTAAGGAATCTGAAAGTCGGGATGCCTATCTTTTAATCAAATATGAGACCTTAGAGCTACCCTCCAGAATTCAATTCCGAAACCGCTGGAGTGAACACAAGGAATGAATTCTTCCATAAACCTCACATCATTGGGGTCATAACACTCAATTAAGTAATTGTGCGCGGACTTAATGGCTTTGTCCATATTCATTGAACTCGGAGGCGTCCTTTCGTTTATCTCGTGAGACCTTCTGATTTTCCCGATTTTACTCACCCAAAATTCCGTAAATTTCCTGACAGGATCAAAATACAAGCCACCCTCAAAAGTCAAAACTACAAGCCACCCGACCCCTCTGCCAATCTCTGTTCTGACTTCTGAGCACAAGAGGAGAGCAAATGTTCAACAGTTTCATTTCTCCCTTATACACCTATTGAGTATTGACATAGAAGATCAATTGCCACTCTTCGTTTCAAGGGACTGTGTTGCCCATACATGATACAGGTCTCGTCCCGAACTCAAAACACATGTTCTAAACCACAAAATCTAGATATGACTGGAGATTTGCTCGGTCGTTAATTTCCGAGCCTCGAAATCAGTTGAGGTGGGCATAAGCTGACCCATACATTTGGTTATAAAAAAAAATAGATCGGACGAAGGTGAGAGAAGAAAACCATATTGTTGCTTGTAGAGTATCGGTTCCAAACTCATGTTAGCTTGCCCTGCTCCGTGACTCACGATTTCAATTTTCTAGCCTCACGATGTGTTCTATAATGGGATTGAAGTTCATTGAAGTTTAATCACATGACTCACAGTACTGAACTACTACTCCTTCTTTCGTACCAACATCACATGTAAAAGGAGTGATGAGACACACGAACACCTTATCATATGCATACACAGAGAAAAACAAAGTCAATTGATGAACGTCTATCGTTTCATCCATCTTCATTCAAACGTCAGAAAATGTCATTCAATTTGCTTGCTTGGAGTTCTCCTTCCAACGGCAGACATGGGATTTGTGTCTAGCAAGACCCGAATTACGTGTATTTTCATATATATATATATATATACACAATCATGATCTCCTAAGGACTCTCTCACGGATCTCCTCCGTGAGGACCACCCATTTTTTAATTTTCTGGACCAAATTTCGACTATCCGAGCCGCTCAATGCGTTTAAAACATGTTTTCCATGGTCAACGCGCTACTTGCGATATCCGAAGAAGAGACAACATTGTGTGCATTTGAGTAGCAAATTGTTGATAACTTGAAATTTTGGGAATTGTTGCCCCACATAAATTTTAAAAGGATTAATCTACCGTCCGCCTAATGGGCGGACAATAAAGCGTATAGAATCTGAATTCTTACATATAAGAATTCAAACAGTGAAAACTCTTCCATGTAAGAATTATGATTGTTTTGTGTTTTACCGTCCGCCCAATGGGCGGATAATAGAAAGATCCATTTTAAAATACAAATTCACTCGAGAAACTTATAGAGGCCAATCTCATATAATTTTTCTTAATTAACCTGAAATTTAGTATAATACGCGAGAATACTTGGCATTGTGCAGGGACTCGGATCCCCCCTTGCACTCCCTTGGGACCGCCCTTGTCTCCTTCAGCTTTAAATTCTACTGTTGCTACTTCCTCCACCCAACTTGACTCGACCCGACCCTCATTTGAACGGAACCGGTGGAGGTGCTGCGCAACTCCATGTTGCGTAGAATGCTGTGTGGCCCCTTCTAGCGCCACGCCAACTTTGACTCGACGATCGGAGACGTTCACCACGTAGAAAAATGGGTTCAATGGTTTTCATCTAGTGTTTCGAGTTTTAGGTGTTACCGATTTTTTTCAAGTTAGTATTTGTGTTCCGATGAGGCAATTAACGATATTCGATCGAGTTGATTTTTGGTACACTTGTAGTATTCAACGAGCTCTACTCGGTGGACTTCTTTAATCGTTCGAAACGATGCCGGCGCGTGCCAAAAGAGGCCACACAGTACACTGCGTAGCACTCCCCCGGATCCCATTTTACTCAAACAATTTCATCCGATTTGGTGACCTATTATGAGATGCTAAGTTCCAAAAAGTTCTAAAACGGTTGAAAAATGTGGTATGGTTTACATTACCTGACCAAGCTTATGTGCTGTAATATTACTGTTACCTAAAAAGCAATCTAGATGACATGAATAGTGTTGTCAAAAAATACGCAATTTAACATTTTAACACTAAAAGCAATTATATGGAGCGCTAAGCAAGATTAACAAACTACAATAACAAAATGAAACCACAAAGTAAAGAGAAGGGAAGAGAGATCGAACACAAGATGTATAGTTGTTTGGCAAAGTTTAGCAAAGTCCATTTCTCAAGCTTAGACTCGAAATTCCACTAGTACTTCTGAAAGACCGAAAATCGGATCGCCTCTTGATTTACTATTACAGTGAATAAATTAATTAAATCGATTAATATAATTAAACCCTAATCTATGTGATTATGCATGATCATAAACGCGACAATTAAACAGCAAGCATAACACACAGATATACGTGGAAAAACTCCAAGGCGGGAAAAAAAACCACGGGAGAGAAGAGAGCACTATACGCAAAATGCGGAAACAAGGTTTCTTACAACCACGCTATGAACTCCTTTGATATTGGCTAAGAACTTCTTTGCAGACTCCTCATGAACCGCTCTAATAGATGCTCCTTCAGATTCGACTCCTCGAATCCTTGATCTATGCAGGACTTCTCCTTTAGACCAATCTCCAATCGTCTTTGAACTCCATCAAAGAACTCCAAGTGATGTAGAAGATGAACAAAATAACTTGAGAGATATTCTCTAAGCATATAGATCTTTAGGTGTCATCAAATCTCTCAAGGAAATAACCCATAAGTGTTTCTCTTGCTCTTACGCACTTTTTCTCTCTGTATACACGTTGTGGTTGCTAGGGTTTATTTAAACCCTAATGAGGTTGTATTTATAGACAAATGAAAAAAACGCCACTGTTGCTCGACCAACTCGTTCGAGCAGAACTAATCCAAATAGTCGCTCAACTAACTCGCTCAAGCAAACCTGTTGCTTCTTGAGCGAATTACGCATCTCCAATTATTTTGTTTCCTTAAGCGAAATGCACATATCTAATCATTTTGTTTCCTTAAACAAAATGCTCATCTCCAATTATGTTGTTTCCTTAAGCGAAATGCACATCTCCAACTATATTGTTTCCTTAAACAGAATGTTCATCTCCAATTATGTTGTTTCCTTAAGCGAAATGCACATCTCCAACTATATTGTTTCCTTAAACAGAATGTTCATCTCCAATTATGTTGTTTCCTTATTCTCAGTTTTTTCCCCCATGAAACACAATATGTCCATATTTCTTCGAGTTACAATCTTCCCATATTTCGTTACGAGTCACAATCTTTCCATAATACTTTCCGAGTCACAATCTTCAATCCAATGACTTTTGGCACCGATTGCTAGCAGAGAATGAAACATTGATTGTTGTCTTTGACTTTACACCAATCAATCAACTAACTACAATATACATAGGATTTTAATTACATGAAAACGTCACAGAATTAGCCAATCACAAATAAGGAACTTACAACTTCAAATGTGGATTACAACCACTAGCTTTTCCGATGAGCTAGCGAACTGCTAGGATTTATCCCAATATCCTACGAGTTGACTGCCCAAATTGCTTCCTTGGTAGGTTGTCAAGCCTTCTCCCCAGTAGGTAGACCACCGGAAGACAATGTCAACCTCAATGGCTGCCAGTCTTTTCAACCGATTGGGCCAAGATTAGTCATGTAGATCCCATTGAAGCGCGACTTGAAGCCAAAGCATTCCACATAAAATACACGATAAGTATGTATTTTCAGTAAAAGCTCATAATTAGAGATCAATTGATATTTAAAAATCTTGTTGACGTTAAAATTAGAAAAAAATTACTCATAATCAAAATCAAAATAGTACTCCAGTAATTGTTATACAAACAATTTCTAACCATTACGGTTAACCATATAATTAAAGAAAACTACTAAGTACCTATAATAGTTACTCAAAAAGTGAAATCAGTAGGTCAAAGACTACTGATAATTAAAATGATGGCTAGCGCTGGATTTGGGGAGCCTTCTGTGCATTAGGTTGCCATGCACCCATCCAGCCGTCTGTTGCGAAAATGTACGGCTCGGATCAAATCCAACCCATGTGAGAGTCATTACTTGGATTTGATCCGAGCTGTGCATTTTCGCAACGACTACTGATAATTAAAATGAGGGCTAGCGCTGGATTTGGGGAGCCTTCTGTGCATTAGGTTGCCATGCACCCATCCAGCCCATGTGAGAATCATTACTTGGATTTGATCCGAGCTGTGTATTTTTGCAACGGATAGCCATGCACTTAGAGGCTGTTTGGGCGCCTGTTTTTTCCATTTTTCCGTTTTGGTTTTCTAGTTTTTCATGTTTGGGCGCCAATTCTGAGAATGAGTTCCTACAGAACTCATTCTTCGTTTTTTAGGATAGAGGCAAGAAGCGATAATCAGCACTCCAGTTCCTTTTCCCATTCTCGTTTTTGGATTCTGGTTTTCCATTTCCCGTGAACCTTTTCAGAGACATCCATACCCCTGTGTTACCCCTTCTCTTCCACACAACAGACGAGTTAAACTCATCAACCTCTACCCCTGCGATTTCTCCACACCGGTCCGAGCTACTTCAGAAATCGTTTAGATCTGGACGAGGATGAATTGAACGATAAACTGGGTCCTCTTGGGATTCTCAGATTGGACGCCTCTTATTTCTTGCACAGATTCTGGGTCTTGATTTTTATTGTTGAATTGAATTTGAGGTTTGGGGTTTGGAATTTGAACTGGACGATGAACTTGCACAGAGTGGTGGGTTTTCTATTTGAAGCCTTAGGGAAGATGACACTGTAGGTAAAGTAAGAGAGAGTGTGTACAGGTCGAGGGGAGAGAAAAATTTGGTCGGGGAGCATTTAGCATGAGACCACTGTTTTTTTTTTATTTTAAAAAGGAAGATAAAAATATATATATAACATAATTTATAATCAAAGGGCAAAGTGGTAAAAAAAACCCCATAACTCATTTTCATCATCTTTCTCCCAAACACTACTACTTTTGCAAAATACATTCTGCACATTTCTCCCAAACACTCATCCCAGATTCAAAACTCATTCTGGCAATAATCCAAAAAGCCAAAAACCCAAAACCCCAAAAATGAAAAGTTGAAAAGTTGGCTCCCAAACACCCCCTTAATGCACGGCAGGGACCCCTTGTCCGCTGAGGTGAGGTTGTAGCAAGTGCAAACTTCGTACTCGAGCAATATGTGCCGACACACGGTCAACAAATGAGTGGAACCATATGCCCCGTTTCCCAATACTGCAATTCAACATCTTATGCGACGCTCAATTTTATGCATACTACTATGGGACTCATCAAAGTGAATTACTAGTAATTGGTGCTGTGGACAAGGTCATAACGAACGTTGCTCAAATACATACTCCAACATGATATGGTCAAAATTCCAATTATGGTTCACTCTGCTCAAAGTGAACTTCATCCAATATTTTAGTGTTATCATATAAGAACTTTGTTTATGGATCCCTAGCTCACCCCATCTTACTGTCAATGTCAGCTTTGCTTATCTGTAAGAACCTTCTAATTACTACTTTATTAAATCACACGCACTTAAAAATGATTCTCACTCAATTAATTACTCAGATCTTCAAAAAGTCTTCCTCCCTCGTGTACTGTCCAGATGAGGCCGTCACGGATGGCCGGCGAAAGTACGTGTCAGGTTAGCATTAAACGGATTCCGCATTAAACACCTTCAACTATCACCTATTTTCACTTTACCCTTTAAACTATACGAATTAGGGGTGAAAATCGGTCGGTTCGGTTTTTGGGGTGTCCGGGGCCGAACCGATCGGTTCGAGGTGGTTTTGCTGGGAACCGATCCCGATCGAAAAAAATAATGGACCGATCGTTTCGGGGTGGTTCGATTTTTTTCGGTTTTTTCGGTCCGGCGTTAAGATTGAGATGGACGGCTATGATTTGTTATTTTTGGGGGGTCAAGATCGTTTTTTCGGTCCAAATATGGGTGGTTTTGGGATAATTCGGTCCAAATTGGCATGATTTCGGTTCGGTTCGGTCAAACCAATTTCCAGGAACAATCACGATTTACCCTCTTGCACGCGCGTCACCCGTAAGTTCTGTAGAACCACCACACTGAAAACTAAATCCAATCTCCACACTCAAACGAAAAGCTATTCCAACCCAATCACCTCTTATCCTGCCATTGCCCATGCCTCCCCCACAGCTAAACTCAATAATTAGGTTCTTTTGCTTCCTCCTTAGCCTCTTCTAACTCTACAAAACTACCTTTAGATGAAGAGAAAATGGTAATTTCATCACAAAAACCTTATTCATCATGTCATGTTTTGCTCTAAATGAATACTCTAACACAGGGCAGATCCAGTGTAGGCACAGTGAGATCAAAATTGGGCCCCAAAATATGGCTCACATGTCAAAGGAAATACAGAGCATTATATATAAAAAGTGCCGGAAGTATGTTGAAGAAGCACGTACTTTGTTCCAGCAGGTAAGTCGACTGTCTTCTACGCTTTTGATGCAATTCCCACATTTCTCATTATTATTTTTTTAGTGTTGAAATGGTTTTAAAAAAAATCTCTCATTGAAATTTTTAGTGCAAAAGTACTCGAACTCATACTAGTAAAACTTATTATTATTATTATTATTATTATTATTATTATTATTATTATATATTTCATGTACAAATAGCAAGAAAACTTGTATTTTTTTGAAGGGGTGACCAAATTCTTGGATTTAAAGGGGTTAAGTTTTGAGTTTTAAACATTAGAGAGACTATGTGAAAATAAATCAGAGTTGAGGAGGATTTAATGTAATTTAATTTTCTTTTTTATATTTTTTCTGAAAGTGGACCCCGCGTCTCAAATGCATAATTTATATAGAGACAGAACCAGTTTTCATCACAAAGTCAAACTCCTCACTCCATAGCAAACCATCTCTCTCTCTCTCTCTCTCTCTCTCTCTCTCTACAATGTCCACCAGCACCAGGAGGAAGCTCCGCCTCAGCTCCGTCACAGTCAACCTCGGATGCGGCAGCACCTGCCGCCGACCAAAACTCTCTTCCATATTCCGCCCCAAACCAAAAAACTCATCCAAACCACCACCACCACCACCATCTAACAACCACCGCCACCACTCCAAACAAAGCATCTCCTACTCCCACTCCTATGCCTCGCCCCTGGCGTACTACTCCGACGAAGGCGAATCATCCGACGACGTAAAGAGCCTGACTGCAGTGCAGGGGTTCGGCAGGATCGGCGGCGAGACCGTGGCGGTGGAGAAAGATTCCGACGACCCGTACCTCGATTTCAGGCGGTCGATGCTTCAGATGATTTTGGAAAACGAGATTTACTCCAAGGAGGATCTGAAGGAGCTTCTCAACTGTTTTCTGCAGCTGAATTCGCCTTATTACCATGGGATCATCGTGAGGGCTTTCTCTGAGATCTGGAATGGCGTGTTTTCTGTTAAGGCTGGGCACAAGTCACGTGCCTTCTAACCGTGCCGCGTGCGGCTACTATGTGTGTGTGTGTGTGTACTTAGTGGGAATGATGTGCAAACAGGATTTTTATATGAAATTGCGTCTCCGTTTCAAAAAGACTGTCCAGTTTTATGAAACAAAAAACTTATTTTCACAGACTGAACAATCTTTTCGGGTCAAATAATTAAAAGAAAAAGGTTGAGATTCATCTGTAGTCTCTGGCGCAGAACTGTCAGAGACACAGATGAATCTCAACCTTTTCATTTGCTTCGAGTGCGAATTCGAAAGAAACTTTTGAAAACCATAAGCCTAATGCGGGTGACCGAATTACAGTCGTATCATCGGTCGTGTCGAAATTCCGCATAAAAATTCTGTTTGCATATCCTCCCCGTGTATACCTTAGCTATAGTGATGTCTAATATCTTGCCATACCAGTAGTATGGCAAAAGGAAGAAATGATATTCACACTCCATTTTAGTTTAGTAAGTTCGGAGTGTGAATATCATTTCTAGGACTAATGTTTTCTTTCTCTCCATATATGGGACGTAGTGCTTTTTTTTTTACCATTGCAGGTTTTTTATTGGTCCAGTTAATTAGAATGGTAAGTAATTTAGGGAAGTAGTAGTTTTCTAGGGTGGGGTTTTGGTAAAAAATCAAATTAGTGGGCCTTGAGATTGCAGTAATTTTTACTAGTTGGTGGGGGAAAAGATAGACGTTGGGATTTGAAGTTAAAATGTAATGAGATTATGGGTGTTGGGTGATTTTAATGAGAATATTTAGTGCTTTCTTGAATGTTGATGATACTTCTCGTGACTTGACTTTTGTACAATTTCCAATGTTGCTATTAACACCTTCCTTCAATGGACTGCTCTCTCTCTCTCTCTCTCTCTCTCTCTCTCTCCAAATTAAACAAGGGAGGGAGGGAGGGAGCTTTAAGTTAAAGTTTCACACCCAGAGGCTTTTTCTTGTTGTGAGACAAGGTAGCCCACAACCCATCATGGTCCCTACGTGGAGTAAAAGAAATGCTGAGAGGAAGGCTTTAAATAACGGTATCGGGATAATTAACGGGAGCGCTGAAGTGTAAGTGCATTGGTAATATCGAATGACACGTAGCGAGAATCAATTAATTATGAGGATCGTGAGCCGGTCCTCCTTCTAGCTTGTTGGCTAATTGATTTGAAATTAAAGCCACAAGTCCAGGGGGTTCAAGGATTGGAACTATCAAGCATAGTTTTTGAAAAAATCGGCTGAATGGCCGCAAATCTGGACTGAGATATAATGAAAACCCGCCGATCTGCAAAGTGCCAAGATGAAATAAATCAAGATCGTTGAAAACGTATTTGACGACTCGAATATCGGCCTACGGTGTTCCCGTTTCCGTGAAACATTAGCTGAACTTTAGAAAAGACACCCCACCACTTGGTTAGCTTTAAAGTTTCCACAACTTTTATTGGTTGAAAGTTCCTAACACTACTGTGATTTAGAATTAAAGAACTTTTTCCAATTACTCCCTCCGTCCCAATTTTTTGGTTGAAAGTTCCCAATACTGTGATTTTCAAACCCCTTATATTTCCGATATTATTTTTTAATTTGTTTTATACCAAATTAAAGTGCTTTCATTGAGTACTTTAATTTGGTGTAAAAAAATTTAAAAATATTATACAAAAGTACATTTTTTAACATCGACAAAAATACACGTTTCCCAAAGCGAGCAAACAAATTGGGACAGAGGGAGTACAATATAGCATTTCCATGTTTGGTGCCAAATGCAATGTAAAAAGCCCAATTTTAATTACCCCCCAAAAAGGCCAATTTTGGTACGTAGACTTAAACTTTGTATGCAGAGATAATTAGTTTGTTGATTTGATGGTTCACCAGTTGGCATAAGTTTGGTTCAAGTTGAGTTTAAGACAGTCTTAGAGCCCGTTTCAGTGTCATTGAGTTGAATTTTTGGTTTGTTTTTATTCAATTTTTTTTTCTTGTGTTCGTTAGTTTTGTGTCTAACTTTTGATGATCATAGCTTCGTCTCGACGAGAGAAATCGGAATTAGGTAAAATTATGACTTTTACGCAAATATTTTGCGAAATATCCAAGAAATCCGGCTTAATCTGTCTTTTCTTGGATATTTTCCAAAATATTTGGGTAAAAGTCATAATTTTATCCAATTCAAATTCCTCTCATCGAGACGAACTTATAATCACCGGACGAGATTTTTTTTTTTTATCAAAAATACGTACCTCAATCCATCACATACAATGCTTGCAATGGTACGTAATACCCCAACCAAAAATCATCAAATTTACTTTCTCTCCACCTATTCATAAGCTACGCAATATTGACCCCGAGAGATTTCATATTACACCCATATTCCATGAATATTATGCCTCACCTGTATTTCTGTAGACAAAATAGACGAGTCCTTAAATGGTTTAACAATCTGAGTACATTTTTGAGAGATATGGATTAACATTTAACATCAAACTTTCTACTTTCTTTGAATTTCGAGGAGTAATTTTGTATATTGACTCTAGACTACTCTAGCTCTTCCAATTTATTATCTGTTGTACAGTCACAAGAAATAAATTAAATGCATTGATATATAGCTTGCAATTGCATATATGTATTTTGTTTGAAAAACCTAAAGACCAAACAAAACAAATACTCCAATAAATTTTCTAAAATAGGAACCAACCGTTTTGCTGTTTGAAGGATATTGACTTTTCATACTTCAGATTTGTAAAATATGAGAATAAATATACAGTAAGTTTTATGGAAGTTAACTTTTTTGTTAAAGACTAGTCTGTTGGAGTACACATACGTGTGAGTTCTATAAAAGTTAACTTTCTGTTGAAGACTAGTCTGTTGGAGTAACGTGTGTATCCTAGCTGAACCATTAACTTTTAAATTTTCAATATTTGACAGATGATGTTCACCCTTTTTTCTTGAGAGTGGCTTTGCACCCCCCCCCCCCCCTCCCAAACTTGTCCCCCGGCCCCACCCCACCCCACCCTCTCCCCAAATTTCTGGCCCTTTTTTTTTTTTTTTTTTCTTTTTCGGTTTTTTATTTCCGGCCAAAGCCACTCTCTTTTCTTTTTTTTCTTTTTTATTCAACTTTATTTATTTAATTACTCAAATTTTAATAATTTCATTTACTATTAACTTTATTTATTTAATTACTCATTTAATTTGGTTTATTCAAAGTACATTTGCAAGTAAATTATTTTCTTAAATTTGCATTTAAATTTCACTTTATATTTAGAAACTTTATATTATTTTAATTAGTTAATTAAGTTGTCTTAACAATGAATAATAAATAAAAAACTTCTAAAAGTGAATAATAATATTACAATCACGTTTTAAAGTGAATAAATATTACAATCACGTCGACAAGTGGTCAGCCCTAATCAATATTGCCTCCAAATTGTGGTCCCGACACGACACCCAGTACCTGGAACCACGAATCAAGACGTGTGTCATAACTTAAAGCCCATCCTTTAGCTTCATCCGATGCATTATTCCACCACCACATTGGGATGGGTGGTACAGGGTGATTGGGGCGCAAAAAAAGTTGTACAAAGTGATTGTTAATACAGGCAATAGCTATATCTTTGCGCTGTCGGACTGGAACTGGACGGGATCTCAAGGGCAAGTGAGTAAAACAACCTCCAGCATTCGCGTCAAATGTGTGTAGTGCAATGTTGTACCGTGATGCGATGACTACCCCCAAACTCATACAGTCCATCCATTTTGTATATGGAGCTGTAGGCATCCAACAGCTCAGTGACTCTAGTATCTCATCTGCCCTATTTTGTTCTAGATAAACCGCATTGTAGAGATATCTATTATGAATAATTTATTCGATAAGATCATGTCGTACTTGAGCCCAGCCCTCCTCAGTGTCATAGATTTGCGCGGCTATTGCCCTGAATCCACAATGACCATCAGCTTTGATGTCTACAGTGTGGGACATATATTGCTAAAATTGCCAAGGTAAATGCTGAATGTAGTGGTTGTGCTCCCTATCCCTATCCACTGTCTCCCTTCCTGCATTTATCCCTTTCCCTTTCCCTTTCCCTTTCCCTCTCAATGTAGATGCAACCCTAGATGATGAAGTAGATTTTTCTGTGCAAGAAGGTATGCGTCGTCCACTCTGCTCAGCTTTTCCGGCAGGTCGACCTTTGTGTTCTGTATTATACGATGGCCCTCGAACACTGCTGTTAGATGGATCTGCCATATCAACAAACCTGCCTATCATATGCTTTCGCATACATGGATCCATCCCCTGCAATATGTCAACCACACGAGATGTCTCGTCGGGTTGTTCTCCCTCGGCATTAAACCCATCCGCGTGCATAGAGAGCCTACTCCAATGAACGTGGATACTGGATAGTGGAATCGGAATGCCCATGGTACGGTAATCCCTCAGATCGTGCATGCATGGCAACCCGTGTGATGTTTTGATCGAACAACCGCAACTGCCGCTTGGGAGGGGGTAGGCATCTGCGGCGGATTCTAGATGCAAGCCTGCAACCCGATCAACTCCATTGCATACAATGAAATGCGACACCTTATTTCATCAAAAATGGGGTCACGTAAATGTATGTGGCGTGGAATGTTGAGAGATTTCTCGAAGGACTTCTTAATTTTCCCAAATTGATTTACCAACATATTCTCTATGCCCTCAAAAGATGTTTGGAGCGATGACATGGTGGTACCCCCCAAATATTTCTTTAGCCTCGCATGTGCAGACTCGGCCCTGTAATAGAATAATACACTGTGTTTAAAATAGGAAAGTTTAACTAGTGTCGTACAATATAATGCAGAAAATTTAACTCGTAAAGTTATAAATACACTATACCTTTGACTTGAATTGCTTCCGAGGTGCATACATGTATTTGTCCATGCTGTAATAAATCGCTCTTTGTACGGCCTTAACCATGTATTCGCAAGATAAGATATGACACGCGGATATTGGCTATATTTCTTGCACATGGCAACCCACTTCTGTTGGTAAGACGAAGTGCTCGATGAATGAATAAGGGACTGCCATGATGTGTGAAACTTTGGATAGTTTTCACCAAGCAAAGCGCTGTAGTTCTTCATTACACACTGATTTATGTGCCAAATGCAAAGGATGTGACGTGCCATGGGGAAACATGCTCCAATGGCGTTAATAAGTGCCAACTCCCGATCTGTAACAAACACCAATGGCAACGATGCCCCCTTTCCAACCATCCACTTCTTTAAGGTATTCAAGGCCCAGGTACATGTATCTTCCCTCTCATTATTAAGATATGCGAACATAAGCGAGTAGGTTAGATTTGTGGATGTCATACCCACAACCTCCAATAGTGGTTTCAGATACTCATTCGTTTTGTATGTGGCATCAATTACCAACACGGATAAAAAGTTGACAGCTAGCTCTAGACTTGTAGGATGAACCCAAACAATATATGTGATTTCGTTGGTCTCTTGATTTGTCCTAAAGTCGTGGAGGTATCCTTTCTCAATTAATTCGTCTAAGACATATTGAGTTTCAGTTAGACCGCCCCGTTTGGCTTCCTTGTTTGTGAAGATAGCGTTGTAAATGCTTTTAATTCCTGTAGTGTTTGACGGATCTTTTTTCTTCAAAATACTAAGAATTTCACGAGGTGCGGTGCTGTTGGCCATCTCGACCACAAATTGTTTCTCCATTGGTTTTAGCCTTGATGGGTACTCGTGACCCTCAATATTTTTTGCTGGTTCATGGTTATGGAGCCCACAAGAAACCCTTAAACCCCACTTGGCACCGTCTGGAGGTATTGGTATACCTCGCAACGCAAATGGACAGTCACATTTTTTAGTCCCAGTATTTCTATGCAAGATTTGCCCTTCTACCCCACGGTGCGGTCTATACTTTCCTCCTCTCTCACAACCAAGAATGCACTTCGGCAGCTTGCCGCCTTTTAAATTAGCAGATTTATTAATAACTACCACAATACCGTTTTCGAGACCAACTCTCTTCGCCCAAGCTAACATATCTTCTCTACTTTCAAAAATCTATAAAAAAAAATAAACAACGAAAATGTATAAGTAAAACATTATTCAGTCATACCATATTTTATCTCAGTCAAAATAACCGACGAATATGCATAAGAACAATGAAAATAACTAACCTGGTCAGTGCTAAATTCGGGTGTATAGTCGCAACTGCTGTAGGAGATGCTCTCCTGACTTGGCACATCATTCTCAAATGACCAACCATCTGGATCGTAGTAGCCATCCATAATGTTCTTCGATGAATTACGAAAAAAGAAAGAAAAATATTGGGAGATGTTCTGTGAATGTATGTATGAAGTAGTGGGAGACTTAAGAAGAGAAGGTGTGAAGTAGTAGAAGAATGAGTAATATAAATAGATAAGGCATTGGGGGCGGGATCAAAGATAGGTCTCATAAGGAACACGTGGTAAGGCATTGGGGGGCCAGGGATCAAAGATAGGTCTCATAAGCAACACGGGATCAAAGATAGGTCTCATAAGCAACACGTGGTAAGGCATTGGGGGTCGGGATCAAAGATAGGTCTCATAAGCAACACATGGTAAGGCATTGGGGGGCCGGGATCAAAGATAATCAAAGTAAAGGCATTGGGGGCATAAAGTAATCAAAAAAAGAATCAAAGTAATTAAAAAAAAATGAAGTAAATAAAAAATGAAGTAAAAAAAAACAATATTTAAACAATAAATAAAAAAGAGAAAGAAAAAAAGATATTAGAGCATATTATAAAAATATATATAAAGAACGAGAAGATTTATTAGATATTAGAAAAACAAGATATTAAATAATTAAAAAAGAGAAATAACATATTAGAGATTTCTAAAAAGATAGAAGAGAAAAAATATATTAATAAAAGATATAAATAAATATTTAAATAAAAGAAATGAATTAAATAAAAAAACTACATAAAATAAAATAAATGAATTAAATAATTAAATGAATTAATATAAAGAAATGAGTTAACTAAATAAAAGAAATAAAGTAATAAATAAATAAATTAATATTAATAATAAAGCTATAGTAATTAAAGGAAGAGAGTAGGGGTAAAATTCTAATTACGCGGGGGGCAATTACTTGCAAATGTAATTTGAATAAATCAAATTAAATGACTAATTAAATAAATAAAGTTAAAATAGTAAATGAAATTAATAAAATTAGAAGCAAAAAAAAAAAAAAAAAAGGGAATCTGGGGGGAGGGGGCAAAGGAGTTTGCTTTTTCTTTGTGAAGACTGACGGCCCGATTGGGACTTAGGGGAAAATGGAAAGGAAAAAGCAAGAAAATACTGTATTAAGGAAAGCGTTGAGGAAAGTTCATTGTGCTTGATTCTTCGTTTTGTTATTTTATTCTTTGTTCCCTCTCAAAATAAACGAGAGAAAATAATTTAGTACGTATTTCCCCTCTTTTTCATAGGTTCCAATCAAACCCTGAAGATGTTATTAATAAATAACTTAGGGTGTGTTTGATAACCCTCTTAGAGGGCGGGATTGGATTACTAAGGTGGTGGTCCTTTGAAAGAACATGTTTGGTTTGATTCTTGCAGGGTGGATTAGCAATCCCATACATGGGATTTTCAATCCCAGAAAACATGGTTACCCAATCCATGAGGGGCTGTTACTAACAATCCTATCCCATGAGATTGGAACTAGAAAATTACCAACCCTATTTCATTATTGTCAAATTGGGCTCATTACCAATCTCGTTTAACTTTCTCATTATGGTCTCCCGATCATTAGTGAAAAAATATTAAAATTTACTAATTTTCTAATGTCAAAAAGAAGAAAAAAAAAAAAAAAAATCACTTGGACTTGCATTGTAACATTTACCCTTCACCTCCAACTAATTGTTCTCCCATCGTAATTATGGTATAGCGAGTATGGTATGGGGTTGGATAAAATTTTGGGTGTAAATATTGTATCGCACACGTGATGCCCGAATAAGAATCTTGATCGTCTAAAAATGTTTTGGACGGTTCAGATTTATCCATCTCTCTGTCCCCTCTCTCTCCTCTTTCTCCATCTTTTTCTCGCCGAGTTGGCAACATGGAGTTCCAAAGTTTACTTTCATTTAAAAACACATTGTGAATATTGACAAGATTTTTAAATTGGTGACCAGCATACATCGGACGATCGTGATCGGTCAACATCCATGTTCCTTCGAGGATAGCATCAACCATGTGTCCGGAAAAAATTATTGTGATTTGTGTCCATCACCAATTATGGCCATTATTATACCCACTATTCAATTGTAAGTATTTCAAGAAAGTGATTACTGATTAGTCCAAGTCCATCTAGTTGAATTCTTGCCGGACGCAACTTGCATAAGGAAATTTCACCAATCTCGAAGGCAATGGTTCTTAACTTCTAGTCTCCTACACGTTTCGATGTTTTTGTTTTTTATGTGAACGTTTCACATATCTACCCCCAATTAAATGCATATATAGACAGAAAATCCACAATAACATACCCCTAGGGTACATCCGGACGTCTAGTTACGACCTTTAAAGTAGTCTTGATTTATTTTTACTTGCGTAATTTTTTATGGTTTTTTTTGGGTAAAGAGATAGAAATGCAATAAATTAAACTACCGGCACAAAACCGGGATACAAAACCACCGAAACACAAAACCACCGGCCAAAACAAACAACAAAAAAATAAAAGAGCAGAAAATAAACGGCCGGTGCCATCGCCTTTGTTGTTACGCCGTCGGTGTCAGAGGCCTAGATCGGCATCCCCTTGTTCCAAAAATCAAGATTCCGGCCATCCACACTGACCGGAGAGCTTATCCAGCCATGCATGGGGAGTTACCGGGAAATCAAGGAGAAGAAGTGCTAAAGGCGAAGAGAGGAGAGGGGTTGAGGGGCCGGAGGAAGGGAGAAGGGATGGAGGGGCTGGGGGCTGGGGTGCGGAATTTTTGATGGTTTTATGAGTTGAAATGTTAAGGGTGGGTTTTATGAGTTTAAATGGTATGTTACTGGTCAATATGCAGAATATAATTGTTATGACCAGGTGTCTGAATTAACTTAGGCACACCTCAACTTATCTAACTATTAGTGGAAGCTCAATTAAAGACCGTATAAATTGACCCAAAAGAAGTTGATAAGTAAATTGTGTTTTGGAGTCAAAGTAATTACGATGCTTTAATTAGCTATGTGCTGTCAAGTAGTAATTATTTTGTTGTTAAATAAACAAGGTGATAGTAGTTGTTAAACAAGGTAATTATTTTGTTGTCAATATGTTTAATTTGGTTATAGAACCTTCCAATAAATTTAACATGCACCTTGTTAGTTTTGAGTTTCGAGACTGGTTTTCTCGATAATTACTCACATTTTTCTTTGATCATTATCTTTAATTTTAATTATTATTCTCATTTCTATCTATATCTCTCTACAGTGATTACCCACATATATATATTCAATTATTACCTCATTTCTCCCTCCAATAATTACCCAAAAACCAAACCCAAAAATAAACCAAACAAGGTCATGATTTCAGAGCTAGGACTTGATGGTTTTACCCAACGTGGTTTCGTTTGTCTGCCATGTTAAAAAAAAAGCTTACGTGCCACTGCATGATTGACAGTTATAAAGTAGTTTCAAAATATTTGTTCTCTCATTACTAATCATACAGTGCCACATAGGCTGTTGTGGTTGTTGTGTCCTTAACAGTATTGTCAAATCAACGACACATGATATAACTTTTTTTTTTGTGTGTGTAGATTATGATATGAATAGAAGTTATGTATGTCCATATACAAATACTCCATAGTACCAATGGATAGAATTCTTTATTACGCCTTCCGTCTCATATTTTTTGTCCACTTTCACCCTTCACGATACCTCAAAAAATTGTATTTATATTTTTAAATGTATAATGTTATATATATTCAATATGGATCTCGTTTGCTCCTCGAATAAATTCTATTAAACAAAGTTTTCCAAATTGTAAAAAACATTGTAGATTGAAAAATATAAGCAATTGAAAAATGACACGCATGTATACACGTAAATAGACAAGAAATTCGAGACGGAAGGGGTATATAATAAGACAAATAAAATCTGAAGGCCATTGGTTGTTGTACAGTAGGTACGAAAGTGATGACTCTCATGTGATCTAGGTTTTTTTTTTTTTTACTGTAAATTTGTACGGATGTTGGAGAACAAAGCAAAAAGGCAAAAATACTGTTTCCCTCCAAACCAGGGAATAGTAGTATTTCTAATATCCGGGAAATTTAAATGAAAATAAAAGTGAATTTATCCAATTAACTACTGGAGTATTTGGATTTCCTAATTACTTTGATTAGTTAATAGGAGTAATTATTTAGATAATTAACTAATGTTTGTCGTATAGTATTTTTTTTGGGACACAATTTCGGATTGGATAAAGATATGGGTACAGAAAAAGGACACCGAATTTTCAAATCAATGCGAAATTGTCCTTTGATATTTTTCAGATCAAACGCAATCATACCAGTTTGACTTTAAAACATTTTTAAAATCCTGAGATTGTTCTCTGATTTATAAACTCCATATGACATCAACTTATAATTTTTGAACCAAATCCTTTGTTGAAATTTGGTGGGCCTTTTAAAAATTTTTTTAAAACTTTTATAGTTTTCAAAAGTGGCAATCGGTATATTTTATTCTGTACGCGTATCATCGTCCTTTTGGATTATATGGCACGTCACTATTGCCCAGTGGATAGGCACCAGAAATCAATGCGGAAATTGTCCTTTGATATTTTTCAGACTGCAAACGCAATCATACCAGTTTGACTTGGCATTTTTAAAATCCTGAGATTGTCAGTTCTCTGATTTATAAACTCCGTATGACATCATACTTATAATTTTTGAAAAAATATTATTGGCAACCATATGATCATCTATAGGTACCATGATAAAAATGTAGGAGTACGATAATTCACAATTTTATTTGTCTTGATTTCATAGGGATAATGAGGTTTAGCCTCTTTATTTGGTTTTTTTTTGTGTTTTTTAGTTTTTCATCAATTTTTTGTGTATTATTGATTCGTCTCGGCGAGAGGAATAAAAAAAGTAAAAAATTATGATTTTTTATCATAATTTTTTTTGAATAAAGAAAAAAATAAGCCAAAAGTCAGTTTTTTACACTTTTTTCGATCTTATTCAAAAAAATTGAAAGTTCTAGTCATAATATTTTACCTTGTTGGATTCTTCTCGCCAAGACTAACCAATAAAACTCAAAAAATCGATGCAAAATGAACAAACGCAAAAAAAAATCAAATAAATACAAAACAAAAAGTTAAGTTGAATTTTTAGGCCAAATCTTCATAAAATCGTACTCCGTTTCCCCCCTCATTGAGAAACCAAATTTTTAAGGGAACATAATTAATACCTTTTTACTTCTTTTTTTTATTTTTCAATTTTGCCTCTTGATGAGATGTTTCAAAATGGAATATCAGACCATTTTTATCATAATCAGAGCTTCTCTCTGTACTTTCTCACATTCTGGGTTTCCTTTAGGGGAGGGGTGGCGCCTCCCTTCCCCCTCTCCTTTCTACCTTTATCTCCCTCTCGTCACCACCTTTCTCTCTCCATGATCTATTTTCTCTGTCTTTGATTTGGCCAATTTGAAAAAATTGGTTTTTTGATTTTTTTCGTTGTCTTTATTCAAAAAAAAATTTGTGAATAAAAATTGGTTTTGTGTCAAGATTTTGTGGTTACTGGATTTATCTCGTCGAGACGAATTCAAAGAGTATAAAATTTTGGTCAAAAGTAATAATTTTTTGAACAAAGCCGAAAATAAACTAGTTTTTTGGATTATTTTTCGTTTTTATTCACAAAACTTTAAGTTTGACTAATAATTTTATACTTTTTAGATTTCTCTCGTCGAGACAAGCTGAGAAACCATAAAAATTCGACCGAAAACTAACAAGTGCAATTTTTTTTTGAACAAGGACAAAACGAAAAAAACCAAAAAACCAGTTTTTTCAAGATTTCTCTCGTCGAGACAAGCCGAGAAACCATAAAAATTCGACCGAAAACTAACAAGTGCAATTTTTTTTTGAACAAGGACAACGAAAAAAACCAAAAAACCAGTTTTTTCAAATTAGCCAAATCATAGTGCCGGCGCCTTGTTCGGTTAGCAGGTGTAGT
Organism: Vaccinium myrtillus; assembly: GCA_016920895.1. Classification (NCBI taxonomy): domain Eukaryota; kingdom Viridiplantae; phylum Streptophyta; class Magnoliopsida; order Ericales; family Ericaceae; genus Vaccinium; species Vaccinium myrtillus. The sequence continues at coordinate 9,061,583 of CM029280.1, forward strand.
TTAGTTTAGTTTACTTTTGATGATGTAAGCAGGTGTAATAAGTGGAGAGAGAGAGAAAATGATGAAATCAAAATGATGTTATCAAAACCAAAACTACCCCAAACTGCTAACCGAACACTGCCAGTAAATTTGTCTTACGCTTCCAGTGTTGGGTTTTCTTGGTCGTGTTCCTTTGTCCTACGATGGTGAGTCAGTGGTTTGGGGCTGATTTTGGGCTGATTGTTTGTCGACGTCAACTTTGTGTTTTTGTTTGACAGGATGCTGGGGTTGAGATTTGACGATAGCTATGAGGGGTTTTCCGGGTCTAATTTTATAGGTTTTGTGTTTTTGGAGCAGGCATTTGAGGGATTCGATGGATGCAAGTTCAGGTTTCTTTCGAGTTTTTTAAAGGTTTCGCTTGAAGTGTTACGACGGTGTTTTGGGGTTGGTGTTTTTGAGGTGTTCGATAGTACAAATTTTCAGGGGTTTTACTATGTTTTGAGAGCGGTATGGTACAACTCTTTGCATTGAGCATCATATAACATCCACATGTGCATAGCCTAGACGTCAGGTATGCCATTTTAGGTTGGCCGTAGCCCTCCCTCCATTAGACTTTCAGAAATCAGCTCTCTGCATATTGATTCTTGGCCAACCGACCAATTTTACTCTCGACAGACCTAGTCTTACATCTGGACCGTTAGGTGCATTCATTTTGGCATTCCTAACAGATCGGTCCAAGCCATGTCAGATTCAGAGGACATTAGACCATTAAACTATCACTCTGCTCATGCCGTCGCTCGGTAAAATCAGACAATTAGGGCCAAAAACTCCAGTTTTTATCTGTGATACTCCATATCATATCAACCTTCATATATATGCTTTACGTACGTGATTCACCGAGGCCTTAAGTCAAGTTTCTCTCCCCCCTCTTGTAATGTTTTATTGTTATCAATGAAATGTTGCTTTCTTTGTTGATAATAATACTAATAACATTTGCATAGAATTCCCTAAAATTTTACTTAAAATTCATAATATCCATTAAAAAAGTCGTAAGACATAAATATTATAAACTGGAGGTTCCTATTGCGATATATATTGATGTGCAAATGTAATGACTTTTATACAAAACTTATGAACCGTAATGAATTTTGATGCAAAATATTATAAACTCTATGCAAACTTTACACAAACAAACAGGGGCGGAGCCACATGGAGACAAGAAGGGTCAGTTGACCCCCCTGACCCCCAAATTTCTATAGGGATTTTACTAGTATACCTCACAAAATTGTTAATTGACCCCTCTTTGATTTTTTTTTGCCCCCCCGAACCAAAATCCTTGCACCCCCCGAACGCCTGTCTAATTCTTGCCGCCCCGAACCAAAATCCCTGGCTCCAAACAAATAAAGATGTGTACTATTTTTTCAAAAAAATTTACACTTTTTTTTCAAAAAAAATTTACACCAATTTTTTAATGAGTAATGCCCACTTATGGGATCCCGGAAGAAACTGACTTTTTTGTGGAAAGATAAAGATAATGACGAAGAAGGTCCGGTATAATTTGAAGAAGAAATCCTTTTTTAAAGCCAACCAAACGAGACCCTATCTACCGAACCCACAGAGTCACATGGAACAATCTCCACAGAGATAAAGATGTTACTGAATCATGCATCTCAACCATTTGTAAACCAAAAGAAATGGGTCACTTTGTTTGATAAAAACCGGACATTAGTGAAGTTCCAAACATCAAACATAAAGTACTTTCGTTATGTTGGTTGTATAAGTTGTTAGGGCAATACTTTCTGGCCGAGGTAAAGGCGTGAAGCTAACGAATATTTGATAGGAGTTTTTTTTTTTTTTTTCGGTACAACGGAAGTTTGATAGTAGTTGATATTATACTTGCGCTTCTATTTGCAGTACCAAAAATAAAATAAAATACTCTGTATATGGTAAGTTGTGCCGAAAATACAAGAACCTTTGGCCTTTTTTGGCAAATTAAATGCAAAGTTTTGGTTTGAACTTTGAAGTATATATTTGACCCGTTTTAACTCTCGTCAGTGGTCACAAGGTTAAGTCGGGATTTCGATGAAGGAGATATCAAAAAATCATATAATTACAATGTACTAAAAAACTAAGTGCAAAAAAAGCTAATTATTTCTGAATTCTGTATCAAATAATTTTTCTTTAGTTTAGTTTTTTTTTTTCAAATAGCCTTTCAGCTTAAACTAATCAACCACTACATTTCGGGTCTTAATTGCTGTTTTTAATTTTCAGTTGTAGTTTTATTCAACAACTGTAACGACGTGATCTGGCTAGCGATGAATCTCCTTTCGGCCTGCACATTTGGCCTTAAAATATGTTCCTAAAGAGGTGCCATGTATCCCTTGATGAGTGTTAATATACCAAGTAAGGCTCTAGATCCCAATTAAAACAACATTAAACCGAAGTCTATTCCAATAGAAAATTCCAAAGCCAACAAACAAGGTCTTGCTTGTTAAACATGCAAATACATACTCATGGAACGAGATATCAAGATGTCAAATCTTTTTTTTTTTTTTTTGATAATAAGATGTCAAATCTCATCAACCAATTTTTCCAAAAGAAAGGCACCATCTTGTTTCATAAAAGACCAGACAAACAATACTATAATTTAGATATTCCAGTAAGGTGATTTTTTTTCAATAAACTGGCTTTTTACGATTTTTTATGTAATGTATTATGCGATAATGCATGACCTGTCTCGGTTTTTGAAAAAAACAGTTTTTTGTTAGTGGAACACCTCCTATAATGCTTCACCATCAAACATATATAAAGTCCATTTGTTCTGCTTAATGGATAAGCCTATAATAACAGAGAAAAATTAGGGTGTCAGACAAGTATCACGTGACAGTAACCGTTGTGCATCTCGATCATCTAAAAGTGTTTCGGATGATTCAGATTTCTCTTTCTTCTCTCTCTCTTGCTATCTTCAATCTGGGCCGTCAAAAAAAAAAAATGGACCACCGAAATTGGCGTTGGGCACCACATGTGCCCCTAACCACTCGGCACCTAAAAGATATATACAAGAAAAGGGCCTAAGCCATTCTTTTGGCCAATCCAATGAAATATTGGATTTGAAGCATCATGATCAAGATGTCAAATAAACTTTGTCGATAAATTTAGATGTGGGGACCTTATGGCAAGTCCTGTTTAAAAGAGGAAACCAGATATAGTAATCAAAATCAACAAAAGTCTTTTTTCTCCCACATTGGGGACAAGGGTCAAGGAACCCTATTCATTTAATCTTGCAGCTCCAAATGGGCACAGCTGGATTGTGTTAAAAAGTTCACTTCATTTTCATGCCAATTTATGGGACCTAAAGCAACATTATTTACCCCATGGGATCTTTGCAAGTGCACGAACGCACTATGGGAATGTTGTTTATACGTCTTGTTTGCTCGACTAAAACTTCATCATTCGTGATCTGCATTGTTCAGTTTGTAGAGTTCATTGAGTAGTCAGTAACACATTTTGACTTAAAATCAAACTAATTGAACATTGTTATTCATTTATCAAGATAGAAGGTAGATGTTACGCATTTTTGGTCAGTTACGTGAAGCTGAACCTTAGGGCCTCGTTTGGCTACGGGATGAGGAGGGGTATAACTCATACCCCTTCACACAAAACTTGCCAAACCTAGGATGAGAGGTGTGACCAGGATAAAAGGAAGGGAGATGAGTTATACCGCTCCCAGATTAATACCCCTCGATACCTCTGCAGGGGTACTAATTAATAATAGAGGGTGTTATAACTTAATACCCCCAAAAAATTACCATCCTACCCCCTCATCCTCCTTACCCTCTCCCTCTCGCCTGTTTAAAAAAACCGTACCGTAAGCCCTTGCAATTTCTTTTGGATCAAAAGATAAAGTAATTCCGCTCATAATTTTATATTTTTTTTCCCACCAAATTAAACTACTAATAGAGATCTTTAATTTGATACAAAAAAATTGAAAAACTTTATACTTTAGAGTTTTACATTGTTGGCTTATTGAGTTGCTTTGCAATATCATTCGAATAAAAAAAATAAAGCACTTCCACATATTATTTTTTTATTTTTTTGCACCAAATTAACCTACTAATAGAGATCTTTTATTCAATACAAAAAAATTGAAAAATTTTATACTTTAGAATTTGACATTGTTGGGTATAATATAAAAATTACTAAATTAATACTATGTAAATTAAAAAAATGCATAATTAGAAAAGATAGAAATAAAATTATGTGGTATGCATAATTAAATTAGAAATAATGGCAAAACATTAGGTGGGTATGCTTAATTATTAAAATGAATAATTAAAAAAAGAATAATGAAATATTTTAATTTTAGATATAATTAATAAAACGAAATATTATATCATATTTGTTTACAGGTATAATTAATTTAATTATTCTTGCATTTATGTATTTATTTTATTGTAAAATCTAATATGACCCATGCACACGGGCAAATAAGTCATTTGCCAAGTTTTTCCATCGTCCACCCAACCTTATCCCTCTTATCACAAATTCATCCAAACCAAGTAGTACTATTTAATCCCCCTCCATAAATTGTCACAACATCAATGTGGCCAGGTTCACTATTACTATATAATACCCTTACTATCTTATCCCCTATTATTTTATCTCACTGAAACTCATTCCGCATCCAATCGGGGCCTAGAAGTGTATGAAACACATCGTTTTGGAGCATGGTGCGAATACTTTTGATGCATGGAACACATAATTTTAAAGATTTGCATCAAGCTAATAAAAAAACCAAAAGTTGAAAATGAAAAATTAAAAATAAAGCTCCCAAGATTTGCATCAAGCTAAAAATACTGTCTGCTTTCTTCAAAGGTTGACTTAATTGTAAAGATCTCCGATGTAAGCGTTTGCACCCTCTTACAATTTTAGGTTCGAAATCTTTAAGATACCATGAACTCCTTTGGAGCTAGTTCACACGGAACTTTGCTCTGACTTAATTTAATCGGGATTCCTCCAAGTGGACTGCGGAGTTAAGCTCATAAGATTAGTCGAGCTGTCAGCCCGGACCACTGAGTTATAAGAAGAAAAATACTGTACAAGGTAATAAAGCCTTGAGCCGAAGCTCAAGATCCAGCTGGGATCGATATCGATTGGAAAAGGAAGTCTGATTGATGGATCAGTCGTTTTCCAACTGTAGATCATAAAAGAGATTAATTTGGTAGTAAAAACGTGTACCCCAAATCACTGCACCTCATCCACCGTGCAGGAAGGCATTCATTCGATTCAGAAGATCATCGAGTGCAATCTGAATCATCACCCTTGATTTGAATGCGGCTTAAATGACTTGTTGTCATCCTTGCTTATAGTACGTGAGATAGGAAGGGTGTCAGGGTGAGAATGTAAAATTGTTTTACTCCACGCTTCTATGGATCCTAATTATATAATCTTTTTTAAGGTGTATAAGTTAGAATGGGTGAGAATGTAAAATTGTTGGACCCACACTCAACCAAAAAAGTAGAAAAAATCACAGAACTAGATGAGAAGCAGGCTACACAGGATAGACTCTTTATACCAATATATTACTTCATCCGTTCCAAAATAATGGTCTAGTACAAAAAGACGTGCAATTTTCGGATTAAACAATAAAATGCTTCTGAGTACAATTTTTTAAATTTATTGACACCAGTTTTTTCGTAGTGGACCATTATTTAGGAATTGAGGGAGTATATGTTTGGATCTTAAAATTATTGGGAAAAGATTAAAATTATTTGGTGTGGGGTGTTAAACCGATTCTCTCACTCCTCTGGTCTCCGGATCGGGATTCAGATGCTTTGCCTTCTCTCAGACCTATAAAATGAGACCACCGTTAGCGCCTAACATGCCATCGGCAGCCGATAGACACTCCAATGGGACCAGAGTTAGTATCTTAACGGTTATCTTCTTGTTCTCCCACAAGTGAGACCAGGGTTCGAGTCTCGGTAGAAGCATTTGAGGTTTAGGACTATGGATAGTTTCTAGACCCCTTCTGGACTTACTCACTAACTCTCCCTTTAACTGATATTTACCGGATGGCAAAAAAATATGCAAAGAACATCATATCTTAGTTTTTTAGAACTATAACCAAACCAATAAACCGTAGAACCTAACCAAATAGATTGATTCTGTCCGGATCGGATCGATTTAACGGTTATATCGATTTTCTTGTGCACCCTTATTATACATGGAGTGACTTTCCATAGCCTCCAAACTCGCTCGTGCCTCCAATGATGATACAAATATCCGTTAGTGGGCAACTTCGCACGTGTCACGTTATAGGTTCAGAACCGTGACCTTGCCCCACCCGTGACACAAAGGGCCAAACCGTTGGTTCGTCCCAACCTAAGCCCTCCCTCGTGTTGGGCCCATACGAGCGGACCAGGCGCAGCGCATGACCCGCCGACTGGCCCACTTCATTGGGCACTTTTAATTTGTCACAGATTGAAGAGATATGGCATTGAAAAACCATCAAATCTACTCAAGAATAGGTTTAGGTCCTTTTGGAGGAAATCAAGATTTGCATCAAGCTAAATATACAATGTCTGCTTTAACTCCAAAAGATGAATGGTTAAGATCTGAAATTTAGGCGTTTGGTTTCTTTAAGGTCTCGAATTCGAAACTTTTAAGATACTATGAACTCATTTGGTGCTAGTTCATTCGAAACTTTGCTCCGACTTTAATCGGGCTACTTGTAAGGTCATTTCTAGTGCACTACCTGAAAAATGTTTGCTAAAATGTACACTTAAGCATATGTGAGGTCTTATTTTACGTGCTAAGAACTTAGTTAACTAGCTAATGGAGAATGCACTTTAATAGGCTACCTATACATATATTTATTATCTTTTAGTCTTTCCTTTCTCTCTCCCCCTAAGTCTCTCCCCAAATTTAGGTAGTGAATTAGAGCACTTTAGAGTGTGAGGGGTGTCACCTAGGATTTTAGGGAGTCAATTTTTATGCACTATAGATCATTTTTTGAGTTTTTTTAACTAGTTAGGGCACTTTAGCGTACTCTTTTAGGTAGTGCACTAAAGATGCCCTAAGTGAATTGTGAAATGAGGCCCACATACGCATAAGATAGTCCGAACGCTTTTGTTATAAAAAGAAAAATATAGTACAATGTTTAATCAGCTAGGAAAAGGAAGTCCGATGCATTGATCATTTACTCACCAAATTCCGGAACTGTAGATCATGAAGAAGCTGTGATTAATTATTGGGAAAGGCTGTGCACACTTTTTTTAGCGTGTCTCATATGCACCCAAAGTATTTACCGTTGGATGGTTAGACGCATAAAAAACGTTACGAATCAGTTATTTGTTAACTGAGCAATAGGTGACCTAAGAAATTGAAAAAAAAAAAAAAAACCCTAACTTGTTCTTTACTTCTTTCTCCTTCCCAACAAACCCTAGACCCGTCGGTCTATCGATCGCCGTCCCTCCTCTCTCTTCTACGGTCGGCGTCTCTCTCGATCTGTGCCATTATCTCTGTCCATGTCGCTTCCTCTCCTCTGCTGCTGTTCGTTTCAAAAAGTAAGAATTGGTTCATCATTCGTTGAAAGAGTTTTATTGCCATCTCATAATACGATGTAGACGAATATTTTAACTTGAGTATCTGATAAACTTGCTGCTATCTATATTGGGTAGGTGTCAACATTCTTCTTAACTCATTGGTTCATTTTTGTCTCTTTCTTTGCAAACCTGCCTGTTGATTATGTTGAATTTAAGGGGCAACATTCAGGTGGAGCAAGGTGATTTGCACGCTCGCTGGTAGCAAATCCGATACGTTCCCGTCCCGTTCAGGTTGGAGCCTCGGAAAGCTTTTATCAGATCAGATTTGGAGGGAAAAGAAAAGGGGATCGGATTGGAGGCGGTTCTACTTACCCTTGACCCGTTCCATGACCCAATTTTTACTTACACATCTAATATGTTATTCACATTTAACCCCTAAATTATTGTTAATTACTAGGGTTTCCGCATTATACATATTATTTTATACATAGTAATACACTTCATTCTAGAAATTCTCAAACATAATCAAGTAGCGCCTCCCTACTCTTCGGGTATTAATGTTTTGGTGGTTTTTTTTTTTTTTTGTTAGTTTCACATTGGGACGGGGATCCCCGATCCCCGTTAGGAGTGGGGATGGAGGGTGGAGACAATTTTCCATTCGGGGAACGGGGTGGGACGGAGGCCGTTACTGGTTTCGGGCATTGAAGGCCGGCATGATCAAATCCATCCATGATTCGCCCCGTTGCCATCCCTAAATTCCCTACGCGCTGAAAATTGGTAAACCAGAGACTTCCCCACCGAATCACATGGACACAGTAGTTCGACCTCAACTTCCTGCAAGAGCAAGTTGAATTTACCGTTTTAGCTGTTTGAGCAAATGTATCTACCAAAAAACTCAATTGAACAACAGTACGTTTTGCGTACAGTCGATCCGCTGTTCATTTGGATAGAAATGAATAAAAACTTGAAGCGAGGAGGAAAGTGTTACGAATCATATTTGTGAAAAGTCACGATTTTTTGTCTAAAATTACGAGACTCACGAAAATGTTACAAATCATATTTGTGAGAACTTACGACTTTTTGTAAAGTTACGAGACGCACGAAAATGTTACGAATCATATTGCTGAAAAGTTATGAGTATAAAAGTTACGATACACACGAAAATGTTATAAATGATAGGTTTATTACGAGGTGACATAAGATGGACCACACAATAAGTATATATCGTACACATTTTTAAGGAGTGTATACGGTAAACTTTCCCTTATTGTCTGTAGTAAAAACTTGTACTCCACATCTCTCAACCTCATCCCCTTTGCAGGAAGGCATTCATTAGATTCAGGAGATCATACAATTGCAATCTGAATCATCACACTCGATTTGAATGCGGCTTATACATGAGATATGCAGGGTGGGACAATTAATGACGCAGAAAGATAAATTATTCAAATCTAAAATTGTTGTACTCCATATTAATTGTATGAATCCTATACACACTGAACTCTAGTATGATACCAGCGAGGTCAAGCGATCTCGCTGGGTTCGAAAAATTCACTGAAAAGAAATGAAATTTAGATATAAACTAAATTTTCTTTACTATTGTCAGCGCTGAGTTACTCAAAAAAAGTTAAAATAAATGTTTTTTTACTAAATTTGAACCAAATTGTTAAAGCCCTACAAAACAAAACAAGCCAGGCCAAGAGAGTCCAATACATAGTAACGATAGTGGACGGCTCCTTTTCTTTTTCTGTGTCGGCAAAAAAAAAAGAAAAGAAAGATGAAGAGATAGACTTGGGCAATTGATTAAGGGTGTTTAGTTAGCTAACTTAAAAATTCATTTCTCTCGGTATAAAAATTTATTTTTACCAAACGATGTAATGTATATGTATATATTCCTCCATCCCATTTTAAATGTCCCCTTTTAGAAATGTATATTTTTTGTGAACCTTAAAAAATGTACTTCCGTAGAATTTTTTCCAAGAATTTTAAATTTTTTTTTGCCCCGAAGTCCTCAATGAGAACTTTAACTTTATATAAAACAAATTATAAAATTACGTTGAGAAATATGGAGTATTTTTCAGGTGTTTGAAATTGCACGTATTCTTATAATGGACATTCAAAATGGGACGGAGGGAGTATCTCTTTTGCCAATTCAAATTTTTTTTTTTCATACCGCTTTTTATCATAGCTAGACACGCTATGTATTTTTGTCAGCGCTGAATAAAAATCCTGGAGTCGCCCCTGCCTATACATAATTTTTAGTCTGCATGTCAATCCGGACACTCCTGACTGTCAAACAAAAAAAAATAATATACGAACCAGATGAAAATGGACTCTTTATAACGTCATGTTATGTTTGGAGTTTAAAATTATTGGGAAAGAATTAAAAAAAATTGGTTTTGGGGTGTTTACCCAAATCTCTCTCTTTCTCTCTCCTCCGGTCTCCAGGTCAAGGATGGACAAGGATGCTTCGCCTTCTCTTAGACCTACAAAATGAGACAACCGTTATCGCGCCTAACCGACCCTCGGCATTCCAATGGCTAAGTCTCTTAAGTCATGAGGGAAAGTACATAGCTCAAATAAAAAGGATGACGTACTTCTAGGGTTTGGATCTGTTATACGGAGTGACTTGCCTTAACTTCCAAGTAAGCTCGTGCCTCCAATGATGTCACAAATAACCGTTTGGGGGCAACGTCCCACGTGTCATCCTACCATTAGTCGGCATTGTAGCTAAAATTATCGTTTCTTGTTATGATTTCATGCATGATGATTGTAGGATGCCACGCTGGCTGGGGTCACTTGACTAGACCTGTGCCCGAACCATAACTAGTGCCGCGTGGCCGAATGGTTTCGCCCGGCCTCGGAACGTATCACGTCAGAGGGTTCGAACCTTGCCCCACCCGTGACACAATGGGCAGAGCGACATGTTTGGCAATTCGGGCGTTGGGTTGTGCCAAGGGTGCATCTAAGGGTGCATATGAACTGAGCTGCTCGCGAGCAGTTTGCATTGTTTAGTAATTGAGTCAAATTCGATTGAGTTTTGGGTTCGTTTAATAAAGAGTCGGGCTTTACACTCTAAAACTCGGTTCGGCTCGAAAATGCTTGACTCGTTTAGTAAATGAAACGGACTTGGTTCGTAAGCACAACAAAACTCGGCTCGGCTCGTTTGCACTTTGCAGCCCTAGGCCTAACGAAGGCCTTCCTCAGTTTGGGCCCATATGAGCAAACCATGCGCATGACCCGCCTACCGGCCCGCCACATTTGGCACTTTTCATTTGCCTACACATATTGAAGAGACAGGAAAAGAGTAATCAGATACTCAGCCAATATTAGAGACAGTACTAGGTATATTTTTTCTGTTTGGAAAAAATGGAAAATCCCAATCTTGGGTCAATTTTTTTTTGGGGTGCGTTATGTATAGGATGTTAATAGGAGTTAGTGAGCTAGATTTCTATTGGAGGTGTGGATACTGCCCATCATTTTCAACCCGAATTCTCATTACATAAAAGTAGACTACCGTTAAAACAAAAATGAGAATCAACACTGTTTTTTGCTTTTGGGTCAAATTTTGGATCACTTTCTCTCCATATCTATTTTCTTTTGGGTCATGGGGAAAGCCCACACCACAATGAGAGCCCACATTAATAAATACAAGTAATTATCCAATCCATGCACCAACTAGTTGACAGCCTTCCCATAGAGCATCTCCATTCTTTACACTTTTTCCCAATTAAACTCTCTCAAAACCAACTCCAATTCTTGACTCAAATTTATACTAAATTGAGTTTTACCAAAATTAAGGGAGACTCAAATTTACAATTATGCCATTGACGGTACTTTTACTCAACTTTATGCTTAGATTTGGATTTGCCCTATGGAGTATTTTCATACTCAATGAGGCTTTTAGTAAAAATTTGAGTAAAAAAATGAGTGAGAGGGTTAGAGATGCTCTTAGGCTTTTGCTGGGTATTATTTAGACTTGTCATAATAGAAGCCCAAGCCAAGCAAGCCCCCTCATGGGCGTGACAAAGTATTTCATGAAAGGTTGGAAGTAGAGTGTTCCTAATGGTGAAAAAGGCTAAAATTTGGGGAGATCCATGGCTTAATGACCCATCCTATCCCAAAATTTTGTCCAGAAACCCGGGTGACAGATGGAACCAAGTGAGTGATCTAATTGATGGGGTACGCTTGGTATGGAAGGAGTTTGTCATCAAAGAAGTTTTCATTCACATTTGGAAGGACACATTTGGAAGGACACATAGCATCCCTTTGAGCACTACGGGAGCGGTTGATATACACATTTGGAAGGACACATCGATCGGGCGGTATATTCTCAGTTAAGTCTGCCTATGTTATAGCAAAGGAGATGGTGCAACGGAACCGAAGTAAATCTGCAGAGAGGGGTCAAACTAGTGGTGAATGTGAAGATGATGGAAAGAGGAGGCAAGTCTAGCACATCAAATGCCCAATGAAAATCAAGTTTTTCTTGTGGTGAAGTCTTCAGAGTATTTTGCCAATGGATGTAGCCTTGGCCCATAGTTAAATTCCTATATATGGACACTTTGGCACATATGCTCCTTAGCTGTAACAGAGCTTCCAAAGTCATGTGGACTTTGTCCCCTTTTAGGTTACGGCCAGAGAAAATAGTTTCAGCGCAATATGGGGAGATCTGGAGTAGTGTGGGAATTATTGGCAAAGGGCAAGATAAATGGTATACACTAGGTTTATTCACAACAATTTGTTGGCACATTTGAAAGACAAGAAATGATGGGGTGTTCAAAAGGACATGGGTGGAGGACACGAAGATTCTTGGCAAAGCTTTGGATGATTTTAGGGACATTTACCATTAGGTCACCCTTGGATCCCATAATTACCATCAGGTTAAGCCCAACTCTGAAAAATTACCATCAACTCCCCAACCCGTATAAAAATGCCTAAATCATAGGGTACCCTATGAAAGTGCCCAAAATCCTAGGGTACCCTATGAAAGTGCATAAACCACTAAACCTTATAATAAGAAAGTGCACCCTAAACCTAAACTCTAAGGTACCCTTATGACTAGGGTACCCTATGAAAGTGCCTAAAATACTAGGGTACCCTAGTCGTAGGGTACCCTATAAAAGTGTCTAAAATCCTAGGGTACCCCACGACTAGGGTACCCTACGACTAGGGTGCCCTATGAAAGTGCCTAAAATCCTAGGGTATCCTACGACTAGGGTACCCCATGAAAGTGCCTAAAATCCTAGGGTACTATATGAAAGTGTCTAAACCACTAAAACCCTATAATAGGAAGGGCACCCTAAACCTAAACTCTAGGGTACCCCTATGACTAGGGTACCCTATGAAAGTTCCTAAAATCCTAGGGTACTCTATGAAAGTGCCTAAACCACTAAAACCTTATAATAGGAAAGGGCACCCTAAACCTAAACTCCAAAAAAGAGTGACTTACCTTAATGGTAATTTAAAAAAATGACTTACCTTATTGGTAATTAGACATCTATTTTCTAGACCTAGAGGTAATAATCCCATGATTTTCATGTGTCAATGTATATGGAGAAGTCAGAATCGAAGAAGCAAATCGTGGAAAGTACTGCTTGTTGGTGTCCACCAATCCAGGGAGCTTTAAAGGTAAATATAGATGGAGCTTTTGACAAGGTGTTACGTAAAAGCGACGTAGGCCTTGTGGTGCGTGATAATTTGGGACGGATTGTGTCCCTAGAGGCCATTCCTATTTTTAATGCTACATCGACGGAGATGGATGAAGCATTGGGTTTTAGATTGGTAGTAATGTCGGTGCTTAGGAACTTGGAAAGGACTATATTTCTGAAGCGGATACTCAAAATATAGTTAATACTTATGTTGCAAGGGAGAAAGAATGTTGAGAACTGCAAAGAGTTTGATTATCAAAGATTCATTAATTTAGCTAAAGGGTTTTTAATTCTTGTTATTTCAATTTTGTTTCACGTATATTAGGGTTGTTGATGTTATAGCCAAATGTGCCATATCTTTAGATCTTTCTACAATTTGGTAAGGGAATTTCCCGAACTGGATTTGTAGGGAGGCCTCTTTGGATGTTTCTCAGTTGAAGTGATCAATAGAATGTTATCGATTGGGAAAAATAAATAAATAAATACTGGAGCAGTAGAATAATCCTTAGGGCATCAAGATCAGTCAGGACAGTGGATCAATTGTTGAAGCCTAATACCTCATTAAGGTGGAAAATAATTTTTTTTTAAAATTAAAAATCCCCTCTAAAAAAAAAATTAGGGGAAGGAATTTCCAAGGACCATAGAAATCCTGTTTCTGCATTTGGGTAAAGAACCTACACTACTGCCACTGTCAGGCACATAACCAAGAAATGTTCCCACAAAACAAAAGAAGGGTTATGAAAGATATATAGGGTTTTGGGCCTCTTGGTCCCTTTAGATGGCGCCATTAAATGAAAAATCTACAAACAACCATAAGATAAACGGGTAAAAGTACACAAAATTCTAGACTCTTTGGTCACCATTTTCTAAACAAAAATTTAAAATTTTCTCGGAAAATGAAAGAGCTCATTAATGGGTCAATTTATGTTTCTAAGAGCAAGTGCAACAAGGCTCCCTAAACCCCTCCTATAGTCCTATCTCTATTTTGGGGAGCCAACCCCCTAAATCAAGCTCCAAGAGACTCCCTAAATGGGTGAACAAAATACCAATGTCTACAGTGCCTCCCCAAATCACACCCCATTTGGGGAGGCACTGTTCACTCCCAAAAAAATTGTTTAATGTTTTCAGCCGGTACGGTTTGCATCTTCCCAGTCCGTGAATGCTTTCTTTCCTTTTTTTAATCTTTTTTCTTTCTCTCTCTCTCTCTCCCATTGGCTGCACTTTCCACTACTTTTTATATTTTATTATTTAATTATAATAGAGATGATAATAGAGAGGAATTGTTGGAGATGTGGATTGGTAAAATGAAAAATGTGCACTGTTCACTACTTTTTTTAGAGAAAAATTTGGATCACCTGTTGGGGATGGTCTAATGATCCAACAAATGCTAATGATATTAATTAAAAAAAGGCCCAAAGAAAAATGCATTGGTTTACTTTAATGTTTTGACAAGCTATAGCCTGCAGAGTTTTTGTTTGTTTGCCTTGGAGAAAAGAGATTATCCGACGTGGCTTATCATTCTAAGCAAAGTTCAAAATCACCTTACAAAAATGATAGATACAACCACATCCTCTCTCACATGTGTGGTGGGGCTCACTTGGTAGGTCCCTTATGAGCAATTAGCAGAAAATCACATTGAAGAAAGGGCCAAAACAGTTTACACCGAAACCTATCCCGCAATTGGACGGTTTATTAGAGATTTATTGCTTTTATATAGGTACTCTTTTGGGGCCAACTTTTCACCGATATTTTATTTATTTTCTCTTAATTTTTAGTAGATTTGGGTTTAATTTCTACGTCACATCATTCATCTGAATGATTAGGATAAAAAAGTATAAAATTATAAACTAACATTGAAAAAAAAATCTTTACAAGATGGAAGGACTACTCTAAAACACTGTCAAAATAAAAAATAAAAAACAACAATAACAACAACAACAACAAAATAGACGGTGCCAAAAATACTCCTAAAAAGTTAGCCCATAGAGGTCTAAAGGCGCACAAGAATTTCTGCAACCTTTTTTTAGTTCTCTCGGAATTTAGATGGGATGTCCCTGATATCACAAAATCATGGGGAGATTCAATTTTAGGTTGGTTTCTCTAGATGAAGCTCTTTTTTTTTTGATAATTTTACTTCTAATAAGAACTCTTATGGTATTTTTGGAATTTGAATATATTGCTCTGGGAATTTGGGAGTGATAGGCAAAAAAAAAAAAACAGGGACACAATTACTTGGGGTGCACACCACACTCACATAGGGGAAGGCCAACAAAAATTTCGAAGCAAGTCTTATTATGTGAGTGTACTTTGGATGTGTAGTGGAAAGAATTTAGTAACTTATTTTGCTTATTTTTCTTAAGTAACTTATTTACAATCGGGTTAAGAAAATGAGAACAGCGAGCACATAATTGTTTAATAAAAAACCGTGCCTAAACTTAGGAATTTGCTCCTTCCTGCAAACGAGTTGTGCAGCTTGAGACTCAGCTCGGCTCGGTCTGTTTAATAAACGAGCCGAGCTCGAGCTCTCTTGTTTGACTCGTTAGTAAACGAGCTGAGCTCGATGCTCTCAAGCTTGGCTGTTAAGGGCTTAGCTCGTTACGAACGAGCAAAGCTCAATTTCAAGTTTTAGGCTCGTTTATGGAACAAACCAAGCTAAACAATACAAAGTTTGGCTTGGCTCGTTGTCCCCTTACTCCATCCTAAAATGCTAGGTTGAAACCTCCTATACGTTATCACTAGTGGATAGTGGGGCTTTGTTCTTGCTCTAATTGGATTGCCCACACTAGCAGGGACGGATCAAGGGCCCCCGCTGACCCCGCTTTAAACTCAAAATAAAAATTATTAATATTATATATTTAGCACAGTTATGTTATATAATGCTATATTTAGCATACACACTAATATATATCTCAAAATGTAGAATTAATTTTGTACTTCAACTTTTGTTGTCTAGTTCATTTATAATTAATGATTTATAAACTGTTTGCTTATTTGGAGATTTGTAGTTTTCTTTATTTTTAACCGACATGGAGAAATATTTTTAAAAAAGTTATCAATAAAACCTTCTTGATTATTCTAAGAACTTGTTAATGTCACTGTAAACCATACACGATCTAAAAGTTGTCTAAGATTGTGTGCTCATTTTTTGTTCTTTTTTTTTAATAAAAAGTATGCATAATTTTATTCATAATAAATATCTTAATTTAGCAAGATCATTGACAAGGAAAAAATATTGCACGATTATAATTAATAAGGTGCCCCAACTGGGTTGGATTTCTGGATCCGTCACTGCGCACTAGCGTGGATAATGGTATTGGTTACTCAAAATTAGTTAAGATGTGCGTCAATTAGTCCCGGCAGCCGAGCTACCCAAAGATAATAATTTCGTTGAAATTTATTAGTATTTCTTGCTACTTTCAACATATTGTACTCATTAATTTCAAGATTGATCACAGTATAAAAAGAAATAACATTTCTCTAATATAAAAAAGAAAAACAAACTTATTCATCATGAAACAAATAGTTTATTCCCAACTCTGCATTGTTATTCGTGTATTGAATATAAAATTGAAATGGCACAAATTTTAGAAGGTTCGGCGCACAGACAAGAATCTCGGCTCAGAAATTTATTAAAAATAAAAAAAAACTAGATTTGATGATTATGGTAATTAAAAAAGTATTGAAACCCGAATCGTTGACGAAAAATTACATGAAATACATTTAATTTTGTTTTTATATAAAAATGGTGGCAGTATATTTGTTTATTAGAGGCAGCATAAACTGTGGAGCATATTGTGCTAGGATGTTTCCACGAAGTTGCTGCATTTTAGGGTCTCATAACATGGTCCGTATGTTTCACAAATACAAGGGATACAAACCCAGATCTACATTTGTGGCTCAAGAATGGGATTTTGTGCTTAAATTGGTTCAAAATTGGCCTGAGGTTCGCCGGGAGGTCAAGGTTTGGAACTTGAGAATTTATCCATTTCTAAAGTCTCAAGTTCGAGACCTACCAGATGCTACCTTTGGCACCATTGAAGGTTTTTCAATCGTAATCTTCATGACTCTAAAATTATTCAAGGTGCACACAAATTATCTTGGTTATGAAAACCGGAAAGATAGTCGTGCCTTGAATCAGAAAGATGTATATTTTGTACTACTCAGAAAGATATAAATGCTTCCTTTCCGAATCTAAGACCTCATGTCATGTGCAAGAGAACACATCCATGTGTTCAGGCTTATAGAAAAAAGAATAACTCCATTAAGAGCCTGTTTGGCAGCCAACTCGTAGATTATCCATTTTATATATTTGTATTTTTTAAGTTTGGGAGTCAGATTATGAAATTCATATGTTCTCCCAAAATATATTCTCAAAACTACACTTAAGAGGTACAATTTTGATAATCAGCCTTGGAGATACTTTTGCATTTTCATTTTGCATTCTGGGTATAAAACCTCACCGGCCATAATCTATTTTGATGATTACTCCCAAACATTACAGACTAATAATCTCCTAAACACTCTACAAACTAATAATCTATTCTGACCATAATTCAAAAATCTTCAATTCACAATTCAAAATGCAAAAATAATAGGCTCTAAAACGGACAATTCTATGATGATCTCTATGCACAAAAAACTTGAGTTTTGACAAGAACCTGGATGATTCATC
This sequence comes from Vaccinium myrtillus, assembly GCA_016920895.1. Classification (NCBI taxonomy): domain Eukaryota; kingdom Viridiplantae; phylum Streptophyta; class Magnoliopsida; order Ericales; family Ericaceae; genus Vaccinium; species Vaccinium myrtillus. The sequence goes on from CM029280.1 coordinate 9,079,426, forward strand.
ATTTTACGAATTTCAAGGGCCTTCAGAATGAAACATGAGTTAGGAAAATGTAGATACCCAAAACCCAATGGATTGGCAAAGTGGTATTGCCTTGGGAATTAGAGGTTTGCTCCCACCTAAGGTCTCATGTTTGATTCCTCTTCCCAGTAAACTCTTGGGGCCATTGGGGGGTTATGACCGGTCATTACTTCCAGGGTCCCGGAATTATTCGAGGTGCGAGCAAGCTAGCTCGGACATTCAGTTATAAAAAAGAAGAAGATATTTTGTTAATTCAAAACCTCTATAAACTAATTCCCGTTAATTATTATTTGATACTTTCGACCAGTAGCGTTACACTACGACCGATACAGTTAAGTATCCCGAAATCGCCTTTTAAAAACTAGCTTGGATGTATCCTTTTTTTTTCTTCTTCTAATAACCGGATGTCCGAGCCAACTTGCATGTATCTTCATTTCATTTCATCCATATATCCCTATAGTTCCCACCACCCTTTGGACCATTCAGTGTCTATGGCCGTAGCCAGTAAGCCACTTGAGAATGTTTCTCTTTTTTGTTTTTTTTCCTTCTAATTTCTCTTTTTTCTGTTTTGTCCTCCAACCCTATACTTAAAAAAGGTTTTACATTTGAGAGAAAGTTGAATGAATGGTCAGTTGATTAAATTCCTTTCCAAGCTTACAGATACATGACTCACACGATTCTGCATATTCCATTTTTCCAGAATTGTACATGATAATACGGACATTTTTAATTTTTTGAATATCTATATGTGCTCAATTTTCTGGGGGCTCAAGATAATGTTGCAGGTGCATGGACATGATTTTTAGGACCACTCCAAACGACTGCCTAGGAATTGTTCCAATCAAATGAAAATGACTTGCCAGTTTTGAAATAAACGGCCATGATCACCCATGTCCAATTCATTGGCACACTAAATGTTATTTGTCGATCCAATCCGTCTATCCGTACGCACGCACATGTATGCAACAGGTACGCACGCATCTTAACAGTCAATTTCAAGTCAAAGAGCTTTCTTACCGGTAAAAGAGTAAATAAAATCCGAACCGTCGAAAATACTTTTGGACGATCAAGATCCACCATCGTGCATCGAACGTACACGGACTTGCGTGTACATCGCTTTTTTGTTGTCGATCTAACAGTGGTTATCTCTCACATCAGCACGTGTCTTAAGCTAATAAGGTCGTTTACGTGCAGGAGCGGAACTAGAATTGATTAGCTGTGAGTTCAGGAATCTACTGCTCTAATGACAAACGCGCGACAAGATCAAGATTTTGAGATGGTCGGGGAGATAACTCTTTATTAAGTAATACTTGTGGAGTACAAATTCTATGATAATATAAGAATTAAACCTATTTTAGGGAATTTATTAATTGCTTTGGATCCACCCTTTGTTACATGTTATCATAGCTGCTATTCATCAAAATCTTCCAAAAAATCACCCACTTGGAATTTAATATGTCAATAAATTTTCAGAATGCCGTTGAAGCAACTATTCATGCCTCATTACGCAAACAGTACACTACTTGAATTAAACCAAGCACCTCAGCTTTTGCTCCTTTTTCATTTTTTATTACTCCTTCCATCCAAAAAAGTTTGTCATATTTTCTTTTTGGGTCTTTGCTAACGTGTGCTCAATGAACACACATTAAACACACAAATAAACAAAAACAACACACACTCCAATACACTTTTTATACTTTTCAATCCACTTTCACATATCACTATACATTTTTCACACATTTCAATATACTTTTTCAACCTAAACGTGTGCCTAGTGGGCACACGTTAGCATTTTCCTTTCTTTTTTGCGTCTCAAAATATAGGGCTAATTTAAAATTTTCAACAAAGGAAAGTTGTAAAACTCCATTTTTGCCCTTGATATGCTTTTAACAATCAAAAGCATGAGGCCAAAAGGAGAATAATTGAAAAGTTGAAAGTTAAAAGTGCTCTCTAAAATTTTGAAAAAGTTCTCTGATTACATTGGCGGTAAGACTTCCCGCTTTTCCGCAAAACAATTTAAAGTTAAAACTGTATTAACTCTTATTTTATTAAAGTTAACTAATGAAGGACAAACTTTAAAAGTTACAAGTTTTAGGTACCATTGTATATTATGCATAAAATGTTGAAATTTAAAAGTAGGAAAAACATTTCAGGATAGAGGGAGTAGTACTATGCACGTGTCGGGGCCAATTGCCACGCGTATCCACTAATCGTGGATGACTAGTCCTAATGTCTGCTTGCGGGGACTTAGTTAAAACCAGAGTAAAGCCCCATATGAATTGATCCCAAAAGAAGTCGATAGCATTCGTAAGAAACGAAGATCTTACGAAGATCTTAGGAGGAATCAAACCCTTAAATCTCTCAAACATTGACCACCGAGCCAATTTGCGTGTCTTTGACATGGGCTCAATAGTTTTCGGCCTAATTCCTTCATTTGGGCCTCTGATTTACCAAATTTGCTATTTTAAGAAAATATTTGATTTACTTATAAATTTTTAGTATGAAATTCCGTTGTAGTTGCTGTATCTTTTGACAACCTTATAATTCTTTCTAGTTTTTAATTTCCTGGTAAAATTAGAATTTTCGTTTTTGGATATTTTCACAATTCTTTTAGTTTTTTTAGTTGGCTTATGGTTTCTACAACCCTATAAGTATTATGTAAGTCTTAAGGCTAAGGGGTTGTTTTTTTATTAATGAAAAATTGAGAGTTCAGTGGTCATTTTGGCAACAGAAGCAAAAGTTTCCTACGCTTCGCTAGATCAAGTAAAAATGAACAGTAACATCCTCTAAATTTACTTTTTGATTATAAAACATTATTTTAATTCTTTATTTGAGAGTATTGAGTTGGAGATACTATATAGTAGAATAGTAAAAAAAAATAATCTGAAAATAGGTACTTTTCACCAGCTAGCTACCAAATTTTCACTTGACATGTTCACAATTAGGACAAACGCACGCATGATATTTTAGTTTAACTTTCATGTATTCCCATGAGTAAGAACCATTTTTTTTTTTTAACAGCCCATGAGTAGGGTTGGGCATTTCATCCGCCCCGTCCGAATCCGATCCGATCCCCGATCCGAACGGATCGGCAATATGGAGATCTGTTTGGAGATTGGATAGGATATGGGGATTTTTTTTGAAAATGTTTGGGGATTGGATAGGGGGTGGAGATAGGCATGTCCCCGCCCCGAATCCGCTCCGAATCCGTTCCCCGCTCCGCTCCGCCCCGTCCCCGAATCCCCGAAATATAGGGGTCTATTTATGAATTATGAAACTTTGGGGTCTCACTGAATTTTCTTCAAATATATGGCTTTAGCAAGTGGAATGAGTTTTAGCGTGACATGTATTTCCCAATCATTAGAAACATGTTTTTCTAATGATTTTTGGTTTTTTCTTCGCTTAGGTATATATTTTCCTGTGACTGGAACCTAATTAATTCCATCAAGTAAAAGCCAATTGAAACAAGTCAAAGTACATATCAATAGATGTGGCTCATTTAGTTTCCATCTTCGCGAACATCTCATTTTAAAAAAATTGGAGGGTTTTGAGAATGTAAACATAATGGAAAACATGGCCTTCTAATGATGTTTTCCAACTGGTGGGAGTTCGGAAATTCACAATGTTATAGGTTAGGCTGCCTGTTATTTTGTTCGGAATTCACACTTGATTTTAGGGAAAATGATTTGTAATTGGGCTTCTATAACTATTTACTTGTTACTCTAGGGAAAATGATTGGATCCCCGAAATCCCCGTGGGAATCCCCGTTCCCCGTTTGGAGCGGGAATGGAGGATAAAAATAAATCCCCGTTGGAGATTGGATAGGGGATGGATATGAGTAAGGGGTTTGGGGATTGGGGGTGGAGATAGTAGTCTCCGGCCCCGATCCGTCCCCATGCCCATCCCTACCCATGAGAAAGAACCATATTAAGTGCGTTTGTCAAGAACCATAATACCATCCCAACTACATCCACCGCTATTTCCTCTCTTATTATATCCCCTTCCCCTCTAAAACATATCCTTCAAACAAACTGGTCGAGACGGTGGATATTGAATCCCCGGTATTATATAGTATCTGTTTCGTTTAAGAAATTGTAAACGGGGAGCGGTTGAAAAATCCGAAAATGTAAACTTGTGTGAAATTCCCATATTATCCAAAATAAAATAAAAAGTCAGAAAATGAGAAATAGTGGTGGGCCGTAAAAAATCAGAGGGGTAGGGTGGTAAAAAGAGGCCGGATATAATCTAGATTGGGGCGTGTCTAAAACTTATTATGCCATTACATTACAGGGGTGTCTAAAACTTATTATGCCATTACATTACAGGGGTATACGGATATCCAAGGATATACATATTCGAAATGTAACAAACACCGGATATATGCAATCTGAATATGTATATCCGGTCAAATCCTATATCCCCTCTCAAATCCTTCTAACAAACACGGCGTCTATATCCAGGTGCCAAACAACGGAAATTTATCGGATATGTGAACCGGGTGATAGCATATCCGCCGTCTATATGACTATATCCTGCCAACAAGCGTGCCACTCGGTCCACAGATCTTCAATTTTGAGAGAGATATAGAGAGATTCAAAGAAGTTTCAGTACTACTATCATATATTGCACATGCATAAAGTTAACATCGATTACTATACACTGTTTTGTCAATCTCCTCCTCAGCTTCTAAGGAAGATAAACAGGGAGTACTAGTACTAGTGGAAGAACACGAAGAAGAACAAGTAATGGAAGAAGAAAATGACAATGGAGGAGAATTCATGGAGCAAGCAGTACTGCTGGCAACAACCGAAAAAGAACCATCTCTGTGATCATCTTCCGATGAAGAAGATGAAGATGAAGTTGAAGAAGATGAAGTGGTGATCAAAGAAAGACCAACCAACATATCCACAAAAGCACCAACAATGTACCCATGAATCTCCTTCCCATTGGCCTTCAAATACCATCCCAGAAGCTCCTCAAGCCCCTCCCACTCCTTCAGGCCATGGGCCTCCACCATCTCCTCCATCGACCTCTTGAAGTCCACGTACGGGTCCATTGAGTCCATCGCCACCAACTCAGTACTACTACCGATCTCTTCTTCTTTCTCTGGACGAAATTTCCCCTTGTCGTCGTCGTTGCTCTTCGACGACGATTCCCCCAGAATCGAACTCGTCTCGCCCGGCTCGAAAAACAGCCGCTCCGCCGTCCGCAACCCGCTAATCACCGCCTCCACCTGGTCGGCTGCGGCTGAATCCAGCAGCTCATCCTCCTCCTCCTCCTCCTCCTCCTCCGCGGTGTCGTAGGCGGAGTTGATGGTCTTGAAGATGTCGCCGCCGGGAGCTCGGAAAGAGAGGGTCTTGGGGTTCGCACAGGACGGCCACTGCCAGGAAGTGGCGGCGGCAGCGGTGGTTGATTCTTCTTCTTGGGTTTTGAAGAGAAGTGGGAATCTCATTTTCTTGCCCATTTCTTGATTTTGGTCTCTGAGGAGAGGGGGTTTTTTTGATAGGGGAAATAATGTGTGTTCCAATGTTGTTTTTGTATTGGAAATGTAATTTGAATGGAATGGGATTGATTTCTGCTTTTGGGTTTTGGAATTGGGGGAGGTTCTTACGGACTATGGAGGCATTAATGGGGGGAGAGGAGTCAGTGGGTTGATTTTAAAGGAGTGGTGATAGTTGGCATCAATGAGAGAGATGACTGGTGGGGTCTTTTGTAAATTCATATATATGCACATGAAGGGAGAGAGAGAGAGAGAGTCGTACACATATATATACAAATATGTATGAATTTATATATATCCGTGCATAATTGACCGGTAGTGGTTTTACTCCTCACACAATTGATGAAGTTTGATTTTTTTGAGGTCACGGCACAAGAAAATAAGTTATTGGGAATTTTCTAGTCCCGGCATGAATGGTTTGTCTTTGTCCGGATTGGAGAGGCGATTCGTTAAAGTACGCGTAATTTAATCTGAACATCTGACCGTTTAAAAAATAATATCTGGACACATGAATCTGAATGGGCATATTTATTTTAAACAAGTGAGAAGTAAATGCAGTTTGGTGGAGCCAATTGAATGTTTACAGTACTTTTCTAAGCAAAGTTTTTCCCTACACTCAACGTCTCAACCATTTCTTTAAGCTTGTCATGTGCCTTAATAACCGGGAAAACAATTTTCAATCATTTAATGCCGATCCAATTTTTTAAGACACCAAAATGTCATACAAACAGATAACTGTCTATATAAAAGAATACATACAGAAAGAGTGAACTCAAAGCTGTACATCCGATGTCCAAGGTTGGTGCGTCGACGAATCCTTAGGAAACATGTACTCCCTCCGTCCCAAATTGTTGGTCCTACTTTTGAAATTCAACTTTGTATGAAAAGTACCCAAAAAAGAAAGGAGTATACACTTTTCTTTGTTAGCTTTTTAAAATGACCATATGTTTTGGGACAGCCAAAAAAGGAAAGAATGACCAACAATTTGGGACGGAAGGAGTATCTTTATCGAATCCTAATATTGAATGGAAATCCTGGTTTTTTTCCTCAGTAGGAAGTGCGGGCTGGATTGCGCCAATATAGCGATCTCCCCGACTAAAAGGGAACTCACCCAACCTAAAATGTTTAAACTTAAGTCATATAGCTAACCCGGCTAGGAAAAAAATATTATTCGTCATCAGGCCTCTACCAAAATGCAAGTTAAATCTCTCTCCCAACTATTTGGTCTCATGTATCGAACTCACAACGGTGGAAGAGGAGCAACCTTAAGCTTGAACAACCACCCCGGTGGTGAATGGAAATCCTAGCTATGTAGCATCGCTGCATCGAGTATTTACTCTTTTCTTTTGGAATCTGTTGAGGACCTCTAACACCAAACATTCAAGTAGGGATGTGAATATGTGTTTTGAGGTTGTGGTACAACCACATGAGCAACACCATATCATCAAAAGGAAGAGTGAGATGTTATATGGTCTTCCATTTAATATTGGAAACTAAGTTTTTCTAAAGCTCTAGGTATTGGGAAGCTAGCTCCAGTGATGTTTCATTTGCTAAAGTCAATTCACTTGATTTTATGGGATTCCCATAAAATAATGAGAAACAAGGCCTTTATTAGAATTCTAGATTTCCTTCAGGGGTGTTGTCACCGTTGATCTATCTTGTCGCCGTTGATCTATCTTGCTTATTTATTTTTATGATAAATGCGTTTCAAAACCATATCAATCTGTATCCCACAATTATGATTTTTAGAGTGTTCAATATTTTTTAACAAGCTCTAAAAAGTGAACTGGGTGAATTATAAAAAAATAGTCCCGAAACTGGCCCACTTAAAAAGAAAACTGGATTGCGCCAATATATAGCGATCTCCCGACCAACAACAGGGAACTCACCCGGCCTAGAATGTTTAGACTTAAGCCATACAGCTGACCCGGCCAGGAAGAAAAAATATTATTCGTCACCAGGCCTCTACCGAAATGCAAGTTAAATCCCTCTCCCAACTATCTGGTCCCGCGTATCGAACTCACGACCGGTGGAAGAGGAGCAACCTTAAGTTAGCTGCTCCAAGTGTCCAACCCCTTGAACAACCACCTCGGTGGTGAATGGAAATCTTGGATATGTAGCATCGCTGCATTGAGTATTTACTCTTTTCTCTTGGAATCCGCTGAGGACCTCTAACACCATACATTCAAGTAGGGATATGAGTGTGTATTTTCTTCGGGGTACTGTTGTTGCCTTTGATCTATCTTGCTTATTTATTTCAAGATAAATGTGTATCTAAACCATATCAATCCGTATCCAATAATTATGATTTTTAGAGTGTTCAATATTCTTAACGAGCTCTAAAAAGTGAACTGGGTGAATTATAAAAATAGGCCCGGAACTGGCCCATAGAAAACTACTGGACACATGCACTTGCAAAATATATTTATAAAATCCGTGATTGATGCTCGCAGTATAAATCTTACAATGGAACAACTTTTTAAAATTCTTACAGAAGCAGAAATAACTACTTGTAGACATTTTTACCCCTAAGTTTAAAATGTGGTCATTTTTCACCTTGCATTTATGGATTGTTCTCACTTGTTGAACCCTTCCTTTGTCATTTTTGAGAAGGTCGCATTCAATGAAAGGTTAAATGTGGAGGGAAAAACATGTGAAATTTCAAAAGATTAAATTGGGTGTTGAAGAAACATATGGGGCTCAATATATTTGGAAGTACTTAACATGGAACTTCACGTGCTTCACCATGAATTCCAGTTGGGTAAGATTAAGACCCCCGAGTCCCAGACCCAGATAGAGACTTAGAGAGGGTGGGGTGTTTGGTGCAGATTTTGAGTAAGAAATCTCAAAATAAAAGTAACTCTGAATTCCCGATTAGGGAAATGCTAACGAGTGCCATACTGTACCCGTTAAAAGTACAAAAAAGTACAATTTAAAAGTACAATTGTACTTTCTTTAAGTGTACTTTAACGTACAAGTGTACTTTTTTGTACAAGTAGGATCCACAAAATTGTACGTTTTGTACCCTTAACGGATGCACTATGGCACATGTTAGCATGACCCTTCTGATTAATTCTTGATTCTAAACTTTTAGAGATCACTCTCCTTAACCCTTATGGTAACTATTTTCAAGCCTACCCTTCATTTAGGCCCCGTTCTAGTAAGAGTTTTTTGGCTTTTTTTTTTGTTGATGTATTATGAGAGAATAACCTGTTTTGAGATTCGAAATAAGCTGACTTAAAAATAAACTGAATTAGTGGAATGGGGTGTCACTCTACGTCTACCTTTCAACAATGGAGCTTGATGATCAGTTCATGGACGCCAAGGAACAAAAACGAGACTCCATTTGTGTAACACATGGATAGAATGGATGTTCTTTGTGTAATGGAGGTAACTCATGAAAAAATGTTTTGTAGTGTTTCTTGATATGTGTAATGAAAGGTATATGTCGTGAACTTGATATGACAATATTTTTTGTTTCACTGAATGAGGGATCAACGAAAGTAACTGAACATTAACAGATGTTGAGGATTGTAATAAAAAAAAACAAAGTTCAGGGTTTTAAATGTACACATTAAAAGATTAGGATTTAATGTGTTACAAGGGTGAAACCCTGGGTATTTTTTTAGGTAATTTGCCCTTCTTTTTAAATATCCACAAAGAAAGTAAGGGCTTGTAGCATATAGCAAGGGCATCAAGGTGAAATGTACAGGCTAAGTTTTCCAATTAATTTTATCTCATCAAATTTAGTTTTTGATAAAATCTAGGATTCTCAACTGATTTTAGCAAAATTAGATTTTATGAAAAACACATTGATCAAACCTAGATTTTATCAAGGGTTAATGGCCTGGACACCCCCTGTACGTATACGTTTTCCCCCAAACACCCCGTGCAAGCAAAAAATCTACGACGACACCCCCTCTATCTTCCAAACTTTACCTAAACACCCCTTCCGTCACCCTTTCGTCTAAAATCGTCTAGAACCATCAGTTTTTTTTATGATCCAAACCGTTCAATTTGTTTAAAACATGGTTTTAAGTGTACTGGTGGAGAAATCGGCCCAAAATTTGATAGGGAAGTGCTTGATCCAAACAATTTTTCATGTATGAGATTCGAGACGGAAGGGTGACGGAAGGGGTCTTGAGGTAAAGTTTGGAAGATAGAGGTGGTGTCGTCGTAGATTTTTTGCTTGCAGGGGGTGTTTGGGGGAAAACGTATACTTACAGGGGGTGTCCAGGTCATTAACCCTTTTATCAATTGGGAAAATAATGTGATTTTATCACACATCCAAACAAAACTAGATTTTATCTCATAAAATCAATTGAAAAACTCAGTTTGATTATCTACACTCACAATAAATGTACACTCACAATCTAATTATCTACAAATTATACTACCAAACTCTTTCAAGATGCATAACCTATTTTTCATATATTTACCAAACACTTTACATATTCTAAGTTACAGATTAAATACTTAGACATAGATTCAAAGTTCAGCCAATCCGACTGTTGAAATTGATGAAGATGCAAAATTCAGCAAATCCAACGGTCAAACACCCCTAAGTCATCGATTCGAAGTTGGTATCTTTCATCAAATACCTAGACATGGATTCAAAGTTCAGCCAATCCGACGGTTGAAATTTCATGATCATGCCAAGTTCAGAAATTCTGACGGTCAAAATTCATGGACCACAAAGGACAGGGTTTGACCACTTAAACGTGGGCCCACTTGTGGGTCCACGAACATGATGATGATAGAAATTAGAATGTAGGGTGAGGGTTTTCACACATTATACTTCCTCTGTTCCATTTTAAATGCTTCCTACGAATATTTGTGCCATTTTCAAATGTCTACATCTTTTTATTTGTAATATTTTCAAATTTTTTAAAATTTTTGTATAATAAAACTAATTGAGATTTATCAAATAAGATCCATATTGCGCATAAAATACATTACAGAATGAAAACTATAAGAGTTTAAAAAAAACACGCATAACCTTAGGGAGCAATTAAATTGGGACGGAGGGAGTACAATGTTGTCTCCGTTGCATTTATGGCCGTTTGGAGGAGAAAATTTTGGGTGCGGGGAGGGTACCACGTGATACCCTCTCGGCACATCCGGGCCGTCCAACACTGCAACCAACGGTTCGGATTGAAAGTGTTGTCCGGATTTTTTTTAAAAAAAATAGAAAAAAAAAGAAAAAATGTGTTTTAATCCCGACCGTTCGATGATTTTTGGACGGCTCGGATGTGCCGAAGGCCGAAGGGGCACCACGTCACCCATACCCTATTTGCACCCAAAGTTTTCTCCGTTTGGAGGGGGCATTAGATAGTACTCCTGCCGTTCGAAAAAGTTTGGCATACTTTTAAATTTCAACATTTTATGTACAATAGACAATATTACCCAAAACTTTTAACTTTTCAAGTTTGTCCTTCATTAGATGACTCTAATAAAATAAGAGTTAATCAAATTTTGAATTTAAATTATTTTCTGAAAAACGGAAAATCGTGCAGCCAATATAATCAGGGAACTTTTTTTAAATTTTAAAACGCACTTTAAACTTTAAAATTTTCAATTATTCTACTTTTGGTCTCATTGTTTTGATTGTTAAAAGCATCTCAAGGGCATAAATGAAATTTACCAACTTCCTTTGTTGAAAATTTTAAATGGGATCTATATTTTGGGACAGCCAAAAACTGAAAATAGGCTAAACTTTTTGGGACGGAGGGAGTATTATTTACTCCTATTTATTTATAGGTTAACTAATCTCGGGTTCGCACTTCATCTCTAGTTTAGGACAACTTCGCACAAGGTTATTATTTATGGGCCATTGGAGTTAATACCCCAAGGGGTGCTAATTATGGACTTCTCAGACCCTATCTATAAAATAACATCCTTTCCAATACCCCAATCCACCCAAGACCCTCTAATTTACCAGTATCCCCTTATTTCAATTATTTAACAAACCAAGTACTATTTTATCTCAACTTATTACTGAAATCTTCCAAACAAAGTACTATTTTATCCTCTCTTTACAAATGCTACATCAATATGTGTCTACCCTCGATAAATAATATCTCCTACTATTTTATCTCCCCTTACTATTTTTTTCATTCAAAACTCATCATACATCCAATCGAGCCGTCGTAGGAATAAAGGAGGGGACCATATGAGTACAGGTAAGATTATGGGTGTGGTCCTTTTGTTTGGGTTTGTAACATATTTTCCCCTTTTCAAAATTTGATGTTCGTTTTCATGGCAAACTTGGATTCGAAAAGCCTAGGAACACAACTTTCGAACACGATTGACGTGCATCATGTGCACCGAATGGCTCCATTCTTCTAAACTTTTTGTCTAGTGGCTTTTTTGGATATTTATTACTCACTCCGTCCCTTTTTAAGTGATCCCTATCGGAATACGTACAATTTTAAACCCCTAAAAAAACATTTCTTTATATAATTTTTAAATTTTTTTATTCCACATTAAAGTGCTTATTGAGAACTTTAATTTAGTGCAATTTTTTTTTAAAAGTATTCTATGGTAGTGCATTTTTTAATAGCTACAAAAATATACGTTTCCCAAAGGTATAATTTAAAAAGAGACGGAAGGAGTAGTTTTTCGCGATTTTTTGTTTACCTTTTCATCTTTTTTAAGGATTAATCATTCATATTGACGAGATATACAAAACCTTATAAAAATATGGACCCAAGTTGAAAAAAATTCATAGAAGACAATAATTTAGACCAAAAAAATACAATTGTTTCGTGTATATATATATATTTTTATCTTAAGTGAATTTATTTTTTTTTGCTCATAATTTTCTATTTTTAGACTCATCTCATCGAGACGGATAATTGATCCAAAGAATATAACATGAATCTAATAAAATTTAGAAAATAAACAAACAAAACACGAAAACTAAAAAGACAAAAAGACATTCAGAGAAAGGAGCCTGAATGCAATTGCGTCTGGAGTTGATGTTTTAAATTTGTTATACTAATCCTATCATTGCTCTTTTGAGTTCTACTTCAAATTGCAGGTAAGGTAATGAATAATTTCTCAATGCATTTATGTCTCTATACCTAATACTAAAACACTAGTACAACGATTTTGGTTCTACCATTTATGAAGGTTTCATGAACGGTCCAAACACTGCAAAATGCAGAAAAAAAGTTTCCTGCAAGTATTAAAATCAAACTTTACAGAGCAATATTATTTTGTGTGTAATAGATGAACATATTACATTGTCTGCTAAAAAGACCTAAACTTAACACTCTAACTGGAATTCAAAAACTTGACACTATATCTGGAATTCAAGATTCAAACACAGCTCCCAAACTACCAAATATGCCCATAAGTTCCTTCAAATAGTTAGAAGCAACTCGGGAAGTAAAATAACAACGTAGGAGATACGAATCAACATATAACCACAAGAAATGCAATTTAGTCGTTGACGATTTTGATTACTCCGAAGGAGACCAAATTCCTATATTAAGAAACTGAACTGGAAACTAAAATGTTGTTTGAAGACTAGAACATGTCATGTGAGTTCCCCATCTGTCACAACATAACATCAGAAAAGAAAAGAAAAAAAAAAAAAAACAAAGAGAAGAAAAATCGAATAATGTCGAAGCTAAAAACTTATACACTCACATTAAGGGAAAATACAAGCCAGCAGTGATTTCCAAAAGGAGACAAAAAAATAAAAAATAAAAAATCTGAAGATAAAAGAAAGCATTAGGACAGGCAGACATTTTAAAAGAAAGCATTAGGACAGGCAGACATTGTTGCAATCACGCATATAGGTTCGATCAACATGGCGTTGTCGGTCCCCATCCTATATAGGACTATCCACATGCATACAATCCAAATAAAGGAATCTTGATTCCTGATAATTCTGACCATGAAAATCCTGATTGGCAGCAAAAATTCTAAATTTAAAGGGAAGGGAAGACCAAATACCTTTAGGCCTCAGCATATTGTGGAACGGGCTTTTCGTTATCCTACTCAGAAATTCCTAGCACAAATCCTTGGTAGCGCAGATCCATCAGTTCTTGAAGATATTGTATCATGGTAGTATACCCCACTATATTGTGCTTCAATGTCAACGAGCAACAGACAGGCTATTCTGCGGAAGCAACATGTAGTTTTATGAATCATTTAAGTGGACTGGTGGTTCATTTATGAGCTGAATCGTGCCTTGATACTAAAAGAGGAGCACAGTATCCGCTTAGAAGGTGTAGTAGATTCAACTCAGTTATATCAGTAATAGAAATATATAGATGAAGAACATAATGCTACACCAATAGGTAAGAACTCGTTCTCAAATGATGAAAGAGGCAGAAAGATTACTCTGGGTCTTGAACAGAATGCAATAACTGATTACGACCCCAGACTATCACATGCTCCCCCATGCATTCCGGTTGGATAGATTACGATCCCGGAGTCCATACTCATCAAACGCCTTATATGAGTGTGTTTTTGTTTTCCAAGGTATTTAGTATTTACCAGATTCTAAATATCATTTCACATAAACTCTGAAAGTTTATCCATACTCAATACAGGGCGTCCAGCTCTAGTACTTCATACATATCAAGCTGTACATGTCTCGTAAATATATTCATAAGACGGGGACAGGGCAGAGGGATGTTTAAGAGGAATGCTATCTATTTGAGACAGTTTGGCAGGAACTATACCTCCTAGATCAAATAACACCCCCATCTACATATGTTTCAACAAATATTTAGACTCTGATTCAAATTTTAATCAATCAGACCATTGAAATTCATTATGATGTGGACGCTGGTGTGACCACTCAATGTCGCCCCACTGCGCTGGTCCAAGAAAATGATCTTGAAAATTTTAGGATGTGGGTTTCGCTAAAAAACGCTATGTTGTCTACATTACACTCAAGTGCACAGCTAAGATTGTGGGGCAAGTCCCTTTCTGATTGCAAGATAAAGCACTGTTCGAAATCTAAAGTCTATTTTCATGGTACACTCGTATTTTGAGTTTCACTTCAATTTACAGGTAATGGATAATAAAGCTAAAATATACCTGCATGCATTCAATCTATATCAGTTAAAACACTACTCCCATTCTTTTGGATCTACCATTTATCAAGGTTTTATGATTGCACCAAAAACTGCAAAATGCAGAAAATATTTTCAAGGAAATATTATTACAAAAATTGCAGAGCTACATTACGTGCTGTGAAATACACTAACATTTTACATTTGTGTGCTATAAACACTTGAAACTTAACGCTATATGTAGATCCCAAATTTAAAGGCAAAACAAGATGAAATGGAAAAATAAACAACATAACAAATAATAATGGGCTTTTTGTTAAGTATACGAATGGATATTCATTTAGTGTTCTCTAAAATATCAACCAAAACAGAAAAGATATGAACACAGCATAAGGCGACAAAGAACACAGATCTTAAACTCGCACATATTTGTGTATGTCTTCCATCAACTAGTCCTAATCACCCTCAGAAATAGTAGGAAAAAAAAAAAAAGGAAAAATGATAAGATAAGAACCAAAATGTAACCAGAAGACAATTGACCATTATGTTTTAATCATACCTGGCACTGTCGTCCCCTGACCTCTTAAACCAGTTTCTACTGTCTATATGCACATACAATCCAAAACAGGGAATCTTGATCCTTGATAATTCTTGATTAGACAATGCTGATAGCAACAAAAAAAAATTGAATATTAGTAAGCATATTTAACAGAAGAAAACCTAGACAACATGACGCAATACTTTTCTGCGTCAGCGTAGAGCGTACATCTCGTCAAAACTAGCTTAATCCTTTTCTTCCTTGGATTTATCTGGAATTACTTAAACACATGTTCCATCTTGTCTGAAGTAAGAACATAAATTGCAACCCACAACCTCTACTTTACAGAATAGCTAGAAATGCATCGGGGAATCTGGCAAGCAAAATGAAAGATAACGCTATGTTCGAGAGTCAATTGCCAATTCCATAGTTGCAGAATCCTTCTACTATGGGTGATGAATCTGCTCCTGAGCCTCTTTCCCACGCTCCCAAATAAGGATCACCCGAGAATCTCATTCCCATTGAGAAAGAATAGCTTTTCTAACAAGGAATTTCCCAGTTGCTTTCCTCGCCTATCTGCTCAAGTATTACAAGGAAATCTTGTCTCATCTTTTCATAGTGCGGCCGGACACGTATGGGAAAGGGGCTTGTAGCAGCTGCACAATCGAAAGACCTTCACCTTTGCCCAAGTAAGTGAGGACAAACCCCTTTTGTTTATCTGGATCTGCCTATCAAGCATAAAGAATTCCAAAAAAAAAAAAGCACCAAGGCAAAGAAAATCTGCACAACGGTAACATGCTACAAAAACGAATTACCTTACTTTTACTCTAGTAATTTTTACATGACATTTACTTATATTTACCGAACTAGAACTAATATATACACTCGCACAGACGATCCTAATCTTGGAGTTCTGTATGTCTTCTCCCTCTCCCACTGCCGCTCTCGCGTCTGCTGTCTTCCACTAGGAGTGGAGTTTTGTTCACCCTCTTTTAAGGAGGGTGAACAAAACCCTCTCTCTTATTGGTTGAAATAATGTAAACCCCACCACAAAGTGGTGTCACGTTTACCAAAAAGTGTATTGCAGAGGTAAGCATGGCATCACTTTGTGTGGGTTCCACACCATTCACCCACTTTTAGGGAGGGCGAACAAAATCGCACTCTCCAACGAGTAATAGTTATTGAATAAAGAAACACAATCAAATGACGGTTTCTATTTGAACTTTTTACCCTTTTTCTACTCCTACGAGTTCATGAGCTCAAATAGGATCTAAGCTACACATGTAAAGCATGGCAATAGACCAGCAAAGTAATTCAGGTATCGGTGCACACCATACATTATGACGCCAGCACTCCTGTCTTAGTTGGAAAAAGTTATGACAAGGCGCCATTCGAAAAACAAATGCTAAAAATGTTTGACTAAAACGGAAAGCCAGATTAAATGCTGCAAATCGCAGGAATAGATTACATTGACTATTTCAAGCAGCACTTCTGTCCTATATCTCTGTTCTAGCAGGCAGAAATAATACACTGAATAAGGTACAGACTCATTTTTTAGTTTTTTGCAATTTCAAAGTTGTGGGAACATAAGAATTACTGCAGTTAGTTTCACAATAATCAAATACAGCAGCCATAGCAAAGGCTGTGAACTCGAATAGGGCCTACTATAGATCATGGATTTGTAGAGAAATTTATGATTGAAACAATAATAATAGGGAAAGTGGAAACCAAAGAATGAAGGTAGCTTTTTCACTTCAATCTTCTTTTTTCCCCCATAAGACACAAATCCGTGATTCGAATACAGCCTAAGGTGGGGTGTTGGGACTTGGGAGGGTCAGACGAGATTATCTGGAGGTACTTGATTCATCTACTATACACGCTTCAAAAGATATTTGACTGATCAAATAACATGATACTCTCAGCAAACACAACCAGCTTCACGTCTTAACAAGCTACATGTGCTTCTAAAAAAAAACTTGGTTTTCGTACCATGAAGAGAGTAAGAAGTCACAATATGCATCACGTAAAACAACAATGAATTGTATTTGTATATAACATTAAACTTCTAGTTGCAGGATGTAGTTTTTCTACCAAATATATACACTGTTTATGAAACAGAGAGAAATCAAACTTTAACATTTTAACGATAGGATTCTCACAATCAAACTAAACAACAATACGAAAATTGGGAAACCTAACCCAGACCCATACCCAACCGTCGGCGAATCCTGACAAACTAAACTCCTAGTGTTACTACGAAACAACAATTGAGTAATTGAGCTAACTCGTGCAAAAAACATTGTGGGGAAAGTTCTGTGGTCAAGCCAACAAAAATTGGGAAACCTAACTATCAAAAGGAAAATAAAACAAAACAAGCAACAAAGGAATCTAGCTAGGCTTGAATGACTTTAACCTTTGTGCCTATAAGACTAATTCCAATTGTCTCTGAGTTCAAAGCATAACAGGCATGTCCATGACAGAAGCAAGTAGAAAGTCCGGAGTTGAAATACTGTCATAAAAGTAGACAGAAGTTAGAACACATGGTGAGAAATAAAAACACTTACATAAAATCTGTAGACCAACTACTACTTAAAACCTGCATAGCATTAGATGGCATTTATATAGCTTTATAACTCTCAGTAACTAATTAAGAAATACCAAAAGAAAAACTCATACCTGTGGTCACAAAAGTGAAATTTTGCAAGCAATCTACTTGATGCAGCTTCAGAGTGCCTGTCTAGAAGATAAGACAATGGCTTCCAAAACTTCAAATCAGAAAAATAGCCAGATACACAAACAAACAAAAATCCTTCAAATACCAGTCCTGCACGTCGCCTTGGTTTACAAATAACAGATATGGATATACGTCTGATGAACATTTGAATTTTAACTCTTGGTAAACTCATTAGCCATTTGGAAAGGCATTCCCTAATGGCAAGCTGATGTATCAGGGGTTCCCTAACAAAAGGGGAACTAAAGATAAAGCAGATGAAAAGGAATGAAAACACAGGGAAGAAGAGGAATAACAAAAGATCCCAAAAAGGGAAAAGAAAGGCGTTCCCTAATGCCAAACTGGTGTATCAAGGCTTTTTAACATGGGGAAGAAGACGGACAAGAAAATATCCAAAAATGAAAAGACATACAATGAAGATTACAGAGAAAGGGAGAAGAAAAAGAAGACTAAGACTACCAAGCTCAAGCTACATAGAAAGCGATGAAGCACGGATACGGATACGTAGATACGTGATATTTCTAAAAAGTCGGATACGATACGTTGAATATATACGGCAATTTTCTTATCCAGACCTCCCGGATTTAAGAAAAAATGTATTTTTTTTGTTTTGCAAATTGTTTTTGGAAAATCCGAGCCGACCAATGTGTTTAGAAGGTGTTTTCAAGGGTCCACGCGGGAAATCTTCAAAAAAAAAAATATACCGGGAAGGGCTTGATCCAAGCAGTTTTTCGCAAAAACTGTATATTTTACAGTTTTGCGAAAACTGCTTGGATCAAGCCCTTCCCGGTATTGTTTTTTGAAGATTTCCCGCATGGACCCTTGAAAACACCTTCTGAACACATTGGACGGCTCGGATCGTAAAAAAAATGCTCGGATCATGGAGGTCCGGATTCCCGGATCCCGTTTAAGAAGCTAACTCTCTCTCTCTCTCTCTCTCTCTCTATATATATATATATAGGGAGTCCTAATAATCCGGGATTCCCGTTTCCGGACCTCCATGATCCAAATATTTTTTTGACGATCCGAGCCGTCCAATGTGATATTTATATTTTTTGCGAAAACTGCTTGGATCAAGGCTTTCTCGGTATTTTTTTTTTGAAGATTTCCCGCGAGGACCCTTGAAAACACCTTCTGAACACATTGGACGGCTCGGATTTTCCAAAAATAATTTGCAACACAAAAAAAATCAATTTTTTCTTATTTTCGGGAGGTGTGGACTAGAAGTTTTTCGTATATATATATATTTAATATTTAATTCCTAAAATTCCATTCCACAAGTTCACCGTTATATATATATATACACACACAACGAGAGAGAGAGAGAGAGAGAGAGAGCTATGTCGATCGATTTTGGGGAAAACACATATAAAACCCTAATTACACTTTTAACCCACATATTTCAAGTAATAACATATGTACCCCGCGCGTCCGAGACGTATCCTATCCATCCAAAACGTATCTGAATACCAAAAAAATAAATTTAAATTTTGGATACTTTAAAAAACTTAAGGGATACGTATCCGGAGAGTATCCGAGAGTATCGGTATCCGATACGGATACGATACGTGATACGGAAGCCAAAATAGAGTATCCGTGCTTCATAAGCGAGATAAGATGAATACGCTAGAGGAAGGTAGAAGCAAAAAAGGAGATAAGAGTTATCCAACAAAGCAAGTAGAAGAAGAAACACTAAGGTGATTAAGATTGAAGACATAAGAGGGAGATTAAAAGGAAAGTGGACAGAAAAAGAAATAGAAAAATAAAAGAACTATCAGCCCCTTTTCTTCTCTTTCCCTTGGGTTATGTACAGATCAAGGACTTGTGGAGGGACACATATGGGAAAAGGAAGAAATAAAGTGAAAAGGCTTAATTTATTCTTGGTTTTCCTGTCACTTCATTTCTCAGGATAGTCCTTACGCAAATCTTCTATCCAAACACAACTTAGTTTCTCTAACTTTGCATCTTTTACTAATACATTTCTTTCATGGGAGTCAACAATATAAAATGTTTGCATAATCAAACATATATTTTTAACATGGTAACATGGAGAGAGATTATATATATTTTCTCGTAACTTGACAGAACATTAGTCTCAACACTCAACCATATAGAGCCATCCAAGATTATCCTTAGTTTCACCTTCTATTCCATAACATGAACGGATGTTTAGGTCACTTGAAGTAATCTTTAATAATCATAACACTTGATTATAGAGCTAACAAATCATAGGATTTAGGCATTTACAATCTGTTGGAAAACCACCAGACCTGATGCTTCCTTTTCCTCTAATACTCCTGGGGAATAATTGAGCGAAGTTATACCAGCAGAAGAGTATATACCATCTTATCCGATAATCAGCACTCATCTCAAGAAGCATTCATTCAATTTCTATTCTGACAGATAAGTTTAAGAATCAAAGAGCGATGAACACAAGGTATAGTGGTTTGGCACAAAACACACGCCTAAGATCAGTCTCGATTACCCCTTCGAAGTTTTTAACTAATGAAACAGAAGGCTTTTAGTTTCACACAAAAACAGTGACATCCACACAAAACCGACTTCCACAATGTCAAATTAAAAGGTAATTAATTTCAGACTGTCAGACCAGGTCCCAGGGTGATGCTAAAGTGTACAAAATCGAAAGAATTGCTTAAATGATAAGTGCACCTTTAAACAGCACTCAAGGCTCCTCATATTGAATAAGTAATGCCAATGGTACTAGAAGGTAGTACAAGCCCATTACCTCTCACGAGTATGGTTAACCACTTTGGAAGGTGATTTGGGATGTTTTCACTTACCTTACTTAACAATGCTGGGAGATTATGACAACTCATTTTATCAACCACGATGTTGCACAGTCACCACCACTCTTTCAGGCTGGTTCCAAGCTTACGACCTACTCCCTCCGTCCCAATTTGTTTGTCCATTTTTGGGAACCCAACTTTTTTATGAAACACAATGATTGCGCCTAGAAATGTTCAACTTTCCCACATTTGCCCTTCAACTTTTTTGGTAAGTTACTTTATTTTAGATTAAAAAAAAGAGAGGGTAAAAACAGGAATTTCATTCATCCAAAAAGTCAAATGGACTAACAATTTGGGACATGCAAAAGTCTCAAAGGGGACAAACAAATTGGGACGGAGGGACTAGTATTTTTCTGAGACTCGGCCAACTTTAGTCTTGACCAGTCTCTGAGAGGAATTTTGCCAATCTTGGATTCAATACATTGTCGTCCACAACACAAGGTTAGTCGACCAACACTAAGAGCTAAAAGTTTACCAGTCATCTACAACTGCTACAGTCAACCAGGTAAACACATTGGGGAATCAAGTTGACACAACCAGAACTACTCGAGTCCTTTTCATGACTTCTTGATCCCCTTGTCCTTGTCTTCATAGGTGGACAAAGGTTCTCCCACAGCATTCTCCATGCCAATGGAGAACTCCAATGGCATGTTCCAGCTTGTACAGCCTACCTCGTGCTGATGAAGCTCTCTTGTAGCGATCTTGATGAAGATGGACAACTCATATAACACTTTGAGGTGACCACCTTTACATAAGTGCAAAGGTGCTCTCCTTATGGCGCAGCTTAGGTTCTACCAAAGGTCCTAGTCATAACATCCTAATCCTTCTGGACTTAATCAAAACCATGTCATTCAGCTTTCGCAGTCATTGGTTGCTCCATTATATGCATGGTCACGCCAACTCAACTTATACTCATCTGCAGTTAATGCCCCTTTAAACTTCACTAATACTCAAGTACACCCAATCCAATAAGATCTTGTTTGGTTTGGTTTTTGGATAATGATTGGAGGGATAAATGGGAGTAATGATTGGAGAGAGATAGAGAGAGAAATAAGGGTAATGATTGGGAAATAATGAAGAAAACCGGTCTTGAAACCCAAAACGAACAAGGTCTAAATTCCTTTCTACCAATCTCAACAAGTTGCCCTATACCCTTCCGCTCTTATACTTAGTAACACTTTCACCAAAAGTGGTCAAGTAGATCAGTCAACCTTCCTTGTGCATTAATTGTTCTATGTCATGCAAACTAAACTTTGTTAATTGTCAGCAATTTTTACCCCTTTAAACTTGACGTATGCATCTCATCCATTTAAAGAATATATCGCCTCTTAATTGCCCAACTATCAATGATAAAACTTTCGTCTTACCTAGTTTTTCTTAAGGCTATAAAGTGTATTAAACCCCTCAAAAGCAACTTGGGCTCAGTTGGGTAACTAATCCCTCTGTCCCTTAGGCTCTGTTTGGTAGTTAGGGAAAAGAAAAGAAAAGAGAGGAAAAAAGAACGAAAGTTAAGAGGGAAATTTTAGTTAGAATAATTAAATAGTTTAGTTATTTTTCTTCTCCTTTTCCTCTCAACCCAAACATAGGAAGAGGAAATTTTTTTATTTTCCTTTCCTTACTTTTCCTTGGGTTCCAAACAAAGCCTTAATGTTGGTCCCCTTGGAGAATTCTAACATTTTAAGGGGGCATGTCTTCTAAAAACGTTGGATTTGATTTTCAACATAGCCCCCAACATGGTTACTTTTAAAACTACTTTGGAAGTCCAAAACCTTTTTTTTTTTTTTTTTTTTTTTTTTTACTTTTCATAAAGGACAACTATTTTGGAACATACCGAAATGGCAAAGGGGAATAAAGGACTACACTAGGAGACAAAAGTTGTAATACTTGTTGAAACTCATTTGCTCCACAGACAAATCAAGCTTGAGACCGACTTACAAGTTTGATTTGTCAAGCAGCAAACAATAAGGCTCACATAGAATTATTACTTGTAACAAGTGGTGGAGCATTACAGTGCTCTTATGTAGCTTAATTTCAATTGCTTAGAATTCTATTTACCGGATAACCTAAGACCATAAAATGTGAAGCTTCTTTAAAATTAAGACCATAATGTAGTACCTTGATATTTGCTAAGGAAGTAAGGATCGTGATTGCAGTAATTCAGGTGAAGATATTATTCCTGACAACTCAACATGCCTTCCTATCCACTATATGACTTAAGAACTGCCAACCTAATTCTACTTTCGTACAAATAAATTATCTTACCAAGTGATACGAAACCAAGGTACCTTTTTGCAGAACTGTTGGAAAACTCCGTTCACTATTAGGTTGCAGCAATTATTTTTTACATATTACAAGCTTTGATCAATACGATTCTACCAGGGAAATCAATCAGTATAAAGTGATGAGCCCTCATTTTTTTTCTTTCTTTGCCAAGCCGAAGGTCTTAACAAGTAGGATCTTCCCACTGTAGATGAGCTAGTTTAAGCGTGCAATATGCCAGTGAAAGCATAAAAAAAGTTTGACCGAAGAATTAAAAAGGCAAGACTGAAGAATTAAAAAAACCAAGAAAGACAAGCCTAATGGCCTTACCTTTTACATAAGGATGCTACGTAAGTGATCTGTGTAGTAGAGACTTTCTTTCAAATACAGAACTACAACCCCATTACCATACTTTAACTCCAAAAGTGAAATTTCATAACACTAATGCAGACGTACTAAATTCATTCCAACTGTAAAAAAATAACTCAACCAATCAAAAAAATGCAATATTAAAAAGGAAAATACTAACCACCGACCTTAGGGTAGTGGATAATGTGTAAAAAGTGCATCTATATCCGGGAAGAGTGTATTGATAACAGTGGAAGTGTATTGCTATGCGTGGAATCTGTGTTTGGCATTATATGTTTATTATCCACCGCCTAGTGAGTGGTGATTAGCAAGAGTGCAAGACTGTATTAACAAACGATGAGAACAAAATCTACTTCACACAAGCATCCATCCACATTTACAGTGATATTTATTGAACGAACAATAGTACTCTGATCTATTCTTTTTAAATCATAGCACTTTGCAGCATTAGAGATTCAAGAGCAATAGAAATTGATCCTACACTCTGGATAACATTTTCAAATAACCTATCCAAGGCAGCATCCAGAAGGCGAAAATCAAGAAGAAAAAAAAAAACCCATCCTGAAAATCAAAAAAATTTCAACCCTTACACTAACCATGTTTGAGTTGTTTCTTTATGCATATGATACCAAAAGCAAGACCAAACACAAGTGGAACTAGATTAGCAGTTATTCACCCCACATTCTCCAACACCAATTACCGCCACAAGCCACATAGAATGAAAGACTCCAAGCCTCACCTAGAGCAACCAAAGATTCATTTCCCATCAACCAACTAAAAGGGGTTTTGTGCACAAGTTTTCCAACTCTGAGGAGAGTTGTATATCATTCTCATCTTACAACAGCAATAAACAATCACCTAAAGCTCACTACATCGTACTTACAAGTTACAACCTTTAACAAGTTGCTAATTACAACAAAAGAGGGTACTTTAGCCTAAGCAATCTCTTGTTTTGATGGTCTGCTTTCCCATCATCTTGTTTAGCCCCTTCGAGCATGTACTAAGCCTTGTCTTATACGTGTGTTCTTAACTATAGATATATGTACGTGAATGCATATATGTACAAATAAAAGGAAAGCGAAACTTCGGAACACCAATTAAGAAGAAACAATAAGCACTGACATTGATATTAAGCCATGGGTTTGTACAAGTTTACCACACAAGGCAAATTCCACACACAGCAAGAAGAGAGAAAATTCAGAAAACCTCTAACCCATACAGAACACCAGCATACTTCTCAAACCCATCCTGGCAGAATCCACCCTCTCTAATCTTCTGAAAAGCATGCCAAGTCAGCAAGCTATCAGATCCAGCTTGATGGCATTTCCCCACTTCCCTTTCCACCTCAAGCGTCTCTGCCACACGCTCCAACCCTCCATATAAACTCCCACAAAACCTCATCAAATGCTTGACATCATAAACCCTAGCCCCGAAAAACACCCCCAGCAGACTCAAAAACTCACCCAACTCGTCCGGCAAGGGCTTCCGAGTCAGCACCTTGATTAAGTACCCAAAATCATATGCGCTGTGGAATGTCACCCAGCTGACCGACTCATTGCACACCAACCCTGATGACATCATCAGCTCGGCGAACAGCGCAGACTCGATACCCAACTCGCGGTTTTTATCGAAATCCACCCCCTGGCGCCTAAGAAGCTCGATCGAGTCCAACGCATGGGAGTCGCGCGACACATCGAAGTCCTTGAAGTTGAATTCCCAAATGTAGCGGTTGTTTGTGCCGAGATCGGGGAGGTTACCTTTTGATCAGCCAAAAAGGAACTTATTAATCTTTGCAAACTGGACGTTTTACTGAAATTGGAGTAAAGTCTTGCGTAATAGCATCTCCAGCCCTTGCTCAAATTTGGGTCAAATTTTTACCCAAATATGAGTAAAAAAAAATCATTTATATTGAAAGTATCCACTGGGCAAATTCAAATCTAAGGATAAATTTGAGTAAAAGCTTCATTAATGGCATAATAGTAAATTTAAAAAGGAGAAATTTTCCTTTCAAAAATTTGAGTAACGATTTGAGTCTCCCTTGATTTGATTAAAAATTTGAGTAAAAACTCAATTTGGTATGGGTTTGAGCAAAGGGCTGGAGTGAGATTTATGGGATTTTACTCAGATTTTGGTTACTAAGAAGGAAAATGGGAGAAAAATAAAAGAAAAAATTACTGTGCTTTAAACGATTATTTTGCCATTTTCTTCTCTCTCTCAAACTAAACAAAAGGAAGGAAAGAATTGTATACCTTCCTTCCTTTTCCTTATGTTCCAAACAATCACGAAAAAGTTGAGAGTGAGAGATAGTTGACTACCCTAAAGTAGAGAGTGAAGATAATTCATTACCCTAAGAATAAATTTGAGTAATAGCTTCACTAATCGCATGATTGTAATTCGAGTAAGGATTTGAATCCCCTTGATTTGGTAAAAAATTCGAGTACACCTCAATTTGATACGGTGTTTGAGTCAATTTGACATGAGTTTAAAAAAGGGCAAGGCCTGCAGATGCTATTAGGAGGACCATAAGCACGACCGTATCACAGAGAGAGAGAGAGAATTAGTTAGTTACCATGGGAATCGGAGAGGGTGAGGCCGATCTGGATGAGGTTGAGGAGATCGACGTTGGCCTTGAGGATGGAGTAGTGGGCGGTAGGGTTACTACGGAAGGAGGTGGGACGGATGATGACGCCCGGAAATTCTGTGTCCATGGAGACGAAGGGGAACTGGTCGATGAGGAGACGGATCAGGTTGAATTCCGGTTCGATGTTGGTTGACCAGACTGATCGAACTACGATCGGCTTCGCCATTGGTGGAGGAGGCGGTGCCGGCGATGGTGAGTCGTCGGAGGACATTCCGTGAGTGTAGAGAGGGGGTTGGGGGGAGAGGGAGGGAGGGAGGGGGGTGATTTTTTTAGGGTTTGTGAAGGTTGGATGTGGGGAAGGGTGTATTTTATAGTCTCCGTACACAAAATGACTTGGATGTGGTAAATAGATTTTCTAAATTATGGTTGGACAAGTTATGACAGTTGTTTCTTGGTAGATAAGTGGAAAATATAATCTACTATTTTTAGTTTTAAAATCTAGAAATGGTTTATAAAATACCAATATTCAAATGAAGATTTGGAGTAGGGATGTTACAAGCATCAAAGCATTCAAATTCGGCTTGTTTACGAAACGAGCCTTAAATTTAGGTGTTGAGTTCGACTCGATAGTCTGAGTTTCTCAAAATATTAAGTCACAATGCTAAAGTCACTATTAAAATTTGTCTTTATTAAAAAAATAATCGTGTTTGTTAATTTTACGTCAAACTTTTCGTGACTTATTGGCTTTCCTCTGCGAGATGAATTAAAAAAAGTAAAAAAAAAAATTATAACTTTTATCCTTTTTTTTTTTTTTGAAATATCTAACTTTTAGCACTTTTAGACAGTCTAAAAGTGCTAAAAGTGGTCCTTACCCAAAATTTAAAAAAATAATCTAGATCGTAAATCTAGATCAGCTAGTTGTTCGTGAATCGCACCTGCACCAGTAGAGATCTCTCAATTTTGGAATTTATAGAAGCTCGGCCTACATCTGGTAAATCGAGTAAAAATAATTGGAAAAAAACTCATAATTTTTTATTTTCCGATTTCATAAGCCAGAAAATGTTGACGCAAAACTAACAAATGTAAAAATAAAAAAAATTGAATAAAGAAAAATTTTAAATATGACTTTTAGCATCGCAACTTATTTTGGAAAACTCACTGAGCTTGAACTTGGTTCTATTACTGAAAAAGTCAAGTCGAGACACGAGCTCCTCGAGAACAGCTTCGTTCGTTTGATGTCCTAGTTTGGAGTTAGAGACTTGCATACGATTTTAATCTAGTAAAATAAGAGTGATGTTATTTGAACCCAAATATAACTTTCTAGAAGGGAAATCTATCTGGAAGGGAAATCTATGAACGAGTGTATTAAAAATCAACTCAATCGGATATCATTAAGTGCGTAGTCGAAACACATATAACGTGAAAATAAATGAATCCTAATGGATCCGAAACACTGGATCAAAACCACTGGATCCATTATTTTCAAGTTATATGTGTTCCAATGAGGCACTTAACGATATCCGATCGAGTTGATTTTTAGTATTCTTGGATTACAAGACAAACTCTATGCGGTGGACGTCTCCGATCGTTATAAAGATGTCGGCGCGGCCCTCGTCATGGCCACACAACACGTTGCGCAGGACCCCCTCTAGCTCATCATAAATCCCATAAGTACGTCCACACTCCCTGGTTCAAATAAGCTCATGCATATACTGCACTGAACCTGGCACTGAATAATGACCGAATGATAGTTGACCGAATATAAAACTTGAAGTGGGAGGGTGCAAATCGACATAGTTGACCGAATATAAAACTTGATAAATTTAATTATGAAAATATATTTTTCTCTGAAAGCAATTGTAACTGTTAATAGTCAACTATATTTTGTTTTATAAGTAATCCACGCATTTTAAAAAACACTAGGTCCAACAGATTTAGCAATAGTAATATAAAGTGAGAAAATCATTAGGGTAAAATTATGTTGAATCCAAAATAATATAATTCAAAAAAACATATTACTAATTTTATTCAGGAAAAAATTGTGAAAATTTGGGTCGTTACAAAAGATACAAAGATAAATATAAAAAGATATGAAGATAGTAAGATAGTACTTTACTTCATATATTAACTATAATTCGTGTAAAAAAAAATAGTAACAATCAGTGTTAGCTCGCTCAAATTTTTTTTTTTTTCACCATTGGGATTTTTTTTTTTAATCCAATGTAAGAAATCTCACTTCTACATTATTGTTATGTTTGTTAAATGCAAAGTACTTGAGTAGTGTGGTTATCGTAAAATTGTGGGATTAGGAGGAAAAAAGAAGAAGAGGGACCATATATAACAAAAAATAGATAAAAGAGGAGAAGGGAGAGGACAAAGTTAGAAAAATGGAGAGAGCCCGAGAACCGACCTCCAATCCTTCGATATACCAACGACCAACGGAGCCATGCTTTGAATCATTTTTGGAGACTTTATATTATTTAAATATAACCTGAAATTTTTTTATTTTTTTTTAGTTGCCCTGGCCCGGGGATTGCTCAAACCCGAAGGCTTATTGAGGTTACTCTTGAGCCGGCCCTGACTGTTATTATTTTGGTCATGCAGTGGGGTCCCGCGGGGCACCTGTTCGGACGGCTTTTAATGCCTACTAGCGAAAGGCCCACAGGCAAGGCCTGCGAAAAATGACAATTTGCCCGTGGAAAATAATAATTTGCCCATACATAACTAACAATACTCTTTTACTAAATTGGATAATTTAGTAATTAAGCTCACATATGCCAAAACAAAATTTCGATAATTATATTTATTAAATTTTTATTGTTCAAATAAAACACGAGAGGTATCCAATAACCCAAAATCAGAGGTAGAGGGAAAAGAAGTAGGATAAAAAAATTAAAGGCAGTAATACAAATTAACAATGAAACTCGCCAAATGAATGCAAGAAAAGGGAAATAAATTAACTTAAAATTCTATAGGCTTTATTATACGAGAATTGACTAGATTGTGAAGTAAAATCTAGAAAATAAGAGGAAAAAACACATTTAGATTCAGTTTGTGGTCCAAAACCAAAATTGAGATATGTATAAGATACCATTTCATGCCATTGTGGGTGGTTTGATGGCGGAAAGATTAATTAGCCACCATCTGATGTAATTGGTATCAATGTATCATCCATAAATTGGACCTTAAAATATAAAGGGAAAATTATCCAAATGGTCCCTGTAGTTTCACCCGAGTCTCGATTTAGTCCATCTAGTTTCAATTGCACTCCAACGAACCCTGTAGTTTCAATTTTGGTCGAATTGAGTCCCCGGCGTTAACTTCCGTTAGCAAACTTAACGGAAATCCCAATTTGGGGTTTTTTTGAGGGTCGAACTCGTCTTTTCACCCACCATTCTTCTTCCCCAATTTGAAACTTTAACCCTAACTCTAAATTGACCCGGTCCATGGCCTCCGGCGCCGGATTCCACCGCAATGCCGACCCGACCTCCCATCTCTCTCTCTCTCTCTCTCTCTTGGTTCCACAAAACCCACCAAATACTCCTCTCACCCAAACCAAACCCACCCTTTCCAGGACTGATTGGTTCGGGTGAAAGGAGTATTTGGTGGGTTTTGTGGAACCGCGCGCGCGCACGCGAGAGAGAGAGAGAGAGAGAGAGAGAGAGAGAGATATGGGGATCGGTTTGTGAGAGATAGGAGGTCGGGTATGGAGGTCTCGGTGGTGTAGGTATTGGTGGTGTCGGGTTGGGGAAGAGAATGGGTTTGCCGATTGGGGTGTGAAAGATGAGATGGATTTTCGGTTATGGTGGTTTAGGGCTTACAAAGGTGGACTACAGTGGAGAGAGAGAGAGAGAGAGAGAGAGAGAGAGAGAGAGAGAGAGAGGGAGGTCGGTCGGGATTGCGGCGGAATCCGGAGTCGGAGGCCATGAATCGGGTCGATTTAGGGTTAGGGTTAGGGTTTCAAATTGGGGAAGAAGAAGGGTGGGTGAAAAGACGAGTTCGACCCTCAAAAAACCCCAAATTGGGATTTCCGTTAAGTTTGCTAACGGAAGTTAACGTCGGGGACTCAATTTGGCCAAAATTGAAACTACAGGGTTCATTGGAGTGAAATTGAAACTAGAGGGACTAAATCGAGACCCGAGTGAAACTACATGGACCATTTGGATAATTTTCCCAAATATAAAACATACTCCATAGCAGGCAAACACAACTCAAACCGGCTGACCCTAAATTTTGGGGCCTAAAGTGAAAATAAAAAAATGAAGCATTTTATGCAATTTCACGGAAAAAAAAGAAAAAAAAAAACCTACAAGTGTAACTATTTGAAATTTCTAAAGCATTGCTTAAATAACACTAACAAAAAAATTTGATTATTATAAGATTTCAAGAGCATCACTCAAATCATTCTTAGCAAGCAAAAGTATTAATTAATTATGTTTTTAGTGGTGTCCCAACCCTCTCATTCACCACACATGGTCGTGGATTCATACACTTAGTATTGAGCTCCAAAGGAATGTATGGTGAAGAAGAACTCTACGTGGCTGTGCCCCACGATCACCCAATAATTTTCCGTATGTGTGTGTGTGCCATGGAGAGTATTTTCACACCCTCAAATTGATATCCACACCCCTTTTTTTTTGTCTTTTAGTAAATTTTTATGTGTAATTTTTTTTACTAAATGACAAAAAAGTGTGGATATCATTTCTTTTCTAAATTAATTACATTTTTCTTTTCTTTTGTTTTTTCCCCTTGAAATTAGGGGTTAGACTTTCCTCATTTAAATAGTGAAGTCAAGCCAACCCAAAGGATTGACAAAGTGGCCTTGCTTGTGACTTAAGAGTTTGCTACCACCTTAGGTCTCACAAGTTCGATTACCCTTGTCAGCAAAATCTTGGGGTGACGTCCAGTCGTTACTCCCAGAGCCCCAGAACTAGTTGAGTTTTGCGGAAGCTGATCTGGACATCGGTTATAAAAAAAAAGTGAAGTCAAGCCTTTGTTTGTACATATTTGCGTAATTAACTTGCCATATTACCTCAAATGCGTGGAAGATGTTATGACAGCTGGCCAAAAAAGGCTAAAACCGAGATGCCATTCTACCACTTCAGCCATGGGAAATTAATGGAAGGCCAGGGGTGAATGGGTAACTTCACCGAGGACGAAATGAGCGGACGAAAACATTGGCCTCACTGCCTCTTTATATATAGTATAGATAGAATCCCATTGGTTTCAAATAAGTGAACACTTCATTTGGCTTTCTTGTTTTCCAAAAGATTTCTAAAAGATTTTAGCAATCCAGTTGTTAAAATCAACCATAATTTTAGCAAATGAGTTCAGCATGTGCTAAAATCAACCATAACTTTATTGTTTCTTAGGCGTTGTTTGATTCGCGGATTAAAATATATGAGATTAATAATTCTGAGATTGGTAGTCCTGGACTATTTGTCCTAGTATTAATTTCATCCCTTATTTTACCCAATCCCATATTTATGGGATAATTTTTTTTTTATCAAAAAAAGGTAATAAAAAAAAAACAAAAGTTTTAAAAAAAAAAAAAAAACAAGAAAAATAGTTTCTTAAAAGAACCACTTTTTTAAAAATATTTGATGAAAACACGTTTGGAAAAATAAAAACTAGTTTTGAAAATACTTTTTCAGAATAATCGCAATCAGTTTTTTTTTAAAATTTGGAAAAAAATTCTGGAAAAAAAATAAAAAATGAAGTTTCAGAAAAAATATTATTTCCAAAATATTATTTTTAAAAATAATTTTTTTTAAAACGGATATTTTTTTGAAAAATGTTTTTTTAAATGAAGATTTTGAAAAAGAAATTAAACATTTTTTCAAAAAAAAAATATTCGAAAATACTTTTTGAGAACAATTCTAATATCATCTGAATATTTTCGAACACAATCCCATATTTGTTAATCCTACTCAGTCCCACCTCCCCCCTGGGATTATATAGTACCCCCCTATATAGGGATAAAAATAATCTCGGGATTAATAATCCCAAAAGTCATTCAGGAACCAAACATGAGATAACTCAGGAAGTGGTACTGTTTATCCGTGAATCAAACGAGGCCTTACAGTAAAACATTCTCGTCAAAAGCTTCGGTTTTGATTCTTCATTAGGCTAACCTACTATTTCTTACTCCCTCTGTCCCTAATTGTTGAGTATTTTGTTTTGAACTATCTTTTAATAAGTGTGTTTTTTGAAAAATTAATGGGTAAAAATTTATACAATTGTTGTTTTATTTACCCTTTTGAAAGTTAATGGGAAAAGAATTACAGGTAAACGTGGAGGATAATTTTGGAAATCGGAGGTAAAATTTTATGTGAAAGGTATAAACTTAAGATAAACGTTGATGTGAAAAGAGTAATGATAATGTTATTTTAATAAATTGACTTTATGAAGCAACACCACTTAAAGAGACGGAGTGAGTGTAGTATTTTAACACAAACTATTAAAATCATATCTTCCCGACATTCGATTTACTCCGTCCTTTTTCTCTTTCTCTCTCCATCCTTCTCTCTCTCTCTCTCTCTCTCTCTCTCTCTCTCTCTCACCACCCTTTTTTTATTTTAGATTTAAAATAAAAATTACTTTTTATAAAAATTACTTTTTATAAAAATTATATATTTGAAATCTACTCGATGAGATGTTTCAAACAAGATCCATTGTGAATATGAAATTGTATACATGTAAATTTTTTTTTTAGACCCATCAATTAAGAATTCATGCCTTTTCTAAATTTTTTTTTTTGAACAAGACTTTTCTAAATAATTCACATCACCCAAAATAAAAGAACTCACAAACATGAAATGTAGAATTCACACATCATGATTCATAACTCTCTCTCCAAAATACACAATTCACACACAAAAAGAAAGAATTCACACCCCTCAAATGCATAATTCACCCATCCGATTAGAAGAATTCACACCTCTCAAATGCGAAATACGCACATTATCCACAGAACTCATTCTCCAAAATACACAATTCACACACCAAAAAAGAGAATTCACATCCCTCAAATGCAGAATTCACACATTCCGAAATGAAAGAATTCACAATCTTACTGAGCAATTCACTCTCCAAAATGAAAGAATTCACACATCTTCTACACAACTCACTCCCCCAAATACATAATCCACGCTCCAAAATGAAAGAATTTACACCCATAAAATGCAAAATTCACACCCTCCAAAATAAAAGAATTCACCACCCTAAAAAAAAAAAATTGAACATAATTTTATATTCAATATGGGTCTTGTTTGATAGATTTAGTCGAGTTGGTTCTAAAAATATATATTTTAAAAAAAATCGGATATATGAATTAAAATTTATAAATATTTAAAGTCTTAAGAGTAAGAGAGAGAGAGAGAGAGAGAGAGAGAGAGAGAGAGAGAGAGAGATTCAATATAGTATGCTGCGCGTGTAGGTAGAGAGAGAGAGAGAGAGAGAGAGAGAGAGAGAGAGAGAATTAAAAACATTAATGGGAGGAAGAGAGGACAAAGAGGCTGCTGCCATGATGACAACATTGGGATTATTATCCAATGGGGTTGACACGCGTGGGAAAGGGCGTGAGTGGGTAGAGCGTAACATGAGCGGGGCCTAAATGGAAACACTCTCACAAAAGAGGGCCGGCCTGGAAGAACCCCCTTGGACTTCCATTTAAACAAGGGCCCAATGTTTTATTAAATGATTGCTTCTAATTTTATATACATATACAAAATATAAGGGCATAAAATTTTTGAAGCCCCCGAAAATAGAAAAAATTGAGGACCCGATGCGAAAGAACCAGCCCTGTTAGAGCCGGCCCTTACTTTTTGAGGGTC